>JALAZF010000215.1:2887500-4087500 GCA_022829125.1 Lathyrus tuberosus
AGAAGAGGCATAACATAGGCAGCCAAAAACTTTGAGGTGAATCATGGAAGGTGGTTCTTTATATAACATATCATAGGGGATTTTGTATTAAAGGAGAGGGGTAAGGAGTCTATTGATAATATGAATGGTATGTTGTGTGCTAAAGGTTCACAAGTTAAGAGGAAGATTGGCTTAGAAAGAAATGGATCTGGCCAAATTCAATATGTGTTTATGTTTTCTTTCCACCAAACCATTCCATTGTGGTGTTTCTACACAGGATGTTTGGTGAATGATGCCTTTGGATTGAAAAAAGGAATGCATAGAAAAATCATAACCATTATATGTTCTAAAACACTTTAAAGTGGTATGAAATTGATTTTCTATATAAGAGACAAAGTTAATGATGTTGGTTCATGTTTCATATTTGGTCTTTAAAAATATAATCCATGTATACCTGCTAAAATCATCCACTAATGTGAAAAAATATCAATAACCTAAGATAGATAAACTAGAGAAAGGGCCCCAAAGGTCACTATGCAACTGTTCAAAAGGAGCATAAGAAAGAGAAGTACTTAAAGGAAAAGAAAGCCTTTTTAGTTTAGCATAGTGGCAAGAATCACATGGAAACCAAGTATTTTTAGTATATACAAAAGGAAAGAATTTTGAAATGGCATGCAAACCAATATTAGAAGTGTGGCCTAGTCTATAGTGCCATAGACTGGAATTTGTAACCGAAGTAAAATTACAAGTAAATGGTGTTGATGTAACATGTGAAAAGTCTATGACATATAAGCCCTTGAGAAATCTAGCTATATAAATCATTGCCTTGGTATTGTTCTGCAATATATGATAAGAATCAGAGGTAAATTTCACAAAACAATTATTTGTTAAAGCATGTTTTGGAATGGACATGAGATTGAATTGAAATGAAGGTATGTATAAGACATGATGCAATGTAAGTTGAGGAGATAATATAATAGAACTAGAAGTATGAGTTATGACATGAGTTCCATTAGGTAATAAAACAGAAACAAGTGATATTGTAAGATAATGCACAAAGGAGGTGAGGGTAAATGTGATATGATCTATGACACCTGTGTCTAAAATCCATAAATTAGGATTCTTACCATCAGAAGGAGATGACTTGGAAGTCAAAGCAAGGGGTGTGCTGGAAATAACATTGGCTGCAGGGTTATGGATGGTTTGAGATTGTTGTAAGAAGCCAATGAGACTATGGTATTGCTCTTGAGTGAAACCAAAGAACTTGGAATTTGAAGATTCTGCAACAGAAGAATCATGGTTAGCCTTAGAATCATCAGAAATAAAGGTTGAGATGTTTTTCTTTTGTTCTTGAATCTAGTAGGATATCCATGCTTGACAAAGCAAGTATCAACTGTGTGATTAGTTCTGTCACAATATGTGCAACCATGGTTTGTACCTCGAGGGGGACCCGTCCATTTTCATTTTTACTTTCCTTAAGAAGTATTAACCATTAATTATGTAGATGCAGAAGAATTATCAGGGGTGTCAGATGAGGGCAAATCAAGAATAGGCCGAGAAAATTATTTTTCTTGTTGAATGATCATAGAGAAACCCGTGTCAATAGCAAGTATCAGAGTCATGAGCATGATCTGAGATTTTGTGGCATCGAATTTTTTATTAAGGCCTTTGAGAAATCAAATGACATAATCCTTATTCAATAAACTTGTAGATATGTGGTAGCATTGGAGCTGCCTTGAATCGAACATTTACAACGCAAAATTGGTCGATAATTCTCCAATTCATCCCATAAAACCTCCATCTTTGTAAAATAATAAGAAACTTCTATAGAACATTGGCGTAACTTATATAGTTCCTCCTGAATATCTGAGATATAAAAGATATCACTTCGAGAGAACCTGGTATTGAGGTTCTGCCAAACACCCGATGCATAATCAATCTAAAGAACTGATCTTGCAATGGGGTCACTGATAGAGCGTTGTAGCCATGCAAGAACTATGGTGTTGCACCTTATCTAGGGAGCATACAAATGATCAGTAATAGTAGGTTTAGGGAGAGTTTCATCTATGAATTTTGTTAGTTCTTGGATTGGCTGGAATTTTGGTAAAACAAAGCATATTCAATGTTGATGTCAAGGTACTGATGTTGCAACATTGAGGTTTAACACTGGGCTGTGTTAAGTAATTAATTTGCTGAAGTTGGATGTCTGATGTCACATGGCGATGTTGTAACATCAGATCTGCAGAATTAACAACAGCAGGATGTGATGTTGTTAGGGTTGCGTGTTAGCTGGAATTGTGGAGAGCAAGCTGTCTCATTGGATGCGAATATCTTGGGATAGATATTTTCTGCTGCATAGGAGATCTGGTGCAGATTTGTAGGAGATTTAAAAGGTTGAAGATTTAAAAAGATTTTAGGAGAAAAACTGTTTTAAATATTCAGTTTTAAATAACAAATCAGGTCAGATATTGTAGCAGGTCCAAGACCAACTCAAGGAGCTATATAAAGCGCACAAGACCAAAGGAAAAAGTACAGAAATACAGAGAGAAGATCAACAGCATAGGCTAAGTGTCTTGAGTATTTTGTACGAGTTGTATATACAGAATTCTAGGGTGAATTGCTGAGTCGTTTTCTGTCCTCTCTAAAGCTGTGAAGCAAAGAGAGTTGTATTACTTGATCAAAGCTGTGAAGCAGAATCAAGGTTTCTCAAAGAGGTTGTTCTTTGAGTGATTTAGGGATTGAGTAGTGTTCTCATATCTAAGTGGGTTCTTAGGTAGAAAGTCACTAGTAGGAATTAAGTTTAGGAGATTGTCAACTGGGTTGTTGAGTCTGTAAATTAATTCTACAAGTAGTGAATTTCATCCCTGGCTTGGTAGCCCCCAGACGTAGGTAGTTAGACCGAACTGGGTGAACAATTCTTTGTGTTGCTTTGTTACTATTATTGTTGTCCATTGTGCAGAGTGTGTTGTTGTGACATCGTACCTTAACATCACACGTCTGATACCAGAATTTCAATTGGTATCAGAGCAGGCATTCTGTCTGTCTTTGGGTAAGATCTAGGGAAGTTACTTTCTGGTGTAAAGATGGACAAAGAAGTTGGAGGATTCATCAACAGACCCCCTATTTTGGATGGATCCAATTATGATTATTGGAAGCCAAGGATGACTACCTTCTTAAAATCCTTGGACAGCAGGGCATGGAAGGCCATTATTAAAGAATGGAAAGCACCTGTTGTGTGTGAGAAAGACGATACTGGCAAAGATAAATAAGGCACCTCTAAGCCAAAGCCAGAAGAAGAGTGGACCAAGGAGGAAGATGAGCTCGCCCTTGGAAATTCCAAAGCTCTAAATGCAATCTTCAATGGAGTGGATAAGAATATCTTCAGGTTAATCAATACCTGTGAAGTTGCTAAGGAAGCGTGAGATATTTTGGAGGCTACACATGAAGGAACATCTAGAGTTAAGATGTCAAGACTTCAGATTTTAACATCAAAATTTGAAAGCCTGAAGATGAAGGAAGATGAGACTATTCATGACTTCCACATGAATGTTCTGGAGCTGGCTAATGAATCCAGTGCTCTTGGTGAGAAAATGTCAGATGAAAAACTTGTAAGGAAGATCCTTAGGTCCCTTCCTAAGAAGTATAAGATGAAGGTAACTGCCATTGAAGAATCACAAGACATCAGCAAGATGAGAGTTGATGAGCTCATTGGATCTCTTCAAACTTTTGAGCTTGGGTTGAATGAGGAAGAACCAGAAAAGAAGCCAAAAAGTATAGCCCTGGTGTCAAATAATGAAGAAGAAAAAGGGAAGAGTTCTGAATCCCAGGAGGATCTATCTCAGGCCATAGTTATGTTGGGAAGACAGTTCACCAAAGTGTTCAAGAGAATGAATAATAACTCCAGGCCTAATGTCAAGAACATATCTTCTGACACAAGCAAGTCAAAAGAGAAGGATGAAGAGAAAGCTGCCCAAGATAAAGGAGTTCAGTGCTTTGAGTGTGAAGGGTATGGACATGTCAAGAAAGAGTGTCCCACTTTCTTGAAAAAACAGAAGAAGGGCATGACAATTTCCTGGTCTGACTCTGATAGTGAAAGTGAATGTGAGTCAGCAAAGCATGTTAGAGCTTTAACAGGAGCTGTTGGTTCTGATGATGATTCTAGTGATGGAGAAATAACTTATGAGGAGTTAGCATCTACTTATCAAGAGCTGTGTTTAAAAAGTGCTGAGATTTGTCAAGAAAACAAGTGCCACAAGCAACAGATTGCTCAGCTTGAGAATGAAAAGGCTGATCTGGAAAATGAAGTTGTACTTGTTAAAGCTCACCTTGATCATATGACCAAGTCAGTTAGGATGCTGAGCTGTGGTACAGACACACTTGATAAGATCCTTCAGACTGAAAAGGTTGTTGGTGATAAGTCAGGTATAGGATTTGTGGCTGAGAAAAAGGTTTCTGCTGAAGCAAGCACTTCAGGAGCAAAGGAGGAGGTTTCCCAACCAATGTCTCAAACAAAGAGACAGGACCCTACACCTAAGAAGGACGCTCATTCATAGCCTCAGAATGTCGAGAAAAAGAATGGTCCCCATCAGAGGAAGATGCAGCCTCAAGGAGCTAGTCAGTATATGCCTCCCCAATATCACCAGAGCATGCAAGCTGCCAGGTTCAAGCAGAACATGTCTAATCAGTTGTCTCAACATCAAGGAAACTGGTATGGATATGAATATGGATACAACAATGTTGTGCCTCATTACTATGGAAGAAGGAAGCCTCATCACCATAGGAGACAACCTAGAAGACAGCATCAGTACAGAAGAAGATATTCCAACTATGGAAGAAGAAGACATTATGGGTGGCAGCCACAACATTATCATCAAAGTGGAAAAAGATTTAACCACTTTAGAGATGACAGAGTTAGATGCTTTTATTGTGGCAGAGTTGGACATATGCAGTACTCTTGTTTCAAGCTCCATGGTTATCCAAATCCAGTTCCTCAAACCAGACAGAAGAAGGTCAAACCTAAAGTTGCTAAACAATGGGTTCCTAAGGAGAAGGTGAAATGTCTTTTAGCCCACACCTCAGATAGCCAGGTTGATAAGGATACATGGTACTTTGACAGTGGATGTTCAAAGCATATGACTGGAGTCAAAAACTTGTTAGTTGAAGCCAGTCATTGTCCCTCTCATGAGGTTATGTTTGGCAATGGAGAAAAAAGTGTTGTTGCAGGAGTTGGGAAAGTGAAAGGTGATGGTAGACCTGAACTTGACAATGTTCTGTTTGTCAGTGGTTTAAATGCAAATTTGATCAGCATAAGCCAATTGTGTGATGAAGGTTACAAGGTAAACTACACTAAGGATGAGTGTGTGGTATCTGATGAGCATAATCAAGTTGTAATGAAGGGTGGCAGAACCAAGGATAACTGCTATCAGTGGATTTCCCTTGAAGGTAGTTCAACTAATGATGTTCAGGTTGATGTTATAACATCAGACTATGACGTCAGGATGCTGAAAGGTCACTCAGAGTTAATGAATCCTGATGTGAATTTTTTAAAAGGAAAGTCTTTATGGAGGGAGAAAATTAGTAATTGGTCTTTAAAAATTACACAAAATCAAGCTCCTTGCCTCAGACCCCCATTTCCTGGTGCTGCAACATCACGCTTCTTCAAAGCCCTGTTCTCGCAACGAATTAACTTCTTCGCCTTCAAGAATCAACCCTCGCTGAAAGGATTCATGGCTTCTCCATCCAAGAAATCTAAGTGTCAGAGTTCCACAAAAGGAAGAACTAGGGTTTCCACTGACGAAGGTTCAGCATCCGATCCTATGGACATTGAGCCCCTCTCAACCATTCTTCCTGAATCAGGTACTACGAGACCCACTAAGCTAACTCCTAAGAGACCTGCTACTATCTTTAAGAATCCTGAAACAAAGAAAGTTGTCACTGGTGTGTTATTTGGGGACAAACCTGTGCCAAAATCATCAACTTCTCAGTCTATTGAAGAGAAGTTTGGTGTAGATAGTAGGATGGGTAATCTTGCCTCAAAAATTCTGGACAAAGGCACCCCTGTTAAAAGAAGCTCAATTCCACTGAATCAGATGCCAGCTGAGAAAGATAGTGTGCAAGTAGATAAGTCAAGTTTTCAATAACTTGCAATAACAGCTATTGAAGATGCTGATCAAAGTAAAGACATGCATGAAGAGACAAATGTTGAGGAGAATGTTAGAACATCTGCTGAACCCCCTTCTGTTGGTGTGATCAATGTAGATGATCTATCAAATGATGAAGTAATAGCAAGAGCTGTCCCAAGTATTGCAAAGAGGTTAAAATCTAGGAAGGAAAAGAAGGTTGAATCCTCTCCTAAGAGGTCATCTGATGATAAGAAGAAGAACAGTGTTGTTGGACCTACAAAAGCCTGGAGTAAAGTGAAAGTAAATCCTAGAAAAAGGAAGGCTGTGGAGCATTCAGAGTCTGACTATGATGTTGAAGATGATGTTCAGGACATCACGCCTATCAGAAAAACCATTTTAAAAAGAATTTCTAATAAGGTCCCGGAAGTGCCAGTGGACAACATATCCTTCCATTATGCCAGTAGTGCATCTATGTGGAAGTTTGTTTGTCAGAGAAGATTAGCCTTGGAAAGGGAACTTGGAAAAGAAGCTTTGGGAATGGAAGAAATTATGAAACTGATAAATGCTGCTGGTCTGGCTAAGACTATGACTGCTCTTCCAAAATGCTATGATGGGCTTGTCAAAGAATTTATTGTTAACATACCTATCAACATTACTGACAAGAGAAGCACAGACTTCATGAAAGTATTTGTTAGAGGGAAGTGCATCAATTTTTCTCCTAGCATCATCAACAAATATCTAGGGAGACATGATGGAGAATGCAGTGATCTTGAGTCTACTGATAACGATATCTGCAAGGAGATTACTACAGGACAAGTGAAGGTATGGCCATTGAAAGGGAAGCTGAAGACTAGCAAGCTCAGCATTAAGTATGTCGTTCTTCACAGGATTGGTGCAGCGAACTGGGTGCCAACCAACCATAAAACAACAATTGCTGTTGGACTTGGAAAATTTATCTATGTTGTTGGAAAGAAAGTGAAATTTGACTTTGGAAGCTACATATTTAACCAAGTGGTAAAACATGCTGAAACCAATGCTGTCAAATTACCTATAACATTCCCCTCTTTGGTGTGTGGAATCATTTTAGATCAGCCACCTGAGACTTTAACAAGCTCAGACATAGCTTGCTAGAGGATGACAGCCTTGTCCCTACACCCTAAACTGTTTTCTGGACATCATGTTCCAGACATTGTTCTGACATCAACTGCTGAAGTTAAGAAGAAGACTACAAAGGCTGAACTGATCAAAGAATTGAAGACCATGTACAAAGACCTTGATGCAGTCATCAGTACCAGTCTGGTTAGAAAAGAGAAACTTGAAAAGCTGATCCAGCAGTTAGAACTGGACAGTGGTGATGATGTTCCTGAAGAAAATAATGAGAACAATGCTAATGGCTCTGAGGAAGATGAAGTTGATAAGAGTGATGAGTGTGAAAATTCCAGTGCCGATAGCTCAGAGGAGGAGGAAGAGAATCCTGGAGTTGAATCTAGTTCAAATGAAGACTAGTTCTTTTTTTTGCTTTTGCACCTGGTAGTTTTAGTTTATTTTCTGTCTTTGTTTCAGCACTTGCTATGGTGGTTATATGATTTGAATATTGTGCAGTTATATGCACCTGTTTATGTTTTTGGTTTCCTTCTATGATTTGTTTTGCCTGGTTGCTAACTGTGAGGCTAACAATGAGAGCTAGGGTGTACTGACTATAGTTATTAGGGCTTCTGATTGAAGCTTGTCTAATTGTGGCTAAAAAGGGGGAGAAATAGCCAAGAGAGTCAAGAGTGTCAAAGAATGCCAAATGTTGCTAATGTGATGCAGATATTAAGGGGGAGTAATTGACAGATGCTATGCTGGTTGTTGATTGAGGGGGAGCAAACATTGTTGAAAATTGCTGAAAATTGTTGTTGTTGAAGATGGTGCTGCAGCAGAGTTGTTGTGAAGGCTGCTGCTAGATGCTGAAGTAAATTGAAGCTGCAGCTGTAGTTGAAGATAATATGTGCAGCTGTTTGAAGAGTGTAACTTGATTGCAGCATATTGATATATGCTGAAGTTGTTATGTGAGCAGCAGAGTTTTGTGAAGAAAAGATGTTACTGCTAATGCTGCTGCTTGGAGTTTCAAGTTTCAAGATTATTGATTGAAGGTTTTCCGCTGCTAAAGTCTTTGAAGGTGCAGAGTGCAGAGATTGTTTTAGCCAAAATTAGTCAAAGGGGGGGATTGTTAGTTCTTGGATTGGCTGGAATTTTGGTAAAACAAAGCATATTCAATGTTGATGTCAAGGTACTGATGTTGCAACATTGAGCTTTAACACTGGGCTGTGTTAAGTAATTAATTTGATGAAGTTGGATGTCTGATGTCACATGGTGATGTTGTAACATCAGATCTGCAGAATTAACAACAGCAGGATGTGATGTTGTTAGGGTTGCGTGTTAGCTGGAATTGTGGAGAGCAAGTTGTCTCATTGGATGCGAATATCTTGGGATAGATATTTTCTGCTGCATAGGAGATCTGGTGCAGATTTGTAGGAGATTTAAAAGGTTGAAGATTTAAAAAGATTTTAGGAGAAAATCTGTTTTAAATATTCAGTTTTAAATAACAAATCAGGTCAGATATTGTAGCAGGTCCAAGACCAATTCAAGGAGCTATATAAAGCGCACAAGACCAAAGGAAAAAGTACAGAAATACAGAGAGAAGATCAAGAGCATAGACTGAGTGTCTTGAGTATTTTGTATGAGTTGTATATCCAGAATTCTAGGGTGAATTGCTGAGTCGTTTTCTGTCCTCTCCAAAGTTGTGAAGCAAAGAGAGTTGTATTACTTGATCAAAGCTGTGAAGCAGAATCAAGGTTTCTCAAAGAGGTTGTTCTTTGAGTTATTTAGGGATTGAGTAGTGTTCTCATATCTAAGTGGGTTCTTAGGTAGAAAGTCACTAGTAGGAATTAAGTTTAGGAGATTGTCAACTTGGTTGTTGAGTCTGTAAATTAATTCTACAAGTAGTGAATTTCATCCCTGGCTTGGTAGCCCCCAGACGTAGGTAGTTAGACCGAACTGGGTGAACAATTCTTTGTGTTGCTTTGTTACTATTATTGTTGTCCATTATGCAGAGTGTGTTGTTGTGACATCGCACCTTAACATCACACGTCTGATACCAAAATTTCAAATTTTTTCTTGTTCATGGAGATCAAAGTAATGTGCATGGATCTAACCCAAGAATGATAGTTCTTGTTATCTAAGGATGGTGAAACAAGAATAAGGGTTGGGTTTTCATTAGGGTGAAGATAATAAGGGTTTGAGGAGTTTGTTGAAAAATATCTAAAATTCATAAGAACCATTAGACGTGAGAAGGAAGTAGAAAAGAAAGGAAAAGATCAGAGCAGAAAAGGGACAAGAAGAAGAGGTAGAGATGTGAAATTTGCTCCTGATACCATGTTAATATGGTAACTTGCAAGCTAAGGTATTCATTATTATTGAAAAGAAAGATAAAACTTGCATAAGAGATTACAAAGAAGAAACTCATTTTATATAGAGTGCAATCAGAAGTTGGTGCATAACTAACTTAACTAACAATCAACATACTACTCTAACCAACTAACTGAATCACAACACAAGAGAAAAACAGAAAACTTGCATAGCAAGTAAGTGACCAATCTAACAGTCTTGGAGTAATAATAGGAGTGTTGATCATCATAACAATATATTGAATTGAATAAAAAATTGTACAGTTACAAATGTAGGGTACCTCCCTATTAATTATAATAAGATTGCTTACACATCAAGCAATCTCAATTTGACTAACTTCAACAAGTTGATATCCAACTCTGTCGAATACTTGCTACTTCTACTTCGCCTAATTGTATTAGACTCTCTGTCGAATACGTGTACCTTGTTCTCCTATCAATTGTATTTGACCTTTTGTTGAATACATGCATATTCAACTATTACTCTAACAAACATCTTAGACTCAGTAAAATCCTATACTTTACAAACATAGTTAATACAAAGAATTACACATTCAATAGGAATAGGGGACAATTCTTTCTCCTAAATTGAAGGAACGGTTTCGTCCTTTTTCTTGTTTGACCAAAGCGACCCTTTCAAAGACACCTCATTTGCCACATATTAGGACGATGAACTAGCAATTGACAAGGATTCGAGTCAAACGACTCAAGCTCCAATCGAGCGACCCAAGATCGCATCTACTCATTTTCTCTAATAGCCCTTTCGTAACTCATTTAACCTTATCAGATCATGGACTGCTTTCCTCTAGGATCCAATAAAAATTATCACCGTCCAAAAACAAAAGAAGCTTGTAATGAAATAAGCATTCATTATTATGAACAATTACATTGATATCAGCATATATACATATAAAGCTTAAAAGAAGTATGTGTCTAGCTAATCTAATGTATACTCTACGGCATAGGAGCATGAACTAACTTCTTACAAAATAAAAAAAAAATCAGTTGTAACGGTATTTTAAACTAAAGTGCGGCTATAGCGTGTGATGCAAGTTAATCCATGACATTGTGTTTCTCTTATATTTGATCATGCTTCTTTATCAAGAAATTCTATATTTAGAGGGTATATCACTGCATGCATTATAATTTTTCAATGTGTAAAGCGTTACGGCTTATTCACCCCTCCCTGTCTGTCTCCCATCTCTCAACACATTTGACATGGACCTAATGTTGCAAAAGAAATTTTTGGATAACCACGATCTAATACAATATGTTTCATTTCATAATTAACTAGTATAATAAACATATTATTAAGAGACTAGTCAAAATCTATATTTTACATGTGGCGCACAAATATCATGCTGCTACCCACGAATCATCGTTTTTCAACGCTATGCAGAAATAAAACATACTATAACTCTTAGAATTCTTCATTCAAAACATTACAAAATTTGCTTCGATCATCAAGTGAAATATAAATGCTTTAGTTTTAACAACATAAAATGTTTGATACGTATTTTTATCTAATTTAAATTACATCATATCATGTATTATAATTGAGTAAATAGTCACTTTATGAATTGAATGTGGGAGGCATTGCTTACTATAATATCAAAAGACGAAATAGTCTTTTACAAAAAGGAAAATATCAAATATGTGTTTAATCTTTGGCACTTGAGCAGGGAAGGCGAAATGTGTTTGATGCAAGATTTCCAGCTTAAATTGATATCCCTGAACCTAAATTGATTTTGAGCCTACCAGATTCCATTAATAATGTGAATGATGCCATAAATGATAACAAACTAAATTGAAGAGAAAAAGTTCTCATGATATTGGGCCAAAAGTCATTCGGGGGAGGCTATGATATTTGAAGATTTAATAAGATTGGAGAACTAATTATATATGATGTGGAACTATGTGCTTACATGTTTAATCAAGAAATGATTAAATTTAAAGCAAGACATGCCTAGACCTATCATTGTTTTGATGATGATAACTTATTAAGATACAATATGACTTGATGACAAGATGGAAGATGTAATATAACTTTGATGGAAACAACACATAAAGACAAGAAAATTACCAAAGCTCTTTTTACCAGTCAAAGATGTAAAATAAAAATGATTAATATATCTGAAGAGTTGAGGTTTAATGATCACTGTAATATCCTCTAATGATGACGTCCGGCTTGAAAATATCTCAAGCTCATCACCAAGAAGATTCAAATGAAGTGATTATGTGATTAGTTTATCTAGTAAGAGACTTGAAACTTCAGATTGTGAAAGTGTGAAAACTCGCTTATTCGTGTCTAGGTGATCAGTGCTTTGTGAAAACACAGGGGCGCTTTTATAAAGTAATATAACTAAATCACACAATCACCAAATATATTTTTGAAGCCTCTATTTGTAAAAGAAAATCACCTAAAGTGTTTTAAAGCTTAAGCCAGATGATTTGAGAGCTGTCAGATTTATTAGGGTAAGATTTTGAACGTCCTAATCGATTGGACCAAGAGCCTAATCGATTGGATAAGGGATATTCGAGTCCATAATTGATTATGATAGTATCTTAAAGAATGGTAATGACTCTCTATCTAATCTTTCTAAAATGGGCTCGAATAATGAATTATTTAGGTAATCTAATAGATTAAAATAAATACCTACTTGATTAGATAATTAATTTTTCCCATGAATCATTTCCTTTTTTGAACCACGATTTCACTTATAAATAGAGGTCTCCCTTTTCACTTTTTCACATCCAAAAACGTGAGATAGCTTACCTCCCCCTCTTTCTCTCTCTAAAATATTTTCTCTCTCTCACATAAATTTGACCATTGCACTTTGAGAAAGGTTCTTGTGTTTAAGTGAGCAAGTTGTCATGGAAAGGGTAATAATGTAAATTCACAAGATTTCTTTTTCCCCTTAAGTGAACATTTCTTCCTTAGGAATTGTTTCTTTAGGTTTAAAGCTAACCCGGTAAAAGCTGTGGTAGGGAATTAGTGATAAGTCTCCGGTTGGTTCGTGAGTTCAGTCACTTAAGGAAAAAACTCTCGTTCTGGGTTCTTGAAGATGACCAATGAAAAATCTTATCGGTTCTTGATCTTAGCCTAGTGTAAAAGCTCAAATTAGTTCGAGATCAACCTAGTGTAAAATCTTTGTTCGGTTCGTGGTCATCCCGTTATAAAATCTTGATTCGGTTGGGAGGATGGCCAGTTCAAAACTCCATTTTGGTTCGAGATAATTTCATATAAATTTCGGTTTAGCTTGGAAACTAACCGCTCAAAGTTTTTTTGGTGTTTGGCGTGACAACTAACCCCTTCATTCCACTGTTCGATGTTTGGTGAGAATGGGGGCTTCTGTCAAATGTTCTTCTTGAGATTCTGGACATGTTTATGTCGACTGACCTTTTTGAGATTTTGGACATTTACTAGTGAACTGGGTCATGGGGATTCATCCTTGGGAGTCCTCATTCCCAAAAAGGACCGGTCGATCGAACGACTTGGTATAAAAGACTTAAGTAAATTTATAAAATTTGGGGGCCTTGATAAGTATTTTCAACAACGTGTTTGAAGTAGTTATGATCGAGAGATCGTGAAGAAGTGGAAAAGAAGTTACCATTCAACGTGGGTTGCAAGTAGATAGCATATTAAGGACACGTAAGCGCACTAGTTGAAACTTGAAGGATTGAACGTGGAGCAAAGGCAACTATTCTTCTTATGGTCATAACCGTCGTCGCTGATTATTTTGTAAATAGAATAAATAGAAGACTCATACATAGGATCTTAGGTCACAAAATTTCATACATACTCTTCATACCACTAGAGTACTCGAGTCAAAGAGAAAAACAGTTGAGCGAGAAACATGTATGCGTCTGCGTCCACATTATTTTCTTAGTCTTTTTGCTTCCTTAGAAGGAACATTGTACTTTTTCTTTTCCTTTATTTAATGTTATTTATTGCATTTTACTCTACCATTTATCACAACTTGACTTCATCTAAAGTCTTTCACTACGCTACATTCAATTCACACGCACGGGAGTTCTGGGACAAGAGAAATCATGGGAAATGTCATGGGAATCAAAAAGATTCTCAAAGTATCTGTTCTCGAATTTTCCACGATGATCACTTCTGACTCTGACTATTTTGCAATCCTCCTCTGTTTGCACTTGAGAGCAAAAGGTAGAGAATACGGAATGTGACTCATCCTTGTGTTTCAAGAATTTTACCCATGTCCAATGACTATAATCATCAAATATAACTAATCCATACTTCTTTCCACTGATTGAAGCAATTTTCACTGGTCCAAACACATCAATGTGTAGAAGTTCTAACGGTCTAGAGGTGGACACAACATTTTTTTGCTTTGAAGGAAATTTTAAAGAACTTTCCTTTCTGACATGCTTCACAAAGAGCATCTGAAGAATACTTCAGATTTGGTAAGCCTCTGACAAGTTCAAGCTTATTTAGCTGAGAAATCCTTCTCATGCTAATATGGCCTAAATGTCTATGCCATACCCATTGCTCCTCATTAACGAACATTAAGCATTTGACATTCTGTTCACAGAGATCAGAAAGTCTAATTTTATAAATGTTGTTTTTCCTCTTTCCGATAAATAGGATTGAGCCATCTTTCTGATTGACAGCCTTACAGGACTTTTAATTAAAGATGATATCATAACCATTATTACTAAGTTGACTAATTGACAACAAGTTATGCACCAAACCATCGACCAGAAGAACATCTGTAATAGAAGAAAGGATACCATTACCAACAGTTCCAGAGCCAATGATTTTTCCTTTCTGGTTTCCTTCGAAACCAACAAAGCCTCCAGGCTTAAGTTCCAGACTTTGGAACATATGCCTTCTTCCCGTCATGTGTCGCGAGCAACCACTGTCTAGGTACCATGATTGGTGTTTCAACTGAGCTGCTAAGGATATTTGCAACATAGATTATCTTGTCCTTAGGTACCCACTTTCTAGGTCCTCTCTTGTTAGTTTTCCCAGAGTGTTTGACAACTTTGGGCTTATGTGCAACAGGATAATCAAGTGGAATTTGTGCATGATATTTGACTTTAGAAATAGATTTCTATGTCGGTGGGGATTTCTGTGCAAGCTCAGTGCTAGAAGGCACAAAATGGTCATAGAGAGGTTTTGGTTTAACAGGATAACTTTCATCAATTTAAAATGTTTCTGTACACCCTAAACCTTTCTTACCATTTCTGCTAACTCCATAGATCATGGAAGCTATTCTTCTTCTATCTATGCTTTTAGCTAGAAAATACTGGAATGCTCTATCATACTTGTTGATACAGCTTGTGTCAAAGACATTGAAGATTAATTCTTCTTCTAATTTAGAAATATTGCTTTTCAAAGCACAATTACTATTTTTTAAGGAAAAAATGTTTTCATTTAGAGAAGAATTATTCTGCTCAAGCTTATCTTTTGCCTCAAAAGCAATTACATGTAATCTTTTAAGATCCTTGTATTTACTCTAAAGAGTTTGATGTTTTTCTATTATTTCTGAAAGACACGACTCTAATTCACAACGAGAGAGTTTAGATAATACCTCTGAGTCAGAGTCTGAGTTTGATTCTGGTTCTGATGATATTTTGTCTTCTGGTTCTCCAGAGACTTCAGCGTCAATTGTTGTTGCTACTAGCGCAACGTTTTCTTGTTCTTCATCAGAGTCTTCTTCTTCAGAATCATAGTCATACCAAGTTGCCATGAGTCTCTTCTCTGCTTTGGAGAAGTTCTTCTTAGGCTTTTTGTCTTTCTTAAGCTTTGGACAGTCGTTCTTGTAATGACCTGGCTCATTACACTCATAGCAGATGACTTCTTTTCTGAAACTCTGCTTCTTTTGTCCAGATGATGACTCAGAACGGCCTTTGTTTCTTCTTGATCCTCTAAAGATTCCTTGCCTATGTTTCCAGAGTTTGTTGATCCTTCTAGCGATAAGTGACAACTCATCTTGTGATTCGTCATCAAAATCTTCTAATTCTTCCTCAGCTTGATAAGCCTTTGCCTTTTTAGGTTTAGACTTAAGAGCAATAGATTTACTTTTCTTCTGAGGTTCATCTTCTTCCAGCTCTATCTCATGACTTCTTAAAGAACTAACAAGTTCTTCAAAACTTATGCTGTTAAGATCCTTGGATAGCTTTAGAGCTGTTACCATAGGTCTGCCTTTCTTGGGAAGACTTCTGATGATCTTTTTAACATGATCAACAATTAAGTAACCTTAGTCCAGAACTTTAAGTCCTGCGACTAGCATTTGAAACCTTGAAAACATAGTCTCAACTGTTTCATCATCCTCAATTCTAAATGCCTCATATTTTTGGATTAGGGCAAGTGCCTTTGTCTCCTTAAATTGAGCATTTCCTTCATGAGTCATTCTCAGAGAATCAAAAATGGATTTGGCAGTTTCTCTATTTGTTATCTTCTCATACTCAGTATAAGAGAAAGTATTTAGAAATATGGTTCTTGCCTTGTGATGATTCTTGTAATCTTTATTTTGTTGGTTGGTCATAGCACTTCTAGACACTTTAACTCCTATAACATCAACTGGGGGAGTGTAGACATCGACTACAAGATCCCAAAGATCTACATCATAACCAAGAAAGAAACTTTCAATTCTATCTTTCTCGTAGTCAAACTTTTCACCATCAAAGACTGGTGGTTTGGCACTGTAATGATCTTTCTCTTCTATAATAGGATTAACATTAGCTACAACCATGGTATCTCACACAAATACTGGATCGGTACTGAACATGGTGAAGTGTTGATAAATCTTTTTATCAATTGAAGGTGTGAGAAAAACACAAGAAATGGGGGTTTGAATTGGGTTTTCAAAATGAAAGCTTTTTGTGAAACTCAAACAAAGATCAGAAATAAACTAGCAATAGAGAAAGACGCACGATATATCCTGGTTCACTTGAAAACTATCAAGTTAATCTAGTCCACCCGCCAACGTGATTTCGCCTTATACACAAAGACTTAATCCACTATAACCAAACTGATTACACTACACTAGCAACTGCTGGTGGCTAACATACACAGACTAACCGTCTCTTCTTAAGGATTCTGACCATACTGGTCCCTTAAGGAATACAAATAATTGTTTGAACAAATTTAATGTTTACAGTGAATTGCTTTTACACAAGCTGATATAAACACTATGAATAGCTCACATAAAATCTATACACTATGAACAGTGTATTTTCTTTGTATTGTGGTGCTTTACTGTTCACGCATGTGTCTCTCTCATGTATTTCTGTGTTTCTTCCTTGTATATATCAGTGTCATTTCTTGTATGTATTGATGTTCGTTTGATTCTTCGAGTGATCAAGTCCTTATATAGCCAGAAAAAGATCCGTTGAAGGGCAGATCAAGAATATCAGTAAAATTGCTGGCAACTTGAAATAATGTCATTATGCTGGGATGAAAATCGTACACAAATGTTGTCCTTTGTACCACCAAATCAGAGTAGTGGAATGGTAGTGGAAAAAATGTGTTTGATATGTACTATGTATTATTTTCCCTCACAAACTTTTCATCTTCTTCTATATATCAGAGGCTTCTGAATAGATATGGTTGAAGCATGATCAAAAGAGTTGATCACTGGGTGTTTAGAGTCTTGAGTCATCAGAGTCTTCAGAACTTGTTCAGCAGAACCTTGTCTTCAGAGTCTTCAGCACTCCTTTTTCAAAACCCTTAGTTATCAAAAACTTAAGTCTTTAGAGTCTTCAGAACGTCGTTCAACAGAACCTTGTCTTTAGAGTCTACAGCACTTAGTCTTCAGAAGATAATTATCAGAGTCATATTCAGAGCCAGAATCCAAGAGAACATTGCAGCAACAACATATTGTCTTCTTAGAATCTTTTTGAAGTAGACCAGATCAGAAGCAAACTTGTTTCTTTGATGCAGAAGTGAATTTTGATCAATTGAGAGTGACGTTCCACATGATCTCAATCAGAGTCAGAGCTTTCTTTATCAAAGTCAGATCCTGTTTGTCAATACTTTATAAAACAAACGTTAGAGTACCAAAATTGTTCTCACACAAATACTACTTTGTTATTATCAAAACTTAGAGATATCTTGCAGAACCAAATCTTGTTCTAACATGATGGACGTGCGGTATCTTACACGGTGAACCTACACCCTCAATACGGGTTTACCTGGGAGTACGAAATTGTAGGAGGATATAACTGATGGTATAAATCTGATGAGGATCATGATTGAGTCAGACACATTGGCTCAAATTTTGACCTATGTTGCTGAAAACAAAATATTGGCGGTCTAGGAGGTCGAGTCTCAGCAAATATTGGTTGTCAAAGCCATTAAGCTTGAGAACTCTTGGGCAGATTAATCTAGATTTACCGGCCAAACAACAACTTCCAAAAGCCGTAGGCTAGATTGTATCTATGATGATGAGCCTTTAAGGTCCGAAAAAGACACAACAATATTGACAAAGAAAATGCAAGTGCATGATCTTTTGGAAGTGAAATTCTGGCATTGCAGACAGCAGATGTCCTAACAGCATGTCAAGACATTGTTCTGCATAATTATTAAACAAGTAGCAGAACTGCAAACTGACATCCAGACTATCAGTAACTATAGTAACACAGATGTTTTGACATCTGTTTCAACATGTTTATCAAGAACACAACAGAACTTTAAATTTCAGAAAGATAAACTTCACAAAATATGTTAACCCAGTTCGGTGTAAATCACCTACTCTGGGGGATACCAATCCAGGAAGAAGACTTCACTATCTGTAGTATTAATATAAAGGTAAACTCCCTCATTTACAACTTTATCTCCTAATCACTACCCAATGAAATATTTATCAAAGACCACCATCTCTGATATGAGAACCACAACTCACTTCCTCTAATCACTACCTGTGATCATCTAACAGTTACAGTCACTAGTAACTGATTCATCTCTATCAATACATCGTTCTGTCAAGCATACTTGACCGACAAGCTAACTCGGATTTGCTTCAATGCTTCATCCAAGAGCAATGCACAATTCATTACCTAAAGGCTTTTGAATCTGTATGATACCTATGCTTTTCACAATGCATCAAACGACACAAAGGAAGACTTACAAAGCCTAGAGAGCCAACGACTCTCAAAACCCTAAACCCTTATATTACATACAAGACCTAGGTTACAAAAGGTATATCAAAACCCTAGATATAAGTCCTCTTATATAGGCTTCAGCAGTCTTGGGCTTCATATCCTTGGTCCTTGATCCATTCCTAGAAAGTGCATCAATTCTTGGGCAGATTTGTTATAGATTTAAAACCTGCTAAATCAGTTTATTACTCCAGGATGTCGTGTCTTCAGGTTGGGACATCTTCTTCGACATCTTTGTTCATGGCCAGATTTCTTCATCTTTATCAACAATATGTTTTACCAAAATTTTGTCAAACCATAGGAGCTTTCAGGAAGAGATAGACTTGAGAGATGGGACAACTAAGAGGCCGACGTACATTAGTGCCAAGATTGACCCACACTTAAAAGCACAAGTAATAAAGATGCTAAAGGAGTTTAGAGACTGCTTCACCTAGGACTATGATGAAATTCCTAGACTCAGTCGCGATCTATTCGAACTAAAGTTGTTGATCAGACTTGACAAGAAGCCAGTAAAGTAAACCCCACGAAGTTTCACTCCTGAAATCATGTACAAGATCAAAGCTGAGATTGAAAGATTTCTCTAGAACAAGATCATCAGGATTTTCAGGTATGTCGAATGGCTTTCTAATATTGTTCTAGTTATTAGTAAAAATGGTACCCTTAGAGTCTGCATAGACTTTAGAGATCTTAATGTTGCTACTCCTAAAGACAAATATCAAATGCTAGTGGCTGAAATATTAGTCGATTCGGAAGCTGGATTCTAATATCTAAATCTCCTCTATGGATACTATGGTTACAATGGGATTTTCGTTGTAGAGGGAGACGTAGAAAAAATGGCGTTTCGATGCCTAGGGGCCTTAGGTACATACAAATGGGTTGTGATGCCTTTTGTACTGAAGAATGCTAATGCTACGTACCAGAGAGTAATGAACTCAATGTTTCATGACTTAATTTAAACATTCATGCAAGTGTACATTAATGAAATTGTCATCAAATCTTCATCTAAGGATGGTTACCTTGACCACCTTCGACAAACATTCGAAAGGATGAGGAAACATGGGCTTAAAATGAACCCATTAAAATGTGTTTTTTGTGTTCATGCAGGAGATTTTCTTGGTTTTGTTGTCCATAAGACTGACATAAAGATAAATTCAAACAAGACAAAAGCCATACAAAATACTTAGTCTCCAACCAACAAAAAATAGATTCAACCCTCGCTAGGAAAAAATCAATTTTCTAAGAAGATTCATTTTAAATCTAAGTGGCAAGACAAAAGTATTCATACCACTATTATAATTAAAGAAAGAATAAGGTTTCAGGTGGGGACCAGAACATCAATAATCCTTTGATGAGATTAAGAGGTACCTTTTGAAGCCTCCAATGTTGTTACCTCCCGTGAGGAACAAAGTCATGAAGTTGTACATTTCTGCATCTGACTCGACAATTGAGAGTATGTTAGCCCAAGAAGATGATGATGGCGTGAAAGAGCCATATATTATTTAAGTCGAGTCATGAACGATGCCGATACTAGATACACTATAGTAGAAAAGTTGTGTTCATCTTTTTTACTTTTCTTGTATCAAACTCAAGCATTATATAAAATCTTCAGATGTGTTTGTTTATTCACACTTCGACATGATTAAACATATGACATCGAAACCTATTTTACATAGTAGAGTTGGAAAACGGGCATTAGCCCTTATTGAATATTCTTTAACTTATGCACCTTTAAAAGCCATGAAAAAGGTAAATTGTTATTGATTTCATAGTAGATCATGCAGTAACAGAAATAGCGCAGAACTATGTCGAGTTCTTGACATGGAACTATAATTTGACGGTTCCACCCATTCTTAGGGAACATGCATGGGGATTTTGATCATGTCCCCCGAAGGAATTCCTACTAAGTCCAAGTTCAAGATCAACGACCATTGTTCCAATAATGAGGCTGAATGTGAAGCCTTTATCACAAGTCTTAACATATTATTAGACTTGGGGGAAACTAGAGTTAAGATCAAGGGTGACTCTGAACTGGTAGTCAATTAGTTAACAAAGGAATACAAATGTATTATAGATAACCTATTAATATACTTTGTTAAGGCAAATTCAATGCTTAAACGATTTGAAACTGTGGATATTGAACATGTACCACGAATACGAAACCAAAAGGCCAATGACTTGGCCCAAGTAGCCTCAGGCTAAAAGGTGGCTAAAAGAAAATTGAAGAACTTAACTGAAGTGAAAGACAAGTTGGTGTCGACCAACGTCAATCGGTCAGAGTTGTCAACGCCAAAGCTGGTGGGGGCAGAGGAGTTACCAGAATTTTGTGACACTTTTAAAACTTTTGCCATCGACAATATAGCAGATAATGATTGGCGAAAGGAAATTGTTGAGTTCCTTAAGAACCAAACATGAATAATTTATTGAAAAACGAAATATAAGGTATTGAGTTACGTCATTATTGGGAACAAGTTATTCAAAAAGAATCCACAAGAGGTGTTGTTCAAATGCATTAGTGAGAGCGAATCCTACTTGGCAATTGTTGATACTCACAGCAGATTGTATGACGCTCACCAAGCGGGCCACAAAATGAAATGGTTGTTGTGTCCATAGGGGGTAAACTGGCTCACCATGTTGAAAGATTGCATCGAAATCGCTCGAGGGTGTCAAGAACGCCAAAAACATGGAGGAATACAACATGTGCCTGCTAGTGAATTACATCCAATCATCAAACCGTGGCCATTCAGGGGATGAGCGCTAGACCTAATAGGCGAGATCAAGCTAGAATCCTCCAAAAGCCATAGATATGTTCTCGTGGGCATTAATTACTTCATAAAATGGATCAAGGCAGTACCTCTAACCAATGTCGACCAGGATACGGTGATTGACTTCATACAGAGTCATATAATGTGCAGATATGGGACTCCTAAAACCATAACAACCAATTAGGGTTCAGTCTTTGTCAGCAAAAAGGTAATAGAGTTTGCTGCAGAGACAGGGATCAAATTCCTAACGTCGACCCCTTATTATACGCAAGCTAATGACCAAGTTGAGGCTGCAAACAAAGTTATTATAAGCTTGATAAAAATCACACAAGCAAGAAGCCAAGAGGTTGGCATACAACTTTGAATCAATCACTTTGGGCATGTAGAACTTTTCCCAAAGAGGCCACCAATGCTAAGCCTTTTTTACTTACTTTTGGCCATGATGCAGTTTTGCCAACAGAAGTATGCTCACAATCTATAAGAATTCAAAGGGAAAACAAAATCCCATCTGACCATTTTTTGAGTCTGATGATGGTTAAGCTAGTCGATCTGAATGAATAAAGGTTATTCGCTCTAGATGCCTTGATGAGTCAAAGAAGAGAATAGTTGAAACTTACAACAACAAAATTAATTCAAAGGTTTTCTCTGTCGGAGACTACGTCTGGAAGGTTATTTTCCCTCTCAACAAGAAGGATAAAACGTTGGAAAAATGGTTACCCAATTGGGAAGGACCTTTCAAAGTTAATTAGTTTTCTCTAATAACGCGTACGAAATTGAAGAGTTAAACTATGATAGTCGAGTGTTGCGAATAATTGGGAAATACTTAAAAAATATAGACCTATGATTTCAGAAGTAAATATCACAAAAGGAAAATAATACTTAAAATATCATTGATTTGGCCAAACGTCGATACCACAAAAATGTCGGGAGCGGCGAATTATATAATGCCAAAAGAAAAGAGAAGAGGTATTACAAGTTCAACCTAAACAAGAATTTCCAACTATGGAGCTCATCTTTTCTCTAAAATCCTCAATACGGGTTTTTGTCCGGTCGAGATTTCGGTCAATCTGTCGATTCAAGGATTTCAATATGGCCACTTTGGCCTCTAACTACATAGCAGCCATGAAGCATTTCAAGCCAGTACCGGAAGCTTCGTTCAGCTCTTGTTCTAATGAATCCAAGTTCGGAGTTACCGGTTTAGCCCTCTCGGTCTGCGTTACTTCCAACTTTATCCACAGCCAATTCATCTGTTAAGTCCAAGAAAGGATGTCGATATCCAAGGCGGCCAGTTTCTACGTAGCTTTAACTTTTTCCTCCAATCCAGCAACGAGAGTGAGAGAATCGGAAACCAAATGATGGTGGTCGTCCAAAGCACTCATCCTTAGAATAATATGGCTGCAGCTTTCTTGATTTTGCCTCGTGACCTGCACAACCTGTTCTAGCAAGGGTTTGAGAACAAGCACAACGTTGGCAATGATACATGGGACATCAGGTTTGCTCAAATTCAACAACAACCCTTGAATTTCAAACAAGGTGAGGGATTATCCCTGACATTTCGGAAGAGATCAATTCCAACTAGTTAAGATTTAAGTTGCTCAAATAGTTCATTGTAATTGTTGATCAGACTAGTAGGCGAGTTGGGAGACGAGATCTTCGGATTCTTGACGATCCTCCTGAAGGCCTTGACTGGATTCTTCGTTTCATCAACCTTGGAAGTATTTTGGGTAGAAACATACATTGCGCTAACACTTTCAGAATATCACTATAACGCCCCGGTTTTTGTTAGATTTATTTAATCGAGTCGATTTAATTATTTTTGGGCTTTATATTATTTTATTCTTGGTTATTATGTTTTATCGCGTTTTGGGAACGTTTGCGAGAAAATTGAGCGTAGGGGTATTTTGGTCTTTTTGGCTTGGGTAAATATTGTTTCTTTTATAATAGAAACTTAGAGAGAAAAATAGAAAGAAAGAGAAGAGAAGAGAAAAGGAGAGTGAGAAGAAGAAAAAGAGGAAAAACTTGGAGTTTAAGTAATCGATTCAACCGACACTTCGAAGCGCGATTAATCGGGTAAGGGTGCGAAACTTGGTTATGCTATGTTTGTGTATGATCATGTATGTGTTTGTTGATTTTTTCCTAGCTTTTCAATTCTAGGTCGATTGAGAGGAAACGAGAGAAATCGATGTTTTCGCGGTTGAAAATCGGTATAAATGTGGTGGTATACTTATTGTTATGATTGTAATATGTTCTGGTTGTTATGATATGGTTTGGTTGAGTTTTGATGGGGGGAAAATGGTGAATTGGGGTGAGTAACAGCGCTGCTGCAAATCCCAGAATTCGCAGGCTCGCAGTGCGAACAAGCAGCGAAGAGGAAAGTGAAGGCTCGCCAGAGCTTCGCAGTGCGAATGGGTGGGAGAATGCTCGCCAGCAGTTTGCAAAGCGAACTTTATGCTATTTTTCCTCTGCCACGGTTCGCTGGAGCTTCGCACGGTGAATGAGGAAAGCGAATGCTCGCTAGGAGATTCGCATAGCGAACATGACAGATTGTTCCATTTTGTTTTCTTCATAACTTTTGATCCGTAAGTCGGATTGAGGCGCGGTTGGGTGCGTTAGAAAGCTAATGAGATGTTCTTTCTTATAGGAATGGTTTTGAGATTGTTTGTCCGATTTAATTGTGTCGAGAATTTGGAAATGTGTCATTTTTCCAACTTTTACCGTCTTAATTGTGTGTATTTGATGTGTTATCATGCGATATGCTTTTGATATATGATGTATGACTTGTGCACTGTGGTATGATGTAAATACATGTGATGAAATGTTATGATGATGGTTTATGGCCTAAGGGCAAGTAAATGTATTGTGTTATATTTGATTGTATATGCCTGATTATGGATGTTGGAATGGTTTACATGGTTGTATATGTGGATGCATTTGATTGTCATGAGTCATTGTATGCCAAGCATCATGATATGCATTCTTGTGATGTCGTGTGCCCTAGTGGGTGTGAGCGACGAAACGTTTCCCGAGGGAATCTGCTATAACATCGTGTGCCTTATACAAAGAGGTGTGAGCGATGATTATAGACGATCGTGTGCCTTATACAAAGAGGTGTGAGCGATCGGGTCGTGTGCCTTATACAAAGAGGTGTGAGCGATCCATAAACATCGTGTGCCTTATACAAAGAGGTGTAAGCGACGGGAGAACATCGTTTGCCCGACGGGGAGTTACACTAAGTAACAAGCGATGATTCCGATAATTCTTGAGTGAATTAATGATGAGATGATGGATGGAACGGTATCGCATTGCATTGCATAGAATCATTGTGTCGGTCTCTGTGCATTTGCATAAATCATGAATGGATTGATTATGTGTGGAATTATGAATGAAATTGATGAGTTTATATATACACATGTTGGTGATAAATGTATTGAGCATGATTGATATGCTTTTGTGATGGATGTATGAGATAAGAATCGTGTTGTTTGTGTTTGAATTATGTTGTATGTTGTGGTGAGAACGTTGTTGTGCGCGTATTTCCTGTTATTGCATAATTGTATGCAACTATATTATAATTGTGTTTCTCACCCTTCTGCTGTTTTAAATGCTCTATGAGGCATTGCAAATTAGATGCTGGAGGTCTTTTTGTGAAGATTATGTCTTCATTCTTTTGTCGGTCGGCTCTGATGTGTAGCACCGGGTAGTCGGGGAGATCGTTATGTGGTTTATGTGACATTATGTATATATATCTTTTTGGATTTGACATGTATAACTCTGTATATGACAGACAAACTTTTATGATATATATATATATATGAGATTCATCTGCAGATTTTCCGCTTTTATTCTATATCTGAATTGTGGGTGTTAGGAACTGAGTTCCTCTATTATGTGTTACCTGATTGTTGCATATCTTTATGAGCAGGTTATTGTATTTTGTTTTAATTGATGTGACGCCTCTATCTATGCCATGAATGTTTTAATTATGCTCTGATTATTTGTTATCGCTTTATTTGCTCGGGGTATAGATTGGGGGTGTTACATTAAGTGGTATCAGAGCCAGTTGTGTCAGTTTGTGCCAGTCCGTGTCGGTCGTTTTGACCAAGTTGTTTGTTGTGCGTCAGTTGTGTTCTGGAGAGCTGTTTGTTTAACCATAGTTACTGTTATTGGATATGAACAGAATATGGCTGGTAGTAATGATATTGCTCTTGCTGCTGCTATGCAAGTTATGGCTCAGGCTGTGCGGGGTGCACCTAATGCTGGTGGGAATGATGACTTCAGAAAGAACAAATCGCCTGTCTTCAAAGGAAGGAATGACCCTGATGGTGCTCAGATTTGGCTTAAGGAGATTGAAAGAATCTTTCGAGTGATGGACTGTGCTGAGGAAAATAAGGTGAGATTGGGTACTCACATGTTGCAGGAGGAGGCTGATGATTGGTGGGTTAGTAGGCGTCATGTGTGGGAAGCTGCAGGTGAAAAGGTCACTTGGGCTTTGTTTAGTAGGGATTTTTTTAGGAAGTATTTTCCTGAAGATGTTAGAGGAAAGAAGGAAATAGAGTTCTTGGAGTTGAAACAGGGGTACATGTCTGTTGTGGATTACACTGCTAAGTTCGTGGAGCTTGTTTAGTTTTATCCACATTATGCTGAAGCAACTGCGGAGTTTTCCAAGTGTGTGAAGTTTGAGAACGGGTTGCGTCCTGAGATCAAGCAGGCAATTGGTTATCAAAGAATTAGGAGGTTTTCGGATTTGGTGGATTGTTGTAGAATTTTTTAGGAGGATAGCAAAGCTTGTTCTACTCATTATAAGAGTGTGAACGAAAGGAAAGGAAAGCAACCATTTCGTGGTGGTCCTTATGTGTCACCAGCTGACAAGGGTAAGCAAAGGGCTACTTCTAATAAAAGGCCAAATGGGGGAGGTACGTATAATCCTCTGAGATTTTTTAGGTGTGGTGACTTAGGACATCGTCAGTTTGAATGTAGAAAGGATATGAGGAAGTGTTCTAATTGCGGAGGTATAGGACATGTCGCAACTGATTGCAAGAGGAATGTGGTGAAGTGTTTCAACTGTGGTGAACCTGGTCATGTTAGTACGAAGTGTCCAAAACCAAAGCAATCTCAAGCTGGAGGGAAAGTATTTGCATTGGTAGGAACTCAGACTACTAATGCAGATCGTCTGATCAGAGGTACTTGTTTTATTAATAGTATGCCTTTAGTTGCTATTATTGATACCGGAGCGACTCATTCGTTTATTTCGTCTGAGTGTGCGCAGCGTTTGAATCTTTTGTTGTCTTTAATGGATGGAGAGATGGTTATCGATACTCCAGCAATGGGGTCGATAACTACTTCTTTGGTTTGTTTAAGTTGTCCTTTGACCATTTATGGTAAGTATTTTGAGATGGATTTGGTGTGTCTGCCGTTGGAGGGTTTAGACGTGGTTCTGGGAATGAATTGGTTGCAGTTCAATCGAGTTCATATCGATTTTTATCATAAGTTGGTAAGATTTCCTTCTCTTGAAGAAGACGAGGAATCGAGTTTCTTATCTACCAAAGAGTTTAAGAAACTTTTGGCGGATGAAGCTCAGTTGTTCGGGTTATTTGCATCGTTGACCGTGGATAGTCAAGTTGCAATTGGTGTGTTTCCTGTTGTGTGTGAGTTTCCAGAGGTGTTTTTGGAGGATATTTCTGATGTACCGCCAGAGAGAGAGGTGGAGTTTTCTATAGATCTAGTTTCTGGTACTATACCTGTATCTATGGCACCTTATCGTATGTCGGCATCTGAGTTGGGTGAGTTGAAGAAGCAGTTGAATGAATTGTTAGAAAAGAGGTTTGTGAGGCCGAGTGTATCGTCTTGGGGTGCTCCAATTTTATTGGTGAAGAAGAAAGATGGAAGTATGCGATTGTGTATTGATTATCGCCAGCTGAATAAGGTGACGATTAAGAATAAGTATCCTCTTCCGAGAATTGATGATTTGACGGACCAGTTGGCAGGTGCTTGTGTGTTTAGTAAAATTGATTTTATGCCAGGTTATCATCAGATTAGAGTGAAAGAGGAAGATATTCAAAAGACGGCTTTTAGGACACGATACGGACATTACGAATATTCCGTGATGTCGTTCGGGGTTTCTAATGCGCCATGAGTGTTTATGGAGTATATGAATCACATTTTTCATGAGCATTTGGATCGATTTGTTGTTGTGTTTATTGATAACATTTTGATTTATTCTATGTCTCGGGAGGAACACACGGAGCATTTGCGAATTGTGTTGCAAATTTTGAAGGAGAAGAGACTTTATGCCAAGTTGTCCAAGTGTGAGTTCTGGTTGTCAGAAGTGAGTTTTCTTGGGCATGTGATTTCAGGTAATGGTATTGCTGTGGATCCATCTAAAGTAGATGCAGTTCTACAATAGGAGGCTCCTAGATCTGTTACTGAAATTCGAAGTTTTTTGGGTTTAGCTGGATATTATCGAAGATTCATTGAAGGCTTTTCCAAGTTAGCACTTCCATTGACCCAACTAACTTGTAAAGGTAAAGCGTTCATTTGGGATATTCAGTGTGAGGAAAGTTTTAGTGAGCAGAAGAGAAGATTGACTACAACTCCGATTTTGATCTTGCTAAATCCTAGTGAATCGTTTGTGGTGTATTGTGATGCGTCTTTGATTGGTTTAGGTGGAATGTTGATGCAAGAAGGTAAGGTTGTGGCGTATTCTTCGAGGCAATTAAGGGGTCATGAGAAAAACTACCCTACTCATGATTTGGAATTAGCGGCTGTGGTTTTTGTGTTGAAATTTTGGAGGCATTATATCTACGGTGCAAGATTCGAAGTCTTTAGTGATCATAAAAGTTTGAAATACTTGTTTGATCATAAAGAGTTGAATATGAGGAAACGGAGATGGTTGGAATTTTTGAAGGACTACGATTTTAGCTTGAATTACCATCCTGGTAAAGCTAATGTTTTAGCTGATGCGTTAAGCCGGAAATCTTTGCATATGTCTGCTTTGATGGTTAAAGAGTGGGAACTTTTGGAAGCATTTAGAGATTTGAGTTTGGTGTATGAGTTGACATCTGATAGCGTGAGGCTTGGTATGTTAAAGGTTACTAATGAGTTTCTGTTGACCGTTAGCGAGAAACAGAGGTTGGATGTGAAATTTGTTTATTTGATGACGGTTGGAGATAAAGGTGTGAATGGTGACTTTAAAGTGGATGATAAGGGTGTTTTGAGATTCCGAGGTAGAATTTGTATTCCTGATGATTCGGACTTGAAAAAGATGATTTTAGAGGAAGGACACCGGAGTAGTTTGAGTATACATCCGGGAGCTAATAAGATGTACCAAGATTTGAAGAAGATCCTTTGGTGGTCCGGATTGAAGAGAGATGTGGCTCAGTTTGTTTATGCGTGTTTGACATGTCAGAAGTCGAAGGTAGAACATCAGAAGCCTAGTGGATTTTTGCAACCGTTGGATATTCCTGAGTGGAAATGGGACAGCATTTCTATGGATTTTGTGACAGGGTTGCCGAATACTCCGAGGGGACACAATGCCATTTGGGTGGTTGTTGATAGGCTGACTAAATCGGCACATTTCATTCCGATTGACATCATTTTATCTTTGGAGAGTTTGGCTGAGATTTATATCCGTGTGATTGTGAAGCTACATAGTGTTCCGTTGTGTATTATTTCAGATCGAGATCCGAGGTTTACTTCCGTATTTTGGGAAAGTTTGCAAAAGGCGTTAGGTTCCAAGTTGAGATTGAGTTCTGCTTATCATCCTCAGACGGATGGTCAGACCGAGAGAACTATTCAGTCATTGGAAGATTTGTTGAGAGCTTGTGTTCTTGAGCAAGGTGGTGTTTAGGATAGTTATCTTTTGTTGGTGGAATTCACGTATAACAACCATTTCCATTCGAGTATTGGAATGACACCTTTTGAAGCGTTGTATGGAAGAAGATGTCGAACGTCGTTGTGTTGACATGAATCTGGTGAGAGTTCGGTGGTTGGACCGGAGTTAATTCAACAAACTACGGAAAAGGTGAAACTTATTCGTGAGAAGATGAAGGCTTCTTAGAGTAGGCAGAAGAGTTATCATGATCGAAGGAGGAAAGATCTCGAGTTTCAAGAAGGCGATCATGTATTTTTGAGAGTTACACCGGTGACGGGTGTTGGGCATGCATTGAAGTCGAAGAAGCTTACTTCTCGGTTTATTGGTCCTTATCAGATATCCGCGAGAGTGGGTGTTGTGGCTTATCGGGTGGCGTTGCCGCCGAATCTTTCGAATTTGCATGATGTGTTCCATGTTTCACAGCTTCGGAAGTATGTTCCAGATCTGTCGCATGTGATTCCAATGGATGAGGTTGAGGTAAGGGAGAACCTTACAGTTGAGGCATTACCGGTGAGAGTTTTGGATCGCGAGTTGAAGCGGTTAAGAGGCAAGGATATTGTGCTTGTGAAAGTAGCGTGGGGAGGCGCTGCTGAGGGCAATTTTACTTGGGAGTTGGAGAGTCGGATGCGGTAGTCGTATCCGGAGTTGTTCGTCTCAAGTAACATTTTCGAGGACGAAAATTTCTAAGTGGGGGAGAGTTGTAACGCCCCGGTTTTTGTTAGATTTATTTAATCGAGTCGATTTAATTATTTTTGGTCTTTATATTATTTTATTCTTAGTTATTATGTTTTATCGCGTTTTGGGAACGTTTGCGAGAAAATTGAGCGTAGGGGTATTTTGGTCTTTTTGGCTTGGGTAAATATTGTTTTTCTTTTATAATAGAAACTTAGAGAGAAAAATAGAAAGAAAGAGAAGAGAAGAGAAAAGGAGAGTGAGAAGAAGAAAAAGAGGAAAAACATGGAGTTTAAGTAATCGATTCAACCGACACTTCGAAGCGCGATTATTCGTGTAAGGGTGCGAAACTCGGTTATGCAATGTTTGTGTATGATCATGTATGTGTTTGTTGGTTTTTTCCTAGCTTTTCAATTCTAGGTCGATTGAGAGAAAACGAGAGAAATCGATGTTTTCGCGGTTGAAAATCGGTATAAATGCGGTGGTATACTTGTTGTTATGATTGTAATATGTTCTGGTTGTTATGATATGGTTTGGTTGAGTTTTGATGGGGGAAAATGGTGAATTGGGGTGAGTAACAGCGCTGCTGTAAATCCCAGAATTCGCAGGCTCGCAGTGCAAACAAGCAGCGAAGAGGAAAGCGAAGGCTCGCCAGAGCTTCGCAGTGCGAATGGGTGGGCGAATGCTCGCCAGCAGTTCGCAAAGCAAACTTTATGCTATTTTTCCTCTGCCACGGTTCGCTGGAGCTTCGCACGGTGAATGAGGAAAGCGAATGCTCGCTAGGAGATTCACATAGCGAACATGACAGATTGTTCCATTTTGTTTTCTTCATAACTTTTGATTCGTAAGTCGGATTGAGGCGCGGTTGGGTGCGTTAGAAAGCTAATGAGATGTTCTTTCTTATAGGAATGGTTTTAAGATTGTTTGGCCGATTTAATTGTGTCAGGAATTTGGAAATGTGTCGTTTTGCCGACTTTTACCGTCTTAATTGTGTGTATTTGATGTGTTATCATGCGATATGCTTTTGATATATGATGTATGACTTGTGCACTGTGGTATGATGTAAATACATGTGATGAAATGTTATGATGATGGTTTGTGGCCTAAGGGCAAGTAAATGCATTGTGTTATATTTGATTGTATATGCCTGATTATGGATGTTGGAATGGTTTACATGGTTGTATATGTGGATGCATTTGATTGTCATGAGTCATTGTATGCCAAGCATCATGATATGCATTCTTGTGATGTCGTGTTCCCTAGTGGGTGTGAGCGATGAAGCAATTCCCGAGGGAATCCGCTATAACATCGTGTGCCTTATACAAAGAGGTGTGAGCGATGATTATAGGCGATCGTGTGCCTTATACAAAGAGGTGTGAGCGATCGGGTCGTGTGCCTTATACAAAGAGGTGTGAGCGATCCATAAACGTCGTGTGCCTTATACAAAGAGGTGTGAGCGACGGGAGAACATCGTTTTCCCAACGGGGAGTTACACTAAGTAACAAGCGATGATTCCAATAATTCCTAAGTGAATTAATGATGAAATGATGGATGGAACGGTACCACATTGCATTGCATAGAGTCGTTGTGTCGGTCTCTGTGCATTTGCATAAATCTTGAATGGATTGATTATGTATGGAATTGTGAATGGAATTGATGAGTTGATATATACACATGTTGGTGATAAATGTATTGAGCATGATTGATATGATTTTGTGATGGATGTATGAGATAAGAATCGTGTTGTTTGTGTTTGAATTATGTTGTATGTTGTGGTGAGAACGTTGTTGTGCGCGTATTTCCTGTTATTGCATAATTGTATGCAACTATATTATAATTGTGTTTCTCACCCTTTTGCTGTTTTAAATGCTCTATGAGGCATTGCAGATTAGATGCTGGAGGTCTTTTGTGAAGATTATGTCTTCATTCTTTTGTCGGTCGGCTCTGATATGTAGCACCGGGTAGTCGGGGAGATCGTTATGTGGTTTATGTGACATTATGTATATATATCTTTTTGGATTTGACATGTATAACTCTGTATATGACAGACAAACTTTTATGATATATATATATATATATATGAGATTCAGCTGCAGATTTTCCGCTTATATTCTGTATCTGAATTGTGGGTGTTAGGAACTGAGTTCCTCTGTTATGTGCTACCTGATTGTTACATATCTTTATGAGCAGGTTGTTGTATTTTGTTTTAATTGATGTGATGCCTCCATCTATGCCATGAATGTTTTAATTATGCTCTGATTATTTGTTATCGCTTTATTTGCTCGGGGTATAGATTAGGGGTGTTGCAATCACGACCCAGGTGTCGGGGAGGAGTGAGTCTGCTCAGGTAGCACGTTCTAAATAGGAGATGGCCTAAGGCCGGGACCTGCAACACAGGGGTATCCTTGATGCGGACGTCCATACAATTTCCCCCAAGAAGTCAAGTTCTCATAAGATCCTCAGGCAACATGAACCTAGTCTATTGATTGGTAGGGGTGGACATAGTTGCCGACTTATTAGTCACTAAGACAAATTCCAAGATCTTTCCCCCAGTCGGTGCCCCGTGGGCGACGACACTACCATTTCTGACAACACTTTGCACATCATGAAAATGGTTGGTGGATTGAGGATGGTATGAAGGAGTGACGGTTGGAAGGTTTGAAATTTTGACGGTTTCATCTAGGTCAACCGATTGAGGATGATAGCTCTGAGTAGGTGTGGGGGCCTAATAATCATGCTTCCCTTAATAGGCATTGTTAAATTAGAAAGGCCTGAGAAAAAGGAATTTGTTAGAGGGGTCAGGAACTTACTCTTCCAGTTTGCGAAATACTAGCTCCTGGAGAGCTACTCGTCAAATTGTTTTTGGATTTTTGGGAAGGCCTGCAAGACAAGTTGCTTGTGTTCAAAAACATGGTGAAATGAAAACAAATAACGTTTGAATGGTCATAACAAGCATACCTTTTTCCCTAAGGAAAGAAAATGCCTCGACTAAACATTGGACCATCATTGTTTGGTCAGGCACGATGGACAAATGTTGCGCCCACCATTCTTCAAACTTCCGAGTACAGTGATAATAGAGAGTATAGTCGAAAGCATGCAGGAAAACTCCTTTTTTTATAGAACAAACAGTTGCCTTTGAGCCATTTCTCATTAGCATTATCAAGTATACAGAAGAAGGTTGGGGTGCTACGGATAAGACATTTAGGGAGCAGCTCGCTCAACCCAAACTTCCTAGCCACCAAGTTAGGTTGGTAAGGAGCCACCCTCAAACTGGTCGTTTTGGTGGTAAGCCTCGTCCATAAGAGGGTAGGATTGAAGAAGGCAAATAAAACCTTCTCGATCTCAACTTGTTCTCGTTCGGAGGGGCTGGGATAAGGTTTCTTATACCATTCAGGACCACACTGTCGACCAGCGAATTGGGCCATCGACTCAGTGAAAGTCTTACACCGATAAAAAACCTGGAAATAGTTTTTGAAGATATTTAGGGAGGTAGCCTTCCCATCATCTGTCGTGAGCTTAGCTAGACAAGGACCTTCAATTCTAACCCTTGGGTTTGGAGGAACTCTGAACTTCAGGAAAGATTCAAAAGTAGCGTTTAGCCACATCTACAGAAGCCAAATGGGGCCACATATTTATAAGCTATCAGGGTTTTCTGGTCTTACCATATCCACGATAGCCAAAGCCAGAGACTCGTAAATCTCCATGTGAATCAGCTGACTCAAACATATTTTCCTACCATCATAGAGCTTGGTGCCAAGGGGTACACATTTTTTAGCCACCTGAACAGACCGATAGCAGAACACATACCTCGACAACCAATAAATGAGGAATGCAATATGTTTTTGCACGGAAATGTTTGGGATTTCCCTTCGATGATCCTCTATAAAAGAGTTGTAAGCTGGTCGAGAGAAGGAAAATGGAGGCTCAGTTATAGTAGGCCTTACGGGATCAAATTCCATCCTAGTTGGACGAAGGCCAGCTATTGCAGCTAGATCAAAGAAATTTGGAGTTATCATCCCACGGGGTAACTGAAAAGTGTTGGTGGAAGTATCCCAGCATGGAAGCGATAAGCATGTGATGATCTTAAGAGAGACTCGCCCTGGATAGATGAATTAAATCATAAATCCCTAAATCTTTTCACTAGTGTGTGCTCTTTTTCTTAACCATATCTAGCCACTGAATGCACTTAACATCTTCAGGTGGCAGAGCACACTAGAAGAGTCTATTCATGAAGAAATTAAATTTCAAAGATTCATCAATGAACACCAACGATTTATACCTACATTATATAAGGAAATAATCTTGTAGCAGTTGGGGTTTCTTGATATACTTTGGAAAGGGTCCCATAAATCCATGCAATTTACCAGCAAGCATTTAGAAGATGAAGGTAGGCTTCATTTCCAAGGGAGGCTCCAGTACGTAGGCACATGCATCCATGCTGATAGGAAGCTCAATCTTGAATGCAAAGCCAGAATGGCATTGTATTGGAAGCACCATTAAAAGGTATGAGGTTGTTGAGTGAAAGTGGAAGAGAGAAAAAAAGCTAGGGTATTTAGTGGTTCCATGAGACAAAATGCAAAATAGGAAGGTAGAAAGTGTTTGAACAAACACCTTTAACTAAACGGATAAAGAGACAATCTAGTTTCTCTGAGAAAAGATCGGCCACGTGAGGGGGTTCTATTCGACAAATGGCATATAAAAGCCACGGGGAAAGCAAAGTGGAAGTTAGAGCATTTCCATTTCACCTAGTATTCCTAAGGAATAGGAGGTAATAATAGTGAATCGCGCACTTCTATAATGTGTGAAAAAGTTAGTCATAATGATAGACAACAAGCATCATTGAGATGACGTGACACAGAATATGAACAATGTTAAAATAGTGATAAATGCCAAATTGTGTTAAATATGTGTGTGGTTTTGTGGCACTTATTGACTTGTTTCAATTGAATTTCTTAGATAAACATCAACTTTTGTGTACATATTGTGTAGTTTGATCATTTGCAACTTATTTTGTAGGTTTGTATGCATTGGAGGAGCTTTAAGCATCAAAGGACATAAGATTTGCTTCTAAAATACAATTTTTGAAGTTCCTAAGCGGGCTATGCGTGGTCCTAGCGTGCTTAGAAAGCCTAGGCAGTGAGGAAGGCATTTTTTAAGTTTCTGATTGGGCTAAGCGCAACCAGGGTGGGCTTAGAGCGGTTTGTGCTTAGCCCGAATCCACTTTTCAGCTTTGTATTTATTCATTTCTTCTTAGATATTTTGGGGATCTCAACCATTTTCATATTCTCTCTTGGCACAAAAACACAAGAAACCCATTTTTGGGAGAGAGGAGCTTGGAAAACAACAAGTGAGGGTGCACCTTGAAAATCCAAAGTTGGATTTGATTCTATCGGCGGGACACTACGATGGATGCTTGTTTATCTTCATTCTTTTCTTTGTATTTAGATATCATAGTGTTTTGTACAATCTATTTCATGAATCTATATCGATGTTATCCTTGTTTACTTGTTTTACATTTTAATTTGAACCGTGATTGAGAAATACTCTTCGAATATCGATCTAGGATAATCATCTTTTAGATTCTAAATGCTAGACATAGATTTAGATCTAATATTCACTGTGGGTATCAAATTTTAATGTTCCGTATTGTTCAATAGAGTGAGAGATCATCGATTGAACAATAGGACAGAACTCGCGACATCAGATAGACATAGCGGTGTTGATGAGGGATACGTGATGATATTGGTGAATGTTTAGATTGTGCATAACTTATTGGTAGATTTACGTATTTGATCGGTGGATGAAATCCAATCCTGACAAGTTATATCCTCTCTCTCTAAAACTATATTCATTTATTCATGCGTTTTACATTTCGCATCTTTAAACTTTCAAGCACCCTCTGAACAATAAGCTTAAAAACATAGAAATCTTTGAACGGCATTTGATATCGCACCAATCTATGTAGATACGATAAAAAAATACTAACTTTTGATTGCTACTTTACTGCAGCAACAAATAGGTACAAATTATGCCACTTTCTTCCCCTCAAATATGGGTCGACAGTGACATAACTTAGATTTTTAGCTACTAGAAAGTCAACAAAGAATGTCAGTGAAAAGACATTTACTTTAAACATTAATGAAGTATCTTTAAAGAATCATTAATGACAAGGCATCAACAGACCAACAACGCGGGGTCGATTGAGTCATCGACGCAGCTAGACATGGTTTGGAGGACTCCCAAGGATGAATCCCCATGACCCAGCTTATTGGTAAATGTTTAAAATCTTGAAAAGGGAAGTCAACATAAACATGTCTAGAATCTCGAGAACGAAATTCGACAGAAGCCCTCATTCCCAAAAAGGACTAGTCGATCTAACGACTTGGTATAAAAGACTTAAGTAAATTTACAAGTCTTGGTGGACTTGATAGGCATCGTCGACAATGTGTTTGGATTATTTATCATCGATAGATCTTGAATAAGTGGAAAAGAAGTTACCATTCAACATGGGTTGCAAGCAGATAGCCTCTTGAGGACACGTATGCGCACTAGTTGAAACTTGAAGGATTGAACGTGGGGCAAAGGCAATTATTCTTCTGGTGGTCATAACCACCGTCGACGATTATTTTGTAAATAGAGCAAATAGAAAACTCATACATGGGATCTGGGGTCGTAAAATTTCATAAATAGTCTCCATAACACTAGAGTACCTGAGTCAAAGAGCGAAATAGTTGAGCGAGAAACATGTATGCGTCTGCGCCCACACTTTTTTCTTAGTCTTTTTTCTTCCTTAGGCGGAACATTGTACTTTTCATTTGATTTGTTTAATGTTATTTACTGCATTTTACTCTACCATTTATCACAACTTGACTTCATTTAAAGTATTTTACTACGCTACATTCAATTCACATGCACATGTGCTCACACAAACTATTTTCACAAATTTCTTTGGAGATTTTTCAAGTTAATCTCATAGCCTTTCCAACTCATGATTTTTTTACCAAAAACATTGGTAAACAAGTTACTGTTACATTTTTTTGGAAAGACGTCACGGATAGCCACTGGTAGAAGTTGTTGCATCAAGACAAGATAATCATGAGATCTTTCATTGATACATTTAACTTGCTAACTTTAGTACTCAGATTACCAAATGAGTTCATTCCATCCATGGCAAGCCCAAACCTAAGGTTTCTTGGCTCAAATCCAAAATCTAGAAACAGCGAATCAATTGTTTTCCTTCGCAAAGAATCAGCTACATGGTGAATGTTTCCATCACATTTTCTTTCATTTGCATGTCATCTAATATTCTTTGTGTCATTCGCATTAGCAAAAAGTCTCTTGAACCTTGAAATTATTGGCAAGTACCATAACACTTTAGCTGGAGGACGCTTCTTACTAACATTGTCCTTGTCATCATCATTGTTGTCCTTTAACTTGTAGTATGACTCATCACATTCCATACATTGATCCAATTTTTCATACTTTTTCCTGTATAATATGCAATCATTAAGGCATGCATATATTTTGATATATTCCACACCCATTGGACACAATATCTTCTTGGCCTCATAATAATGATCCGGCAAATCTTTTGGTAGCATTTGTTTCAACAAATCAAGCAATTATGTGAAACTTTTATCCGACCACCCACTTTTTGTCTTCAGATTAAACAATTTTAACAAAACAGACAATCGTGTATTAATTATGCACCCCTTATATAAAGGTGCATATTTATCACGACATAAAGTATCATAAATATGGGTTTTCATATAAGAGGATTCTCCAATATCACAGATCATATCTTCTAGTCGATCATCTATATCTTCACCATCTTCATCCATTTCTGACGTCGCATTTCAATTTTCATCCATTTCTCATGCCACGTTCATGTTGTATAATTTTTACACAGGTGATGTAATATTTATTTCATTGACCATTTTTTAATATTCCCTCAATTAACACAAGGACAATAAAAGACACCATTATTGTCAGGAATTTTTTGTTCGGCGAATTCAAGGAATTCAAGAACTCCTTTCTCATACACCGAACATAGTCTATCAGCTTTCATCCGACTACGATCCATAACAAATTATGAAATTTATATCTGTTTGTGAAGGCTGGATCAGATCCTATAGAATTGGGCCACCAAGTACATTTGAGATGCTGGTCGTATGGAGAGGATGAGGGGGTGTACCTGCAAGGCACTCCGACGCTCAAGTAAGAAAGGGTCAGAGAAAAGGGGCAAGTACAAAATGCTAGTTCGTAGGGTGAATATTGGATACCTGACCCTCTCAAGCGAGAGGGTTTATATAGAGCCCCCGGCACGTGGCCAACGGTCCTATTTTCGGGGCGAAATAACCGTTTTCCCGAAGAATAGGTAACTACCCAAACTAGCCGTTATGTCGGGCAGGGTGCCCAAAACTAACTGTTATGTCGGGCATAGGCACAGTTTTAGGCACCTGCCCATAGATGTTTGGGGAGTGGACGAGCCGTGCGTAACGGGCATTGTTTTCGGGGAGGAGCGATGCAGTCCCTGCCCGGTTGGAGGGGCAGAAAGGTAACTTTTGCCCCTTTGTGGATTGGATTTAGGCAATTTGGGCCGCTCTGGAGCAGAAGTGGATTGGGCCATGTCTAGCCATTGATCTAGTCCAGAACAGGAGTCCCCCAAGTCGTTGCTCCCGAGCATGGGAGTGATGACTTAAGGACAGCTCGTTGCTCCGGGGAGCTAGCGTGAAGTCGTCGTTCGATGACGAGGAAGGCCGCATCGGGGCGCCTGCAACTGGTGGTGTTCGTGACCGTGACCGTGTTGCCCGTCGTCCGGGGAGACTAACGGTTAGTCAGAATTGGAAACGTTAGGGCGCCACGTGTGCCTAGAGCTCCGTGCAGGAGTTACTAGGCAATGATGGCTAGTTAATAGCCATCATGACCTACGAGCGCGTCCACTGCACGTGCCCCTCTGTATAAAAGGGGAAAGTCCGTCTCATTTTGGACTTTTCACTCTCGCTTTCCTTCGTCTTCTTCAGAGCGTTTGCCCGTCACCGTCGTCTGCTACTCCGACCACCGCACCAAGCTTCGAGCAACCATTTTTTGTCTTCTTAAATCAAGTAAGTTTCCAATTATGTGCTTGTTTTAACTCTTTTTGGGTGGTCAATGGTAGATTGCATGCGGTTAAGGCTAGGTTTAGAGGATGAAATAGATTAGTTTCCGGTGATTGTTGGTGGTGGACGGTGGTCGTGCCATTTTTCCACTTCTGACATGTCGTCGGATGTGTTAGTATGCTTTGGTGAGGAGGGCGGTTCACGGCGTCGTTGCGACGGCGATGCATGTGTAACCGTCGTGATTTTTCATCTTCTGAGTAGGTTATGAATTTTCTGGTCGAATATTCCCAGATTCCGATGAAGCTTTGCGGTTTCCCTCAAAGCTTCAAATGGAATCTAGGTATGAGTGCGGGAAAGCTCCTCACTTGAGGATGATTTATTTCGAGCATCTCCTCGCGGGGAGGTTTCAGTTTTTCTTATGATGTTAGGGCTTAGGTCGGGGATGTTGTCCTCAGCCCTCTGCGCGCCCTTTCACTTGACTAGCGGTGGAAGGGTGGATTTGATTTATTGTCGAATTTACTTTTTTCTCTACTTTTCAAGTGATCGATATGGCGACGGGGCCAGATGGAGAGATTATCTTAGATTCGTCCGAGGAAGAAATAAGTTCTTCGAATAGTAGTAGTTCGACGGCTTCGAGTACCCCCAGTGAGGTCGGGGAGGAAGAGGAGTTGGAAGATATGGACGAGGACGTCGTCGAGGGTTTCGTGGAGGAATGGGAGGTGGCTGAACCTGCTGAACATGTGTCTACTTTTGCAATGTACTTGGGGGACATCTTTACGGAGGTCGGGTCAGAGGGGAGTGGAAGGTGCACTTTCCCTCAGAGGATGACCGGGTCTGCGCGAATTACGGGGACTGCTTTGCGATGTATGAGTATGCCTTCAAGGAGCTGGGTCTAAGGTTTCCGTTCACCGATTTTCAGCAGTCGGTGTTCGTGCACTTGAAGTTGGCCCCCACGCAACTGTACCCTAACTCGTTGGCCTTCATCCGGGCGTTCGAGCTGGTGTGCGAGTACCTCGCCATAGGGGCTACTCTTCCTCTCTTTTTCACCATCTTCCATCTTCAAAGGCAGCTATCGGGGAGGCAGTATGGTTGGGTCTCTTTGAAGCAGCCTCACAAATTGTTTAAACCATTTTCGGAGTTGATACAGACGTTTAAGGAGCGGTACTATGTTATTGAGCCAATGTCCGAAGCTGCCCAGGATAGTATATATGTCTGGGAGATCGAGGTTGATGAGGATGGAAATGACCTGCGCGACGAGACGGGGAAATTTATTGGGCAGAGAATCTACAAGTTCCCTATCTATTGGGCACCTGACCATTTCGCCAAGAGGCCCGGTGACTACGTTCTCCAATCGCACGAGCTACACGGGCAGGATGTCATGGCGTACGAGGCGTTGGTAAAGTACGTTAACTCCTTCTGGCTTGCGAAATACTAGACGAATAAGGGTAACCTGGTCTTCGAGGAGGACGGTAGTCAGAGGGTTGAGTACCAGTTTATTAACACCAAGGCACTCCTGGAGTGCAAGACTCTTGCGGAAGTCGAGAAACTGCTTGGTAGTCTTAGTTATTTTAGATTTGCTCGCATTATTTCTTTTCCTCGTAACTAACATGTTCGACTTTTGTTTGTGTAGGTGAGATGCCTCAGGCCCATGAGAGGGTTGTGAAGAATGTTCTTACGAGGAACAAGGCCGGAGTGGTTCCTCTAAAGTCTCGATTCGCTGGTGCGCGTGCTCCGACTCCAATTCAGTCTGCTGCAGGGGCCTCTTCTCCCACTCCCGCTCCCCGGAGATCTCCTCTGCCTTTGACCGGACGATCCAAGCGGCCAAGGGTTACTGATGTTGTAGATCTCATCCGGGTCCCAGAGAAAGGGAAGTTCGAGCTTCCTCCTTGCATCCTTGATAGGATATTCTTTGAGGGGAACTCTTTGGTCGTGCCTCAGGCGGAATCTCTTTGTTTGGAAAGCATGGACCGCCCGAGCAAGAGGGCGTTGGTGGCTCAAGATGCTTCAGCTTTGGTTAGGATGCTGGAGATGGCAGCCGTTTATGCTGAAGGGGACTCTGCAACTGAGTCTGAACTTAATGCTGCCCGGGCTACCATGGCGTCCCTCAAAGAAGAGGTCAAAAGTGCAGCTGATGCTCGGAAGAAGGCTGAAGAGGAGGTGGCCAAGTTGAAGAAAGAGAATTCTACACTGGTTGCGGAGAAGAAGGCGGCCGAGGAGCTGGTCCAGCAGCTGAGGGCGGTCAACGCTCCAAGTGAAGATGAGCCTGAAGATGTGAAGGAATTAAAGACAAGGTCTGAGCTGGTCGGCCGTATGCTGATGGCCGAGGATGACAGTATTGTCGTTGCAGATGAATCCTTCAGAAATGTTGTGTCTCAACTGCGGGTGGTGAACCCCGGGCTTGACTTCTCTGTCGAGGGTACCCATTATCTGGCGCATGTTAAGGATGGCCGAATCGTCATGCCTGCTGCCCTCCTTGAAGAGAATGCCAAGGGCCAGCCCGCGGAGAACCAGGATTCACAGCCAGATCCCACCGCGCAGATGGACGAGTGTGGGGTTTTCTTTATGTTGTTGTAATTTGTCTGACCTGCGTGCCGCGTAATTGTTATAACTTATTTTGGGGGCATGGCCCCCGTTTTATTTAATCTTGCACAATCATGGTCCTAGTGGCCACTTATTATATTAACTTATACGCTCGGTCTTGGTGGCCGGCTCTGTTATTTGCATGGTTTTACTTACTTTTATTTTCTGCTAAGTGTTGTACTCATGCTTGTTGTGAATGTATGTCTGCCTGTGATAGGGAGTATTGGACTCATGTGAAGTTTTGGGGGATTGCTCATTGTAGATGTGTTCGGCAGTGAGGGGTACTGGTCGAACGGCCGAGGAATATCCTGGCGGGGATGCTGAGCTCAGGTCGCATTTGAGGACTGAGTTCACGGCATGAACATCCCATCGCGAGCTGGGGTTCTGCCAGTCATGGTACTTTGACGACGGCGATGCTCGACCGAGGACCGCCGTCGAGCAGTTACTCGGCTTGTTACTGAGCGGGGTTCTGCTTTATTGGTATGCGACGCTTGTACCTAGGCGTGCATAGTGGTCGGTAGTTGACGTTCGTCGTCGTGACGGGTCGAACCGAGAATTAGGGCCTTAGCTATAGTATTGTTTTAGCTTTTCAGCGTTCCATGGTTGAGCAAGTTCTTCCCCGTTGAGATGTTCTAGGTAGTAGGCCCCATTCTCCGTTTTTGCTCGGACGCGATAGGGTCCTTCCCAGTTGGCTGCTAGTTTGCCTTCACGAGAGTCTTTGTGGTTTCTCCTTAGAACAAGGATTCCCACGTCGAACTCTCGTCGTATCACCTTGGCGTTGTGCCTGACGGTAATTTTTTGTTTTAGCGAGGCTTCGCGGAGGGCCGCCCCAGTTCGGATTTCCTCGACGAGGTCGAGTTCTTCCCTTAATGGTTCGTCGTTCATTTCCTCGTCTAGGGGCGACTCTGTTCGCCTGGAGGGTACGTGAACTTCGACGGGGATTACGGCCTCGGTCCCATACGCTAGACGGAAAGGTGTTTCCCCGGTTGTAGAGTGTGGAGTTGTGCGGTATGCCCATAGCACACTGTGCAACTCCTCGGCCCCAAGCCTTCTTCGTTTCGTCCAGCCTTCGTTTGAGGCCTCGAAGGATGACCCGATTCACCGCTTCGGCTTGCCTGTTTGTCTGGATGTTCGACGGATGCGAAGTTTTGCTTCATACCTAGCTGGGCGACGAAGTCCTGGAACTTCCTGTCCGTGAATTGTGTCCCATTGTCTGTGACTATCACCTGGGGGACGCCAAAACGTGCAAGGATGTTTCGTTTGTAGAAACGCAGTATGTTGAGGGCAGTTATTTTGGCCAGAGCCTCTGCTTCTATCTATTTTGTGAAGTAGTCTACGCCCACTATTAGGTATTTGTTCTGATTTGATCCTACTACAAAGGGTCCAAGGATGTCTAGGCCCCACCAGGCAAATGACCACGGGGAGGACATTGCCTTGAGCTCGTTAGGTGGAGCCAGGTGTATGTCCTCCTGCCGTTGGCATTTATCGCATTTCTTCACGTGTTCTTTCATGTCGTGCTGCATGGTCGGCCAGTAATACCTTGCTCGGAGGGCCTTTCGGGAAAGGGACCTTCCACCGAGATGTTAGGCGTTGATCCCCTCGTGGATTTCGTGCAAGATGTGTGTGACCATTTCTTCCTCGACACACTTGAGCAGCGGAATGGAGAATCCTCGCCTGTAGAGTTTATCCTCGACCAGGACGTAGGAGCAAGATCTTCGCCTAACTACGCTGGCCTCTTTTGGGTCAGACGGAAGTTCGTCTTTAGCGAGATAGTTGTAAACAGGGGTCATCCAGCAGTTGTTGTCGCCGTTCACCTGTACGTCGAGGGTTGGGGAGGCCTTCTCGATACTGGGTTGAGGAAGTACTTCCTATATGACGGATTTGTTTTCACCTTTCTTCTTTGTGCTGGCTAGTTTGGATAGAACGTCTGCTCGCACGTGTAGTACCCCAAAATTTGCCCTACCTTTATCTAACTTTTTCTGGCTTTTGTTTCACATCCATCTGCATATCCGTTAGGTCATAACTCGTTCGTAAATCATACACATCATTGGTTTTCATAAGACATAGGATCACGATGTTCTTTAAACAGGTTAACCGGTTAACATGTTATAATTTTGCGTATTTGGTCTGATTTTGAACTGTGTAACTAGTTAGCAGTTATGCTGTAACCGGTTAACACAGGAAGATTTTGCATATTCTGCTGCTTTTTCAGGACAGCACCATTGCACACTTGGGTCTTTGATTCTACAGTATTATAGCAGCAAGTGGAATATTCTAGACATCTCTAGACATTGCAAAGCTATTAAATTAATTCCAAGGGCATTTATTCTAATGTTTCATTTCAAATCGAGTGCACCATGTTCCTTGTTTTCCAAGCATCTCCACCTTTGGATGTTGAAGTTCACCTTGAGATTGTTACCGAGTTAGTTCTAACTAACCGAGTTAACCGCCTTGACTCGGTGAGTCAAGTCCAACTAACTCCGACCCTAGATCCAAACCCAAAGCTAAGTCCAAAGCTAATCCCGAACCTCCCACCCTCCAAACCTAAAATCTATATAAGAAACCCTTCACTCATTTTTCAAAGGAGGAACCATTCTAAAAAATTTCCCACACTTTTCACTCTCAGTTCTCTCATTTCTCTCTAAACTTTCTGCTACTTCTACATCTTCATCTCAATTCTCTCTTCCAAACTCTCATAAAAAGCTCTTATTTCTTGAAGGATGATCACTTTTCACATTGAAAAGTGATTAATTCTTGAGCTTAAACTCCATCATTTGTTTTTTTTTTGTTGGATTTCTGGAATTTCAGATTATTCCACTTCAATCCAAGGGTTTCACACCATTTATTTTGGTGCATGTTCAATCTCGGTGATTTTTCGCGATTTTGCTCGGTTTCGACGCATTTTGGCTACTAATCGAGGAATCTCCGGTTTTCTTTAATTTCCTGCACCAAGATCACTTTGCAACAATCACCAAAGCAAATCTCCGCTTTGTAGGTTGGTTTTCCCTATATCTATGCTTGTTTAGATTATTTCCAACTTATTCGATGTAGATCTTTGGTATTTTTTTATTTCTATCCATGGCGCTTGAATTTGATTTTTGATGTTGTTGTTTGTTGGATCCAATTGATGTTTGATGGCTGTAATTCAATGTAATTTCGTGCTTAATTGATTGCATGTTCATTGGGATGTTCGGAGAAGTGATTTACTGTTAAAAAGTGCTTTTGGAACTGGTTTTTTTTATTTCTGTCCCAGAGTAACCGGTTAACACAATTACAATGCAATTATGTTAACCGGTTAACATGTTGTTTTCTGCGTGATTTTTGGTTGTTTTGAACTGTGTAACCGGTTAGCAGTTATGCTGTAACCGGTTACCACTGCTGCAGAAGGTGATTTTCTTGCATTTTCTTGTTTGTTTGAGATCCGTTGCATGCCTAAACTTCAGGGATCAATATGTTGATGATTGGTGGATTATTCTTGAGTTATTCCACTTTATACCATGGCATGAACATGATTTTTCGACACCCGACTCTTGATTTTTAATCGATGAATGTTTATGTTTGCGTTGTTGATTAATTGATGCAATGAACACATAATGCACACACATTGAGCTTGTTAATTGTTAATTGATGCTTGTGTTGCTGGAATTGTTATGTGCATGCTTACTTGCATTCAATTCCATGAGGTGCATACTTGATTTGGTTTGTTCATGTACTTAAAGTGGTGCATTCTTGCATGATGATTTCAAGAGTTGTTTACCATGATGTATGGTGTGATTGTGATCATGTTTGATTGAAAAATATGTGAGGTTTGATGCATGTCCATTGTGCCATGATTGAATCATCTTCAAATGTTGCATGCTGCCCTAATTTTCTACTGCTGTCTATGTGCACACATGCTATTATATGTGCTGCTGTTTGACTTTTTATAGCTCTTTTTGTGCTGAATCATGTGCTGTTATAAGCTGTCTTGCTTACGTGCCACTTTTTACTGCTGTATGGATGTTGTAGCGCTGTAATAGCCGCTGTTTTTTCTTGTTTATTCGCCTCTCATTTCTTGTATGGATTACATGATATAATGCTTGATTGTGTAGAATTTTCTCACATTCCTTAGGGATCCTAGCTCATCCTTAATTTTGATTAAGGTGAGGTAGGATAAGCATTAGATAGTGTTATCCTCTCTTCTTTTAGATTTAGGTGGTTCCTATTACCTCACAAAACCCTAAGATCTCCATGCATGATAACTTTAGGATAACTAGTCCCCCACTTAGACTTTTTCCTTTCTTAAACCCCTTGAGTCTCTTTCCAAAACAAAAGGCAAAAACATCTAATAAAGGATTACCATGTATTGCACGTGAGCCTTGCATATGGAAAATGGAAGGAGAAGGGTTTCCCTTCACCTTTCTAGAGTGTTTAGCATACGTCCTGTTAGGACGACCATGCGAGGCATTCGTTCCTATATCATAGACTTTAATGCAATACGTGTTATAAACACAAACTAATCAAAACACTTCTTCTTAAAAGACAAAAACAAACAATTCTCTTCTCATCTCTTCACTCCATTCGTTAAGGATGCATCACTTCCATTCTACCACAAACAGGTAAATGCCTAAGACTCCGTACAACGAGCTGCGACACCTAACTGCTGGAATGCGAACCTTGACGTACTCCACTAAAAAACACAAACAAAGCAAATCCATCCCTAGTAAGGGGAACTACGTCGCTCTGATCCTCGCATGCGAGCGGGATACGTAGGCAGGAGATCGTGCGAGATCTCTCCGAGCACCATCCTTCTCTTTTCCCCTAAACCGTAGTCCGAACTACGTTGACTCTGACTTTCCCATTGCACGAGGGAATACGTAAGCCTAGGACGCGACGTCCTATCGAGTCATTTTTTTTATCTTCTTCCTCGTTCCTTCGTTCTTTTCCGCCCCTGTTCTTTCGCCTTTCCAGTAGTAGTGGAGATCCAGACGACGACACCTTTTTATCGAGACAAGCAAGCGTGGATCCCATCGGGTATGATGGACGCGAGGGGGTGCTAATACCTTCCTCTCGCGTAACTGACTCCCGAACCTAATTCTCTTGGTCGCAAGACCATGCTCTTTCCTTTCTCCCAGGTTTACGCAGTGTTTCCTTTCCCTCTCTTAGGATAAATACACAATGCTGGCGACTCTGTTTCTGTGCCACTTTCGCGTTTGTACTTGGATGAAAATCCCGGGAGCGACAACACGTTATGTTCGCGGGGAACATGTTTCACTTCTACTGTTGGAACTTCGCCATTTCCTTTTTGACCAGGGCTAAGTATTCTGTCAGGTTGTCGTTTTTGGCTTGATATTCTCCTCAGACCTGAAGGGCCACGAGTTATGAATCTGTACAAATGACGACTTCTTCTGTGCCCAGGTCCTCGGCTAGGCGTAACCCAGTGAGGAAGGCCTCGTATTCAGCCTGGTTGTTGGAGGTTGGGAAGGACAGGGTGAGTGATACTTCAACAATGATTCCTTCATTTCTTTCCAGTATGATGCCCGCGCCGCTCCCTGCCGAGCTTGAGGCACCGTCCACAAAAATGGTCCATTTGCGCGCTTCGCTCACGGGGGAGTCTGCGAATGTCATTTCTGTGACGAAGTCGGCCAGAGCCTGGGCTTTCAGAGCTTTCCTGCCTTCATACCGGATGTCAAATTCGGATAGTTCAAGCGACCATTTGAGCATTCGACCGGCCATGTCTGGTCGTCCCAGTAGTTGTTTTATGGGTTGATCTGTTCGAACCATGATCGTGTGCGCCATGAAGTAGTGTCTTAATCTTCTGGCTGCATTGATGAGGGCCAGAGCCACTTTCTCTATCTGTTGGTATCTTAACTCTGGTCCTTGCAGTGCTTTGCTCGTGAAATATATGGGCTTCTGTCCGTCAAGAGTCTCGCAGATGAGAGCGGCGCTCACTGCTTCAGTTGCTACGGCGAGGTATAGGTACAAAGTTTGGCCATTTTCCGGGCGAGAGAGGACTGGTGGCTCTGAGAGTGCCCGTTTCAGATGGAGAAGGGCCTTGTCACATTCCTCGGTCCATTCGAACGCTGCCTCCTTGCGGAGGAGTTTGAAGAATGGTAGGGCGTGCTGGGCAGATTTGGCCACGAAACGAGATAGTGACGCGAGCATCCCGTTGAGGGACTGGAGGGATTTCTATGACTTGGGCATTGGAAACTCGGAGAATGCTCGGCATTTATCGGGATTGGCCTCGATTCCCTGTTCTGTTAGATAGAAGCCTAGGAACTTCCCAGCCCGGACACCGAACGTGCACTTCTCCGGGTTGAAACGCATTTTGTATTTTCTGCAGCCTCCGTTTTCTCCGGAGACTGCTTTCTCCTACGTTGTGCTACGGCCTTGACGGCCGGGTTAATTGCCAGTTGGTGGCAGGCGACGGACGGGTCCAAGCCGGGCATCTCGGCGGCGCTCTAGGCGAAGAGGTCGGCGTTCTCACGGAGCCAGGCTTTGAGCTGCTTCCTTGCAATGTCGGGCATGTCTGCTCCAATCTTCACTCCCCGTTGAGGGTCGTCGCCGAACAGAACGATCTCGAAGTTGCCATTTGGGATTGGGCACATCGGATGGGAGCTGCTGCTGGACGATGTAGGCTAGTTGGCTGAAGTTGCCCGTTCCTCCTGTTGGTCTTCTTCGAGGAAGCGGCTGTCGAGGTCGATGGAGTCGACCTGGGGCAGAGGCTTGGCTTCCTCGGAGCTGCTTGGCAATGCTGGCTTGCTCAATGCTTTTCGTTTTAACGCAATGGCGTTGAGCCCCTTTACGGCTGCTTCGAAACACCGTCGTGCAGCCTCGATATCGCCGTGGAGGGTGGCAACCATCCCTTTTGAAGTGTAATACTTCATCTTGAGGTGGACTGTTGAAGGCACTGCTACCAACTCGGCCAGAGTTGGTCTTCCGAATATGCACTGGTAAAGCGACGGGCAGTAGATTACCAGAAATTGTACCTTGACGGATTTGACCGTCTCAGCTGATCCGAAGGTTACGATCAGTTCGACGTATCCCCATGGCTTGGTCACTGACCCGTTGAATCCCTGTAAATTTGACCCCACGTAGGGGGGTAAGGTGTGATTCGTTCAGCTGAAGTGTTGAAAACAGCTGGGAGTACATGATGTCGACCGAGCTGCCCTGGTCGACGAGGATTCTGCGAACGTCGAAGTTCTCCATTCGGGCTCTGACGACCAAAGGTATGCTCGAGTTTGGAGACCCCCCGAGGAGCTCTTCCCGGTAGAAGGAGATGGGGATAGAGCCCTTCTGGGCCTGATCAAGCGTGGTCACCTTACTGGAGCTTGTGTTGATTAGATGCTCGAATTTTCATTTCACGGAGCCCACCGTGACTTTGTTGAAACCCCCGCCGGAGATAACCATGGCGGAGGGAAACGTCTCCCATGGGCTGTGGACCGCGAAATAAGCAGGGGCGCCGAGCCCGTCCGGGACATAGAAGTCTTCTGGTCGTGATATGGACATAGCGACCTGGATGTTGGCTTCTTCCAAGGAGGGTACTTCTTCCTCTATCTTCTTGGACTCCTTGGCGTCCTGCTGAGGAGTGTCCTTCTTCTTTACGAATTGTTTCAGGTGGCCGTCCCTAATAAGTATCTCAATAACATCCTTCAGATGGATGCAGTCTTCAGTAGTGTGGTCGTGACTCTTGTGGAAACGGCAGTTCTTTGATTTGTCCACGTTGGGTCTGGCCGGCAGTTATTTAGGGAAGCGGGCCCCTGCCTGCTTGAATTATGAGTTCACACACTCGGATAGTATCTTCTCCCTGGAGACGGTCAGGGGGGTATAGTCGTGGAATCGCCCGGAGGGTCCCTTGTTGTCGAGGGATTCCCGAGGATGGTCCTCGCGTCTCCGTTCGCCACGACGAGATGTTGAGGCTTCCTCGCCTCTGGAGGCCCGAGCGTTCTCCTAATGGCGTGATGCTCGGACGTTGCTGGCTACAACCTTCTCTTCGTACTAAATGTGTGATTGCGCTTTGAGGAGGAGGGCATCTAGGTTCCTCGGCGGTGCGAGACCGACGGCTTTAGAGAACTCGGAGCTCGGGCGGAGTCCTTGCTCGAGGATAAACTTTTTCATCTCGTCCGTTGTAGGGACCTGTATTGCTTCTTTGTTGAACCTCTCGATATAGCGCGAAGTGGTTCGTCTTTCCCTTGGATTATGGCTCCAAGGGAGGCCTCAGTCTTGGGGTGACGGCGAGAAGCTGTGAAATGCCGCGAGAACATTCTGCCCAGTTGCCTCCATGAGGTAATGGACTCTTCGGGCAGCTGCTTGTACCATGTCATTGCCCCTTTCCGGAGCATGGTCGGAAATAGCAGGCACTTGATGGTGCCCCGTACGCCACGGTAGTCCAATAGTGCGTCGATGTTCTCGATGTGTTCGTCGGGGTCAGTAGTCCCATCGTATGTGCCCAGTGACGGGGGCTTCTCCAGTCCCTTAGGGAGACAGGTAGCCAAGATTTCCTGGGAAAATGGGTCGCGAGGCTCATCGTCGCTGCTACAACTGGTGAATAACGGGGACCGAAGGGTACGCTCGCGGCGGCAGTTCCTTCGGGGAGAAGGAGAACGGGCCCGGCCTTTAGACTTGACCGGGGGAGACTGCTCATTCCTTCTAGTCCTCTTGTGGCCGGGAGAGTGCTGGTCACGCTTCTGGGCGGCGCGAGGGTCAGGCTCTTGGCGCAGTCTCTGGTCAATATCTCTCCGGGGCTGCGGGCTCCTAGATCGTCTCTGGTTCCTCGGAGGAGGAGGGGATCTTGGACGGCTTGATTCTTCTAACGCCTCGATTCTTTCATTCTGCTGTAGGATCAGGGTGTTGGTTTTGTTGATCGCCTCCAAGAGGACCGCCACGGTCGGGTCGGCGTTGGGAGGAACAGGAATGGGCTGGATGTCCAGCGAGGGCTGATCGTTGTTGCGGTCAGCAGGGGTAGGGGAAGGAGAAGTTGTGGCTCCGTCCCTCAGAAAACGGGCATCTCGGAGAAGAGATGATGGGCCGTTAACGTCAGTCTTATTGACGGGGAGGACAGCGGTTTGGAGAGCACCTTTGGCGTGATCTTGAGAGGCCATGATGATGATCTTGAAAGTTGCTTTGATCTTCGATTTCTGGGGAAAGAAAGATGGGGAAAACAATGTTTCCCACAGACGGCGCCACTGATCGTGAAGGCTGGATCAGATCCTGTAGAAGTGGGCCACCAAGTACGTCTGAGATGCTAGTCGTATGGAGAGGAGGAGGGGGTGTACCTGCAAGGCACTCCGACGCTCAAGTAAGAAAGGATCAGAGAAAATGGGCAAGTACAAAATGCTAGTTCGTAGGGTGAATATTGGATACCTGACCCTCTCAAGCGAGAGGGCTTATATAGAGCCCCCAGCGCGTGGCCAACGGTCCTATTTTCGGTGTGAAATAACCGTTTTCCCGAAGAATAGGTAACTACCCAAACTAGTCGTTATGTCGGGCAGGGTGCCCAAAACTAGCCGTTATGTCGGGCATAGGCACAGTTTCGGGCACCTGCCTATAGCTGTTCGGGGAGTGGACGAGCCGTGCGTAACGGACATTGTTTTCGGGGAGGAGCGATGCAGTCCCTGCCCGGTTGGAGGGGCAGAAAGGTAACTTTTGCCCCTTTGTGGATTGGATTTAGGCAATTTAGGCCGCTCTGGAGCAGAAGTGGATTAGGCCATGTCTAGCCATTGGTCCAGTCCAGAACAATATCAAAAGACTAACGTGAATGACACACTAATGCTACAAAAACAACATAGTAATATCGTTATATGCATATGCATATCAATAACAACAATATAACACCAAAACTTAAAGCACATTCCTAACCACATTTATTTTTTCATTTGAAATTGAGTTATAACACCAAAACAAAAACATCACAAGATCATCATAACGAAAACATCACAACGGCAGAGCAAGACACATGACAACAACATATAGCTTTGAAACAACGAAAACATCACAAAATTTGAATAAACCCAAAACACAAAGTATTTTAATTGCAACAAAACAAAAATTCACACCACATAAAGGAAAATCACACCACAACGCGCGAGAGAAACCAAGAAACGAATAATGAATAACAAACACAGAAAGGTAACGTGTCGTACTTCGTTGAGGAGAAAGAAACCATGATATTTGTTCTAAGAAATGAATGAAGACGGTGTCTCGTTCGCTAGGGCACCCTTGTGTGTTATGAACGAAATAAAGAACCTGTTATGTTTTAATTTTGTATGAAAAAATTTCACAACGGTTGCAAACAACAACTGTAGTGAAATATGAAAAATATAACCACGGTTGATTGAAACTACCGTAGTTATTCAACTTTCAAATTTTATATAACAATAAATGTTAAGGGACGCGCGCTTATTTTTATTGAAAAAATGGGAAATATTGATGTTGGGATTCGAAACATGTTACCCATATTCTATAACCGCGATTGTTATTAGAAACCGTGATGAAAAATATTTTATTAAAATAAAAAAACAATAAAAAAAACATGCATGGTAAAAATGAAATATTACTACGGTTGGCAAAATGACTATAATAATATTGTGTTTTCTTGCATGCTAAAAAAAATCATGTACAAAGAAGCTTGCTAGTCCTGGTCTTAACTTTAGAAAATTTCTTTACTATGTACATAATACCATTAAACTAGATTATTTGCACAGCAAGCAAGTCAAAACTTGCTTTAGATTTAGAGGGTTTCTTAATACACCACCCATGTTTCTTAGACACCACGCGAAATTTCGTTTTTGCCCCCAATTTTCAGATGTGCACATCCGGACACCCTTTTTTTTAGAAACGTTGATTTGTTCCGGATGTGCAAATTCGGACGCACTTTTTTTTTCCAGCTTTTTCCGGATGTGCACATCGGGAAAAATTCCTGATCTGCAAATCCGGAAAAATCAAAAGAATTTCATAAAATCATTTACTTCTAAATATACTTAAATCTAATATAATTAAAATCCAACATAATTAAAATTAATATGATTTTTTCAATATAATTAAATCCAATTTAATTAAATTCAATATAATTAAAATTAATATGATTTTTTTCTAAATGATTAATATGGTATTTACTTCTAAATGATTTTTTTTATATTGAAAAAAATAATTTAATTATATTGGATTTAAAATTATATGGTATTTACTTCTAAAATTGGATTTAATTATATTGGTATTTAAAATTATATGGTATTTACTTCTAAATTATATGGTATTTACTTCTAAATTATAATTAAAATTATATGGTGTTTACTTCTAAAATTAATTTAATTATATTGGATTTAATTATATTGAAAAAAATCATATTAATTTTAATTATATTGGATTTAATTATATTGAACTTAATTATTTTGAAAAAATGATATTAATTTTAATTATATTGAATTTTAATTATATTGGATTTAATTATATTTAGAAGTAAATGATTTTATGGAATTCTTTTGATTTTTTCCGGATTTGCAGATCAGGAATTTTCCCTGATGTGCACATCCGGGAAAAACTGAAAAAATTTTAAAAAAGGGTGCGTCCGAATTTGCACATCCGGAACACAGAGATATTTTCATCAACGCGTGTGGTGCCTAAGAAAGTTGGGTGGTGTATTAAAAAATTCTCTAGATTTAAACACTATGAAGCATTTTGATTTTGGTTCCCGTCCAATGTATGTTCCTTCCACCTTTCTTTCTCTCTCTCTCTCTCTCTCTCTCTCTCTCTCTCTATATATATATATATATATATATATATATATATATATATATATATATATATATATATATATATATATATTGGCATTTGGCCTTTTGATTAAAAGAGTATGAATTCACCTAGTTTCACGTCTCTTCAATACCATATAAACTTTTTCTCCCCATTACCAATAACTGTATAAATATTGAACTAGTGCTCTTCCTCACCCTTTCCATTATTTTTGTTGTGACCAGCATTTAGTTTATTAATTTCAAATTTATAGTTGTGTCCACCACATATTTTCCTAACATTATCTAGTCAGCTTATCCTTTCTGATCCTGTTTTTCTAACAAATAATCTTCAATTAAAATGGAAAAAAATTGACAACTTTTAAAACATTCCAAATTATAAATTAATTTGATAATTTCATAAAAGTAATAAAACTTAATTATTGTTATGTAAGAAATTATAAATTACCTCACAACATTATTTATTATTAATGGTACCAAAAATTAAATTAATAAAAAAATAGAAAAATTCTAAATAAGACTATTTCTCAATAACTAATAAATGAAACATTAATTCTCAGCTCAAGTTATGAGCATGTGAAGAATGATATATATGGTACAATTATTTCAATATCATGCTATGTATATATACAAATTCAACACGGTTACTTAAGCTATGAACCCAAATTCACTTCAATGGAGATTTCAATAAAGAAGAAATGAGGTTCTAGACAAAGAACTAATAATTCATCCATAATAATTAACCAACATGGACATAGGAACCAAACATAGTCCCTTTTTCTCCAAACTTGTACAATCAACATTTTTTCCATTGAAATTTATGTCACAATCATTTGTTTCCACCTTTGGATAATGCTCTGATTTAAATCCCTTACCCTACAAAATCACCATCATAAAAAATAGTATTTGGTTAATATCAAAATCCAAAATTATTTCTTAAATAGAAAATAAAATCATCAATTATATATGGACCATAGTTGATTTGATTACCCTAGAGATAGAGACATCAAGTTGATCATCCATCTTCTTTGACATCATTTCTCTTGGATTCATGTCACTTACCTGCAAACAACGAGTATTGTTAAGAAACAAAATTATATCTGATCTATATATAACTCAGATATATTAATTATTTAATAAAATTAAAAAATAACTATCTCGGAAGAATTACATATTTACGTACCCTTGGACTATTGACGGGGGAGCTAGCGGTGTCCTCTAAAGGATCATCTTGTGAAATCTGTTTGGTTCTAGTGTTCTTCATAGATAGTTTCTTAGAGAGGTTTGGTGAATTTCTTACATGATTTTTATGTGAGAATTTCCATGCAGCACAAGAAGCAGCATCAGAGACTAAAGAGGAACCACCTAAACTTGAAGAACAATAACTTGGTTCAATGTGTTTAGAGAAATCTTCAAAGTATGAAGTCCAACCACTTTCCTCAGGTTGGTGATTTCTGGTTTCATTGCCACTGGCTGATACTGTTTTTTCCATTGAAGAATTCAAAGAATGGTTTTTTGTTTTTTAGCATAAGAAGAAGAGAAGAAGAATAATAGGAATGTTTTGTCAGAGGTTGGGAGAATTTATAAACCAAAAAATCATAATCGTACCATTATTAAAAGACAGTGCAATTATTTTTCTTGTATCGTGGGATAATGTCTCTATATAATTATTATTTATTTTTTGTTAAATGAGTCATCTTTATTAAAATTAAACTATGGTATTTTTCAATTTAGATTGTTAGGTCACAATCTAAGAGTGTTTTGTTTCAATTATATTTATATTTTTTAAATGATTTTTTTAGGATTATTATTCTTGAGAATATTATTCCAACTTATATGTTTGGTGGAAATTTAGATTCTTAGAAATAATTGTTAAATTGATTTAATTTAAAATTATAAAAAATTAATAAAAAATAACAATAAATATGAGTGATAATGGGAAATTATATTAGTTGATTTTATTTTTATGGGAATAAAAATGAAAATTCATGTGTAAATATAAGATTTTTTAACAATAAAAAATATCTTGAAATAATTTTTTTAAACTTGATTAAACATGAGAACATTATATTTTCATAATCATATTTAAAAATATATTTTTGAACCATGAAACAAACACATCCTAATTACATTAATGCTAGTGGGTACACGATCCTTGAGTCAAGATAATTTTTATTTTTTAAAAGATAAACAAAACTCTGTTTATAGAAAAATAGACACAAATAAAAAAAGTTAATAAAATTAATTTATTTTATTAATTTGTAGTTTTAGTCTTTCTATTTTATGAATTTAATTGGTATATACTGACAGTGTAAAATTATTTTACACTGTCAACCAATCACCTTCATGTATCCCACCACATTATACTGTAAATTTTAAGTTAATGCTATGACATGACAGATTGATAAATTTTTATTGGATGTCAATGTAAAAACTAAAAATACCAATTAAACTCATATTTTATTACATTCAGTCTCACAATATTTTGTTATATCCATATAACTACTTTTCATATTTAAAATTCAAATGGTTGTAGTTTCCTTTTCAAATTTCTGCATCAAAAATTACTGGCGTGTCCATTTTTTAATAATGTATAACTGTTTTTTTTTTTAATATATTTAAATATTATTTTGCTCTCTGCTTTAATTTTAACACAAATTTAATTGGTATATATTGACAATGTAAAAAAAATTTATACTATCTACCAATGACGATCATGCATCTCGCCAAGTCATAAATAGCATTTTAAATTTGTGATGAGAAATATAGAGCATATCAATTCTGGGTCCATATACTAATTATTGAGTAAAACATGGAGCAAAAGGATACCCGTATTATAGAATCTTGGGGTGGGACAGGAACATATAATAAGGAATTTAAATTAACTCTTTGTTGTTGCAAGGCTACAACACAAAAACTAGGCTAAAAATGAGACAAGTCAAGTATAGAACGTGCAAGGGGAAAAAAATTAGTATATAAAGAGAATAGGGTTGACCTTTGTGCTTGGGAAGAGATTTCCTATGGGAATTTGATACCATTTCATGTATTAAAACATACCTTTCAACCAAATGCATTTAATGAGAGTGAAGAACAAAGTATAAATAATTGGACTAGTTGAATAAAAATTGGCCTCATCATGAGAAAAATTGATGCCATTGTCTTTTGTCTAGTGAGGTCAAAATTTGTATCTAACTTAGAATCATGATGGTGTAAGTTTTATAGGTTAGATTCACATTAATGGATTTCTTTGGTGACTTCTGTTTCTAGAATGTTTATCTTTTTTATAGAGTTTGTATCGATTATTATGGTGTAGTTTTATTTCGTATATGAAGAATAAATTATAGGAAGACGAAGTTGATCACATTACAAAGACTTTTAATGTAGACTTTTAATATAAGTATTTGTAAAACTAACCATTTGGTGTTTTTTTTAATAATTACAGAGTTTTAATTTATTTGTAGGATCAAATTCAAAATCAATTTTAAAAGATGTTTTGTGTTAAACATTTGAGAAAATGTGTTCAGTGCATTATGATGCACACTTTTTTAATTTAATTTTGCTATTATTTTAATTCCATCATTTATTTTCTAAATAAAAAGTAATTTGACATTTTCTCCTTGTGCAGATCATAATTTGGGTTACGAGATGTCGTTTAACACATTCTAATATGCGTTGGAAAATTAAGAGGATAAGCTACAAGTTTTGTGTTGCAGTCAAAAGCCAATTAGGAGTGGAGAAGAGTAAAATAGTGTGTTTTCGTGCCAGACTTTATAAATTAATTATTTTTAGGCCGGTTTTTATGTTTTTCGGGTCGGTTGCTATTAGGGTCCGATTCCCCTTGTATTATTTAAACAAAATTCACAGAATTATGTTCAATATTCAGAGCTTACACAAATAACATTAGACGGCTACAATTTATATGGAGAGCTAATTTTCCAAAGGTTGATCTACTGATAACGGTTTCCAACAAACCTTGAGGTTATTGTAATTTCAATTCGATTTCAATTCCTTTCAACATTATTCTATGTTTCTTACATGCTTAATTCAGGTTTCGTAGAATATGTTGATTTAATTTTATAGATGCATGTTCCTAAGTTTAATCGCGTTTAACGTAGTTTTTTTTGTTAATTCGCTCAATCTTTAACAGTTTGCTTAATTCGAAAAATAGGAGCATAAATCATATAATATCAATTGCGCTTGTTTAATCGATATTGTAATCAAATAGGGATCAAATCTGCTTAGGGAATTGGAGTTATAATAATCAATGATAGGTAGGAACCCGAATCAGTAGATTAGCTCGTTAATCTTATTTGTAATCATATTCTCTTAACCATAATCATAATCGAAAACCTACCCCCCTTTTGTTTCAGTCGGTTGGTTAAAATAATTCAAGAGTCCTTGTGATACGACTTGAGTGTCACTTCCATATACTACCATTTTTTTACACATTTTTTTACTCTTTATTAGTACTAAAAGGTATTTTGATGTAAAGATTCAAAGAAGTAAATGTAGAAGTACTTAAATGGATAAAGCAAATAAATAAATACGTAATAATAAAGCAATTGGATAAAAATGCTTGAATTAAGAGTGAAACACAATTTCATACATTTTCCACAAATTCTTTATCTTTGTAACTCGAATGTGTGAATTTTGAAGAAAACAGAATGAAATGCGACCCCCCCGATTAAAAAATCAAAATATACTTATATACCAGGTACATCAATAACTGTCAAGAATGGTTATCTCTCCAAAGTTTTACATGTATCTTGCTACATGGGCCTTTGTCTTCTGATGTGTTTTCAGGTGTGTTTGATTTTTGAACTACTTCAAACCATTAATGTTGTCGACAACGTATTCAAGTTACCTAATCATATTTGTCAAAAAGTACATGATGTCACTCTGTCATTGCATGTTTTCGGTCGAAGAAACATATCAAAACAAGTTAAAGAGAAGCAAAAATGAAGAATAAAGGCCAAAGAAAGAGGAAAAAAATGACTAAGTATGGAGAAATAAGGACTTAGTGAAAATCAGGTGAAAATGGAGCAAAAGTGTGCAACTAATGGAATAATCACGCACAGCATCGCGGACGCCATATGGAAGTAAAGTCTGCATAGTGCGCGCGATGCCAGTTATCACGCGCACGATATAAGTTATCACGTGCGCGATGGCCCTTTTCTGGGTTTTTTAATCTATTCTAAAGGCTTTAAAAAGGGGGAAAGTTGGTATTTTTTCAAGGGTTCTAAAATTTTACACGTGATGGAAGTGTTTGCAGCACTAGAAGGCATATTTAGAGAGCATTTGAAGCCATTGGAGGCCAATTTTTCAAGGGATTTCTTATGCAACCCTCTTATTTGTATTTGGTATTGTAATTTGCATTATGAGTAGTTAATTCTCTTTATATTATTTTGTGTTTGATGAACCTATTTTAATACTGCTGAGACATATGTTTGATTTATTATTGCATGAATAATCTGAGTTATTATTCTATTCAATTACACCTTGTTCTTAATGCTTTTTATGTGAGATACTCTTTTAATCTGAATTTGGTCACATAGGGAATACTGACCATTAGTCTATGTATTGGACTTAGGGCAATTATTGTGCTTACGCTGGTTGAATAGGGATACGAGACCTCGAGTAGTGTCTTAAGAATTAATGTTCTATTGCACTGCCTAATCTTGCTTACGCTGGTGGACTAGGGATAGAAAACTCTGAGTATAGATTAGTGAACTATACACCAAAAGATTGGGTATATCAGTTTTGTTAATTCGTCGTGGGATTATAGTGACGATATCATTCATGTAATACATCGAACATCAATAGTAGAGAAATAGGGGATTTTATACACAACATAACCGCTTTCGTATTATTGACAGGTCACTTTAATTTCTTTTCGCATTTAACACTCGAACCCCCCCTCCCCCACAATTTAGTATTTTATAAACATTGCACAATATTGTCTTGTTAAAATAGCAGTCTTTGTGGATATGATCTTTTTATTACTGCGACATTATCGATACGTTTGCCAATAAGTCATCAAGATTTTGGCGTCGTTCCTGGGGATTGTTGATAATTTCAACAAGGCAATGCTTGTTCAATGTTATTTTTAGTTTTTTATTTTGTTTTATTTTCTCGTTAATTACAGTACTATTGAGGTATTTCTTGTTTGTGTATGCACAGGTCGGGATCGACATTGACACCATTTAATCCAGAAATTGAAAGAATTGCATGTGCTATCAGGAGAATAGTTAGAGAAGCAACTCTAGCTCAAAGGATCTTAGTAGATGATAATTCACTGATTTCTTTGGACTCTGAAGAGGAAATCAGCATGGCAGCTAAACATCCCAAACCATGGGGGATTACTACAAAAGAACCGAAGAAGGACATGTTTATAGAGGGTTTATACCGGCAGACCCCACTAACTCTTATATTAAGAATTATGTACTTTCAGGTTTAAGAGGAAATCCGTTCGACTGGAACACGATTAGAGACCCTTGGGAGCATCTTGCACACTTCTACGAAACAACTTTGATGTGCAGGATAACTGAGGTTACTGAAGACTAGGTCAAGTTTAGGTTGTTTGGGTTCTCACTAATTGGAAGGGCTAAAGATTGGTTACTTCTTCGTTCGAATGGAATGATACGAACATGGAAGGAGCTTGAGGACAAATTATTAGAGAGATTCTTCACCACTACTCAGTTTGCTGAACGAAGAGCAAAAATTACAAATTTTGAGCAGCAGGAAACGGAATCGTTGTATGGCTCATGGGAAAGGTTTAAACTTTTGCCACGCATGTGCCCAAATCATAATATGAATAACATGGAGAAAATGCAGAATTTTATCAAAGGTCTCGAGAGTCAAACACGCACGTTGTTAGATGCTTCCGCGGGAAGCACGATTCGAACAATGACTGAACCACAAGTTATAGACCGGATTGAAAAGATGTGCTTGAATGAATATCGTTCCAAGAGCGAAAGGTCGGTAAAAATAGAAACTGTAGGCACACCTAAAGGTATGTTAGTGGTTAATACTTATACTACACTTTTAGCCCAAATTGATGATTGAATAAAAAGATAGCTAAAAGCAACTTAAGTAAAGCTAACGTGAACCAGGTACAAGCACTTAGGTGTGATTTCTGTGGAGAAGGACATACAAATGGAAGGTGCTCTTTGGAAGGATCAAGCGAAGAAGCTCAATTTTCTAATTTCTAGAAGAATAACCCTTATTCCAACACCTACAATCCCGGATGGAAGGATCACCCAAATTTTCGATGGAGCAATAATCAGAATACAAGTGCTAATCAAGGTATTCAAAAAAATCAACAATCTCCAATCAAAGGAAGCCTTCACATCTGGAAGAGACCCTTCAAAAATTCATCTAGGCCACTCAGAGTAACTTTGATTAGGTAAATAAGCAGCATGAAACAATGAGTAAGAATCATGATGCGTCTATAAAAAATTGGAGATGAAAATTGGTGTATCAAGTAACATGACTCTGACTTTAGATGATTTATTTGTTACTCATCCATTTGGTATCTTACAAGACGTGTTAGTACATGTCGATGGTTTATTTTTCCTATATATTTTGTGGTAATTGACATGAAAGGAGATTCAGGAGGGTCATTTATTCTCAGACGCCCATTCTTGGAAATCGGGAAGGCTTTAATAGATGTGGAAACCAACGAACTTGTATTGAAGTTCAACAAGGAAAAAGTGTTGTTTAAGGTGTATGAATGGCTACCATATGTGGATGACTTAGATACATGCTACCAGCTGGAAGAAAAATGTAGTAAGGTTGAAAAAGGAAAGAAATCAACTGAATTGACCGGTGGGAGGGTATCTCTTGCGCCTGACGTGCCTTAGGCACAGACCGTCAAGCTAATGATGGAAAAGAAGCGCTTGATTGGAGGCAACCCATCAATAAGTATTTATTTTAAAGTTAATATTGATTTTTAAACATGCACAATTAGTGTGTTGTGTTGCTGGAAAAGTAAGCAGGTGAAAGAAAACAAAGGAGAAGAAAAGAAGAAGAAAATGTTAAAGCCCCTGGGATAATCACGCAGGCCATCATGCGCGTGATAGAGCTACATCCCGTGGGTGATGCCTGCATAATGCGCACGATAAAAACGTTGGGGAGAATTTGAATACTGTTATTATCATGCGTGATGGAAGCATAATGCGTACAATATTGACGTTGCTCAGAGACATTGGTAAGAATGTTACCATCGCGTGTGCGATGGATGTATAATGTGCGTGATGGCAAGGAATATGTGGCTTATAAATAAAGATTTTTGAAATCTCTTTCCTTATAAATCGTTTTCTTCTCATTCTTCTTCATAAAAACTCCTCTGAGCATATTTTCTATGCAATGTTATTTTGTGTTGTCGTGGGTACTAATGGCTTTAAAAAGAGGAAGAATGACAAGAAGTTCATCTTCAAGAGCTACCCTACTCCTAATACTCCAACCTTCCCCAATCTCAAATTTCTTTTAGAGGCTAATGCGGAAAAGTACCTCAAATTGGTTGATTACCATATTGTGAAGGAGATAGCATTCGCATGCGAAGATTTACAAGGTTTTGAAGAGGTGGTGGAGATGCTGCAACAAAGGCATTGGGTAAGTTTCAACAATTTGATTCGAGAAGCAAATAAAAACATAGGCCTAGAATTTTATGCGAACACGGCAGTTAGTGAGGTGAGCACATACATTTCTTATGTGCGAGGTAAGTATGTTGATTATTCTCCTACTGCTATTAACTCTCTTTTTAATCTTCAAACTCCTCCTATATTTTCTCTTAGGAACTATAGAAATGAGCACAAGGTAATAAACGAGGCAATGCCCCAAGATATGATTGAAGCTTTTTTTAGGCCATTGGCAGAATTGGTGATTGAACGTGGCTTAGCGCTGCAACTTAAAACCGCTGAATTACGCCAAATTCTGAAGGATTGGGCCTCATTTTTTGTGCAGTCTTTAGAATTCGCGTCAAACCAATCACAATTTATTGTGAAGCGGTGTTTAGGACTTTTAGATCTTTTGAGGGGGGAACCTATTGATTTGGGGCGGTTAATTTATGAAAATATAAAATACATGGCTAATGTTGCACAACGAGCTTGTGGGCATTTTTGTGTTACTAATGAATTATGCAGGAGAGTCTGCGTGCCCGCTTACCCCGACGATGAGATGATAAGTCCAAAAGCACCTCTCAACGCCTCAACTATAAGGAGGTTGCAACATATGCATCCAACGGAAGTTGTTCAACATGATCAAGAGGATGATAATCAAGCGGGAAATGACAAAGGATTTTACCAACCACAAGTGTAGGAACCAGAGCAAATGCAAGGTCAACGGGCTTTAGAGTTTCAAAGAAGAATGGAAGCTCATGCAGTGGGGGTTACAAGGTGGATAACGGAAGTTTCACCCACTTTGTATGCTGAACCTCCGAGATTCGCTCCAATATTTTGAGACTTCTACAACCAACAAGATGACCATATGCATGCTCAGAGTTTAAGAGCACGCTTTGCAACCGCTGAAGAAATGGAGAATTACTTCACTAATCAAGATCAAGGGCAAGTAAGGAGGAGAGACCATATGCGTACAGAATGGACTAGGCAGAATAACGACTTCAATAACACAATGAATGACATGCATGATCTTTTCCGCAATGATAACATATGAGAAGGCATGTAGTTTATTTTTATTTCTTAGAAGATTTATTTTTTATTTTCAAATGTATACCTAAAGAAGAGTAATAGGAACTATAAGTACTCTTCCCCAAATGTATTATTCAGTAATTTTATCTTTAATGAACAAGTTTGTAGTTGTTGTTTCTTTCAAATTTACAAAATTTATAACTATAGTATTGAACAAATGAACCAAAAGGAAACTAGATATCCAAGAAAGCAACTTTTAACTTGAAGGGAAAGGATGAAAAAAGAATCAAGGGACTTGTACTCAACCCTCAGATACCTTAACCAATAAGGTTTGAGCCAAATAAATTCCATTATTTACTATTCCTTTTTATTAAGTGTATCCATGCATTATTGTTTTATCAGTTTGAACTATTTCTGATTGAATTTGTCTGGTTTGATTGACACACACTGAGGCAGTTATTTGCTTTTAACTTTGAGCCTTGTTAACCACCTTGTAGTAATAGGTACATCCATTGCTAAGCACTTTGAGCTTAGCCTTTTTCAGTGACTTAGCCTTAATTCTTATCCGTATGACTTGAAAGATCTTATCTTTCCACCTTATCTTTGGAGTTAGGTAGAATTGTAGTTCTTAAGTTGTATGAAAAAGATTAAGTTTGGGGTTGGGGTACTAGAGAAAAATGGTCAAAATTCAAAATTTTGAGAAAATAAGAAGTTGAAAAAAAGGAATTTCAAAAAAAAGATTAAAAGCATATGGTGAGATGAGAGACAGGCTTAGTACTTGTCAAAGTTTGAGGATGTTTTCTGAATTTTCTAGATGGAAGTTAGAAGCTAGAACGAGTGGTCAGATAAAGAAAAAGTTATATGGTGATGTTCAGTTGTTATTGTGCAATTTGTTTCTGTTTGGAATTGGCAGTGCAGGAAAGTTACTTGAGGACAAGCAACGATTCAAGTTTGGGGTTGTGATGACGCTTTGTCATTGCATATTTTTGGTCGAAGAAACGGATCAAAACAAGTTAAAGAAGAGCAAAAAGGAAGAATAAAGGCCAAAGAAAGAGAAAAAATGACTAAGTGTGGAGAAATAGGGACTTAGTGAAAATCAGGTGAAAAGGGAGCAAAATCATGCAACTAATGGAATAATCACGCACAGCATCACGCGCGCGATAAAGATGTAAAGGTTGTATCAAGCGTCCGATGCAAAATATCGCGCGCAATGGCCCTTTTATGGGTTTTTTCAGATGCGTTCAGATCTATTCTGAAGATTTTAAAAGGGAAAGTTGGTATTTTTTTTTCAAGGTTTCTGAAATTTTACACGTGAAGGAAGGGTTTACGGCACCAGAAGGCATATTTTGAGAACATTTGAAACCATTTAAGGCTAATTCTTCAAGGGATTTCTTATGCAACCCTCTTATTTGTATTTGGTATTTTAATTTGCATTATGAGTAGCTAATTCTCTTTAAATTAGGTTGTGTTTGATGAACCTATTTTAATATTGTTGAGACATATGTTTGATTTGTTATTGCATGAATAATCTGAGCTATAATTCTATTCAATTACACCTTATTATTAATGTGTTTTATGTGAGTTACTCTTTGATCGGAGAGGACCAGAAGGAGATCGTCGCGGCCTTCGTGTAGGGCAAGAGTTGATGCTTGTAGGAGAGGAAAAAGGGGTGGAGGTACCTGCAAGGTACTCCGATGCCAAAGTAAGTGTTTGGTCAAAAAGGGGAAAAGCAAGTAACAGATGTCAAGTATATGATATTTGATACCTGCCCCTCTCAAGCGAGGGGGTATTTATAGGTGGATTTCTGGCGAGCAAAGCGCCTGATTTACCAATGAGGGATTGCCAGATGGAGGGCAAGGCGCGTGGCCTTTTGACTTGGACTAACTATTTCCGTGATATCCGGGGAGGCAGTTGGTCGCGTGAACTACTCTGCGCGTGGAAGGGACATGCCCAACGGTTACTTTCTGCCCAATGGCTATATTATGCCTAACGGCTATATTGTGCCTATTGGGCCTGTTCGCCAATTATAATGGATTGGGCCTGATCCTTAAGGGCAGGAAGCCCTACCCAGTCCAGAACAGGAGCCCCCCAAGTCGTTGCTCTGCTGGAGAGCAATGACTTAAGACAGCTGTGACTACGACCGTACTGTCGGGGACGTGGTTGCTCGCGTGGAGTTTCCCATTCGTGCCCCGACCAGATGTGGTCGTTAGATGATCACGCTGAATGTCGGCCAAGATTTATTACGTGCTCGCAGAGATTGGTATTTTTCGCCGAGCAGCCCTGCACGGATGCGTTCGTTTTTGACGAGGAGATTTACTCGTGGGAGCCAAGGACTTGGTGTATTTTCTGCAATAAGCCAGGCGAAGAGTTTTTGTGACACTGGTGAGCACTTATGGCTTTTGTCAGTCCTAGGGCCGCATAGGCTATAATGACCTTCAAGATCCCCCACGATCAAATGGTTATAAAAAGGTGGAGGAAGGTTTTATTTCCACAATTCTCACAAGTTCTCACTCCTTGCTCTTATTTGCTCTGCAACTAGTCCTCCCGCCGGAGTTCCTCTTCGCCACCGTTGATCCTCCTCTTCTCCATCAACTTCTTCTTCTTCCTGTAAGTTTGTTCTTCCCTTTCTGTATTTTTTATGAACCTTCGAGTTTTCTGGGTGTTGTTCATGGATTCTCCGGTGAGTTCATGAATTTTCCAGTTGAACTTCGTGTGTTCTTTGATGAACACATGAGTTTCCGGAAAATTCATGAAGAACATGATGATTTCTAGGATAATTGTAGAGTATTTTGATGTAGATCTTTGTAGATTCTGGTTAGGCGTATAGTTTAGGTTTGTAGTCGGGCACTAGGCCCGTTCGGTTCCTTGTTGTGATTTTGGGGCACGACGAGCTTGTGTCCTCGTTTTACTGTATTAAGTCGCGGGGGCTTGCCCTACTGGTCGTTAGACAGGTGAGTTAGAACGGCCTCGAGGTTGTCCTTGGCTTCATCCTCGCCCTTTCACTTGATTAGTGGTGGAAGGGTGGATTTGATCTTGGATGTCGAATTCACTTGTCTTCCTCTGCTTTTCAGGTGAAAATGGATGATCCTCGGGATGAAGTTGTGTCCGACCTTCAAGAGGCACACGGGGAGCCGGATGCGCCCGCCGATTATTCCAATATTAAGGTCGCAGAGGGGGACCTGGACTGGATAGCGTACGAACCTCTGTCGTTTCGATCGACCTTCACCGAAGAGGAGATTCGAGAGTTTTCTCTGTTGGAGAACCGGGTAGGGGAGGCTCCTCGACAATGGAAAGCATTCCGTCTTGGGGAGAATGATAGAATTTGCTCTGGGTATCCGGGATTGCATTTCCCAATGTACGAGTTTGCTTTTACGGAGGCCAAGATGCGTCTCTCGTTCACTGATTTTCAAGTGGCCCTCTTCACCCATTTGGCATTGTTCCCGTCGCAGCTTCACCCTAATGCTCTGGCCTTCATCCGGGCATTTGAATTAGTCTGTCGTTATCTTAATGTTGGGGCGACCGTGGATCTCTTCTTTTGTCTCTTTCAACTTCAAAGGAGTACCACGGGGACAAAACAAAGTTGGGTTTTGTTTAAATAGCAGAGCAGGCTATCCTGGCCGTAATCTGACTCGATTCGCAACTTCAAAGATAGGTTTCTGATCATGAAGCCTCTTTCCGAGGAGGCGAAAAGATCTATCTCGACTATCGAAAAGGTGACGGTTGATGGTCGGGAGGTGGATAGAGTTGTGTCCGTGTTTCCTCTAGAATGGGTCTACTCCCATTTTAAGCGTAGGACCGACCAATTCTTGGTGAAACACAAACAACTCTGCGAGGCCGACAAGGAGTCGTACAGGATCCTCCATGCTTATGTGGAGAGTTTTTCCCCAGCCTTCGTAGTTGATCGGGACGGGAAAGAGCTGATCGGGGATGACGGGGAGCCCGTCCAAGCAGCTAGATATATTAACATCAAAGCTCTACTTGAATGTGATAATGATGATGATGCGGTCCAATTACTTGGTATGGTCCGCTGTTTGTTTTTCTTTTATTTGTTCAAATTTATGAGTTCTGACTTGTTTTGTGTGTTCGCAGGTATGATGGCAGACATGAGGGAATGCCTGATGAGATCTCAAGCGGCGAAAGTTCACAAGAAGTCGACCGCAGGTGCCAAGGTCGGGGTGCCTAAGCAGACTGTTCTGGAAAATTTTGTCGCTGGTCCTACCCCTATCCCAGAGAGAGCCTCAACGCCGCTGACCCCGGACACCACCCATAAAAGGAAGAGAGATGCCGCGGGGACTTCTGTGGCCGCTGGTCCGGGAGGTTCTGGCGCCGACCCGTATGTTTTGCCTCCATGTTATTCGCGTGGAAGTATGTTTAGTGAGGGCAACTCAATTGCCGTCCAGGATTCTAAAGTCGAGGCCATTGTGGGCGCCAATCCTCAGGCGAGGAGGAAACAACTCTGCCAGGACGCTGCGGGCATGTTCAGGGTGCTCGAAGCGGCTCTTGCCCTAGGGGACAATGAAGCGGCTTCCTGTGTCAACCTTCGCACGGCCAAGGCGAGAATTGCCGAATTGGAGATTGATAATAATAAGTTATACAATGATCTGAAGCAATTCGAAGGTCACGAGGAGGCTAAAGTATTGCTTCAGCAAGAAGTTACCCAGTTGAAGCTGCAGATGACCGTGGCCGATGAGGAGAATGGGCGCTTGCAGGCCAGGATAACTGAACTGGAGGGTTTGTCAGCGGCCGTCGAGGGTGAGAATGATGATGAGAAATCCCTGAGGACTAGAGCTGAGCTGATCGGAAGGATTCGGATCCTTGGCGAGGATAACTTGAAGGCGGCTGAGTTTGGTTTTAATGCTGCTACAGAGCAGATGAAAGCCCTTAACTCAGACGTGCAGCTGCTGACCAACGGGATGGGTCTGTTCAACAGGGTTGTTAATGGTCAGGTTGTTCCCCCCGACGATGGAAGCGAAGTTTAGGACTTTGTTGTTTTTAACATGTTTTGTGGGCCTGCGTGCCCTTATCATTTTGTATGGGTGCTGCCCTTTTTGTACTTACAACATTACCCGGTCATGACCGGTGTTTTAATATACTTGTATTTTGTAAATATTTTGTCTTAGATGTTTGCTCTGTTTATTTATATGTGTGTGCTCGGCGAGTTGTGAAACCTACCGAGGAGGGCGAAGTGGTTTTGCCCAAGATGAGGCTAGGACTTCGTTTGAGGTACTAATCTCATAGGCTTAGACTATTCCCATCGCGAGCTGGGTGTCCTGCCTGAATAGTGCGGCAACGGCGGGGCTCGGTCGAGGTATCCCCGTTGTGCACAGGATCTTCTCGTACAATGAGCAGAAGCTGGCCGGCGTTGTAATGCGTGTCATGCTTCACCAGGGCATGATACGATGGCAGCGCAACTCTCCCCGTTTTGGGTGATTGTTAGGTGCTAAAAAGTGTTAATATTTAGATTAGTTTTTAGCACCTTTTTTGTGAGCTTTATTCGTAAATCCATGTTTTTCCCATTGTTTCCGTTTATAACCGTTTTCTAGTTAATTTCATTATTTATCGTATCTATCTATCTTTTGTGTTTTTTGTGCAGATTTTTACATGGAAAGGTCAAGAATGGAGCCTTGAGGATGGCACAAAAACAGTTTTGGAAAATTTGGATTTTTTGAGCATGCTTTGAGCGCGCTCAGCGCGCTCCCAGCGCGAAGAAGGAGGTAGTGGCAGTAGCTTGCGCGCTCAGCGCGGATTGGCAGCCCGCTCAGCGGGCTCTAGGTCATTTTGGCAATTAATGAGGCCACGCTCAGCGCGGTATTGCGTGCTCAGTGCGCTCTGCGATTTGTGGCCCCCTTATAAATAGTTCTGTCTGCATTTCTTTTGAGCCATCCTTTGGACAGTAGAGAGAAGAACACTTTGTGAACACTGTAGCATCTATTTGAGGAAGATTGGAAGCATCATTCTTCGAGATATCGTCATTGATGTTAAATAATCTTCTTCATCTTCTTGTTTGTTTAGCTTCCATGACAATGGAGAGCTAAGTTACCTTTTGTGTCAAGGTTAGATGTAGGTGAACCGTTACTTTGTATGTATATGGATTGATCCTCTCTTGTGAACTCTTGGATGATGAATGTATGATGATAAACCTTGTTTTTATGTTTATTCTTTGTGTTGGATCATGATTGAGAAATGTGTTCCAACTCTTTACCTAGGTTTGTCATCCATCAATGTATATTGGCTAGAGATAGCAATGTGTGTTGATGTTCATAAATATTGAACTCTAATGTTGTCATTTTGATAGTTTGTGTGAGAAATCAACAAAGGATCAAAATGGCAAAACTCACAATATGTGTTAGAGATAAACATATTGGGAGGATATGTGATTGTATTTATCATTCAAGCAAGTTCATTAGCGTATCGATTATATACGTGCAAAGTGGTTTGCCGAACCCTAATCTTGACATGCTTTTATAAACCGTTAAAACAATCTTTTTACCGTTTTAATTAACTTTGAATGCAAACGTTACGAAAACAATCTAAAACCCCCTGTTACTTTAAAGTTTGAAACATTACGACTTTAGAACGGCTGCGATATCACCAAACAATCTCTGTGGAACGATAACTAAAACCCTAACTCTATTTGTACTCCAACAAATTGGCGCCGTTGCCGGGGATTGTAAATTGATATTTCAAGCATAGCAATGTGTGTTGATGTTCATAAATATTGAACTCTAATGTTGTCATTTTGATAGTTTGTGTGAAAAATCAACAAAGGATCAAAATGGCAAAACTCACAATATGTGTTAGAGATAAACATATTGGGAGGATATGTGATTGTATTTATCATTCAAGCAAGTTCATTAGCGTATCGATTATATACGTGCAAAGTGGTTTGCCGAACCCTAATCTTGACATGCTTTTATAAACCGTTAAAACAATCTTTTTACCGTTTTAATTAACTTTGAATGCAAACATTACGAAAACAATCTAAAACCCCCTGTTACTTTAAAGTTTGAAACATTACGACTTTAGAACGGCTGCGATATCACCAAACAATCTCTGTGGAACGATAACTAAAACCCTAACTCTATTTGTACTCCAACAGTGATTACGCCGACAATTTGTCTATCCTTGTGGTTAAGGACTTAGCTATAGTACTGCTTGAGTTTTTCAGCATTCCATGGTCGAGCAAGTTGTTTTTCGTCCAATGTTTCCAAGTAATATGCTCCTGTGCCCGTTTTGGACTTGACCCTATAAGGTTCTTCCCAGTTCGCTGCCAGTTTCCCTTCGTGCGAATCCTTCTGGTTTCTACGGAGGACCAGACTGCCCACGGGGAAGTCAAGTTTTATGACCCTAGCGTCATGTCGCAACGTTATCTGTTGTTTTAGTGTGGCCTCGCGGAGTGCAGCTCCTGATTTTATTTCTTCGACCAGGTCGAGCTCCTAGCGTAGAGCCTCGTCGTTCATTTCTTCGTCGAGGGGCGGGCCAGCATTTCTTGTATGATGGATTTGTTCCCACCTTTTTTCCTGGTGCTGGCTAGTTTAGAGAGGATGTCTGCTCGGGTGTTTTGCTCGCGCGGGACGTGCTGAACTTCCCATGCTTCGAACTCCGCTATTTTTTCTTTTACCATTGCCAAATATTCGGTTAGTTGGTTGTTATTTGCTTGGAACTCTCCCCGTACTTGGGACGCTACGGGCTGGGAATCAGTGCAAATTTTTATTTCTTTCGCGCCGACGTCTTTGGCCAGTCGTAATCCTGTGAGGAAGGCTTCATACTCAGCTTGATTGTTGGATGTTTTGAAGGAGAGGACCAGGGATACTTCAATCAGGGTCCCTTCCTCGTTCTCGAGGATAATTCCTGCTCCGCTGCCTGAGGGGCTTGATGCGCCATCCACGTAAATGATCCACTTTCGTGTCCCTCCTGGAGGGGATAGTTCCAGAGTCATTTTTGCCACGAAGTCGGCCAGGACCTGTGCCTTGAGGGCTTTTCTTCCCTCGTAGTGAATGTCGAACTCGGCCAATTCAAGGGACCATTTTAGCATCCTGCCCGCCATATCTGGTCGGCTTAACAGCAGCCTAATAGGATGGTCGGTTCTGACGACGATGGTGTGTGTCAGGAAGTAATATCTGAGTCTCCTCGCGGCAACTATGAGAGTAAGGGACACTCTTCTATTTGCGTGTACCTGACTTCGGGTCCCTGCAGGTCTTTGCTGGTGAAATAGATGGGTTTCTGCCCGTCAGTCGTCTCGCGAATAAGTGTTGCGCTTACTGCTTCGTTGGCCACAGAGAGGTACAGGTATATGGTTTCCTCGCGGTCTGGTCGGGACAATACTGGTGGCTCGGACAAAGCTTGTTTGAAATGGGCAAGGGCCTGCTCGTATTCGTCCGTCCACTCGAAATTGGCTTTCTTCCAGAGTAATTTGAAGAAGAGGAGAGTGTACTGGGCGGATTTGCTCACGAAGCGAGCAAGGGACGCGAGCATCCCATTGAGGGTCTGTATCGCCTTCTTCGACCGTGGAGTGGGGAACTCCACGAGTGCTCGGCATTTATCTGGGTTTGCTTCTATTCCTCTTTCCGTGAGGTAAAACCCAAGGAATTTCCCTGCTCGTACACCGAAGGTGCATTTTTCTGGATTGAAACGCATTTTACACTTTCGAGCTTGGTCGAACATCTTTCGTAAGTGGGTGGTATGGTCGGATTCCTCTTGGGATTTTACGATCATATCATCCATATATACTTCGAGCATGTCCCGGTTTCTGATCGGAAGACTTTATTCATCATGCGCTGGTACGTGGCCCCGGCATTCTTTAGTCCAAAGGGCATTACGTTATAGTAATAGTTCCCCGAGGAGGTCATGAACGCCGTATACCTCTTGTCCTCGTCTGCCATTGGGATTTGGTTGTATCCCGAATAAGCGTCCATGAAGGACAATAGCTTGAAACCTGCGGAATTATCTACGAGTTTATCTATGCTCGGTAGCAGATAAGTGTCTTTCGGGCAAGCCCGATTGAGATCAGTGTAATTAATGCACATGCGCCATTTCCATTACTTTTCTTTACAAGTACAATGTTTGAGAGCCAAGTCGTATACCAGGCCTCGGAAATAAATTTTGCCTCTAAGAGGTCTTGTACAAGTTTTTCGACAGCTTGTGCCTTTTCCTCGGGTTGCTTTCTTCTTCGTTGGGCAATGGCGCGAGCAGCTGGATTGATTGTCCGGTGGTGACATGCAGTTTCTGGATCAAGGTCGGGCATATCAGCCGCACTCCAGGCGAACAGGTCGACGTTGTCGTCAAGACATTTCTTCAACTCCTTCTTTACCTCTTTGGGGAGACCAGCGCCTATCTTCACTCCCCTGTTAGGGTTATTGCTGAAGGTGATGATTTCGAATTCCCCATCTGGGACTGGTCGTAAAAGTGCAGGAGACGGGGAGCTTGTTGCTCCTGACTTTTTGTCTTCGTCACGATCCTCTTTACCATCTTCAGGAAGCCTGCTGTCGAGGTCGATGGTATGCACGGGAAGCGTGGGCTTTTTGTCTGGCTGGCCACCTTCAGCTGGGACCTCATCTTCTCTTAGGCGCTTTGCTGATTTTGCCATCATCGCGATCTGGTTCTGCCCTTTTGTTGCGGCCTCAAAGCATCTGCGAGCAGCCTCGATGTCGCCATGCAGAGTTGCGACGTGCCCTTTCTCAGTATAGTACTTGAGTTTGAGGTGGACCGTAGAGGGGACAGCAATGAGTTCGGCAAGAGCCAGCCTGCCGAGGATGCACTGATAAAGTGATGGGCAATCAATGACTAAGAACTGTGTTTTGATTGTCCGAGATGCCTCTTCCTCACCAAAAGTGGCTGGTATCTCCACGTAACCCCAAGGTCGGGCTGTTGCCCCGTTGAATCCTTGGAGATCCGATCCCACGTATGGTGAGAGGTTGGACTTATTCAGTTTCAATGCGCAGAACAGGTTGGTATACATGATGTCCACGGAACTGCCCTGGTCGACCAGGATTCTCCGAACATCGTTAGAGGACAATTTGGCCCTGACTAGCAGAGGAATATAGGAATTTGGTGATCCTCCGGGCAGTTCTTCTTGGTAAAACGTGATCGGCTGTGAACGCCCTTTACTCTTTCCGATCGTGGACAACTGATCGGGGCTACTGTCTATCAGTTGCTCAAATTTGCGTTTGATGGACCCTATTGTAAGCTCATGGTACCCCCCACATGAGATGACCATGGACGTAGGAAAGGCTTCCCAGGTGCTATGTATGAATACCTGGGAAGTCGTGTCGAGGTGGTCAGGAATGAAGAAGTCCTCTGGCTGGCTGATGGCCATTGCGACCTGCGGGGGAGGACTGGATTGGGCTGATTCCACCTCTTTCTTCTAATCGGATGTGTCTCGTCGGGAGGACTCTCCCTTCTTCACGTACTGCTTTAGGTGACCCTCTTTGATGAGGATCTCTATTGCATCCTTAAGATGCACGCAATCTTCTGTCACGTGGCCGTGACTACGGTGGAAACGACAGTATTTGCTTTTGTCGACGTTCCCTTTGGATGTGGTCGGTTTAGGGAACCTGACACCCCCTTGTTTAAATTCTGTGTTGATGCATTCGGAGAGAATGTACTCGCGCGAGGTCGTGAGCACGGTGTATTCCGTAAACCGGCCAGCTGGCCCTTTGCTTTCGCGAGGACGCTCGTCGCGCCTTTTCTGTTTCCCTTGCCGGGATGATTCCGGCTCGTCTTTTTTTGATGCCCGGGGTGCTTCGCAATCTCTTAAGTCCCGGGCATGAAATGCGGCCTCCTTTTCCTCATAACGGATGTAGTCCTTAGCTTTGCGAAGGAGTTCCGTCAGTGTCCGGGGAGCTTCGATCCCCACTGCCTTACGGAAATCGCTTTTGGGCCGGAGTCCCTTTTCGAGGAGGTACTTTTTCATGTGATCCGTTGTTCGGACTTCCACCGCTTCTTTGTTGAATCTTTCAATGTATGCCCGTAGGGATTCATCCCTGCCTTGTATAATGGCCTCCAGTGTAGCCTCTGACTTAGGATGTCATTGGGAAGCTGTGAAATGCCGGGAAAACTGGCTCTTTAGCTCCCTCCATGAAGAGATGGATCCGCGAGGAAGTCGTTTAAACCATGTCATCGCTCCTTTTCTCAAGGTGATGGGGAACATTTTACATCTGATAGCCCCGGAGACACCGTGATATTGGAGCATAGCTTCTATATTTTCGATATGCTCGCGGGGATCAGACGTTCTGTTGTATGTTGTCAACGTGGGTGGTTTCTCCAATCCGCGGGGGATTCGAGTATCCAGGATGTCTCTTATGAACGGGCCGTGAACGTCATCGTCACAGCTGGAACTAGGAGAGAGCGAAAGGGAACGGCTGTGACCCGGCTTCGACTTCGGCGAGGAGAGCGTCCGCGGGTGTGTCGATGATCGTACTTATCCGAGTGTCGAGACCTCTTAGAAACCGGGGAGTGCCTGGATCTCCGTGGGGGAGATTGATGGCGTCGTCGTGCTAGATCGGGTGTAGGGTTCCTCGATCTTGAACGTTTCCTCTTCGGGGAGAGGCTGTCGGGTCTTCGCTTCGAGGGAGTCCTTGGACGCGGGGAAAGACTCGTTGGTTTTTCTGAAGCAAGGTGTTCCTGAAGGATATGCTCGAGAGCATTGAGCTTCTCCCTCTGCTGGAGGATCAGGAGGTTTGAGTTGTTAAGAGAAGCGATGAGGGCTGCGGTGCTCGGATCAGCATCCTGGGGAACCGGGATTGGCTCGAAGGTGAGCTCCACAGCTGGTGCCCGTGGCTTTGGTTCGTCGGGTTTCGGGGAAGCATGTCTTCCGTCTCTTCGGTCACTTTCCTGCGGGATATGCCCGACGAAAGCGTGGTCATTGTTGATGTTGGCCGCAGGGGCCACAGAGTCTTGGTGAACATCGTTCTTGATGAAAGCCATGTCGATCTGAGATTTGAAAGGATGGAGCTTTGGTCTTTGTTGGGCAAGAGAGAATCTTGGTTAAAGACGGGGAAGCTGTGGTTTCCCACAGACGGCGCCACTGATCGGAGAGGACCAGAAGGAGATCATCGCGGCCTTCGTGTAGGGCATGAGTTGATGCTCGTAGGAGAGGAAAAAGGGGTGGAGGTACCTGCAAGGTACTCCGATGCCAAAGTAAGTGTTTGGTCAAAAAGGGGAAAAGCAAGTAAGAGATGTCAAGTATATGATATTTGATACCTGCCCCTCTCAAGCGAGGGGATATTTATAGGTGGATTTCTGGCGAGCAAAGCGCCTGATTTACCAATGAGGGATTTCCAGATGGAGGGCAAGGCGCGTGGCCTTTTGACTTGGACTAACTGTTTCCGTGATATCCGGGGAGGCAGTTTGTCGCGTGAACTACTCTGCGCGTGGAAGGGACATGCCCAACGGTTACTTTCTGCCCAACGGCTATATTATGCCCAACGGCTATATTGTGCCTATTGGGCCTGTTCGCCAATTATAATGGATTGAGCCTGATCCTTAAGGGCAGGAAGCCCTGCCTGGTCCAGAACACTCTTTTAATCTAAATATGGGCACATAGGAAATACTAACCATTAGTCAATGTGTTGGACCTAAGGGCATTGTTGTGCTTACGCCAGTTGAATAGAGATAGGAGACCTAGAGTAATGGCTTAGGAATTAACGTTCTATTGCATTTCCTAATGTTGCTTACGCTGGTGGACTAGGGATAAAAAAACTTCTAGTATAGATTAGTGAGTTATACACTAAAGGATTGGGTATAGCTGTTTTGTTAATTCGATGTGGGATTATAGTGATGATATCATTCATGTAATACATTGAACATCAACATGAGAAAAATAAGGGATTTTATACACAACATGACAACTTTCGTATTATTGACAAAACACTTTAATTTCTTTTCACATTTAAAACTTGAAAATCTCCCCAATTTAGTATTTTCTAAACATTACACAATATTGTCTTGTTAAATAGCAGTCCTTGTGGATACGGTCTTTTTATTACTGCAACATTATCGATACACTTGCCGAGAACTCATCAGTCGACACTACTACAAAAAATACATTTAACCTCGAATGCAAAATGCATTTAACCTCGACTACAAAAGCGAGGTAATGAATGTGTCCTGAAATGTGGCTATTTTTCCCATAGATTTTTAAATAACCGACAGGTAAAGTTATTTGCACAAGGGTCCGATCCCCAACATCTGCCTTTTTATTATTTTCAGAACTCGATGGTGCGCCAAATATTAAATCTCAGATTTGTGTAAAACCGAGGTAATAGTGCAATATTTTTACCTCAGTTATAATTAAAAATCGATGGGATAACATTATATTTTTTATGCTTTCGTTTGTACCTGTATTACAAAACCACATCATAGAATATAGAACCATATTTTGCTGATTTCTGAAACTGAGACTTATACATTTTGTTAATTTCTCAAACAGAAACAGTGTACCACAAATATTAATTGTTTACACCAAATGCAAAGTCAAAATGGCACACACCTTATATTTTTACAACAAAACTAAAACAAATGAGTAATCAACAAAAGTAATAACCAAAATGGAAACTCTTGTATGTTGTCCAAAAGTTATATGCTAAGATTTGTCATTGGTAGTTAAGCACCTATAATTTGATCAACGGTTGAAACCAGTTAGGATAATCATCAACAACATTAAATCTTTAGTAAAAGGAATAAAAAATGAGTAAAATGAATAATTATAAATTACTAAATGGTATAAAACATTTACTTACTAGTTTTTCCATAACCCCTCTTTATGATCAAGACGAATAGCATGCACATCATCTAAATCATTTTCTTCAGATGAATAGTGTACATGTGTTGCGAAACAATAGGGCTCATAGTTAAAATCTTGATTTTCATCAATACTATTAGGAAGATATTTTCCGTGAAGAACAATTGGTCATCTAGTGTTAGAAGAATCACTGACATAAAAAAACTTATTTTGCTTGGGTTCCCATGATGAAAGGTTCGTTCTTATAAGTTGCATTTCGAAGATCAATCCTTGTGAATCCTAATTCGTGAGTTTCTACACCAGTTTTATTTTCAATCCATTTGCACTTAAATAAAGGAACTTTAAAAACGACATAATCAATCTCCACAATCTTCTCAATGACCCCAAAGTACGCTCTAGATGCTTGTACATGATTGTTATCTTTGGAACTAGAGAAGTAGATGGATTAAGCTTTAACCATAACCCCACTATTTTGCTTAGTACTACGATCATCCTTTGATTTTGTATAGAATAAAAATTTATTAATGTCGTATGCACTCCAAGTAATTATATTAAACTTATTCATACGTGACAACCATTTAATGGTCTCTAATGCACTACTCTCTTTAGAAACACTTTCATTAAACCAAGTTATGAAATTTTTATTATGCTCTGTCAATAACCATCTTTTATTCATCCTAGGGAATTTTTCCTTTATAAGAATTTTTTAGCGGTCAAGTAAGGTTGAACCTCATCCATGTTATTCAATATATACAAATGTGCTTGAAGAACTACATATTGGCCAAAAGTTTTAACATTTAAACCTTGAGTACCTTTACCATCATATCTTCCATCATGACGAGACTCAGGAATTCCTATAGAGTTCGCTTAGGACAAATAGTTTGTACAAAACTCAATAGCTTCTTCTGTGATGTATTGTTCAACAATCGAAGCCTCCGAATCGTGATGATTCTTTGTATACCCTTTAAAGAACTTCATGTATCACTCTACCGGATACATCCACCGTAAATACACTGTACCACAAATTCTAATCTCTCTTACTATATGAACAACTAAGTGAACCATTATGTCAAAGAATGATGGAGAAAAAAATATCTCTAATTGACACAAGATAATTTCAACCTCATGTTCCAACTCATCTAAATTTCCAGAATCAAAGACTTTACTACATATAACATTGAAGAATAAGCACAATCTAGTTATAGTTATTCTTACATTTTTTAGTAGAATACCACAGATAGCCACTGGTAGAAGTTGTTGCATCAAGACATGACAATAATGAGATTTGAAGCCAACTAATTTGAGATCTTTCATTGACACAAGTTTCTTCACATTTATTAGTACCCTTGGGGAACTTTGATCCCTGCAAACATTTGCAAAAAAAAACATTTTTTTAGACATAATGTGACAAGCTGTGGACAAATATGTTATGTTTCCTATTTCTTTTGGGGCTAACTCTTGTCGTATACCCATCACCACCATATCTTCACGGGATCTCTTAGTATTTTTTGTCTTGCCTTTGATGTTAAGAAGTGTTCCAATCAAACTATCGCATATATTTTTCTCCACATGCATCACATCAAGAAAATATCTTACATCAAGACTAGACCAATATGGAAGATCAAATAACACTGACCTCTTTTTCCAAATATTTTTCTCCACGGGCCCTTTTTTTTTCTTTCCAATGACAACATTAATGTGTTGTTTTCTTTTATAAACTTCCTTCCTGGTTAAGGACTTTGAAGAGGTATCAACCCCTGCTGCCCATTAAAAGCCTTCCGCAATCTATGGTATGGATGATTCGGTCTAAAAAAATTTGATGTCCAAGATAAATAGTCTTTTTCCATTTTGTATTTGGTGGTGGCATGTACTGAATTCACACATAGTCCACGCTTTATGTCCCTTGACGTTGTACCCAAACAAATTATCATATGCAGATAAGTCATTGATTGTGCAAAACAACATGGCATGCAACTTACAGTTATCACATGTATACGCATCATCAACATCAATACCTTCCTCGCACAATAGTCTTAAATCTTCAATAAATAAACATTTATGTGATTTCCTAATTGTTTTGGACCTGAAATCATCATCGATAACATCATATATTTTTGCTTCATGCACAACCATGGAGATAGGTTGTAAATAATGAGAAGAACATGACATGACGTATGGTTAGTACTTAAATTACCAAAAGGGTTCATTCCATCGGTGGCAAGTCAAAGCTTAAGGTTCCTCGGTTCAAGGGCAAAATTTGGAAATAAGGAATCAACTTTCTTCCATTGCAATGAATCAACTGCATGGCAAATTTTTTCATCACTAACTCTTTCATTTGCATGCCATCTAGTACTCTTTGTGTCATTTACATTAGCAAACGATCTCTTGAACCTTTGAATTATCAGTAGGTACCCGCATCACCTTGGAAGGAACACCCTTTATAGTTACACCTTCATCATCTTCAACACCATTTTCATTCTGCTTGTAGCGCGACTCCCCACATCTCGGACACTCGTTCAAGTTTTCATACTTTTTCCTATATAATATGCAATCATTACGACATGCACGTATTTTGACATTGTCCAAACCCATTGGACATAATATCTTCTTGGCCTCATAACTACGGTTCCACAATGTGTTACCTTCTGGAAGCATTTCTTTCAACAATTCAAGCAATTCAGTGAAACTTCTATCCGTTCACCCACATCTTGCCTTAAGATTAAATTGTCTAAACACAATTGACAATCTTGTAAAACTTTTGCATCCTGGATACAACGACTCTTCCATGTCTTTTTGCAAAGTATCTACCACAGTAGCTTTCTTTAAAGCATTTACTCCAATATCATGAATCATGTCTAAAGTATCATTTATAAATTCATCATCATCTTCAATTGTATGTGACAAAGGTCTTTTTTTGTCACTTCACCATGATATACCCATTTCGTGTAATTTTGAATAATTCCATCACAACCTAAATGATTGAATATAACAATACTTGGATGTATTCCAACAAATTTTACAAGGACACAAAAAAATTCCATTATCGTTAGGAAGGTTTTTTTCTGCGAATTCAAGAAAGTGAATCACTCAATTCTCATACTCTTTACTTAATCTATTGGTTTTCATCTAACTACGATCCATAATCACATAGAGCTTTTGAAAATAAAAATAAAAATAGTACACAACCAACAAAAATGAACCGTATAAGTCTCGAAAACCATAATAACAATAACAATAATGAGACAACAATATCAACGACAACCACAATACCAACAACAACAACAACAAACAGACAAACAACAAAAGTAATGGAGAATTTATACACACCGAAAATGTGACGAGAGATTTTAATAAAAGTGTTGGTTTGAGGTTCGAGCTTCCTTCCTCCTTGGAGAATAATGTTTCAGTATCGTTCACTGGAGAAGAATAGTGTTTCAATATCGTTCGCTAGCTAAGGTGCAAAAAATGAACGAGACTTAACATTAAATCTAAAGGAATAAAAAATTGTTAATAGAGTTTTTATCTCGGTTTTATTAAAAAATCGAGGGAACATGTCTGACATGAAAATTATAAAAAATAAAGGCATCTTTTTAGTTTTGAGTAAAACATAAAATTGCAAGCGCTGAGAATCAAAGCTCAAACCCATAGCAACTTTTTGTGTCGATTTTTGGGAAAATCGAGGTAAAATATTAAATTTTTTTAATAAATAAATAAATGGAGTGTTTCAGGTCATTTGACCTCGGTTTTTCAATTGCTGAGATGAAAGTTTCGTCATGAAATGTATTATTTGTAGTAGTTCTATTTGTCGAATTTGTGAAAGGTCCATTTGGTGTCGAAAACATAACCTAGCTATCTGCACTTAGCATTTATATACATTTCATATCCCATATTCATGTTGAAATGCTGAGCAAAAATCTCAAGCTAACAGATGCCACTCAGTAAACTCGCAACACTATTCAAACCATTATGCACACATCATCGTCATCATGACTACCTCTGCCATCTGTCACGTCTACAACTTGCAAATGCTCATCATTAATTCAAAGAAAAATCATTAATTAGTAATGATTTAAATCAAAAATCAAAACACCAGTGTTTTAATTTCAGAGAAAAAAAATCGAAGAGACTCATTTCAACAGCTATGTAACTTTGTCTTCTCTTCTTCCATCCGTTTCATAACGTCACTCTTTCCTGAACCCTAAAACTTTCATTTTCTGCAACATCCATTTTCATATTTTCTTCTACTCAAGTTCTAGAAAAAAATGGTTTTCTCTTCTGGAATAGAAAAGCAACCCTAAATCCCTTTTGTTGTTGATATGTTGGATGATAAGGTCCAAAGCCTAAAATCTAAAGACTCCATAAATGATACAAGGATCAAGCTTGCAAAGAAGTGCTTTGAAAAGGTCAAGGTTGAATTTCCCTTCTAAATTTTCGACTTCTTGTTTTCTGTTGTGTAATTGTCATGACAATTTTCCATTTTGGCACTTTTAAATTCAATGTCATTTTAGTACTTATATTCCTTATGCATTATTCCTCTATTACTCGAATCTCTTGCAACATAGGTTTGTACTTCTTTAAGTACTTACCATTTATCCTCAGAGTTAGATCTTTAGGACTCAATTCTTTAACTTTATAAGCATTATTCGAAAACACTTGAATACACTTGAATGATTCAAAATGGGTTTTTCCAATTTGATGACAATTTAGCGAAAGTTCTATCTTTTCGATCCACATACAAAATAATTTTCCAAACATAATCACCAACTGTAAAAGCTTTCGATTTAACCTTTTTATCGTAGGCCTTAGCTATTCATTTCTTTTATCGTATAAGAACGTTCAAAGTAGCTAACATTTCCTCATTTTAATCAACTAACTTCCTAATCGACATTAATCAAAGGAACAACTTCCACCCACTTGATAAAATAATCTATACCAACCAAAATATACTTATGACCCTTAGAATGATGTAGGTCGAATTTCACCAATTAAATCTAAAGTCTAACGTTTAAAAAGCCAAGGCTTGACAATTGAGTGCAACTCACTTGTAAGTTGCAAAAACATATTGAATAACTACATGCTTCTGACATTATTGACAACCTTTCACAAACTCAATACAATCTTTTAACATAGTTAGTCAATACATACCTTATCAAAATAAAAATCATTTTATCTTGTGGCCTATTTGATGAACATCACATGATCTACTATGACCAACAGAAGTTGTCAAATAAACTTCACTGTCACTAAAGCATTTAAACAATATTTCATCGGAAGTCTTTTTAAATAATTCGTTCGCAATAATCACATAACTTAATGCATTGTAGGAATAAAACTCCTAATAATAATAATTCTTTAAATAATATTACTAGAGAAAATATCATTAGAATTATACTAAATTCCTAGGGGAATAATGATATCTCTACAGCCTAAGAAAGATTATCATAAGAATTATTCTTAATTCCTACTCACTAATATTTGCAGTGCAATAGGAATAATATTCCCCATAAATAATTTGCCATGTAGTAAGTTTAGGTCCTCTAAAATAGATGACTAGACTTACAGAAAAAAGCAAGAGATTATACCGGTTAATTAAGAAGAACCAACATCTAAAATTCAAGTTTTTTATACATATAATCAATGTACATATTTCAATAATAACCATCTCATTTTCCTCTCAAACAAAGGAATCAAATGAGCCAACACAAATCTCCATATTTGTGTAAGTTGAAAGAGTATGGTTTCATTTCCCAGTAGATGTGTAACGGTGTTACAATGCATTTCATGAGGGACTTTCTTAAGATACTGTTATACTAAAGTAGACAAGCAAAGGACAGTGGATAGAGCTACAAATGTTCCAAAATAAAAGACACAGTCCAAATGTCCGAGTAGGCAGTAGCTCGCGGCGTCAAAGTTAGTGACCGTACTTCTGAAACTCCCACTCACTGTTATCTATACCAAGCAAAACAAGAACCGAGTAAGGAACACTAACCAATCAATTTGGGTTCAAACAGAAACAGAAGGCGTGAAAGGAATTTGGCCAACATACCTAGAGGGCAAACTTGACGGGTCTTGAGCCATCGGCTAATGCAATGGAAATGAAATGCATGGTTACAAACCCCTGTATAAGATAGCAGCCATAACAATAAACATTTGAGTAATCTTCCTCTTGCATTGCACAATAACAACTAGACAAGCATACACAATTAGAAAACTGACCTAGATAACCTAACTAACAAACAAGTTCAACTAGATTTTCAAATTAGACTTATTATGGCATGTTTGGTTTGGCTTTTGAAAGAGCCAAAATCAATTCTAGAGGTGTAGAATTGATCTAGAGTGATTTTGAAGTGCTCGGTTCTTCTAAGGTAGAATTAATTCTGCTTTCAGAATTGATTCTACTTGAAGCTAAAATTTGTAGCTTTTGACTTTAAACGTGATTTTTACAATGAAATTTGTTGTTCAACTCACTTTTACAAATTAACTTTGCTACACTCAATTCTACCAAACTCAATTCTATTATAATCAATTTTGTCCATCGTCAATCCAAACACCCACTTAATTGACATGCACATATTTACTCTGGCAATCATTTATAAATGTTAGATCATTAAAAATAAGCAACCCCTGAATGTCACACACTCGATTATTCATAATCAACTATTAGTATAAAAAATTCTACACCGACAATATATCAAAATTAAACTCTTCAATTATACCCAATGCAACTATGTCAATAAGAGTATCAAATATGATATGCAATTATGGTAAAAAAAAACTTAAAATTATACTTTGTCATTAAACTCGGTCGTTCCAGCCATTATCTCGGCATGGAACGGCAAAACCAAGAAAACCGCGTCAGAGATGAGTGACTCTACTGGAACGGCCGCAATACTGAGATCGAATTCAGAACACCCCGCTCTGACGTGGCTGCTGCAGCCGCGTCATCCGTATATGATATTATCCTTAAAATTTTAAGGATAGCAAGATTATTTTATTGAATTTTATTGGGATTTGCAAGTATGTTTTACTTGAGACTTATGCTTTTATTTCTATGAATACCTCATAAATTTTGATTAATTTATTTTAGTTTTTAACAACTATGTGTTAATTAGCATCAACTGTATTAATGTCCGCATTGGCCATTTCGCTCACGCTCCTGTTCTGTTCCATTTTTAGAGATTGCCATGCCGTACCACTATCTGAGATTGATAACATAGAAATTTTATAGGAACGGCAACTCAAGTCTAATGCATTCTCAGTTATATTACAACTTCCTTACCATGCCCCACCTATGTCTGCTCTCTCCCACTCTTGGACTAGGGTGTAACCTGCTCTCACTCTGCCACTTTTCCCCCAGCCTAAAATGACAGGCTGCAAACAGGATTACTGTGTATGTTAGAGATGAAATCTGTACCATCTGATGATGATAATATGGGACTTAAATATGTAACATCAGATGATGATAATATGGGACTTAAATATGTAACGTGGATTTTTGGACCAACGGTAGTCAACACTTAGTTGCGTGTAGGTCTCAGTGAATCAAAAGATTTTACCTCAGTGATGAAATTATCTATCCAATACATTTATGATAAAGGAACAAAATTGAGAATTTGAATCTATAAATTGGATCAACCTATATTAAATGTTTGGTAAATAAGTTCATGGTTCACTCTAGAGCGGGGGTATGCAGGATCACGAGTCTAATAGAGTTTGATAAAGAAAGCATTTTAGAGAAGAATAGAAGTTTGTATCAACTGATTCTTGAGTGTAAACAATTACAACAGAATGCTATTTATACAAGCATTGAATAAATGCCAGCTCAGCATAACTAACTAACTCTGAGTTAGTTATGACCGAGATCTAATCCTATTACATAATGCTGCCAGCTCAGCATAGTGAATACTAAAGTTATGTTATACTCAAAAATTTTCCCCTCAAATGGTGCTGCCTCCTGAGAAAACCATTTGCACACATAGAAGAGCAGACTTGTCAAGGACATTGAGACTATCCCCGAGGATGAGACACCTGAGAGCAGATAGAGGCTTTGTAAAAATGCCTGCAGTCTGTAGAGTGGCTGAGTGATATGCTTGACAAGAAAGGTGTGATTGAGAACTTTTTCTCTGAGGAAAAAGATATCTAGCTCCATGTGCTTGGTCTTGGCATGGAGAATAGGGTTATGAGATAAAGCCACAATGCTCAAAATGTCACAGTAGAGAACTGGAGTTTGAGAGAATGCCTTTAACTCTAAAAGAAGAGACTTGATCCAAAGAACTTCTGAGGTAGTGTTGGTTAAACTCCTGTATTCAGCTTCTGTACTGGATCTGGCTACACGAGTTTGTTTTTGGGACCACCAAGAGACCAGATTGGGACCAAGAAAGATGCAGGACCCTGATGTGGATTTTCTATCAAGTCAGAACCCCAGTCAGCATCAGAGTAGGCAGTGATGGTGGAGAGGTTGCTGAGAGCTGGAGGGTTGCATCTGAAGACCATGATGGAGTGTGCCTCTGAGATACCTAAGTATCCTTTTGACAGCAACCCAGTGGCTTTGCATAGGCTGAGACAAAAACTGACAGGCTTTGTTGACAGCAAAACTAATTTCTGGCCTAGTGATAGTAGCATATTGCAAGGCTCCCACCACTGACCTATAGTAGGTAGGGTCTGGTAAGTAGCCTGACCCTTCCTTGGTGAGTTTGAGGTTAGACACCCTTGGTGAGTTTGAGGTTAGACACCATAGGGGTAGGAAGACTCTTAGCCTCACTCATGTTGGTCCTGGCTAAGAGGTTTCTAAGGTATTTAGTTTGAGACAGAAATAGGCCCCAAGTTGTTTTAGAGAGAATTGAGCATTGAGTTTAGTGACTAGAGTATGAATATGGCTATGAGAATTTCCTGTGACAATTATGTCATCCACATACACTAGCATGAATATAGTATGAGTAAGAGCAGTCAAGATAAATAAGGAAGGATCACACTTGCTTGTGATGAAGCCAAGAGTATGCAGAGCATTAGAGAGCCTCTCAAACCATGCCCTTGGTGCCTGTTTCATCCCATATATAGCTTTATTAAACTTGCAGACCAGTGCTGAATTAGATTGCACAAAACCAAGAGGTTGCTGCATATAAACATCTTCTGTCAGAATGCCATTTAAGAAAGCATTATTGACATCAAGCTTAGTGATTTGCCACTGTTTAGATAGGGCTAAGGTGACTGGGACAGGTTTGACAACTGGAGAGAAGGTCTCCTGAAAACCAAACCCTTGGACTTGATGAAACCCCTTAGCCACCAGTCTGGCCTTGTATTTTAGTATGGATCCATCAAGATTTTGTTTAATCCTAAACCCCCATTTGCAGCCTATTGCTCTTCTGCCTGGAGGAAGAGAGGTGAGGATCCAGGTGTGATTGTTTAAGAGTGCATCATGCTCAGTTTTCATAGCCTCAACTGGATCTGTGAGAGCAATCTTGGAAGTGGGTTCAAGTTCAGTCAAGAGGAGTGTGGGATGAAGCCTAGGCTGCATAATGCCAGCTTTTGACATTGTGACCATAGAGTAAGTGTTTTGAGGATAGGGATGGGCTACAGGAAGATGTTCTGAGCTCGAGGCAGATAGTGAAAATTCAGGGTGAGATGTAGTAGGACTTGGTGGTGTGATTGGGGAATGAGTTAGAAGACTGAGGTGAGGGTGTGTTCAGTGATGTAGAGGAAGTGGCTTGGGGAGAAGAAGTTTGTATGGCAATCAGGGGGCTGGTCTGAGGTAACATAGAGCTAGAAGAAGCTTCATGTGATTAACATGGAGAAAAAGAAAGAGGAACAGGGACAGATATAGGTTGTGGTATGGACAGTGGAGTAGTATCATTGTGAAACAGGTGTATATATGGAAACCTTATCTCATTGAATCAGGTGCATATATGGGAACCTATATTAAATGTTTGGTAAATAAGTTTGTGGTTCACTCTAGAGAGGGTGTGAGGATCACGAGTCAACTCGTGAACTCGTCCGATCCAACAATCCAATTGCATGCCAGCGTGCTGCAATTCAGGAAAAAACGTACGCAGCAAACTCGGTGAACTTGCCCGAGTTGAAAAATTAACTAGTTTTAATTCAGAGATGCGGCGCAACTGTTTTTTGGGGTATTTTTTTAGAAAAAAATCCTAAATTTCTAAAGTGGGCCTGGATCCGGGTCGGGCAGTATTAAAATCTGTATTTATTATTATTTTTTTAAATAGCAATTCAGAAAGACACGCATCATAACTCCTTTTAAATAAAAAGTGTATCAGTACTACGTAAACGGGATTGCATCCATCCACTCAATAATCTCAACTGTTACCAACATTATTTCAGCATAAATTCTATTCCTTCATTCACAATTCTTCTTCCATATTTACTTCATCTTCCATATTCTAAACTGTACCCTGCTTCCTCTTTTATTCAAGCTTCCTTTTTTATATATGATTTTTTAGCATATGTATGTATGTAATTATACATATACAACAACAACAACAACAACAACAACAACGAAGCCTTATCCCGCTAAATGGGGTCAACTACATATGTAGTTATACATATATAAATATATTTTTCTACCAATAATAGGATTTTGCGATCCACGCTACAATCCTCGAGTTACTATTTTCTAATCCACTACTCATTAACACTCAAGTTTTTGAACATTGCTCTAGAGAACTATGCCAATACAAAGGATAAATTTATAGCAAAAAAATACAGATCTGCAAAATGGGAAAGCAGAATATTGAAGATCATCATAATTGGCTTATTGTCATAGTTCAAACCAGTCTCATGGACAAGGAAAGCACATTAGTTTAAGAAAACTGCAAGTATTTGAAATTTTAAAATAAAAACTGATCACATTATGTAGTAGAATTATCTACAATCTAGATATAGATGCGAGTATAATAAGCAAGCAAGCATACATGCCTCAATAATTATGACAAAAACAAAGATGGGATAACTAAAATCTAGACCTAGATGCAAGTATAACTCTAATTATGACAAAAACAAAGATGGGGTAACTAAAACAAACAATAAAAATAAACTAGGAGTTCCACAGTACTAACTGTTAGTAATGCTTAGTATCTCATTGCATATATTGTTTGTAGAAAGGGACATTTTTGGTGATTGGTGGTTGGTTGTCTACTTGAATTTGATTATAAGTTTATGTGCAGTTGAACTGTGAGTTGCATTCTTACATGATAGGAATATTTAATTGTTCACTACCATTAATACTAAATGTTCCCTATTGATATGTAGATAAATGAACACAAGAAAAGGCAACACGATGCTATAAAAAGCTCTTGTTATGGCAAGGTTCAAGGAAGGGTTGGATGCTTGGATCAATTATAAATTTCCTATATGCAGCCTGATCTTGCCTTTTCAAAGGGCTGATGATTCTACAACCATTGTGCCCCCAAAGTTTCTAGTCGTAAAAAGAAAATACTTGTTCGACAAAGTCGTATTGCTAGAGAGGTGGTGTCCTTTAAACAATCCTAAAAGGCTAAGTCTAATAGTCAGCAACTTTCTTCATAGATGGATGAATAATTGAATACCAATAACTGAAAACCTTCTAAAACTAAATTTCACATGAAATCTATAATCATTTTATGAATAATAACAGTAATAATACAATCAACAAAAGGCACATTGAGTTGAATTACAAAGTTTAAGATCATACCCCAAGCAACTGTGCATTCTTCACTAGTTGCGCTAGCTTGGTTTGCTTGACACTCAATGCCTGAAAATTCCATCAAATTCAGCAGAAATTAGGTTATTATTCTCTCAGCAAAAATTATAATTTCTACACAAAAAAAAAAACTGAAATAACATGCTTACAGAGATCCATGATATGATTCCTGCAGATAGCGCAGTTATCAACAACAATATCTGCATTTCAAAACACCAAAACAACAAATAACAGAAAGATCGTTAGAAACAAACGGTAAAGGAGAAGGAAATTAGGGTTTGGGAGAGGGTTAAGAGAGAGACAAACCCCAAGCCCAGAGAGAAACAGCATTCCACTTCTTGATTTCGAAGCGCTTGGGCTTCTTGGAAGAAGAGGGACCGTGAGAGCAGGAGGACTCGCCGGCGGGAACCATAGGAACGTCGGAATCTAGGGTCGCCATCTCTCTCTGTATTTTTCAATAAACAAAGGTTTCTTCTACTTTTGGATTCTGTTTCTGTTTCTTCTAATTCTGAACGAAGAACAAACAAGACTTTAAAATGGGGTTTTCATGAATTTAAATGACTTTGTTGGGCTTTTAAAGTTTGGACTTTCATGAATTTAAAGACCTGGTTGGGCTTTTTAAATTTTGGGTTTTCATGGGCATTACTCTTTGAACCCTTAGGGATGCTCATGCACCTTAGGAATTTAAATGAATTTATTTTTATACAATATATTTCATATTATTTAAGTATATGAAATTTTTTATACCATAAAATGTTCACCCCCATAAATAAAAAGTTCTGGCTTCGTCTCTGATTATAATAATGAATAAAATTCAAAAGGCTTCAAGATTCCACAATTGTGATTGAGAAAAATGTAAGTGTCACACAATCCTTGTATGTTTTTTATAATTAAGCAAAATATAGATTTTTCTACTTATGACATTTCCTTTTATGAAGTGCACTATTATGAAACAATTTCAATTTATAATAATAGTTCCTTTTATAATACAAGGATTGTGCCATTTGGAATGGCACGTGAGTTGCTATTTATGAAGTGCACTTATAGATTATGCTATTTATAACATTTCCTTTAATAATAATAATTAGATGATTTAAAAATAAATCTAAGCTAAATGGCGTATATGTTGAAGATTTAGGGCTCGTTTGTTTTGGCTTTTTTAAAAAATAATTTTTATAGTGTAACATAATTTTGTGAAAAAAAATTTACAAAGAAATTTTTCACAAAAGCTTCAAATAAAAATTTGATTTGAATAGTTATTCTTAAAATATTATTTTAGGTATTTCATCATTTTATCGAAAAAATTTTTTATATCAAAATTTTAAAAAATCACTTAATTTTGAAGCTATTTCAAATAGTTTTTCATAAAAATCATTTTTGAAATATGACTTTTTGAAAAAATTGTGATTTTAACTATGTTTTGAATTTCAATAATGTATATTAATGTTATAGAATATCAAAATTAGTCTTTTAATTTATAAAAAACAAATTTAAAAAAACTTGTAATATTTTGAAAAATATTTTTGTAGAATCCATTTTTAAAAATACAAAGAAAAAATTTATTTTTTTAAAGTTAAAACAAACTGACCCTTAATAATTAGAAGATTCAAAAATCATTTTAAAATAGTTTAAATGTGAGTGTAAAAGGGCAAAGAAAAGGGAGCATGCACCATTTGGTATGGCGCATGAGTTGGTTTTTGAAGGAGTCCGTTGCATGTGACGCATGCTCCTACTAGATGCATGTATGCATCATTTGCAGTGGCGACACAACAATACATGCGCCAACCAAGACGGCGCCTATGTGTATCACAAAAGTGCATGCGCCAATAATGTTGGCTACTCCTCTTTCCGTCCACCTAAAACATGGTTATTTTGGTAAAAAAAATTGAAACAATGGTTATTTTAGTATTTTATTTTAAAAAAGTGGTTATTTAAAAAAATCCTTTTAATATCTAGAATTTAATGTCCAGAAGCACCAAAAAATCAACCAAAGTTAAGTATCCGACTCAGGTCAGAACACAGATAAAAATATTTGAAGGTTAAGCCACATAATTTTTATGGAGGTTAATGTTTATATTTTTTATGGATGTTAAGTTCCATATGCGCTTGATTTATAGATCAAACTTTCCTATTTCTTCTTCTTCATTTTCAAAAAGGTTTACTCAGAACCCAAAATACAGCTCGTGAGCAAATTCAATTTACATAATTTTTCAAACTTTCCCATTATTTCTATTGCATTGTTTTCAAGCATAGAACATCAACCAACCTCTACTTCACCCTCATTCAAGCAAAAATCATCGCCTTCTCACATTCGGTAAGTTTTTCATTTTCTTTCTCTTTGTTGTTTGTTTTGTGATGCATTAGCTTGAAGTTAAAGGAATAATAAGTTGTTTAAGGTACATTAAGACGAATAATAGGATATTTAGTGAAGCATGCATGTAGATTTTTTGAAGTTTTAAGTTAAAACATTGGGGCATTGCTCTATTTCTGTGTTTTTGTGCTTTTAGTAAAATATGGAACTTAACTTCTCGATTTTACTGATATACATAAGTTGTTTGATTTTGCGTATTTTGTCCTTTAAGTTTGACTTCTCTGATCATGATATGATTTTTTTGGTGTAATTACAAGTAAAAACAACATATATAACTCAACAAAAACAACAACATTAACAAAAACCTTTTACTTGTATCAACAAAAATAACAACATAAATCAACAGAAACAACATAACTAACAAAAAGCACAATAATAACATAAACCTTTCACTTACACTACTACAAAACGTGTAAACAACAACGCCATGGTCATCACGCGTATTCCCTACACCGTTGTGACATCTCTAAACTAAGGCGCTATCATAATATTATTGTTTTTTTTATTAAAAATTATTTGTATATAACAACGGTTTAGGAGTCAACCGTTGTGATAACTTCAAGCTTTCATGGGTTCGAACCTCAGAGCCCTCATATATGTTATTCCTTTAATGTTAAGTAGTGTCTCTTCTTTTTTAATTATTTTTAAATAAAAAACTTAAATGTTTATGACGACGGTTGAAGAGTTTCACCGTTGTTAAGTTGAGTCTTTTCACTTTTATTTATTTTTAAATAAAAAACTTAAAAGTTTAAGACGGCGGTTGAAGAGTCAACCGTTGTTAAGTCGCGCCTTTTCATTTTTAATTATTTTTAAATAAAAAAATTTAAAGTTTATGACTACGGTTGATGATTACAACCGTTGTGATATATTTTGTTTTCTATTTAAAATTTTTAATTGTTAATACTCTGGCGCTTTTTATGAAATTTCATCATGAAAGTAAAATACCACTACGATTGCATGTATTGGCCGTTGTGGTAGCTTGATAATATTATACACTCCTACTTAGCTTGTCTCTTCAGTATCATTTTTTCCATTGCAAACAGAAACTAGACGAAACAATACACGATTTCAACCCAAACGTTCAATACTGTGAAACATTACACGCTTTCATCCAAAACAGCATCGTTCCTACTTCGCTGTGTATTTGCCATTGTCGTCATCATCGTTAACCAAGTTGACAAGATCATCACAACCAACCAAGTTGTTACCGTCTAAAAGAAAAACAACAATAACATCGTCGTCACCACAAGGAAGGAAGACAACACCAACATCATTTACTTAGTCATGACGTTTAGGGTACGTAAAATATTTTTCCCCATGCATCTACAATAAACTTCATTTGCCATTGTTGTGGTTGTTGTTGTTTTATTTTGTGGTTGATGTTTATTTTCTTGTTGTTCATGTTGTTGTTGTTGTTTTTGAACTTAGATGTCGACCTTGTTGGGTTCTTCATCAGAAACCAGCGAAGAAACTCAAACAAATGAGAGGTTAGCCATTGAAACTCAAACAACTGAAAGTCAAACGAAAAGATCACAAATAGGTGTCAGAATGATGCCCCAAATCACATCAGTCCGGAACTCATCAGGTGAAAAAAATCCTATCCAGTTTGATTCGTTGTACAGAGTAGTGGATTGTCAACACTACTATACTTTTAAGTGTAATGTTTCGTTCCTTGCAAGTAGGAAGGTTAGTATATTGATTGATGATTGGAAACAGGCTGATGATAAGGTCAAAGAAAGCATATGGACTAACGTTAAGGTATTACATACTATAATTTTCATATATCGTCGATATCAATATCTATAATTTCTAATAGATACTTATATATTGATTTAAATGTAGTTGAATTTTGAGTTTACCGATGGCTCAAATTTGAAAAAAAAAAGTGGATATCATATGCTGGTACTCGTTAGAGGGGGTTTAAAGCACAACTCACGACTGACTACATTAGGAGGCCTAAGAGCGGTCTTGCTCATCCATGGATTTGATATAGTTTTATATCGAAGAAGCAATGGAAAAGGTTTGCAAATATACGTCGTTCTGAGGAATTCAAGGTTAGTATTATTCTCATGTAACCGATAATGTTATGCTAATGAGTTGTAGATATTAATCATATAATTTTTTCACTATGTTCATAACAGGTTAAAAGCGAAGTCGGAATACTCAATAAGGCCAAGAACATGTACCCCCCATAGATTGTCTCGTGGGGGTTATAGAAAACTTGAGAAAAAAATCGTGCTTGAAAGACAATCTGAAACAGGAGATGATCGCATCCCATCTCCACCTTCAAGACATGAGAAATGGAATAGGGCTCGATTAAGACCAGATGGGGAGTACACCTTTGAGGCGTCAAGACTAGTTGCCGAAAAAATTGTAAGTATGATTTGTGGTGCTTATGTTATTTTTTATTTAAATGCGTTGGTAACAATATATGTAAATTTCTCATGTTGTGTAGGATAAGTTGTTTGAGGCAGCCCGTGAAGACACATTTGTTCCGCAAGCACGACATGACATATTAGTATAAGTTATCGGAACAGATGAGCATGGTGGGTGTGTCTGTGCTGTTGGAGAAGGTGTCGGCTTGAGGTCATTCTTTGGTTCTCAAAGAAAAAGTACCGAAAGCCCAGAAATTATTGCACAAAGACAAAAGATTAAAAATTTTGAGAAGCAATTAGAAGAACAACGGAGAATGTTAGAAAAGGAGAAGGAAAAAAGGGAGAAAGATATGGAAAGGTTTCAAGAGTTATATTCGGTATGTACTTTACTTGAGATGTTAGTGTTTTATCGGAAATGTATGATATATATTGTGCTTGTTTTTGTTTTATGTTTTAATTGAATATTATGATGTAGAGATTAAATGAAAACCTTAGACAACGGACAAATGAAGATCATCGTAATGTTGATGGTGATGATGATGTTTGAACTCTTAGTAGAAGTGTTATACGTCATGCTTCTACAAAAGGAAGTAACTGTTCAACCCATCCCCCCTGCGAATCACCGCAATGATATAATTGACCCTAATCCAAATGAAATCATAATGTTATACTTGAAAGTTGTGGTGATAAATGAAACGCAACATCTCCCGTTAAAACATTGTCCATGTTTGGATTTATTATATTATAGCCCTGAAGATGTAAGGGATTTTCTTGGTGGGTATAAGTGGCTGGACATCGGGATATTGCAAGTTTGGTGCACGTAAGTCTATATAGTTGAAGATACATGTCATCATAGAACATTATCATTTATAGAACATCACCCCTAATTTATTCATTTTCTTTAACCATTTAGGTACATTCACCGTGTTTGTATAGAGTTGAATAAATCGAGTACTTACGGAATCTTGGATCCATTTTTATTCGTTGGGCTTTTAATGAACCAAAAGATATCCGAGAGTACTTGAGAACACGGTTAAATGAGGGAGGAAAAAATGTTACTTAGCACCATTCCTCTTATTTATTCAGTGGTCATTGGCAATTGATCATCATATCATTTAGGACGAATACGATAACTTTTCTGTGTTCCTAGCACGATTCATTGGAAAACAAAATGAAAGATATGATTAATTCATAAGTGTATGCATAATTCATTTTCTTTGACATTGTAATTAGTTTATCATGTAATATGTTTAATTCAAATTCAATGTACAGTGTTGTTGAGCAAGTGAATATGATGAACAATGTTAGAAGAAAACCCAGATGGATCTGTCCTAAAGTAAGTGGCACGATTATGTTTCTTTCATTTACATTCATGTGTGGTTGTATTCATGTGATTTTTGCTTAAATTTGTAGACAAGGAAACAACCCGGGAATTACGAGTGTGGTTATTATGTCATGAAACACATGTTAAACATTGTTCTTCCTGCATGTTTGGTGCTACTTTCTAATTTCTATATTTATCCTATGAAGCTTGAAAGGAAGGGGAAGATATCTTAAACTAACCCTGCACGCAAATGTTTTCTTTAACAAATTCTAAGAGATCGGGGATCGGGGTCTAGTTATACAAAGGGAAGCTACTAACACCCAGAGTATCTATAGTAATCTATAGGAACCTTCTTTTGCATGTATTTCTACTATTTTAAGTGCTTTCTTATGTTTATCTGCTGTGAATTGGGAGAGTTTCTCCTTTGGGAGTGTTGAGATAATGTTTTTGTTATTTTCGGGTTTTCTATTGTTTTTTGGGAAGGTACCTAGGCCTAAGATTTTTGATTTGTGTGCTCACTAAGATTTTGTAATCTTATACCTACGTATTCCCGTAAAGAGATTTGGGAAATCAGAGCAATCATAGTTCCTCCTATTTCTATGGGATGAAAGATATTTGATGTCTTGTTCAAAGCCCAAGATTGAAGCTATCAAAGTATTTGTGTCTTGTTCAAAGCCCAAGATTGAAGCTACATTTGACTGAGAGAGACAATTTGTCATCTCTAAAGGGAGATATCTCACCTATTCATCACAACTATTGAGGAATTGATTATAAGAGAAATTACTTTAACTAGGATGTATGGAATCCAGCAATGCCATAATTTCCTTTATAAGAGAGATGTCATGAAGGAAGAAGCTTTAACTCAGTATAGAGCAATGCCACTTTTTCCTTATGAGTCTTTTATGCTAAGAGAGGGACATTGGCTTGGATGTATGGAATCCAGAGGCTTTCCACTTACAGCAGTTAGATGAAAGATAAATTTTAGCCAGGATAAGGGAAGGATTCCAGCTTGGATTTTGAATCAACAAGTGTGCCACTTACATTAATTATCTGGACAAAGGTTTTGATTGTTAGTCAATGGTATGATGATGGATCTAGGTGAGACGTGGTTAGCTTGCACTGTTTCTATCTATTAATGGGTAAGAAAATATTATAAGTGATTTTATCAGGTTTCAACCCGTTAAGTGGTTAGCTTCACTACAACAAAACTGCCATTTACCTACGGATGGCTTTAGTGACAGCAGCAAACTATCGTAGGTATAGGCCATATATATGTTGAATAATTTGTATGTGACGTAGGATACTTTTTTATCAAAGACTTTTTTAATTTAAAAGTAAACTTTTTATTTAAAAAAATTAAATTATTAAAAGGCCTCACGAAATATTCTCTCTCCCTCACAAAACCATATTTGTCGCTCTGTATTTGTTACACTCCATCGTCTTTAGTTTCTCAGCAAGTCCACAAATTCCACAAGTTTCTGGTGTGGTTATTCTTTATCTCGTCGTCTTTTTCGTGTGGTTATTCCCTCAAACTTCATACCCAGTCTTTAATTTCATTTTTCCTTCCTGACATTTATGTTATCTTGGTCGCTTTTAAGCGATCCTCCTTATCGGCTATGGTTGTCATTCTCACCACAAAACCCTAAAACCCTTTTTAATGTAATTGAAGATCGAGGGAGATGGATGAAGAGTTCAATGTGATTTTTTGGGAACATATCTTAAGGAATCTATCAGTGACCATTTCTTTGTCGATGAGTCAAAGTAAGATGGCATCAACATTAGACAATGTATTATTGTTATCAAATCATATGTAGACCTTTGATTTTTTTTTTCAATTTATTATATTTTTCTTTGAATTTAATCCATCCTAGATCTCTGAACATAATCAATTCTTATTCCTAATGTTCTTACAATTAATTTTTGTTTGTTTGATGAATATAGTTTGTGCGAAACTCTCTGGATTCAATTTCCCATCGGAGATTATAGATGCACGCATCAAAGTCAATCTTGGAGTCAAGGAGGTGTTAGGTGCAGATTTGACCTAAAATTGGCATATCTTTCTTTGCACTTTTTCTACTCTTTTCTCATGTTTTCATTGATTTTACTCTTGATTGTTGTTATTCTTCTAACATTGAGAATATATCTTTGGTGCTTGTAATATGTATGTTATTGTGCAGGAAAGTGCACTAATTGATCAAAGTTGGAAGACACAAAGAATTGAAGCAAGCTGCCAAAGAGCAGAGGAATGCATCAGTTGGTTCGCTTTGCGAAGAGGAAAGCGAAGGCCAGCGAATGTTCGCTTTGCGAACCCTGGCGAGTAAACCAGCGAATGAGCCCTGATTTGGACAAGGGCAAAAGGACCTAAAGTTCGCTTTGCGAACTCCTAGCAAAGGTTCGCTTTGCGAATAAATCCTTCGCAGTGCGAAGTCACGAGAAAAGTTTATGGCGGTTTGTAGCGCGATTTTTGTGGTTTCGAATCACTATCCTTTGGAACTACAGTTCGATTCATTTTTTATCCTGTTGAGCTAATTAAGGAAGGGAAATAGATGTCTCCAATTAACCCTGCTTGCAAACTGAGATTAAACAGTCAAAACTGTTGGTTAATAGATGTTATCAAGAGAGGGCTCTTCTTTAGGGTTATTCGCTTAAAAATAGTGTCTAGGCTATTGGTAAGATGTTAGGTCTGATGCTTTTCGATTGATGTGTGAAGGTACGGGATTTTGGGGTTTTTATTAGTATGCTCACTAAGATTTTGCAATCTTATGCCTACGTATTCCCGAAACAGGGAAATCAGAGCGATCGTAGTTCCTCCTATTCTATGGGAGGACAGAGGTATTTTGGTGTCTTGTTCAAAGCCCAAGACGTGAAGCTAAAGGTGGTTTGTATCTTGTTCAAAGCCCAAGATGTGAAGCTAAAGGGTTTTGGCTGAGAGAGAATTTGTCATCTCTAAAGAGGAGTTGTTGATGTTTGTATGCTGTGAGCAAGACACAACTTTGATGCTAAAAGGTTGATTGACTCAACTGGGGTTTTCTTTATACAAAGCCTAAGAGGAGGCGGGAAGTTTGACTTTTCTTGGGAAAATGTTCTTTCTGTCTTGTACAAAGCCCAAGATTGAGGCTAAAAGGGATTTTGACTCCGTTGGGGAGAATATATCTTGTATAAAGCCCAAGATGGAGGCTGAAATGGTTTGACTCAACAAGAGAGTACTTTTATCTGTCATGTATAAAGCCCAAGACGGAGGCTAAAAAGGTTGACTCGACAAGAGAGTCTTGAACAGGTGATTGACTCAACAAGAGAGTCTGAAGGTTGTTTGACTCAACAAGAGAGTCTTTTATACTCAACAAGAGAGTGATTTGCTGTGTCGTACGAAGCCCGAGATTGAGGCTAAAAGGAGATTGACTCAACTAGAGAGTCCTTTATACTCAACTCAACAAGAGAGTGTTTTATATGTCTTGTACAAAGCCCAAGACGGAGGCTAAAAGTGGTTGACTCAACAAGAGAGTCTTTTATACTCAATAAGAGAGTGTTTTTCTATCTCGTACGAAGCCCGAGATGGAGGCTAAAAGGAGGTTGACTCAACAAGAGAGTCTTTTATACTCAACTAGAGAGTGATTTATATGTCTCGTACGAAGCCTGAGATTGAGGCTAAAAAAAGGGATTGACTCAACAAGAGAGTCTTTTATACTCAATAAGAGAGTGTTTTATATGTCTTGTACAAAGCCCAAGACGGAGGCTAAAAGTGGTTAACTCAACAAGAGAGTCTGAGAAGGTTAGCTTCACTAGGGAGAGTCATTTGTACAAAGCCCAAGAGAAGGCTACCTTACCGTTGTGGATTCTGGAGATCCTGAAGCGGGTCCAAGTGTGGGGAACTCTCATGGGAGACACCGGGGTTTCTTCCTATGTTTGAAAAGAACTTGAGAATTTCTTTGAGACTCAAGGGTCTTAGACTGTCCAAGTCTAGAGTTTTCTCTATGGTACTATGCCTTAGAGGAGGTATGGACATTAAGGGATGAGTATCAACCCTACAACGGCCGGAGTTTTGTCACTGAAAAGACTGCTCTAGCAAAGGATGACTAAGTTCTGTCTTATACCTTTAAAAAGTCGTCAGGGTCCTTGTATTAAGCCCAAGAGAAGGCATGAAACTTCTAAGAAGCCGAAAGGGTCCTTGTACAACGCCCAAGAAGAGGCGGGGATGCTTTTAGGAAACCTGTGGGTCCCCAAACCAAGAGAAGTTCAAGAAATGCAATTCACCGAGAAGAGATCATTTGAGGAAAGTTCGAGAATTTGGAAGAAACTCAAGAGATGCCATTCACGGAGAAAAGATCATCTCTAGGGAGTTAGAGTTTCTTTGACAATTTCTAAGGGTGACAGTCTGAGAAAAGGTTCACCGAGAATACTGTCTTTCTCTTTGTTCTATATTATTTAACCCCAAGAGAAGGGAAGACTATATCTGGAAATCCTATGGGGATCTAGTTTTGTTTGTATTTAAGAGTGACCAACAGGACTTTACCTAGTGCTAGATGTAGTTACTGGGGAAAACTCTAAATAACTATACTAGTATTACACAGTGGATATGTGACAAGTATATAAAAGGATGTGAAAGAAGACTTACAGTGAAGCAGCCCCACAATACAATTATGTACATATGAAAGCGGTAAATAAAAGCGGATAAACACTTACCCGCTGTAGAGCTTCCATGCTGTTTGGTTAGTTGTTCAACAAAGAAAGTTTTGATAACAACATATATTTGAATTCAAACTCAAAGGAGAAAGTGCTTGAAAAGATTGTTGGGGCTTACAGCTCGAGGAGAGGCCCAAGTTTTAACGATGATCGCATAGTTGTTTTAAAAACTGTACAGAGGGACTTATACAATACGTGAGGCCCAAAAAGTTTTTATGTACAAGAGGGTGGGTCTTACACCCTATTAGAGGCCCAGAGATTATGAAAAGAAAAGAAATGGGGCTTACAACATGAGGGGAGACACAAATGATTTGTTTTTGAACTGGCGATCGCGCCGAGATTTTTCTTTTAACGCAGAAGGACTTATACAATGTCTGAGGCCCAAAAAGGTTTTGGTTAAAAGGGGATTGGGTCTTACACTCTATTATAGGCCCAATAATTTATTTTTGTACAGGTGGTAGGGCTTACAGCTCAAGGAGAGGCCAAATGATTTTTGTTAAAAAGGCGACGACTATGCTGAACTTTTTGACGGTATCGGGACTTATACAATACACTGAGGCCCAAATTATTTTGGTTTTAAAAAAAGGGTTGGGTCTTACACTCTATTAGAGGCCCAAAGAGTTTGAAAAAGTTTGATGAGGGTTGAATTAATCAAAACCCTAATTTGTTTTCAAAATATATTTTAATTGAATAAAAATTCAATTAAAATTATCAAAATTGTTAAACATGTGTGAAAACAAATTGTGATCTTGGATCAATGTTTTAAAAATCATGTTTCTATCCACACAATTATGGGAAATCAATTAAGTTTGGAAAATCAAGGGAGAAAAAACATTTTAAATGTTGAAAAACAAATAAAATATTAATTCTTTGTAAAAATATCAAGTATATGAAATAATTAATATTTTTAGGATTTTTTTGGTAAAATAAAAATATTCTAGCATTTTTTTGAATTATTAAAAAAAGAATCAACTCAAAATCATTAAAAACTAGAAAGAAATTAATTTTTAAATCAATTAAATAAAATCACAAAATTCAAATATTCAAATATTCAAAAAATGGCGCCAAGAACATGCCAAGAACACGCGCCACCCTCTGTTTCTGCAGATTTGCATTTTCTATCCAATCTCACTGAATACTTTATGATATCATGCAATCTACATATCAATCTGCTCGTTTTCACCTCACGATCATGTCTATAGTCTTTAATTTCATTTATTTTAAGCATGGAATAAGAAATCAAAGAGAAACCTCAAGAACCCTAAAATTTGCATGAAGGCTCAGAAATTCCGTACACGATTCAAACAAAGCAATTGATTGAGGGTAAACACTCTATGCATGATTATGAACATATGGCCAAATTATTGTGCAGCAAAAAATGCATGGATCATAGAGTTAGAAGTGCTGAGACCTACCTCTTGCAGCTGGTGATCGTGTTTTGTGTTAGAGGTGTTGTAAGCTGGTTCCAATGATTTTCACAGCTTCCTTAGGTGCCAAGTGATGTGTCTAAATGCCTGGAGTGGTTTGAAACAAGCTGGAACTGAAGATGGTACCCCCAACTGCAAGTCTGCTAAAAGCTTGAGCAGTTGGACGGTGATTTTGAGAAATCAGTGTTCCAGATGTTGTTTAAGTGTTTGGATCACTTCTATATGATGTTTATGAGGTGTGTGTGTGTGATTGGTTTGGTTGGAATTGCTCTCAAACTCAAAACCCGATAGTGACTTGCTTTGGAAGGCAATTTTGGAGTGAAGGAAGAGATTTTGAGGAAAGCATCTGTTTGATGGCTTTGGTGTACTCAAACTGAGCATAAATGAGCTCTATTTATAGTAGAGCAAGTTTGTTTCGCAAGCAATAGTGAATGGCAACTACTGCAAAAGTTTGGCAAATATTGATCAATAGGAATCCAAGTCTCCTCTAGCCATTGACTAGAGGTTAGAGCACAGGCTGCTGGTTCCCTAGTTCTTGGATAAGTCTTGACTGAATTCAGTTGGAAAGGGCTCAGTCCATGCCACCTTGGTGCATCCATTAAATGCTCCAAACCAAAATTGGAGTTTTGTCCCTCTTTTAGGCATTTCTAGGTTTGGCATGCTACTTTTGGTTCCAAGGAATTGGGAGGCTGATGGATCAGTGTTTGTCCCTCCTTGGTCTCCCCCTGAGGTGTTCAAATGGATAAACTTGTTTGTCATTTGCAAAATTTGCTCAAATCGAGCAAAATGCACAAATCTGCCTTGCCATGACAGTTTGCAGCAAGGCACATTGTCATTGTCATATCTCATGGCTTAAGTGGAGTTTCATGGAGTTCTTGACCATTTTGGCAAGCTCTTATATGATATAACACATGTGTGATCATAGTTTGTCATGATACTTTTTGGATCCAAGTGAAATATCCCCCTACTTTTGGAAAAATAAAAACAAGACAGATTATGACTTAGTGAAAATTTCACTAAGTGTTGGAAAAAGTGGCATTTCATGTTTTCAGCCATTTTGATCCAACCATAACTCAAAATCTATGATGAATTAGAATGAGGTGTAGTTGACACTTTTAAAGTATGCCATGAGAGCTACAAATCCATCTTTGGATCAGCCCAAATCGTTGCTTGGATCTCAAGTTATGATCCTTGGAAGTTGGTACCCTAGCCACTTTGTTCCATAACTTAGAAAATTTCTAAGTTTTTTTTATGGTTACCCCTTTTACAAGTTATCCCACTTTTCTTGATTTTTCTTGATGAATGATGATCCCAATCACATATTAACATCATTTTAGGGTCAAAGAACCATAATTGTGAAAAATCTCAAAAAGTCAAAGTTGACTTTTGTGCACAATTGACTTTTTGTCAGATGAACTCCAAACTGTGTGATCCTCTATGAAATCAAGTCCTTGACCTAAATCAAACTTGATGGATTGATTTCATAGGTGTTATAGGATGTATTGAATCATGTCCCAAGGTTTGGGAGCATGCCTGGGTCAAAAGTCAAAGGCACAGTTGACTTTTCTCGCGAAACCCTAATTGTGGTTCTGATGAATTTGAAACTTGTTGATCAAGCTTCTTGGACCAATCCATTATTGCAAATGGATCAATGTAGTGTGTTAGAGACCCTCAAATCCTCTCTTGAGGTCTTGGCTCATGTTTTGTCCCAAAAGTCAACTTAGGGATGAATTAGGTCAAGAAACCCTAATTCCTGATTTTTTATGAATGCATCTCCTGAGGCAAAATTGACTTGATGATTGGGTTCATGATGTCCCTTAGAGCATCTTAGGTTGTGCTTTGAAGCCTTTGGCTCATGCCTAGAGGAAAATTTCCACCTGGAGGCCCCAGTCGGCCAAAACCCTAATTTGGTGACACTGGCGATCTTGAGGCTTAATCCACTTGGAATGTTGCAACTTTGTGCTTGATTCTTGAGGTGGGAGTCCTCTTGATCCATTGTGTATATTTGAGAGGTTTAGACAAATTGAAGATCGTGCCATTCCTTGATTGATCCTTTGTCTACGAGCTCTGAGAGGGCTTGAAACCCTAAGTTTGATTGTAGTGGATGCTCACCCATTTTTGGGGTGACTAATGAGGTATAATGGTCCATCCATATTGTGATGATGATTTGCACAATGATGGGGAATCTTAGTGTTTAAAATTCGGGGTATGACAAATGCCCCTATTTAATTTTCTTGGACCCGAAGGTGTGAATGGCGAAGGTATTCGGGCATTCGGGGTGTAAGAGGATTAAATATCGGAATACCCAAAATTTTGATGGTGGTTATGCATGGCAGTTTGCTCATCCATCTTCTTTTGCTAAGCAATGATACTTAGAAAAGGTAAACTTCCCCTCGATCTTGGTTTCCTACCGAGGAACTGGTCTTAGTTTCTGAAATGAACTTCCCCTCGATCCTGGTTTCCTACCAAGGAACTGGTCTTAGTTGCTGAAATAAACTTCCCCTCGATCCTGGTTTCCTACCAAGGAACTGGTCTCAGTTTCTGAAATAAACCTCCCCTTGATCCTGGTTTCCTACCAAGGAACTGGTCTCAATTTCTTTTGTCAATAAACTTCTTGACAAGGGACGTTGTTCGTAGCAGTTTTCCTCAAACTTCTCGCCGAATTTTCCTGGGGAGATGCCATTTGATGGAAAAAGATCTGATGTCAGAGTTGCTGGGGAACCCAGCTGTCTGAGTTGTAGAGGTGTACAAACTTCTCTGTTGGAGATGCCATTCGTTGACTCTACTAGGGGAAAACGAGTCTCTTGAGAGACTGCTTTCAGCTTGGGGATATTACATCATACTTTTCTCGGGATCTTCTCGGAGAAATGCCATATGATGTGATCTAATTTTGAGGTACTGACGACCATTTCGTCAGCGAAATTTTTTGGAGAAAAACAGTTGCATTGCCGAATCTCTGATTAAGAGGCTTTCTCTGGGGATTTTCCTTAATCCAAGAAAGTAAAGACATCATCTTCAATGGCGAAGAGTGACGTTGGCTGAAGGTTCTCTGGCCTTTCAGTGGTTCAAGTTATCAAAATGGTCAAGGGACCCACTTCAATTCAGCAGTAAAGTGGAGGAGCGGTTGGTCAGACGTCACCTTTCTCGACGAGGAAAGAACTAACAACTTGGTTGAAAAGACGTTTATCACTAGGGAACAAGACTGACTAGAGTGATAGTGATGCAATATGAATATGAATGTAAATCAATAATGCATGATGTATGTATGTATATGCTGATAAAACTGACGCGGCATAGGACTAGTGGATGAACACGATTGGATACTCGGCCACAGCGGGAGATGAAAAGTATCGCTGGTTCAGAATAGCAATTTTGCCTTGCTTGGGAGGGATAGTCCCTGTTGGGAGCTATGTTGGTCGGACTTAGGAGATGAAAACTCTGCCGAGGGTGTCAGACGAAACCTGGTCTCTGACACAGTTGATCCTTCATTCAGGTGTACTGGCTAAGAAGGAGTACTTTGATTCTGCACTTTGAAGCTCAATTGCTCCTGGAGAAACGATCGATGTTCTTTCGATGTTCAATAGTCAAAAGAAATTGCCATCTTTATTTCAAAAGCAGAAAAAATTTTAACAAGTAAATTCATTTTTTTTTATTTCAAGAATCGTTGATCATGTTAAAATGTCGTTCTATAAAGCTAAAACAAATGAGAATTATAAACAAAGCACCAGGGCTCAAATTTTATTGATAGGATGGAAATCAGCCAAACGCGTGATTCCATGGAGTATTTACAACGTTTAGAAAATGGTAATTTAAGGGAAAAAGGGCTACATTGAAACATAACGGCCATTATCCTTCTACCAACTTTGAATTCTGGACATCCTGAGCTTCGGTCGAAGATGACCTTGATTGGAGTTTTCCTGACGGATGGCATGACTGCTGCAGGGGGATTTGCCCCTGTTGAACTTAGTTACTTGCCATTATCCCTAACTTTTGCCTGGATTGTACTTTGAGATTTCCAATCCACCGGGATGATGTTTGATTGTGTCTCTAATTTTTGCCTGGACCGCCCTTTCGGGTTTTCAATCCACCGAGACGTCTTTTTTTTAGTTTAGGCGAAGTATTTCTTGACTACATAAACATTTGTGGGGTAGGAAAACTCATCTCCATCCATGGTTGCGAGTCTCAAGGCGCCGCCTGAGAAAGCTTTCTTGACCACATATGGGCCGTCATAATTCAAAGTCCATTTGCCCCGCGAATCAGTGAGGAATAATTGTATCTTTTTTAGCACAAGGTCTCCTTTCCTGAAGACGCGAGGTCGGGCCTTTTTGTCAAACGCCTTCTTCATTCTCTGTTGATACAACTGACCATGGCATAGTGCCGCTATTCATTTTTCTTCGATCAAATTCAGTTCATCGTGTCGACTTTGACACCATTCAACTTTTGTTAGCTTAGCTTCCATCAATACCCGGATTGATGGGATCTCTACTTCTATGGGGAGCAATGCCTCCATGCCATATACTAGAGAGAAAGGGGTTGCCCCTGTTGAAATGCGGACAAATGTACGATAACCGTGAAGAGCAAAGGGTAGCATCTCGTGCCAATGTTTATAGGTTACAACCATATTTTGAACAATCTTCTTGATGTTCTTGTTAGCCGCTTCTACCGCTCCGTTCATCTTGGGTCGGTAGGGAGATGAGTTATGGTGTTCGATCTTGAACTCTGTGCACAACTCCTTCATCATCTTGTTGTTCAAGTTGGATCCATTATCGGTAATGATCTGGCTTGGAACACTATAACGGCAAATGATATTGTTTCTGATAAATTGGACCACCACTTGTCGGGTTATATTGGTGTATGACGCAGCTTCGACCCACTTGGTGAAGTAATCAATGGCTATTAGAATGAACCGATGTCCGTTTGAAGCTCTGGGTTATATCATGTCAATCATGTCGATTCCCCATATGGAAAAAGGCCACGGGGAAGAGAGAACTTTGAGATGCGTCTGCGGTACATGGATTTTGTCAGAGTATATCTGACACTTGTGACAGTTCCTCATGTACTTGTAGCAGTCGGATTCCATGGTTAACCAGTAGTACCCTGCTCTTAGAATTGTTCTCGCCATTGTGTGTCCGTTGGCATGAGTGCCAAAGGATCCTTCGTGAATTTCTTTTATCAGCATGTCTGCTTCTGGTCTGTCTACGCATCGAAGCAAGACCATGTCAAAGTTTCTCTTATAGAGTGTATCACCGCTCAGAAAGAAGCTGCCTGCTAGTCTTCTGAGGGTCTTTCTATCCTTTCTGGATGCCCCTGGGGGGTACTCTTGTTTCTGAAGGAAGCATTTGATATCGTGATACCAAGGTTTGTCGTCTATGACTGCTTCAATCGTGAAGATGTAAGCGGGTCGTTCAAGGCGCATTATGTCAATCTTAGGTAAGTCGTTCCATTGACCTACACTAATCATGGAAGAGAGGGTGGCTAATGCATCAGCCATGTGATTCTCTTCACGAGGGATATGATGAAACTCGATTCTGTTGAAGAAGGGTAACAACCTTCTCGCGTAATCTTTGTAAGGAATCAATCCTGATTGGTATGTGTTCCAAACTCCTTTGATCTGATTGATAACCAGGGTTGAGTCACCATATACGTCCAAGTTCTTGATCCTTAAGTTGATCGCTTCTTCGAGACCCATGATACAAGCTTTGTATTCGGCCTCGTTGTTTGTGCACTTGAACGTAAGTCTAGCGGTGAAAGGAATGTGGGTACCCTGAGGTGTTATGATGATTGCCCCAATTTCTTTTCCATAATGATTGATAGCTCCATCAAAGATTAGTCCCCATTGGGAACCTGGTTCTGGCCCTTCACTGGGTAGTGGTTCATCGCAGTCTTTCACTTTTAGATACATGACATCTTCATCTGGGAAGTCAAATCCGACGGATTCTTGATTGTCAATTGGTTGATGAGCCCAATGATCGGCTAAAATACTTCCTTTGACAGCTTTCTGAGCATGGTACTCGATGTCGTATTCGGATAACAACATCTGCCAACGGGCAATCCTTCCCGTGAGAGCAGGCTTTTCAAAGACGTACTTGATTGGATCCATTTCGAAGATTAACCAAGTAGTGTGACGAATCATATACTGGCGAAGACGTTTGGCTGGCCAAGCCTGACCACAACAAGTTTTCTCAAGCATAGTGTACCAAGTTTCGCAGTCGGTGAATTTCTTGCTCAAATAGTAAATGGCAGACTCTTTCCTTTTTGTTTCGTCTTATTGGCCAAGTACACAACCCATTGAGTCTTCTAAGACTATTAAGTAAATGATCAGTGGTCTTCCTTCCACTAGAGGTGATAGAATCGGTAGGTTCAACAGATATTCCTTGACACTGTCGAAGGCGGTTTGGCAGTCATCTATCCAAACCCAGTCCTGATTCTTTTTGAGTAATTTAAAAATCGGCGCACATGTCGCGGTCATGAGGAATATAAATCTGGAAATGGAATTCAGACGTCCCAGGAATCCCCTGACTTGTTTTTTAGTCTTTGGAGAAGGCATTTCTTGAATGGCTTTGACCTTGTCAGGATCGACCACAATTCCTTTCTGGCTGACGATGAACCCTAAAAGTTTCCCTGAACGGACACCGAATGTGCATTTGTTGGGATTCAAGCGGAGTTTGTACTTTCTCAGTCGCTCGAATAGTTTTGACAAGTGGGTCACATGCTCCTCCTCTGTTTTAGATTTGGCAATCATGTCATCGACATATACCTCGATTTCCTTGTGTATCATGTCATGAAACAGAGTAGTCATGGCCCGTTGATAGGTTGCCTCGGCGTTCTTCAACCCGAACGACATTACCTTGTAACAAAAAGTACCCCATGGGGTGATGAAGGAAGTTTTCTCCATGTCTTTCGGCGCCATTTTTATCTGATTATAGCCCGAGAATCCATCCATGAAGGAGAAGACTTTGAACTTTGCTGTACTATTAACCAGCATGTCAATGTGTGGTAAAGAAAAGTCATCCTTTGGACTAGCTTTGTGTTAGATCCCTGTAGTCTACACACATTATGACTTTTCCGTCCTTTTTCAAAACTGGTACTATGTTGGCTAACCATTGAGGATATTCTGATGTGGCGAGGAAACCCGCGTCAATCTGTTTATGTACTTCCTATTTGATTTTGATGGCCATGTCTAGATGAGTTCGTCTCAACCTCTGTTTTACTGGTGAACATTCTGATCTCAACGGTATATGATGTTCCACGATGCTGGTATCCAACCCTGGCATGTCCTGATAGGACCAAACAAATACATCGGGGAATTCTTTGAGAAGCTTTGTCAAACTCTCTTTCGCAGTTGGACTGAGTAGGGCCCCAATCTTGACCTCTTTTCTCTCTTCCTCTGAGCCCGAGTTGACTGTTTCCAACGGCTCCTTGTGAGGTTTAATGGACCTTTCCTCTTGTTTGAGTAATCAGGAGATCTCCTTTGGAATTTCTTCGTCATCTTCTTCTTCAGCCCCAAATACCGGGAATTCAAAGTTGGGAGAAGGCATCGGATCGTATGTTTCAACGGGGTTTAAAACAAGCAATCTGCATGGCTTTATGATTGTTTTTTAGAAGAGATAGAGAGAAATGCAAGAGTCTGTACAGTGTATTTTCTGAAAACTGCTTGTTTTTATTATTTGAATTGTTTTTAAGGATTACCATTTTCTGAAAAACGAAAAGAGAAAACAGTAATTAATGCGGAAATTACAGAACGACGTTTATTTATTTATGATTTTGTCGATTCTTGAAACTACAACCCTATAAAACAAAACTCAGTCGCTTTGGGCGAAGCGAAGAGGGATATTTATAGAAAGTGAGTCCTATCAAAACATCTGTTTCACCTGGGCAGGGTGAAAGGTTAAAACAAAGATGGCCATTACTTTGACTAATGAATGATCTTTGGAACATCGACTGCAACCCATCGGCGGCGAACTCCTCGGTGAATCATAAAGTCTGGTACCTTCCTTGATTTGTCTTAAAAAATAACGCTGATATTTGGCAGAGCAGGATCGTTGGAATCTGTCTCCCAAGCAGAGTTGTCGTAGGAGGATTCCTCAGTTGTATTTTGTATAGTGTTTGTGCTATCAGGTAGATCTCCCCATCCAGTTGGCTGAATGTCTCCGAGCCTGATACGAGAGCTTTCGAGAGCAGTGTATTTGACCATGAAGTCGTATTTGCCACTCGGTTATCCCAAGGTGTCCCACACTTCTTTGGGACTGGAGGAGTCATCCCTCCCGATGACGTTGACCTCGGGAAAAGCATAGTTAATGAATTCTAGTCCTGCAAACTTTGCGAATTCATCGTCGCGCTAGAAGTTTTCTGAATGACCTGAGTGTTGATCCCATGACATGGTGGGTACGCATGTATTTTTTCCAATGATGCTCAGCTGATTTTCATTGTTCGGCTGATTTTCTTGCCCCAAGTCTCCTGGGTACGGCTGCCACATAGGCAGGCCATCCATTGAGCCATAATAGTTGTGGTCAAATTGTATTTCATCGGAGTGTCTTCCTCTAATGAGTTTGGTGGAGCACGACATCCTTCCAGATCACCATCTCCGTATATCATTTTGATGTCTGATCTCGGTATAAATCTCGGACTCTGTGCGGGATGACAAAATGGCGTAGGCACCTCTTCCTGAGACATATAACCGTCCTCGTTAAGATAGGACTTCCATTCCTCATCTGTGTCATAGGAATCTCCCTCGTTGATGGTATGTACTTCTTGAGACACTGGGTGAAGGAAACCTCCACTGCGGAAGAAGTCCTGAATAGGATGAAAATTTTCATCGTTAGTAGCAGTCTGGGTACATGCTGAAGAAAAACCAAGACCTTTCTTTGCCTTGTTGTCATTAGGAATGACAAGTTGTCCCCATCCTTTTGCATTGTTACTTTTGATCACCTCGAGAGCATCTCTGTATGAGGAAATCGACGTTCCTCATTCTGATTGATTCTCATTGCTCACTGAAAGTGCTTGGAACTGAGTTCCAACGACCTCCTCTGGTTCTACACAAGTGGTCGTTGATAGGTTACCCATGATCAAGGCTTGTTCTCCACACACCGTAACGAGTTGGTCATTCTTGACAAACTTCAGCTTCTGGTGAAGTGTCGAAGTGACTGCCCCAGCCTAGTGTATCCAAGGTCTTCCCAACAAGCAGCTGTATGTTGCTCGGATGTCCATGACCTAGAAAGTGTGAGGACCGATGGTTATGGGAAGGTCGACTTCACCGATAACTATTTTTCTAGACTCGTCAAATGCTTTGAAGACGACCTCACTACCTCTCATCGGAGATCCTTTGAATGATAGTCACATTAGAGTGTACTTCGGCATGACGTTGAGAGTCGATCCGGTGTCTACCAGTACGCTGGCTAAAGCATCGTCCTGGCAGTTGACTGTGATATTGAGCACCATGTTGTGGCTTTTGCCTTCTTCTGGAAATTCCTCATCACTAAACCCCAAGTTGTTGCAGAAAGTGATGTTAGAGATGATACTGTCGAATTGTCGTATTGACACATCCTATTCCATAAAGGCATGTTCTAAGACTTTCTGTAGAGCCTCTCTGTGGGCTTCGAAACTGAGTAAAAGTGATAACACATAGATCTTTGAAGGAGTTTGTAACAGTTGATCAACAATGTTGTATTCACTCCTTTGGATGAGCTTCAGCATCTCATCATTGTTCTTTGAAAGGTCGGGATCACTAGATTGACCGACTGGTGGATTAGGAGCTTCTGTCTGAAGTTCCTTTTCTCTGTTAGGTTCTCTAACTCCTCTATTGAAGATTCGGCCGCTCTATGTTACTAGACTGATGTCTACAATATTCACGACAGAGGGTAATGGATTTTCCTCTCCATTCTCAACTGTTGTTGCACCGTATTTGTAAGGGATCACCTTAGCTGATTCATACGGTAGCGGTCGCGGCAGATAAATAACTACAGGAGCCTTCTAATTTTTCTGACTATCGTAAGTAACTTCAATCAGTCCCTGGTTAGGAACTTTTGATTCGTCAAGTAGAGGGATGATGGTACAAACATCTTTGGTCCTTTCGCGATCAGAGATCACGACAACATCATTAATCTGATCTGCGAAATAGTCTGGCGTCTAGTTGATAGACCCCAAAACTAAATATTGTTGAATCTCTTTACGGTCCAACTGACTCTAAAGGGATGCTCGCACGAGGTAGCATCCTTGATTATTTTCCAAGCAGACTCTACAGCGCTCGTAGTTATGTGGTGGCACCTGGCCATGTCCGCTTTGAATGCAATGCAACCTCACTAGATCTATTTCCATTGATCGAATATCCTGACTTTGATGCCTAGTAGGGTTCCCATTAACCACACTGATTTGTTGCGTGTCTTCATCCATATAAATCAGAAGCCACCAGTGGTTTAACAAGTGTTGTAAAGTTCTCTGAACGAGAGCGCATCCTTGGTCGCTCTCCCGATATACTGTACAGTTCAGATAATCATGTGAAGTGAGAAAACCGAGTTGGACTTACTTGGCGCGCACCTCCACCAAGCTGGTATTCATCAAACGAATATCAAATATTTGAATCATGTTGATCTGATAGCGATTTCTATCACGGTAGTCCTGGATCCACCCAAGATCCATCTGACGCTGGAGGGCTTCTTGTACAAAAGAGCATCCCTGTTTGTTTACCGAGCAAGTCAGACAGGAATCGTAATCATGCCGTGGCAGATTATGATACTGGCTTTGCCTTGAGTGCATTGCCACTAAGTTGACATTTATTACACGGATGTCGTGGTTCTGAATGACGTTAGAATTTGTATAAGTCATGTTAACTCTACGAACTCGATGCTCTTAGATCCATCCAAGATCCAACTGTTCCTGTAGAGCTGATTGCACCACAGAACATCCCTGATTGTTTTTAGAGCAGATATCACACTGGTGATAATTGTGAGGTGGCACATGGCCATATCCACTCTGTCTACAATGCATCTTGACCAAGTTGGCCCTTAATAAGAGTACATCATGAATTTGATAGCTTTTGTTAGATTCTCCCTCTATCAAATTCACTGCAACTTTCTTGTGTTGAGGCAGCGGGTTTGTGAGAACATTCGGATTCGTATCTTTGAAAGATAAGACTCCGCTCCTAACAAGCTTTTGTACATCGGATTTGAAACTGAGATAGTTTTCTATGTTATGCCCTGGTCCTCCTTGGTGGTAAGGGCAAGTCTGTCCGCTTTAAACCAAAAAGGTGGATTTTCTGGTACTGTAAGAGGAGACCTGGTTTGGATATGTCCCTTGACCAGTAATAATGGAAACAGTTCTGCGTACAACACCGGTATAGGGTCAAACCCTGGTGGTCGCATTGTACGATTGTTGTTGTACGGAGGGCGAGTCTGCTGAAGAGGTTGTTGTGTCCTTTACTGATATTACTGTTGATTCGGTTGGCTCTGAGCAACCTAAGGTTGATACGTAGGAACAGGCATGGGGTTGATAGCAGGAGTTACGGCTGCTACTGGTTGGTATCGTCGCCTTTGCTTTCCGAGAGAGATATTCCCAATATCTTGCTCTTTTTTCTTAGGGAGAGCACTACCGTATCGTTTTGTATTACTTGATGATCCAGCGTCTTTAACTAACCGTCCTTCTCGGACTGCTTCCTCAAAATGAATTCCCATGCCCACCATCTCGGTGAAGTCACTGGGCGCACTGGCAACCATTATGTCGTAGTAAAATGAGCTTAAGGTTTTCAAGAAGATCTTTGTCATCTCTTTTTCCTCAAGAGGTGGACAAATTTGAGCGGAAATTTCACGCCATTTCTGAGCATACTCCTTAAAGGTTTCCTTGTCCTTCTGTGACATTGATCTGAGTTAATCTCTATCTGGTGCCATGTCCAGGTTATACTTATATTGTTGAACAAAGGCAGCGCCAAGATCTCTGAAAGTGCCGATATTAGTGCGGTTTAAACCCATGTACCATTTGAGTACGGCACCGGTTAAACTATCCTGAAAGTAGTGAATTAGTAGCTCCTGGTTCTTTGTCTGAGCTGACATTCGCCGAGCGTACATCACCAAGTGGCTTTGAGGGCAAGAGTTACCCTTGTACTTTTCAAAATCGGGTACCTGGAACTTGTGCAGAACTTTCACATTCAGGACCAAACAAAGGTCTACGGCGTCCTTTCCAAATAAATCCTGACCGCGAAGGGCTTGCAGTTTTTTCTGCATCTCCAGGAATTGTTCCTGGAACTCATTCATTCTGTTGAACATACTTTCGTTTCCACCAGAAGGTATCTGTGGAATCTGTCCTTCCGGGACAGTGTGTACCACGGGTGGTGGTATAGTCATTATGGTTGAGACTCTCGGTGCCTCCCGAAGTTTGTAACCTTCAGGAGTTGCTGTCATGCCCCTGGTGTAGTGAGCGATTTTGGACGCGGTTCTTAAGTGTTGTCGCTCTCTGGGTTAGTTTACTACAGGTCGATTCATTCTTTATCCTATTAAAGCTGATGAAGGAAGGGAAATAGATGTCTCCAATTAACCCTGCTTGCATACTGAGTTTAAACAGCGGTCTGTTAGGTTACGGATGCAATCAATGTGGTAGGGCCTTTCTTGTGTTATTTTGACAGAATGACAGGTTTCTGGCGGGGAACAAGGATTAGGATGTTAAGACTGATGCTTTTTGATAGATATATGAGAGTATGGGATTTAGGGTTTTTGTTTAGTGTGCTCGCTAAGATTTTTTCTTTCAATCTTATGCCTACGTATTCCCGTTTACCGAAACAGGGAAATCAGAGCGTTCGTAGTTCCTCCTATTCTATGGGAGGAAATGGGTGTTTTTTTGGTGTTTTTGGTGTCTTGTTCAAGCCCAAGACGTGAAGCGAAAGGTAGTTTGTATCTTGTTCAAAGCCCAAGATGTGAAGCTGAAGAGTTTATTTGTATCTTGTTTGAAGCCCAAGATGTGAAGCTAAAGAGTTTTGACTTTAGAGAGAATTTATCATCTCTAAAGGGGGGTTGTATGTCACAACTGTTTATAAAGGAGAATTACTTTAACCGGGATTTGTGAATCCGGAAATGCCTTAATTTCCTTTAAAGGGGATTTTAACCTGAAGGAGAAGACTTTAACTCAGTGTAGAGCAATGCCATATTTCCTTAGGAATTTCTCATGCTAAAAGAGGGACAGTGGCATGGATGTAGATGATCCAGAGGCTTGCCGCTTACAGCGATTAGATGAAGGGAGTTGCTGATGTTTGTGTACTATGAACGAGACACAACTTTGATGCTAAAAGGTTAATTAGATCAACCAGTAGTTTTCTTATGCAAAGCCTAAGAGGAGGCTAATATGTGTCTCGTACAAAGCCTGAGAGAGAGGCTAAAAGGTTTTGACTCGACGATGAAGTCTTTTGGTATCTCGTATAAAGCCCGAGATGAAGGCTATTTGACTCAACAAGAAAGTTTTTTGTATCTCGTACGAAGCCCGAGATGGAGGCTAAAATTTGTTTGGCTCAATAAGAACCTTTTTGTATCTTCGTATAAAGCCCGAGATGGAGGCGAAATGGGTGATTGACTCAACGAGGGAGTCTCTTATGTGTCTCGTACAAAGCCCGAGAGAGAGGCTAAATGTTGTTTGACTCTGCTGGGGAGAATTATTGTATAAAGCCCAAAAGGAGGATGAACTTCACGGGAGAAGGATCATTATACAAAGCCTAAGAGGAGGCTATGGTTACTGTTTTAGTTGAGTGACAGGTCCAGTATGCTGATATAAAGAGAAAATCAATTCTTATATGAGCAATGTTGTACTCAAGGATTTGATTCGAGGATCCGGGTTATTCCTGTTCTTTAAGGAAATGGGAAATCCAAAGGGTATTGAGACTGTCCGAGTCTACGGGTTTTCTCCCTATTTAACGAAGGGGTCACTTGAGAATGTCTGGAAAACTCAAGGAGATTAGACTGTCCGTGTCTAGAGTTTCATCTTTACTATGCTTTGAGAAACAGTAGTAGACTCTTTGAAAGGGTTGTTCTATGAAGATGATTAAGTTCTGTTCTTATACCTCTAGGAGGTCGTCGGGACAATTTGTACAAAGCCCCAGAGGAGGCTGGAAACTTTTAAGAAGCCGAGAGGTCCTTGTACGAAGCCCAAGAGGAGGCTATCATTCCCGGAGGAAGAGATCATTATATGAAGCCTAAGAGGAGGTTGTGAATACTTCTAAGAAGCCGACGGGTCCTTGTACTAAGCCCAAGAGGAGGCGGGGTTGCTTTTAGGAAGCCTGAGGGTCCTTGTACGATGCCCAAGAGGAGGCCGATGCTTTTAAGAAGCCCGTGGGTCCCCAAACCCCGAGAAATTCAAGACAGGCTATTCGCGAGGAATAGATCAAGTCAGGAAAGTTCGAGAATTTGGAAGAAACTCAAAGATGCCATTCACGGAGAATACATTCATCTCTGGGAGTAGAGTTTCTTGACAATTCCTAATGAGGACAGCCAAAGAGAAGACTGTATCTGGTAATCCTATTGGGGATCTAGTTGTCTATTTTTATGAATAAACGAAACGGCGTCACCTAGTTCTAGACGTAGTTGCCGGGGAAACTCGAAATATCTATACTATTATTACACAGTTGATATGAGTTTATGAAAAAAGACTTACAGCGAAACATCCCCACAATACAGTTATATGTATATGAAAGCGGTAAATGAAAGCAATAACCACTTACTCGGTTGTAGAGCATCCGTGCTGTTTGGTTAGTTGTTCAACAAAGACAGATTGAAAACAATAGTATATTCAAAACAAAGGAGAAAGTGCTTTGAAAAAGAAAGATTTGGGGCTTACAGCTCAAGGAGAGGCCCAAGGTTTTATCAGTGAGCACACTGTTTGAATTTGTACAGAGGGACTTATACAAGTGACTGTGGCTCAAAAAAGGTTTTCTGTACAAAGGGATGGGTCTTACACTCTCTCAAGAGGCCCAAAAAGTTTTAAAAGAGTGGGAGTGGGGCTTATAACACGAGGGTAGGCCCAGTTAATTTTTCCGTTTGAAATGGCGATCGCGCCGAGGTTTCCTTTTAACGCAGAGGGACTTATATAATAAATGAGGCCCAAAATGATTTGGTTAAAAGGGGATTGGTTCTTACACTCTATTAGAGGCCCAAAAGTTTTGAATGGGTCTTATAGCTCGAGGAGAGGCCCAGGTGATTATTTTTCAAAAGGCGACGATCGCGTCGTTTATTTGAAAATGTACAGAGGGACTTATACAACAAATGAGGCCCAAAAAGTTTTATGTACAAGGGGGTTGGGTCTTACACTCTAATAGAGGCCCAAAAAGTTTTTTTAAAAAAAGAAATGGGTCTTACTACTCGAGGGTAGGCCCAGGTTTGCTTTGAAAAGACGACGATCGCGCCGTTTGTTTTTGACAGTATCGGGACTTATGCAATATACTGAGGCCCAAAAAATGATTGGTTAAAAAAGGATTGGGTCTTACACTCTATTAGAGGCCCAAAGTGTTTTGAAAATGATTTATGAGGGTTGAATTAATCAGAAACCCTAATTTGTTTTCAAAAATGTATTTAATTGAATAAAAATTCAATTAAAATGATCAAAATTGTTTAACATATGGAAAACAAATTGTGATCTTGGATTAATGCTTCAAAAATTTAGTATTGACCTACAAAATAATTAGAAGGCATTAAGAGTTGCAAAATCAAGGTGGAAAAAATATTTTAAATGTCAAAAACAATTAAAACATTAATTCTTTGTAAAAATATCAATTATACAAAATAAATAATATTTTTGGGATTTTTTGGAAAAATCAAATATTTTAACATTTTTGTGAATTATTAAAAAAAGAATCAACTCAAAATCATTAAAACTCAGAGAGAAATTAATTTTTGAATCAATTAAATAAAATCACAAAATTCAAATATTCAAATATTGGAAACTGGCGCCAAGAACAAAGGCAAGAACACGCGCGTTTTTCAGTTTTGCCCAGATTTGCATTTTCTCTCCAATCTCACTGAATACTTAATCATATTATGTAATCCACATACCAATCAACTCGTTTCAACCTCACGATCATGTCTATGGTATTTAATTTCATTTAAATTAAACATATAATAAGAAATCATGAAAAATCCTCAAGAACCCTAATTTCTGCATGAAGGCTAGGATTTTTGATACACGATTCAAACAATGCAATTAATTGAGGGGAAACATTCCATGCATGATTATGAACATATGGCCAAATTATTCTGCAGCAAAAATTGCATGAATCATAGAGTTAGAAGAGCTCATGCTAACCACTTGCAGCCGGTGATCGTGATTTGTGTTGGAGGTGTTACAGCTAGGTTCCAATGATCTGGATAGCTTTCCTAAGTGCCATGGAGTGTGTCTGGATGCTTGGAATGGATTGAAATGGTTTGGAGCTGAAGATGGTACCTCAATTGTAAAACTGTCAAGAACTTGAGCAATTGGCTGGTGATTTTGTGAAATCTGTGTTCCAGATGTTATGTGAGTGTTTGGATCACTTCTATATGATGTATATGAGGTGTGTGTGTGTGATTGGTTTGATTGGAAAAGCTCTCAAACTCAAAACCCGATAGTGACTTGCCTTAGAAGGCAAAATTGGAGTGAAAGAAGAGATTTTGAGGAAAGCATCTGTTTGATGGCTTTGGTGTACTCAAACTGATCACAATTGAGCTCTATTTATAGTAGAGCAAGTTTGTTTTGCAAGGAATAGTGAATGGCAACTGCTGAGTAGGTTTGGCCAATGTTGGCAAATGAAAATTCAAGTCTCCTCTAGCCATTGACTAGAGGTTAGGGAATAGGTTGCTGGTCCCCTTGGTCTTGGATAAGTCTTGACTGAATTCAGTTGCAAATGGTTCAGTCCATGCCACCTTGATGCTTCCATTGAATGCTCCAATCCAAAATTGGAGTCTTGTCCCTATTTTGGCAATTCTAGGTTCAACATGCTATTTCTTGTTCCAAAGACTTTGGAGGCTTGGTTCAGTGATTGTCCCCTTTAGATTCAATCCTCAGAGGTGTCCAAGTGGATAGGAGCATTTGGATTTGGCTGATTTTGGCAAATCGACCAAAAGTGCAAAATCTGCCTTGCCTTGACAGATTTCAACAAGGCAACTTGCCAATGTCATATCTCATGACTCAAATTGAATTTGGTAATGTTCTTGGCCATTTTGGAAAGCCCTTACATGATACAACAACTGTTTGAACATGTTTGGTTTTGATCTCTTTTGAATCCAAGTGAAAAATCCCCGTACATTTGGCAAAAAGTAAGGTAAAATCTGACTTAGTGAAATTTTCACTAAGTGTTGGAACAAAGTGACTTTTCTTGATTTTGATCACTCCATAACTCAAAATCCAAGAGGAATTTGGACATAGGTCAGTATGAAGCTTTTGTAGAGGGCAATAAGATCTACAAATCAAGCTTTGAATGGGGAACAATGGCCTTGTGGTTTAGGAGTTATGGTCCTCCAAAGTTGGCACATTAGTGTCACTTTTTCCATAACTTAGAAATTTTTCTAAGTTTTTATGGTTACCCCTTTTACAAGTTATCCCACTTTCTTTGATTTTTATTGATGAATGATGATTCCAATCATACATTAACATCATTTTAGGGTTAAAAATCCATTTTGGTGAGAAATCTCAAAAAGTCAAAGTTGACTTTTGTGCACAGTTGACTTTTTATCAAATGAATTCCAAACTGTGCAATTCTTCAGGAAATCATGTCCTTGACCTAAATCAAACTTGATGGACATGTTCCATGGGTGTCATAGGGTATATTGAATCATGTCTTAGGGCTTGGGATCATGTCCTGGTCAAAAGTCAAAGTTACAGTTGACTTTCCTCGCGAAACCCTAATTGTGGTGCAGATGAAATTGAGACTTGTTGCTCAAGCTTCTTGGATTAATCCATTGTTCCAAATGGATCAATATGGTATATTAGAGACCCTCAAATCATGTCTTGAGGTCTTGGCTCATGATTTGTCCCAAAAGTCAACTTAGGGGTGAATTAGGTCAAGAAACCCTAATTCCTGATTTTTGATGAATGCATCCCCTGAGGCAAAATTGACTTGATGGTTGGGTTTATGAGGTTCCATGAAGTATATTAGGTTATGTTTTGGATCATTGGCTTGTGCCCAGATGAAAAATTTCCATCTGGAGGCCCTGGTCGACCAAAACCCTAATTTGGTGACACTGTCGATCTTAAGACTTGATCCACCTAGAAGGGAGTATCCTTGTGCTTGATCCTTGAAGTGGGAGTCCTTTTGATCCCTTGTGGATGTTTGAGAGGTTAGACAAGTTGAAGATCATGTTGTTTCTTGATATCCTTTGTCTAAGGCTCTGAGAGGGCTTGAAACCCTAATTTTGATTGTAGTGGATGCTCACCCATCTTTGGGGAGACTGATGAAGTATGATGGTTCCTCCATATTATGATGATGATTTTCACAATGATGGGAAATCTTAGTGGTCAAAATTTGGGGTATGACAGATGCCCCTATTTAATCTTCTTGGACACGAAAGTGTGAATGACGAAGGTATTCGGGCATTCGGGGTGCAAGAGGATTAAATATCGGAATACCTGAAATTTTGATGATGGTTATGAATGGTAGCGTACGCATTCATCTTATTTTGCTATGCAATGATGCTTAGAAAAGGTAAAACTTCCCCTCGATCCTGGTTTCCTACCAAGGAACTGGTCTTAGTTGCGGAAACAAACTTCCCCTCGATCCTGGTTTCCTACCCCGGAACTGGTCTTAGTTTCTCATGTAAACTTCCCCTCGATCTGGTTTCCTACCAAGGAACTGCTCTTAGTTTCTCATGTAAACTTCCCCTCGATCCTGGTTTCCTACCAAGGAACTGGTCTTAGTTTCTTTTGTCAATAAACTTAATTGACAAGGGATGCTATGCGTAGCGGTTTTCCTCAAACTTCCCGCCGAATTTTCCTGGGGAGATGCCATTTGACGAAAAAAGTTTTGATGCCAGACTTGCTGGGGAACCCAGTCGTCTGAGTTGTAGAGTTGCACAAACTTCTCTGTTGGAGACGCCATTTGTTTCTACTGGGGAAAACGAGTCTCCTGAGAGGCTGCTTCTGAGTGGGATCTTACATCATACTTTTCTCGGGATCTTCCCGGAGAAATGCCATATGATGGGGTCTAATTTTGAGGTGCCGATGACCTTTTCATCAACGATCTTTTCGGAGCGAAACTGGCATGCTGCCGAATTTCTGATTACGAGGCTTTCTCTGTGGATTTTCCTTAATCCGGGAAAGCAAGGATATCATCTTCAATGGCGAAGAGTGATGCTGACTGAAGGTTCCTCTGGTTTTTCAGAGGTTCAAGTTATCAAAGTGGTCAAGGGCCAATTTCAATCCAAAAATAAACTGGAGGTGAGATTGTTCAGACACAATATTTCCTGACGAGGAAAGAACTGGGAAATCGATTGAGAGAACTCCTATCACTAAGGGACAAGACCGACTAGAGCGATGGTGATGCAATATGAAATGTGAATGCAAATCAATAATGCCTGATGTATGTATGTATATGCTGACAAAACTGACGTGACACACAAACTAAAAGATGAACATGACTGGATACGCGGCCATCGCGGGGCGAAAAAGTATCGCTGGTTCAAGATAGCAATTCCACCTTGCTTAGGAAAGATAGTCCCTGTTGGGAGCTATGTTGGTCGGGCTTAGGAGATAAGAACTCGGCCGAGGTGTGTCAGATGAAACAAGGTCTCTGACACAGTTGATCCTTCATTCAGGCGCACTGGCGTAGAATGAGTACTTTGATTCTGCACTTTGAGGTTCGATTACTTCTGGAGAAGCGACCGATGTTCTTCTGATGTTCAATAGTCAAAAGAAATTGCCGTGTTTATTAAAAAGCAGAAAAAGTTTTAACAAGTAAATTCATTTTTGTTTTATTTCAAGAATCGTTAATCACGTTAACAACGTCGTTCTGTAAAGCTAAAACAAATAAGAATTACAAACAAAAGCACAAAGGCTCAAATTTTATTGATAGGATGGAAATCAGCAAAACACGTGATTCCATTGAGTATATACAAAGTTAGAAAATGGTAATTTATAGGGAAATGGGCTACGTTGAAACATAACGACCGCTTTCTGTAGCGAGCGATTTTGGACGCGGTTCTTAAGCGCTGGTCGCTCTCTGCGGTTTGAGCCTTGACTACAGGTCGATTCATTTTTTATCCTATTGTGAGCTGAATAAGGAAGGGAAATAGATGTCTCCAATTAACCCTGCTTGCATACTGAGTTTAAACAGCGGTCTGTTAGGTTACGAATGCTATAAATGTGGGGGGCCTTGTACTGGTTATTTGTATTTTCGCCAGTACGGTTTTCTTTCTTTTTACCTGGGTAGAAGGTTTCTGGCGGGGAACAAGGATTAGGATGTTAGGACTGATGCTTTTGAATTACTGCTTTTTGATTGATGGAGATATGGGATTTGGGTTTTTTGTTGATTGCGCTCGCTAAGATCTTTTCTTTCGATCTTATGCCTACGTATTCCCGTTTACCGAAACAGGGAAATCAGAGCGTTCGTAGTTCCTCCTATTCTATGGGAGGAAATGGGTGTTTTGGTGTCTTGTTCAAAGCCCAAGACGTGAAGCGAAAGGTGGTTTGTATCTTGTTCAAAGCCCAAGATGTGAAGCTGAAAGGTCTATTTGTGTCTTGTTCAAAGCCCAAGACGTGAAGCTGAAAGACCTCGATTTTAGAGAGAATTTGTCATCTCTAAAGAGGGGAGAAGGAGAATTACTTTAACTGGGATACGCGGATCCGAGCAATGCCATAATTTCTGAAGAAAGGGTTTTAACCTGAAGGAGAAGATTTTAACTCAGTGTAGAGCAATGCCATCTTTCCTTGGGAATTTCTCATGCTAAAAGAGGGACAGTGGCGTGGATATAGATGATCCAGAGGCTTGCCGCTTACAGCGATTAGATGAAGGGAAAAGAGTTGTTGATGTTTGTATACTGTGAACGAGGCACAACTTTGATGCTAAAAGGTTGATTGGATCAACCAGTGGTTTTCTTATACGAAGCCTAAGAGGAGGCTATTCTCCGCTAGGAAAATCATTATACAAAGCCTAAGAGGAGGCTATTTTGTGTCCCGTACAAAGCCCGAGAGAGAGGCTAAAAGATTTTGACCCGACGATGGAGTCTTTTGGTATCTCGTATAAAGCCCGAGATGGAGGCTATTTTGTGTCCCGTACAAAGCCCGAGAGAGAGGCTAAAAGTTTTTGACCCGACGATGGAGTCTTTGTGTCTCGTACGAAGCCCGAGATAGAGGCTGTTTGACTCAACAAGAGAGTTCTTTTGTATCTCATACGAAGCCCGAGATGGAGGCTGTTGGGGTAACTGACTCAACGAGGGAGTCTCTTATCTGTCTCGTACAAAGCCCGAGAGAGAGGCTAAACGTTGTTTGACTCCGCTGGGGAGAATCATTGTACAAAGCCCAAGAGAAGGCTAGGGTTACTGTGTCAGTTTAAGTGACAGGTCCAGTATACTGATTTTAAAGAGAAAATCAGTTCTTATATGAGCATCACTGTACTCATGGGTTAGATCTGAGGACCGGGGTTGTTTCCTTTTCTTTGAGGAAACTGGAAATCCAAAGGGTATTGAGACTGTCCGAGTCTGCGGGTTTCCTTCCTATTTTTGAAGAGTGCTTGAGAATGTCTTTGAGACTCAAGGAAGTTAGACCGTCCGTGTCTAGAGTTTCATCTTTTGTACTATGCCGTGAGAAACAGTAGTAGACTCTATGAAAGGACTGTTCTATGCAAATAACTAAGTTCTATTCCTATACCTCTAGGAGGTCGTCGGGACAATTTGTATGAAGCCCAAGAGGAGGCTGGAAACTTTTAAGAAGCCGACGGGTCCTTGTACTAAGCCCAAGAGGAGGCTATCATTCCCGGAGGAAGAGGTCATTATATGAAGCCTAAGAGGAGGCTGTGAATACTTCTAAGAAGCCGACGGGTCCTTGTACGAGGCCCAAGAGGAGGCGGGGTTGCTTTTAGGAAGCCTGTGGGTCCTTGTATAATGCCCAAGAGGAGGCCGATGCTTTTAAGAAGCCCGTGGGTCTATCATCTCCTTTCCATTAGGAGAGATAACTCTTTCAAAGATAAAAACCACTGGTAAACGTGCGAGGTTTACTATCCCGCGACTTTTAGCTTTTAAAGAGGGTTCCTTAGTTAAGGTCCAAGATTATGACCGTAGTGGGTACCCAAACCCCGAGACATTCAAGGCAAGCTATCCACAAGGAATAGATCAAGTCAGGAAAGTTCGAGAATTTGGAAGAAACTCAAAGATGCCATTCACGGAGAATACATTCATCTTGGGGAGTAGAGCTTCTTGACGATTCCTAAGGAGGACAGCCGAAGAGAAGACTGTATCTGGTGCTCCTATTGGGGATCTAGGCGTCTATTTCTACAAATAAATGAAACGGCGTCACCTAGTTCTAGACGTAGTTGCCGGGGAAACTCGAATTATCTATACTATTATTACACAGTAGATATGAGTTTATGAAAGGAGACTTACAGTGAGCAGCCCCACAATACAGTTTATAATATGAAAGCAGTAAACGAAAGCGATAACCACTTACTCGGTTGGAGTGCTTCCATGCTGTTTGGTTAGTTGTTCAACAAAGAAATATTGAAAACAACAGTATATTCAAAATCAAAGGAGAAAGTGCTTTGAAAAAGAAAGATTTGGGGCTTACAGCTCAAAGAGAGGCCCATGGTTTTATCAGTGAGCGCACTGTTTGACTTTGTACAGAGGGACTTATACAAGTGACTGGGGCCCAAAATGGTTTTTTGTACAAAGGGATGGGTCTTACACTCTCTCAAGAGGCCCAAAAAGGTTTAAAGGAAAAAGAGTGGGGCTTATAACACGAGGGTAGGCCCAAATGATTTTTCGTTTAAAAATGGCGATCGCGCCGAGGTTTTCTTTTAACGCGGAGGGACTTATACAATAAATGAGGCCCAAAATTGTTTTGGTTAAAAGGGGGATTGGGTCTTACACTCTAATAGAGGCCCAAAGTGTTTTTAATGGGTCTTATAGCTCAAGGAGAGGCCCAAGGGTTATTTTGAAAAGGGCGACGATCGCGCCGTTTGTTTTTGACGGTATCGGGACTTATACAATATACTGAGGCCCAAAATGATTTGGTAAAAAAAAAGGATTGGGTCTTACACTCTATTAGAGGCCCAAAAAGTTTTAAGAAAAAGAAATGGGTCTTACTACTCGAGGGTAGGCCCATGTTTATTTTAAAAAAGGCGACGATCGCGCCGTTTACTTGTACAGAGGGACTTATACAATGAATGAGACCCAAAAAGATTTTGTACAAGGGGGGATGGGTCTTACACTCTCTCAAGAGGCCCAAAGTGTTTTGAAAATGATTTATGAGGGTTGAATTAATCCAAAACCCTAATTTGTTTTCAAAATGTATTTAATTGAATAAAAATTCAATTAAAATGATCAAAAATTATTTAACACATGGAAAACAAATTGTGATCTTGGATTAATGCTTCAAACATTAAGTATTGACCTACAAAATAATTAGAAAGCATTAAAAGTTGCAAAATCAATGTAGAAAAAATATTTAAAATGTCAAAAACAATTAAAATATTAATTCTTTGAAAAAATATCAATTATATGAAATAAATAATATTTTTGGGATTTTTTGTTAAAATAAAATAATTTAACATTTTTGTGAATTATTAAAAAAAGAATCAACTCAAAATCATTAAAACTCAGAGAGAAATTAATTTTTGAATCAATTAAACAAAATCACAAAATTCAAATATTTGAATTTCTAAAAATGGCGCCAAGAACAAGCTGAAGAACACGCGCCTGTTCTTGGTTTCTCAGATTTGCATTTTCTATCCAATCTCCATGAATACGTAATCATATCATGCAATCCACATATCATTATGCTCGTCTCAACCTCACGATCATGTCTATGTACTTTAATTTCATTTAAATTAAACATACAACAAGAAATCACGAAGAGACCTCAAGAACCCTAATTTCTGCATGAAGGCTAGGATTTTTGATACACGATTCAAACAATGCAATTAATTGAGGGAAAACATTCCATGCATGATTATGAACATATGGCCAAATTATTGTGCGAGGAAATATGCATGGATTGAGAGATGACCAAGCATGTGCTTACCTCTAGGCCGTGACAGCAAGTTCAAAGTGATTTTTGATTTGGAGGTGTTACAGATGAGTGGTGATGATCTGAACAGCTTCCCTACACCCTATGGATTGTGTTTGGATGGTTGGACTTGATTGAAATTGGCTGGATCATTTTGTGGTACCTCAACTGCACTTTGGTTAAAACCTTGAGCAACCAGCTGGTGATTTTGTGAAATTGATGTTTCAGAAGTAATCTAAGTGTTTGATCAGCTCATATGTGATGTATGTGAGGTGTGTGAGTGATTGGTTTGATTGGAATTGCTCTCAAACTCAAAACCCGATAGTGACTTGCCTTAGAAGGCAAAATTGGAGTAAAAGAAGAGATTTTGAGGAAAGCATCTGTTAGATGGCTTTGGTGTACTCAAACTGACCACAATTGAGCTCTATTTATAGTAGAGCAAGTTTGTTTTGCAAGGAATAGTGCATGGCAGCTCGTAAGTAGGTTTGGCCAATGTTGGCAAATGAAAATCCAAGTCTCCTCTAGCCATTGACTAGAGGTTAGGGCACAGAGCTTTAGTTCCCTTGGTCTTGGATAAGTCTTGACTGATTTCAGATGAGAATGGCTCAGTCCATGCCACCTTGATGGTTCCATTGAATGCCTCATTCCAAATTTGAAGTCTTGTCCCTATTTTGGCTATTCTAGGTTCAACATGTTATTTCTTGTTCCATGGGCTTTGGAGGCTTGGCTCAGTGATTGTCCCCTTTAGATTCAATCCTCTGAGGTGTCCAAGTGGATAGGAGCAATTGAATTTGGCTGATTTTGGAAAATCGACCAAAGTTGCAAATTCTGCCTTGCCTTGACAGATTTTAGCAAGGCAACTTGCCAATGTCATATCTCATGGTGTAAGTTGAATTTGGCAATGTTCTTGGCCATTTTGGAAAGCTCTTACATGATACAACAACTGTTTGAACAAGTTTGGTTTTCATCCCTTTTGATTCCAAGTGAAAAATCCCCCTACATTTGGCAAAAAGTGAGGCAGAATCTGACTTAGTGAAAATTTCACTAAGTGTTGGAAAAAGTGACATTTTCACTTTTTAGCCACTTTGATAACTCCATAACTCAAAATCCTTAATGAATTGGAATGACTTGTAGTTGAAGTTTTGTAGGTGACAATGAGGGCTACAAATCCATCTTTGGATGAGAAAAAATGGCCTTGTGGTTTAGGAGTTATGGTCCTTCAAAGTTGGTACCCTTGCCACTTTATTTTTAACTTAGAAAAATTTCTAAGTTTTATGGTTACCCCTTTTACAAGTTATCTCACTTTTCTTGATTTTTCTTGATGAATGATGATCCAAATCATACATTAACATCATTTTAGGGTTAAAAATCCATTTTGGTGAAAAATCTCAAAAAGTCAAAGTTGACTTTTGTGCATAGTTGACTTTTTATCAGATGAATTCCAAACTGTACAATTCTTCAGGAAATCATGCCCTTGACCTAAATCAAACTTGATGGACATGTTCCATGGGTGTCATAGGGTATATTCAATCATGTATTAGGGTTTGGGAGCATCTCTTGGTCAAAAGTCAAAGTTCCAGTTGACTTTTCCCTTAAAACCCTAATTGTGGTGCAGATGGAATTGAGACTTGTTGCTCAAACTTCTTGGATTAATCCATTGTCCCAAATGGATCAATATGGTATATTAGAGACCCTCAAATCATCTCTTGAGGTCTTGGCTCATGATTTGTCCCAAAAGTCAACTTAGGGGTGAATTAGGTCAAGAAACCCTAATTCTTGATTTTTGATGAATGCATCCCTTGAGGCAAATTGACTTGATGCATGGGTTCATGAGGTTCCATGAAGTATATTAGGTTATATTTTGGATCAATGGCTTGTGCCCAGATGAAACTTTTCATCTGGAGGCCCTGGGTGATCAAAACCCTAATTTGGTGACACTGGTGATCTTGAGGCTTGATCCACCTAGAAGGGAGCAACCTTGTGCTTAATCCTTGAAGTGGGAGTCCTTTTGATCCTTTGAGGATGTTTGAGAGATTAGAAAAGTTGAAAATCAAGTCATTTCTTGATTGAGCCTTTGTCTAAAGCTCAGAGAGGGCTTGAAACCCTAATTTTGATTGCAGTCAATGCTCAACAATTCCTTGAGGAAATTGATGAGGCATGATGATTCATCCATATTGTGATGATGATTTGCACAATGATGGGAAACTTTAGTGGTCAAAATTTGGGGTATTACAGATGCCCCTATTTAATCTTCTTGGACCCGAAGGTGTGAATGACGAAGGTGTTCGGGCATTCGGGGTGCAAGAGGATTAAATATCGGAATACCTGAAATTTTGATGGTGGTTATGAATGGTAGCTTACGCATTCATCTTCTTTTGCTAAGCAATAATGCTTAGAAAAGGTAAACTTCCCCTCGATCCTGGTCTTCAGCCAAGGAGCTGGTCTCAGTTTTCTTTTGAAATAAACTTCCCCTCGATCCTGGTTTCCTACCAAGGAACTGGTCTTAGTTTCTTTTGTAAACTTCCCCTCGATCCTGGTTTCCTACCAAGGAACTGGTCTTAGTTTCTGATTTAAACTTCCCCTCGATCCTGGTTTCCTACCAAGGACTTGGTCTTAGTTGCTGAAATAAACTTCCCCCCGATCCTGGTTTCCTACCAAGAATCTGGTCTCGATTTCTGATATAAACTTCCCCTCGATCCTGGTTTCCTACCAAGGAACTGGTCTTAGTTTCTGATTTAAACTTCCCCTCGATCCTGGTTTCCTACCAAGGAACGGGTCTTAGTTTCTTTTGTCAATAAACTTTACTGACAAGGGACGCTATTTGTAGCGGCTTTCCTTCAAACTTCTCGCCGAATTTTCCTGGGGAGATACCATTTGAGTGGAAAAAGTTTTGATGTCAGACTTGCTGGGGAACCCATTCGTCTGAATTGTAGAGGTACACAAACTTCTCTGTTTTGGAGACGCCATTTGTCTATTCTACTGGGGAAAGCGAGTCTCTTGAGAGACTGTTTTCGTTTGGGGTTACATCATACTTTTCTCGGGATCTTCCCGGAGAAATGCCATATGATGGGATCCAATTTTGAGGTGCCAATGACCTTCTCATCAACGTTTTTTTCGGAGCAAAACTGGCGTGCTGCCGAATCTCTGATCACGAGGCTTTCTCTGTGGATTTTCCTTAATCCGGGAAAGCAAGGATATCATCTTCAATGGCTAAGAGTGATGTTTATTGAAAGTTTTCTCTGGCTTTTCAGAGGTTCAAGTTATCAAAGTGGTCAAGGACCAACTTCTTTCCAGAATTAAACTGGAAGCGAGGTTGTTTAGACACAGTATTTCCTGACGAGGCAAGAACTGACAACTCGATTGAGAGGACTTCTACCACTAGGGGACAAGACCGACTAGAGTGATAGTGATGCAATATGAAATGTGAATGCAAATAAAAAATGCATGATGTATGTATGTATATGCTGACAAAATAGACGCGACATACAGACTAATGGATGAACACAATTGGATACTCGGCCATTGCGGGGCGAAGAAGTACCGTTTATTCAAAATAGCAATTCCATCTTGCTTAGGAGAGATAGTCCCGTTGGGAGCTATGTTGATCGGGCTTAGGAGATGAGAACTCGGCCGAGGATGTCAGACAAAACATGGTCTCTGACATTATTGATCCTTCATTCAGGAGTATTGGTCTAGAAGGAGTACCTTGATTCTGCACTTTGAAGTTCGCTAACTTCGGGAGAAGCGATCGATGTTCTTCTGATGTTCAACAGTCAAAAGAAATGCCATCTTTAATTTAAAAGCAGAAAAAGTTTAACAAGTAAATTTATTTTTGTTTTATTTCAAGAATCGCTGATTAAGTTTAAACAACGTCGTTCTGTAAAGCTAAAACAAGTAAAGAATTACAAACACAAGCACAAGGGCTCAAATTTTATTGATAAGATGGAGATCAGCCAAACGCGTGATTCCAAAGAGTATATACAAAGTTAGAAAATGGTAATTTACAGGGAAAAGGGCTACGTTGAAACATAACGACCACTATCCTTCTACCAACTTTGAGTTCGGGACATCCTGAACTTCTGTCGAAGATGACCTTTGACGGGAGATTTCCTCCGATGGATGATGCAACTGTTGTTGCTGCTGAGGGACTTGCCTCTGTTGAACATAGTTACTTGCCATTATCCCTAACTTTTGCCTGGATTGTACTATGAGATTTCCAATCCATTGGGATGATTTTTTTCATGTCTCTAACTTTTGCCTGGACCGCCCTTTCGGGTTTTCAATCCACCAAGACGTTTTTTTTTTTAGTTTTAGGCGAAGTATTTCTTGACTACATCAACATTCGTGGGGTAGGCAAATTCCTCTCCGTCCATGGTTGCAAGTCTCAAGGCACCGCCTGAGAAAGCTTTCGTGACCACATAGGGGCCATCATAATTTGGGGTCCATTTGCCCCGAGTATCAGTGAGAAAAGATTGTATCTTCTTGAGCACGAGGTCTCCTTTTCTGAAAACACGAGGTCGGACCTTTTTGTCAAACGCCCTCTTCATTCTCTGTTGATACAACTGACCGTGGCATAGTGCTGTTATTCTCTTTTCTTCAATCAGATTCAGTTCGTCGTGTCGACTTTGACACCATTCAGCTTCGGTAAGCTTAGCTTTCATCAATACCCGGATTGATGGGATCTCTACTTCTATGGGGAGCGCTGCTTCCATGCCATATACTAGAGAGAAAGGGGTTGCCCCTGTTGAAGTGCGGATAGATGTTCGATAACCGTGAAGAGCAAAGGGTAGCATCTCATGCCAGTCTTTATAGGTTACAACCATCTTTTGAACGATCCTCTTGATGTTCTTGTTAGCCGCTTCTACCGCTCCGTTCATCTTGGGTCGGTAGGGAGATGAGTTATGGTGTTCGATCTTGAACTCTGCACACAACTCTTTCATCATCTTATTGTTCAAGTTAGATCCATTATCAGTAATGATCTCGCTTGGAACACCATAACGACAAATGATATTGTTTTTGATAAATCGGACCACCACTTGTCGGGTTACATTGGCGAATGACGCTGCTTCGACCCACTTGGTGAAATAGTCAATGGCTACAAGGATGAACCGATGTCCGTTTGAAGCCTTGGGCTCAATCATGCCAATCATGTCGATTCCCCATATGGAAAAAGGCCACGGGGAAGAAAGAACTTTGAGATGCGTTGGCGGTACATGAATTTTGTCGGAGTATATCTGACACTTGTGACACCTCCTCATGTACTTGTAGCAGTCGGATTCCATGGTCAACCAGTAGTACCCTGCTCTCAGAATTTTTCTCGCCATTGTGTGTCTGTTGGCATGAGTGCCAAAGGATCCTTCATGAATTTCTTTCATAAGCATGTCTGCTTCTGATCTATCGACGCATCGGAGCAATACCATGTCAAAATTTCTCTTATAAAGAGTGTCACCGCTCAGGAAGAAGTTTTCAGCCAATCTTCTGAGGGTTTTCCTGTCCTTTCTGAGTGCCCCAGATGGGTACTGTTGTTTCTGAAGGAAGCATTTGATATCGTGATACCAAGGTCTGTCATCTATGACTGCTTCAATCGTGAAGATGTAAGCGGGCCGTTCAAGGCGCATGATGTCGATCTTAGGTATGTCGTTCCATCGACCTACACTAATCATGGACGAGATAGTGGCTAATGCATCAGCCATGTTGTTCTCATCACGAGGGATGTGATGAAAGTCGATTCTGTTGAAGAAGGGTAACAACCTTCTTGCATAGTCTTTGTAAGGAATCGATCCTGATTGGTATGTGTTCCAATATCCTTTTATCTGGTTAATAACCAAGGCTGAATCGCCGTATACGTCCAAGTTTTTGATCCTTAAATCAATCGCTTCTTCGAGACCCATGATACATACTTCGTATTCGGCCTCGTTGTTCGTACATTTAAACGTAAGTCTGGCAGTGAAAGGAATGTGGGAACCCTGAGGGGTAACAATGATTGCCCCAATTCCGTTTCCATAATGATTGACTGCTCCGTCAAAGATAAGTCCCCACTGGGAACCTGGTTCTGGCCCTTCACTGGGTAGCGGTTCATTGCAATCTTTCATCTTTAGATACATGACATCTTCGTCTGGGAAGTCAAACCCAATTGATTCTTGATCGCCAATCGGTTGATGAGCCAAATGATCGGCTAAAATACTTCCTTTAACGGCTTTCTGAGCATGGTACTTTATGTCATATTCTGATAGCAGCATCTGCCAACGGGCAATCCTTCCCGTGAGAGCAGGTTTTTCGAAAACGTACTTGATTGGATCCATTTCGGAGACCAACCAAGTAGTATGACGAATCATGTACTGGCGAAGACGCTTGGCTGCCCAAGCCAAAGCGCAACAAGTTTTCTCAAGCATTGTGTACCGAGTCTCGCAGTCGGTGAATTTCTTGCTTAGATAGTAAATGAAAGACTCTTTCCGTTTAGTTTCGTCTTGTTGGCCAAGTACACATCCCATTGAGTCCTCTAGGACTGTGAGGTAAATGATCAGTGGTATTCCTTCCATTGGAGGTGATAGAATTGGAGGATTCAACAGATATTCCTTGATACTGTCGAAGGCGGTTTGGCAATCATCTGACCAAACGCAATCCTGATTCTTTTTGAGTAATTTGAAAATCGGCGCACACGTCGCAGTCATAAGGAATATGAATCTGGAGATGTAGTTCAAACGTCCCAGGAATCCTCTGACTTGTTTTTCAGTTTTCGGAGAAGGCATTTCTTGAATGGCCTTGACCTTGTCAGGATCAACCTCAATTCCTTTCTGGCTGACGATGAACCCTAGTAGTTTCCCTGAACGGACACCGAAGGTGCACTTGTTGGGATTCAAGCGGAGCTTGAATTTTCTTAGACGTTCGAACAATTTTGACAGATGTTCAACGTGCTCATCCTCTGTTCTTGATTTTGCAATCATATCATCGACATACACTTCGATTTCCTTGTGTATCATGTCATGAAACAGAGTAGTCATGGCCCTTTGATAGGTTGCCCCGGCGTTCTTCAAACCGAATGGCATTACCTTGTAACAAAAGGTACCCCATGGGGTAATGAACGAAGTTTTCTCCATGTCTTTCGGCGCCATTTTGATCTGGTTATAGCCCGAGAATCCATCCATGAAGGAGAATACTTTGAACTTTGCTGTGCTGTCAACCAGCATGTCAATGTGTGGTAAAGGAAAGTCGTCCTTTGGACTTGCCTTGTTTAGATCTCTGTAATCAACACACATTCTGACCTTTCCGTCCTTTTTGGGAACGGGTACGATGTTGGCTAACCATTGAGGGTATTCTGAGGTAGTGAGGAAACCCGCGTCAATCTGTTTCTGTACCTCCTCCTTGATTTTGATAGCCATGTCCGGGTGAGTCCGTCTCAACCTTTGCTTTACTGGCGGACATTCTGATCTCAACGGTAAGTGATGTTCCACGATGCTGGTATCCAACCCTGGCATATCCTGATAGGACCAAGCGAATACATCGGGGAATTCTTTGAGAAGCTTTATCAAACCCTCTCTGGCAGTTGGACTGAGCAGTGCCCCAATCCTGATTTCTTTTCTCTCTTGCTCTGAACCCAAGTTTACCGTTTCCAACGATTCTTTATGAGGTTCAATGGACCTTTCCTCTTGTCTGAGTAGTCGGGAGATCTCTTCTGGAATTTCGTTGTCATTTTCTTCTTTAGCCTCGAATACCGGGAACTCAAAGTTGGGAGAAGGCATCGGATCGTATGTTTCAATGGGGTTTAAAACAAGCAATCTGCATGACGTGATGATCCGTGTTTAGAAGAGATAGAGAAAAATGCAAGTGTGTGCAGTGTATTTGTTTTACTGCTTGTTTTTATTTTTGAATTGTTTTTTAGGATTACCATTTTCTGAAAAAGCAAAAAGAGAAAACAACAATTAATGCGGAAATTACAGAACGACGTTATTTTATTAATGAACAAGTCGAATCTTGAAACTACAGCCCTATAAAACAAAACTCTGTCGCTTTGGGCAAAGCGAAGAGGGATATTTACAGAAAGCGAGCCCTATCAAAACATCCGTTTCACCTGGGCAGGGTGAAAGGTTAAAGATGGCAATTACTTTGACTGATGAACGACCTTCGGAACCTTGACGGCAACCCATTGGCGGCGAACTCCTCGGTGAATCACAAAATCTGGCACCTTCCTTGATTTGTCTTCAGAAATGACGCTGATTTCTGGTGGAGCAGGATCGTTGGAATCTGTCTCCCAGGCAGAATTGTCGTAGGAGGATTCCTCTGTTGCATTTTGCATAGCATTGGTGCTCTCAGCTGTATCTCCCCATCCAGTTGGCTGGATATCTTCGAGCTTGATACGAGAGCTTTCGGGAGCAGTGTACTTGACCATAAAGTCGTATTTTCCACTGGGTTGTCCCAGAGTGTCCCAAACTTCTTTGGAACTGGAGAAGTCATCCCTCTCGATGACGTTGACCTCGGGAAAAGCATAATTGATGAATTCTAGTCCTACAAACGTTGCGAATTCATCGTCATGTTGAGTAATTTCTGAATGACCTGAGTGTTGATCCCTTGACATGGTGGGGACATAGGTATTCTGTTCAATGACGCTCAGCTGAGTTTCATTGTTCGGCTGCCTCTCTTGCCCCAAGTTTCCTGGGTAAGGCCGCCACATTGGCAGGCCATCCATCGGGCCATAGTAATTGTGGTCAAAGTTGTCTTTCATCAGAGTGTCCTCCTCTAATGAATTTGGCGGAGCACGGCATCCTTCCGGATCACAATCTCCGTAGATCATTTTGACATCTGATCTTGGTATAAATCTCGGACTTTCTGTAGGAAAGCAAAAAGGCATAGGCACCTCTTCCAGAGACATATAACCGTCCTTGTTAAGATAGGACTTCCATTCTTCATCCGTGTCAGAGGGATCTTCCTCATTGGTAGCATGAACTGTCTGAGACACTGGGTGAAGAAAACCTCCACTGTGGAAGAAATTTTGAGGGGATGAAGACTTTCATCGTTGGCAACTGTCTGGGTACAGGTTGCAGAAAAACCAAGACCCTTCTTTGTTTTATTGTCAATAGGAATGACAAGCCATCCCCATCCTGTCGTATCGGTACTCTCGACCGCTTTGATAGCATCTTTGTATGAAGAAATTGAAGTTCCTTCTTTGAACTGATTGTCCTTGCTCACCGATAGTGCTTGGAACTGAGTTCCAATAACCTCCTCGGGTTCCGCACAAGTAGATGATGATAGGTTACTCACAAGCAGGGCTTGTTCCCCACAAACCGTGACAAGTTGATCGTTCTTGACGAACTTTAGTTTTTGGTGGAGGGTCGAAGTAACCGCTCCAGCCTGATGTATCCAAGGTCTTCCTAATAAACAACTGTATGTTGCCCGGATGTCCATGACCTGGAAAGTGATTTGGAAAGTGTGAGGACCAATAGTTATGGGAAGATCAACTTCGCCGATAACTGTTTTTCTGGATCCATCGAATGCTTTGACGACGACCTCGCTGAATCTCATCGGAGGGCCCTTGAATGATAATTACATCAAAGTGGACTTCGGCATAACATTCAGGGCTGACCCTGTGTCTACCAGTACGTTGGCTAAAGCATCGCCCTGGCAATTAATTGTAATGTTGAGCGCCATGTTATGACGGCGACCCTCCTCAGGTAATTCTTCATCACTAAATCCCAAATTATTGCAGGAAGTGATGTTAGAGACGATGCTATCGAATTGTCTGATTGTTACATCCTGTTCCACAAAGGCTTGCTCCAAGACTTTCTGTAGAGCCTCTCTGTGTGCTTCTGAACTGAGTAACAGTGATAATACTGAGATCTTTGAAGGAGTCTGTAACAGTTGATCAACAATGTTATAATCACTCCTTTGGATGAGCTTTAGCATCTTATCCTTGTCTTTTGAAAAGTCGGGATTACTAGATTGACCGACTGGCAGATCAGGAATTTCTGCCTGAAGTTCCTTTTCTTTGTTGGATTCTCCAACCCCTCGGTTAAAGATTCGACCGCTCCGTGTTACACGACTGATGTCTGCAATATTCACGACGGAGGGTAATGGAATTTCCTTTCCATTCTCGATTATTGTTGCACCGTATTTGTAAGGGATTGCCTTAGCTGATTCATACGGTAGTGGCCCCGGTAGATAGATGACTATGGGAACCTTCTGATTTTTCTGACCATCATAAGTAATCTCGATCCGTTCCTGGTTGGGAACTTTAGATTCGTCAAGTAGAGGAATGATGGAAAAAACATCCCTGGTCCTATGATGACCAGAGATTGTGACAACATCCTCAACTTGATCGGCAAGGTAGTTCGGCGTCCAGTTGATGGGTCCAGAACCTGGATATGGACGAATTTCTCCATGATCCACCCGACCCTGAAGAGCTGCTCTCACAAGGTAACACCCTTGGTTACTTTCCGAACAGACGCTACAACTGTCATAGTTGTGTGGAGGCACCTGGCCACGCCCACTTTGAATACAATGTAACCTCACTAGGTTACCTTCCATTGATCGGACATCCTGACTTTGACGACGAGTAGGATTCCTATTATTGATACTACTCTGCTGAGTATCTTCATCCATGTAGATTGGCATCCACCAGTGATTTAACAAGTGCTGAAGCGCCTCCTGGACAAGGGTACAACCTCGATCATTTTCGCAACCCGCTTTAAAGCTTTGATAGTCATGTGATATTAAGAATCCAAGTCGGACCTGCTCAGCATGTAACTCTACCAGGTTGGTATTCATTATGCGAATATCGAAGATCTGAACCATGTTGATTTGATAGGAGTTCCTATCATGGTAGTCTTGGATCCATCCAAGATCCATCTGACGCTGGAGGGCCTCTTGCATGAAAGAGCATCCCTGTTTGTTTACCGAGCAAATCAAACAGGAACTGTAATCGTGTCGTGGCAGATTATGATACTGGCTTTGCCTTGAGTGCATCGCCACCAAGTTGACATTCATTGCACGGATGTCGTGGTTCTGAATGACGTTGGAATTCATGTAAACCATGTTAACTCCACGAACTCGGTGCTCTTAGATCCATTCGAGATCCATTTGTTTCTGTAGAGCTGATTGCACTATCGAACATCCTTGGTTATCTTTAGAGCAGATATCACACTGGTGATAGTTATGAGGTGGCACGTGGCCATATCCACTCTGTCTACAATGCATCTTGACCAGATTGGTTTTCAACAAGAGTACATCGTGAATTTGATAGACATTGTTAGTCTCTTTCTCAATCAGATTGACTGCTGCTTTCTCATGTTGAGGCAGCGGGTTCGTGAGAACATTAGGATTCGTATCTTTGAAAGATAAGAGCCCGCTCCTAACAAGCTTTTGCACGTCGGATTTGAAATTGAGACAAGTATCAATGTTATGCCCTGAACCTCCTTGATGATAAGGGCATGTTTGATCCGCCTTAAACCAAAAAGGCGGATTTTCCGGAACTGTAAGAGGAGACTTAGTCTGAATGTGCCCCTTAGCCAATAGTAATGGAAATAATTCTGCGTAAAACGTGGGTATAGGATCAAACCCTGATGGCCGTGTTGTACGGTTGTTGTTATATGGAGGACGAGCCTGCTGAAGAGGCTGTTGTGTCCATTGTTGGTCAGGTTGGCTCCGCGCAACCTGAGGTTGATACATAGGAACAGGCGCGGGGCCGATAACAGGAGTTACAGCTGCTACTGGCTGATAACGTCGCCTTTGCTTTCCGAGGGAGATATTCCCAATATCTTGCTCTTTTTTCTTAGGGAGAGCACTACCGTATTTTTTAGTACCGCTCGTTGATCCAGTGTCTTTTACCAAACGTCCTTCTCGGACGGCTTCCTCAAGACGTACACCCATGCCGACCATTTCGGTGAAATCACTGGGCGCACTGGAAACCATTCGGTCATAGTAAAATGAGCTTAAGGTCTTTAAGAAGATTTTTGTCATCTCTTTTTCCTCAAGAGGTGGACAAATTTGAGCGGCAATTTCACGCCACCTTTGAGCATACTCCTTAAAGGTTTCTTTGTCCTTTTGCGACATTGATCTGAGTTGATCTCTGTCGGGTGCCATGTCCAAATTGTACTTGTATTATTGGACGAAGGCAGTACCAAGATCTCTGAATGTACTGATCGTAGTATGGTTTAAACCCATGTACCATTTGAGTGCGGCACCGGTTAAACTATCCTGGAAGTAGTGAATCAGCAAGTCCTGATTCTCCGTCTGAGCTGACATCCGCCGAGCGTACATCACCAGATGGCTCTGAGGGCAAGAGTTACCCTTGTATTTTTCAAAGTCGGGCACTTGGAACTTGTGCGGGACTTTCACATTTGGGACCAAGCAGAGGTTTGCGGCGTCCTTTCCAAATAGATCCTGACCGCGAATGGCTTGCAGCTCTTTCTGCATTTCCAAGAACTGCTCCTGGAATTCATCCATTCTGTCAAACATAGTTTCCTTCTTATCAGAAGGTGTCTGTGGAATCTGTCCTTCCGGGACAGTGTGCACCACAGGGGGTGGTACCGTGACTACGGCAGTAAGTCTTGGCGCCTCCCGAAGTTTGTAACCTTCAGGAGTCTTCAGTATGCCCCTGGCATCTTCGCTTCCCGAAGTTTGTAACCTTCAGGCCCAGCGGCTTCTGTTGCGATTCCCTGATCTTCAGTGATCGGCTGAACATATCCTTTTGGGATATAGTTAACAGGCATGCCCCACGGACGATCTTTCGGCATCTGATACCTAGGATCATACTTTTCTATGATGGGCGTTGAGGTGATCTCTGAGATCACAGTTCTTTGTAGCTGAGCTTCTGCTATGGCTTGCATGTCGTTACGAAGCTTTCTCATATCCTCTCTCAGAGCGTCGATCTCTTCTTTCAACTCTCTGTTTTCTTCCTCAAGATCATCCATCATTTTCTGACGATTGGCCCGAGTATTATACGAATGAGACAGTTTGACTCTAGAATCGAGACACAAACGTGAGATTCGTAGGTAAGAAGAATACGCGATGTGAGAATGATGAATGCAATTATTATATTAATTTTTTTTTTTGTTTAATTAAAATAAACTTCGACAATTAGATTGCAAATATCAAACAGTGGGGAAACCCCTTTTTATTGAATTCCAAAGGATTACAGAAATGGAAATACAGTAGATTACAAAGTGCAGAAACAGAAACCTAAACTAATGGGTCCCGAGTCCTCTTCTTTGACCGGGGCGCTTGGGCCGTTGTCGGGTTGTCATTCCTTTGCCAGGTGAAAGGAGCGAGCGAATTCCTTTGGTCACCTTGATTCTCTACAGCATGCTGCTCCAAAATTTCAATCAGAGCATCTTTCTCTTTTAGTAGTTGCTGTATTTGGATACACTCTACGTTGAGGGTGCGGTACTTGTTCTTCCAAGACCTTCTTTCCTTTTGAACTTTGTTGAGAGTAACCTGAGGCTTTTCAGTTTCCGTCATGAAGTACATGACAGTTTCCCTCGGTGGAAGAATTCCGTAACGAGGATAAGGCATCTTTAGCTTGAGAGCTCTAGTTTGTACCCAATGGAGATAAGGCTCCACCGAGACACAGTCCGATTTTCCTAGAGACTCTCGTCCTTTCTTATGAACATGTTTCCAAGCTTGCACTATTTCCATCTTTAGTGCTTTGTCATTTTCTCCTTGTTTGAAGAAAAGACCTTCCAGATGAACACCCAGTGGGATGTGTCTCATCGGGTATCCAAATTGACGAAGGACCAATGTTGGATAATAGTTGATTCCTCCTTTAGTTCCTATGAAGGGTACGATGGGGAAGTTTCCACAACGGTCAATGATTCTGATTCCCTCATAAATCCTATTACACCAATCTATATCAGAATTGGTGAGAGACATGATCTTCTGCGACCAACGTAAGACACTCTTGCAATCCCAAAAAGCAGCAGACTTGGGCAAGTGAGAGATAAACCATTTGTAGAGAAAAGGTACACAGCATGTGACCTCCCCTCCGCTGTACAAATTTCCCAAGTGTACAGAATGATACGCATCTGCGAGCAAAGTCGGCACAGGGTTTCCAATGAGAAAAACCTTAATAGCGTTGATATCGACGAAGTTATTGATGTTAGGAAACAAAAATAACCCGTAGGTGAGCAAGACAAAGATGCTTTCAAAAGCAGTCGTGTTCCATATACTAGCGAAGTACAGGGCTTTCTTTGTCAAGAACTGGGCTGACAAACCTTGGATGCCACCCTTAGTAGTCATGTGAGTCCTGACCTCAGACTCGTCCAAATGAATTGCTATTGCAATAGTCTGATTCTTTGGAATTTCTTCCAGTCCAGAAAATGGAGCTTGATCAGTGATATGTAAATCAGTCAGATGAGAATACTCCTCCAGCGTTGGTGATAACTGGTAATCCGGGAATGTGAAACAATGATAAACCGGATCGTAGAACTGAATGAGCGCGTCCATGATCCCCTTAATCACATGGACTCTTAACAGTGGTAGCAAACCACCGTGCTTGGCTCTGAAAGCCTCTGGGTTAACGATCATCCTCGCTAACTTTCTCAAATCCTCTAGCTTTGGAACCTTGAAGGTATACTGGTGAGTTCTCCTTCTACCGAAATCCATTAATGCAATATTTTTCTCTGATATTTGCAATCACAGTCTTAGTTTAATTTGGAAAACAGAGAGACTAGAAGAGAAGTTTTTTGAATGTTTTAATGTTTTATTAAATGGATGCATGAATGCAGCACACAAAAACATAGAAAAAACATGGGGTCAAAGGGTCGTTGTCATGAAGTCAAGGCTCTACCCATCCCCAAAGGTTTATACCAGGGTGATTTTTGTACCTGTACTCATTATCATCAGCTCCTCCCAGGAAAGCAAGACAACAAGCGGATTGCCAGCGAGTTGTAGAGCAATCTTAGAGTAAGTGCCATTCACCGAGAATAAATCACCAGCCTCAAATGAGCGTAGTATCGCGTAACAACTATTTCCGATAGTTTCCGCACTACGAAAGGGTTTGGCTCCTCAGCTTCTCAGACTTAACAACCGACCCATTGGCTAGAAGAGTGAATGGGTTGCGTTGGTCAGCCTCCACTGAGGTTGATGGTCGACCCCGTCGCCATCACTTATCTTAAGTGTATACTCATTCTCACCACATACGGCATCACCCGCATTCCCAGTAGCAGAAAAATAAACACATATAGCAATTAGGAAAAGCAGTATATATATTTGTCCTAATCATCCTAGACTTATGAAGCTAAGAATCCTAAGTTCCTGACAGAAATGGCTCCCCGGATGAGTTACCACTCTGTAGTTTCTACACAAGGAAAACAGAAAGAAATAAAGATCGGCTCCACGGTGGGCGCCATTTTTTCTGTAGCGAGCGATTTTGGACGCGGTTCTTAAGCGCTGGTCGCTCTCTGCGGTTTGAGCCTTGACTACAGGTCGATTCATTTTTTATCCTATTGTGAGCTGAATAAGGAAGGGAAATAGATGTCTCTAATTAACCCTGCTTGCATACTAAGTTTAAACAGCGGTCTGTTAGGTTACGAATGCTATCAATGTGGGGGGGCCTTGTACTGGTTATTTGTATTTTCGCCAGTACGGTTTTCTTTCTTTTTACCTGGGCAGAAGGTTTCTGGCGGGGAACAAGGATTAGGATATTAGGACTGATGCTTTTGAATTACTGATTTTTGATTGATGGAGATATGGGATTTGGGTTTTTTGTTGATTGTGCTCGCTAAGATCTTTTCTTTCGATCTTATGCCTACGTATTCCCGTTTACCAAAACAGGGAAATCAGAGCGTTCGTAGTTCCTCCTATTCTATGGGAGGAAATGGGTGTTTTGGTGTCTTGTTCAAAGCCCAAGACGTGAAGCGAAAGGTGGTTTGTATCTTGTTCAAAGCCCAAGATGTGAAGCTGAAAGGTCTATTTGTGTCTTGTTCAAAGCCCAAGACGTGAAGCTGAAAGACCTCGGTTTTAGAGAGAATTTGTCATCTCTAAAGAGGGGAGAAGGAGAATTACTTTAACTGGGATACGCGGATCCGAGCAATGCCATAATTTCCGAAGAAAGGGTTTTAACCTGAAGGAGAACACTTTAACTCAGTGTAGAGCAATGCCATCTTTCCTTGGGAATTTCTCATGCTAAAAGAGGGACATTGGCGTGGATATAGATGATCCAGAGGCTTGCCGCTTATAGCGATTAGATGAAGGGAAAGGAGTTGTTGATGTTTGTATACTGTGAACGAGGCACAGCTTTGATGCTAAAAGGTTGATTGGATCAACCAGTGGTTTTCTTATACGAAGCCTAAGAGGAGGCTATTCTCCGCTAGGAAAATCATTATACAAAGCCTAAGAGGGGGCTATTTTGTGTCCCGTACAAAGCCCGAGAGAGAGGCTAAAAGATTTTGACCCGACGATGGAGTCTTTTGGTATCTCGTATAAAGCCCGAGATGGAGGCTATTTTGTGTCCCGTACAAAGCCTGAGAGAGAGGCTAGAAGTTTTTGACCCGACGATGGAGTCTTTGTGTCTCGTACGAAGCCCGAGATGGAGGCTGTTTGACTCAACAAGAGAGTTCTTTTGTATCTCGTACGAAGCCCGAGATGGAGGCTGTTGGGGTAATTGACTCAACGAGGGAGTCTCTTATGTGTCTCGTACAAAGCCCGAGAGAGAGGCTAAACGTTGTTTGACTCCGCTGGGGAGAATCATTATACAAAGCCCAAGAGAAGGCTAGGGTTACTGTGTCAGTTTAAGTGACAGGTCCAGTATACTGATTTTAAAGAGAAAATCAGTTCTTATATGAGCATCACTGTACTCATGGGTTAGATCTGAGGATCGGGGTTGTTTCCTTTTCTTTGAGGAAACTGGAAATCCAAAGGGTATTGAGACTGTCCGAGTCTGCGGGTTTCCTTCCTATTTTTGAAGAGTGCTTGAGAATGTCTTTGAGACTCAAGGAAGTTAGACCGTCCGTGTCTAGAGTTTCATCTTTTGTACTATGCTGTGAGAAACAGTAGTAGACTCTATGAAAGGACTGTTCTATGCTAATGACTAAGTTCTGTTCCTATACCTCTAGGAGGTCGTCGGGACAATTTGTATGAAGCCCAAGAGGAGGCTGGAAACTTTTAAGAAGCCGACGGGTCCTTGTACTAAGCCCAAGAGGAGGCTATCATTCCCGGAGGAAGAGGTCATTATATGAAGCCTAAGGGGAGGCTGTGAATACTTCTAAGAAGCCGACGGGTCCTTGTACGAGGCCCAAGAGGAGGCGGGGTTACTTTTAGGAAGCCTGTGGGTCCTTGTATAATGCCCAAGAGGAGGCCGATGCTTTTAAGAAGCCCGTGGGTCTATCATCTCCTTTCCATTAGGAGAGATAACTCTTTTAAAGATAAAAACCACTGGTAAACGTGCGAGGTTTACTATCCAGCGACTTTTAGCTTTTAAAGAGGGTTCCTTAGTTAAGGTCCAAGATTATGACCGTAGTGGGTACCCAAACCCCGAGACATTCAAGGCAAACTATCCACTAGGAATAGATCAAGTCAGGAAAGTTCGAGAATTTGGAAGAAACTCAAAGATGCCATTCATGGAGAATACATTCATCTTGGGGAGTAGAGCTTCTTGACGATTCCTAAGGAGGACAGCCGAAGAGAAGACTGTATCTGGTGCTCATATTGGGGATCTAGGTGTCTATTTCTACGAATAAATGAAACGACGTCACCTAGTTCTAGACGTAGTTGCCGGGGAAACTCGAAATATCTATACTATTATTACACAGTAGATATGAGTTTATGAAAGGAGACTTACAGTGAGCAGCCCCACAATACAGTTTATAATATGAAAGCAGTAAACGAAAGCGATAACCACTTACTCGGTTGGAGTGCTTCCATGCTGTTTGGTTAGTTGTTCAACAAAGAAAGATTGAAAACAACAGTATATTCAAAATCAAAGGAGAAAGTGCTTTGAAAAAGAAAGATTTGGGGCTTACACCTCAAAGAGAGGCCCAGGGTTTTATCAGTGAGCGCACTGTTTGACTTTGTACAGAGGGACTTATACAAGTGACTGGGGCCCAAAATGGTTTTTTGTACAAAGGGATGGGTCTTACACTCTCTCAAGAGGCCCAAAAAGGTTTAAAGGAAAAAGAGTGGGGCTTATAACACGAGGGTAGGCCCAAATGATTTTTCGTTTAAAAATGGCGATTGAGCTGAGGTTTTCTTTTAACGCGGAGGGACTTATACAATAAGTGAGGCCCAAAATTGTTTTGGTTAAAAGGGGGATTGGGTCTTACACTCTAATAGAGGCCCAAAGTGTTTTTAATGGGTCTTATAGCTCAAGGAGAGGCCCAAGGGTTATTTTGAAAAGGGCGACGATCGCGCCGTTTGTTTTTGACGGTATCGGGACTTATACAATATACTGAGGCCCAAAATGATTTGGTCAAAAAAAGGATTGGGTCTTACACTCTATTAGAGGCCCAAAAAGTTTTAAGAAAAAGAAATGGGTCTTACTACCCGAGGGTAGGCCCATGTTTATTTTAAAAAAGGCGACGATCGCGCCGTTTACTTGTACAGAGGGACTTATACAATGAATGAGGCCCAAAAAGTTTTTGTACAAGGGGGGATGGGTCTTACACTCTCTCAAGAGGCCCAAAGTGTTTTGAAAATGATTTATGAGGGTTGAATTAATCCAAAACACTAATTTGTTTTCAAAATGTATTTAATTGAATAAAAATTCAATTAAAATGATCAAAAATTGTTTAACACATGGAAAACAAATTGTGATCTTGGATTAATGCTTCAAACATTAAGCATTGACCTACAAAATAATTAGAAAGCATTAAAAGTTGCAAAATCAATGTAGAAAAAATATTTAAAATGTCAAAAATAATTAAAATATAAATTCTTTGCAAAAATATCAATTATATGAAATAAATAATATTTTTGGGATTTTTTGTTAAAATAAAATAATTTAACATTTTTGTGAATTATTAAAAAAAGAATCAACTCAAAATCATTAAAACTCAGAGAGAAATTAATTTTTGAATCAATTAAACAAAATCACAAAATTCAAATATTTGAATTTCTAAAAATGGTGCCAAGAACAAGATGAAGAACACGTGCGTGTTCCTGGTTTCTCAGATTTGCATTTTCTATCCAATCTCCATGAATACGTAATCATATCATGCAATCCACATATCATTATGGTCGTCTCAACTGAAATTCTGGTACAGACATGTGATGTCAGGTTCAATGTCACAACATCAAACTCTGTTGCATGAACAAGACAATAAAACAGAATATGAACACAGTCAATTGTTCAACCAGTTCGGTTCAACCAACTTACATCTGGGGGCATACCAAGCCAGGAAGGAAGTCCACTATTAGTAGTATCAAATTACAGACTCAACAGACCAGTTGACAATCTACCTAATTTAATCCCTACCCAATGACCCTTCTACCTAAGTCCTCCCTAGGTAAGAGACTCCATCTCACTTCCAATCATCTCGATGATGTCTAGCAGTCAACTACACCGTCACTGCATCAACAACTTGATTCCCTAATCTTTTCTATCACATAGACTTTGGAAGACACACTTCCATGACACCCCTTTGGAGTTGCTTCAAAGCTTCCTCCAAGAACAATACATCTCTTACCTACAGGCTTCGAGATAAACACGATGACCATCCCACAAACCGGGTGGTTCATCAACCAACACAACCCTTATAATCTACATGATGGCTGGCTTACTAAAACTAGGTTACAATGCTTCTATTTATAACCTATTTCCCAACTGGATTTGGGCCTTCAAATCATATCAAATCTTCTGTTCCAAATCTCCAAAAGATTCTGCTACTAAATAGATCTTCAATTAAATCCTCAATCAAATCTTCAATTAAATCTTCAATTAAATCTTCAATCATTAACTCTAAATATTCTCCATATCTTTATGCATTAAATTCAGCTCCACATAATATTTCCAGGATATTATGTATCTTTTAAATCTTCACTATTCAGCTGCAAGATCTTCTCTAAATATCTGATTTGATTTGAATTTAAAACCAGATTTTATCTTCAAATCTTTTCAAATCTTTCAGCCCTAAAAATAGCAACAAGATCTGCTCCACTTATGATTGCACCAGAATATATCTTTACCAAGATATTCACCTACAATCTCTCACTCTCTTCAGTAGAATATCTCTCCAATAACAGAAACACACGCAGTCCTAAAAACACAGCAGACTGATGTTCTGGTATAGTGATGTCAAGACATCGCATGTGACATCACTCTTCAGCACTATAACATTCTGCAATCCACAAACCACACAGATGGTTTTCTGATGTTCTGTCATCTGATGTTATGACATCGGGTTTGACATCAGTACAAAACTGCAACCCTTAAAAACTTAACATAACCAGAATGTTAACTCAACATAACAAGGCTGTTAAAAACTCATGTTGAAACATCAACCATGACATCAACATTGTTTTACCAAAATTCTAGCCAACTACAAGAATTAACAATCTCCCCCTTTGGCTAATTTTGGCTAAAACAATTTCAGCCTACATCAGAACAACTTGCAGCAGAAACAAACACTTTCACATCAGCATAACCAGATCACAGCTGTTCAAACACTTTCCCCCTCAACTGCTGCACCATATCAGAAAAGGCTTCACAACCACACCTTGGCAACCACTAGGCTAACTCTCCCCCTTTTTAGCCATAATTGGACAAACTCTGAACATAGCAGCAAGCACACAAAAATTCCAAAGGCAAACTCTGAATCATCCAACCAATATACTCAGAACAAAACTCAGACTCAGCAGCTACTACTTTCAATGATCAGCAGAGAAAAGATCAACTCCCCCTATCTAAGATAACCAGTGCACCTTTGCAAGAAGAACACCTTAAATGAATGGAAAACATAAGACTCATCTTCATGTCTTCAAGAGCGCACTCTCTGTTCAACTCACCTACTGAACGCATTCACTTAGTGCTTAATCACATAATTCCCTCTTAAGTGGTTATCTTCTCATGCTCCAAAACTCACATCTTGCCAAGCTGATCAACTTCTCTCAGGAATGAATTTCTTGATCATAGTCTTCATACATCCACAAATACACTGCCTTCCACTATACTTTAAGTCAAGTCTTCTTACTTTGAATTAAAACCACACACCTAGACAAGTGTGACATCTCCCATCAACAAAGACCCTCACAAAGTAATTCCAACATCTGCACAAATAAAATCGTCCTTCAGACTCCTCCACAGAAGCATGTGCGCATATGATTCAAACAATTAGCTTCACATGGCTAGAACACCAACATGTCATCCAGTAACCTAATGTCATAACATGTTATCTGACATTATATCCAATCTTCACAATCTTGATCAGCACGCAATCTTCACAAAAATCTGCATCCTTGCAGTAAAAGACCATAGACAACAGCCTTAACTCCCCCTGCCATGAACAACCCATGCTCCTTATGAAGATGAACACTTGACACCAGATAGAAGCACAATGAAATTGCCACATTCTCAACATTAAGAACTGCCACTTCTTGTGTTTGTTGAGCAAAATCTCATCATGATTATTTCCAATACATGATCTGTCAAGTCCAAAAAAAACACTTGATTTGGAATTTCACATATTCCATAACAACTGTCTTCAGATAACTTGCAACACAAGATAAGGACTGCCACCACCTTTTACTTGTATTAGAAGAAACCTCCTTATCTTCAGCCATTCTGATCAGATCACACCACTGACAACAACCTTCTGTCCTTATACCCACCTAAAGAAGTCTTCAACCTACTTAACCTCAAGATTAGAACCTGTCCATAATGACTAAACTGCCACTTCAGACACTAATGCTGCTTCTTCCAATTCCACCAGCCCAGTCCATCAGATAACTACCAAGCTCCCAACAAGGTCTTTGTTCACAAATAACCCGCAGATGATGCTTACTAATTCACACACTTCTTATACAGTCAGCTGATAAGGTTCCCTCAGGGTGTCATCTTCAAACATCAAGCTACTCCATCATGGCCACAAACAACAATATCCAGACTTCTCACACAAGGCATGACAATTTGTATGACCTCTTTTTCTGCACACGCCTGACAACTTCTGATTCTTCCTTATGACACATTCACAAGTTACTTTGGACTTCTTCAGTCTTCTCTACATTCTCCATCCAAGGCAGATCTTCTACTTCATCATCCTCCCGTATGACTATGTAGACACTCCTTAGGCAAAATGTAGGCACCAAGCTCCTGAACCAGAGCATAATCATCCTTCACCAAGAATATCCAACCAGATAATGTCCCAACACAAGTTAGAACATTTGCCACACACCAAGACATCATCACCTTGATTCTTGATATGCTCCACCAACTAGACTTACTATTGCACAGTAATCCAAAGCATCAGGGAATAACCTCTCATCCACCTTCAAGAAGAATAATCTTCTTGAGTCTTCAACTCATCACCCTTCTGCCCAAGAGTAACTTGTTCCAAGACAATCCTCAATAATAACCAGCTGCCACACTCTGATTATCTTGATTCTTCGAATTCACTTCTGAGATCAACCAATGCCACAGTTTGATCACCTCAAGCACGAATCCTCAAATGAAAACAGCCAAATGCCACATTTTGACCTTTGTCACGTTTGTCAGAACTCTCACAAAGATATCCTGATCCACCAAGGAAACTTGATCTTCAAGTCACATGTTCCACTTGCTCAAAAGCAAACACACTTAGACTCCCTAAGCCATGGTCATGTAACATCTTCTCCTTCCTGCAGCTCCCGCAAACTGCCATGAGAATGATCTTTTTGAAGCATCCTATTGTTCATTCCTGTAGATCACCTTATCATTAGCTGATGTGCCACCTTACCAGCTGAGACTTCTGATGCTAAGCTAGATGTCAGAACATTATGACATCCAACTGTTGAATTCAGCTCTTCCTTCTTCCACTCAGAAGAACCTCCTCCCTTTGCAGAAACAAATTTCCATGCTCTCATAGACTTGATTCAACAATCAAGTTTGAGTAGACAACCTCCATCCTGCTTAGAAATTCCAAAGACTTCAAACCTACCACATCTGAATCTTCAGAAAATAAGTAGTCCAAGACTACCCCATTACAATACTAAAGAAAGCCACTTCCCTTAGTAGAGCCGTCAGTAGAAAGCCAGAGATAACTGCCACTTATCCTAGACCTTCACAACCAGAGCAACCACCCTGCTCCAAACCACTTAGATCAGAAATAAACTGATCCAAGCTGAAACCCACAAGACTATGATGTCTTCATATCTTTTAGCCTTAAACACATCAGCTTGTCAACATTCCTCAACACTCTGCCTCTTCTAATTCAAACTTATCCCAGATAATTTGGATGATGCTCCAAGCACACAGTCACCAATCAACCCCACCAGATGATACATTCTCACACCTCAAAGAGAAATAACCAGCCACATAGAGAAAAATAAATTCTCAATACTTTTACAGTCCTGCACTTGTACCTCAGACATATACATAGTCTCCCGTCAATGTATATTGTCATTAGTTGAAGATAAACAAAAACTCAACATTTGATCTGGTCTGAAACTTGAGGCCCTAGCTGATCCCTCTTCTGCTAATCCACATCACTGATCACTATCTTTCTTTGGCTAAAATGATGTGTCAACATCAGTTCTGACATCAGTCTTCATCACATTAAACACTTCTACAATGGATTTGGAGACTCCGACCATATTAATCCACACATATCTCATGTAGGGGACACATGAGAACATATCAACATCTGATCAACTTCCAAGATTAGACCAACAAAACTGCAGTAACTTGCATACCACACTCTTCCAAAATCTTCTTCTTATAAGCACAAGGTTCAGACCTTTGTCAACTTAAGAGTGATAACTACCATCCTTCTGCATCTAAAGCCATACCATAGACACTCTGCTACTTCCAATCCTTTAAGCCTCAAAGCTGGAAGAGTTCACTCCATACGACTAATGCAGACACCAATTGACCCCAGGCTGATTTACACTGCTATTGAACACAAACTCTAGGATGCACTTTCCCTATAATATTGTCCTCAGACTGTTTAGCTCAAGCTTACTACCTTTTATATGAACAGCATCTCACAAATTGTTCAACTTCACAACTTCAGTGATCCTTCAAAACAGCTACAGTCTAACAGGTCTTTGACTCAGCATTTACCTTTAAACTGCTGATGTGTAGCGCGATGTCGAGACATTAGGATTGACATATCAAGCTTAGCTTCTTTCTTGATGAAACTGATAACATAACCAGAAAGACCCTCCTGAATAGGTCACCACAACTCAGCTTAAGAGATACCTTATCAAGATCTTCACTCCCGCATGAAAGATTTGACAGTGATACTCTTTTGCCTTGGGCTCCACCCTCTTCTTTCTTCATCAAGCCTTAAAAACAATCCATTCACCTTCTGATCACTTCTTTCCCCAAAACAAAGGTATGAGATAATCCTCAAGAATCTTCGATCTCTCAAACCAACCAGTTGAAGTTGCCTAGCACCAACTACCACGTCAGAGACCAACCTGCAGCGGAACATACAACGACTCCTCAACAACCTTCAGGTGCTGCTCAAAAATCCTTGCTTGTCACCAAGGGTCAACACTCTCACAATGGCAGCTCTGATAAATAGTCCATCCTTTACTTCAAGGGATCCTACACCCAACCGTATGAACTGGCCTAGTCCACAACTTAGCAACTATCTTCCTTGCTCACGAACCAGAAAGTATCTTCCCTAGATCTCATCCAGAAACAGACAGGATGCCTGCTCTGATACCAATTGAAATTCTGGTACATACATGTGATGTCAGGTTCAATGTCACAACATCAAACTCTGTTGCATGAACAAGACAATAAAACAGAATATGAACACAGTCAATTGTTCACCCAGTTCGGTTCAACCAACCTACATCTGGGGGCATACCAAGCCAGGAAGGAAGTCCACTATTAGTAGTATCAAATTACAGACTCAACAGACCAGTTGACAATCTACCTAATTTAATCCCTACCCAATGACCCTTCTACCTAAGTCCTCCCTAGGTAAGAGACTCCATCTCACTTCCAATCATCTCGATGATGTCTAGCAGTCAACTACACCGTCACTGCATCAACAACTTGATTCCCTAATCTTTTCTATCACATAGACTTTGGAAGACACACTTCCATGACACCCCTTTGGAGTTGCTTCAAAGCTTCCTCCAAGAACAATACATCTCTTACCTACAGGCTTCGAGATAAACACGATGACCATCCCACAAACCGGGTGGTTCATCAACCAACACAGCCCTTATAATCTACATGATGGCTGGCTTACTAAAAATAGGTTACAATGCTTCTATTTATAACCTATTTCCCAACTGGATTTGGGCCTTCAAATTATATCAAATCTTCTGTTCCAAATCTCCAAAAGATTCTGCTACTAAATAGATCTTCAATTAAATCCTCAATCAAATCTTCAATTAAATCTTCAATCATTAACTCTAAATATTCTTCATATCTTTATGCATTAAATTCAGCTCCACATAATATTTCCAGGATATTATGTATCTTTTAAATCTTCACTATTCAGCTGCAAGATCTTCTCCAAATATCTGATTTGATTTGAATTTAAAACCAGATTTTATCTTCAAATCTTTTCAAATCTTTCAGCCCTAAATATAGCAACAACATCTGCTCCACTTATAATTGCACCAGAATATATCTTTACCAAGATATTCGCCTATAATCTCTCACTCTCTTCAGTAGAATATCTCTCCAATAACAGAAACACGCGCAGTCCTAAAAACATAGCAGACTGATGTTCTGGTATAGTGATGTCAAGACATCGCATGTGACATCACTCTTCAGCACTATAACATTCTGCAATCCACAAACCACACATATGGTTTTCAGATGTTCTGTCATCTGATGTTATGACATCGGGTTTGACATCAGCACAAAACTGCAACCCTTAAAAACTTAACATAACCAGAATGTTAACTCAACATAACAAGGCTGTTAAAAACTCATGTTGAAACATCAACCATGACATAAACATTGTTTTACCAAAATTCTAGCCAACTACAAGAATTAACATCAACCTCACGATCATGTCTATGTACTTTAATTTCATTTAAATTAAACATACAACAAGAAATCACGAAGAGACCTCAAGAACCCTAATTTCTGCATGAAGGCTAGGATTTTTGATACACGATTCAAACAATGCAATTAATTGAGGGAAAACATTCCATGCATGATTATGAACATATGGCCAAATTATTGTGCGAGAAAATATGCATGGATTTAGAGATGACCAAGCATGTGCTTACCTCTAGGCCGTGACAGCAAGTTCAAAGTGATTTTTGATTTGGAGGTGTTACAGATGAGTGGTGATGATCTGAACAGCTTCCCTACACCCTATGGATTATGTTTGGATGGTTGGACTTGATTGAAATTGGCTGGATCATTTTGTGGTACCTCAGCTGCACTTTGGTTAAAACCTTGAGCAACCAGCTGGTGATTTTGTGAAATTGATGTTTCAGAAGTAATCTAAGTGTTTGATCAGCTCATATGTGATGTATGTGAGGTGTGTGAGTGATTGGTTTGATTGGAATTGCTCTCAAACTCAAAACCCGATAGTGACTTGCCTTAGAAGGCAAAATTGGAGTGAAAGAAGAGATTTTGAGGAAAGCATCTGTTAGATGGCTTTGGTGTACTCAAACTGACCATAATTGAGCTCTATTTATAGTAGAGCAAGTTTGTTTTGCAAGGAATAGTGCATGGCAACTGGTAAGTAGGTTTGGCCAATGTTGGCAAATGAAAATGCAAGTCTCCTCTAGCCATTGACTAGAGGTTAGGGCACAGAGCTATGGTCCCCTTGGTCTTGGATAAGTCTTGACTAATTTTAGATGAGAATGGCTCAGTCCATGCTACCTTGATGGTTCCATTGAATGCCTCATTCCAAATTTGAAGTCTTGTCCCTATTTTGGCCATTCTAGGTTCAACATGCTATTTCTTGTTCCATGGACTTTGGAGGTTTGGCTCAGTGATTGTCCCCTTTAGATTCAATCCTCTGAGGTGTCCAAGTGGATAGGAGCAATTGAATTTGGCTGATTTTGGCAAATCGACCAAAGTTCCAAATTCTGCCTTGCCTTGACAGATTTTAGCAAGGCAACTTGCCAATGTCATATCTCATGGTGTAAGTTGAATTTGGCAATGTTCTTGGCCATTTTGGAAAGCTCTTACATGATACAACAACTGTTTGAACAAGTTTGGTTTTGATCTCTTTTGATTCCAAGTGAAAAATCCCCCTACATTTGGCAAAAAGTGAGGCAGAATCTGACTTAGTGAAAATTTCACTAAGTGTTGGAAAAAGTGACATTTTCACTTTTTAGCCACTTTGATCACTCCATAACTCAAAATCCTTAATGAATTGGAATGACTTGTAGTTGAAGTTTTTGTAGGTGATAATGAGGGCTACAAATCCATCTTTGGATGAGAAAAAATGGCCTTGTGGTTTAGGAGTTATGGTCCTTCAAAGTTGGTACCCTTGCCACTTTATTTTTAACTTAGAAAAATTTCTAAGTTTTATGGTTACCCCTTTTACAAGTTATCTCACTTTTCTTGATTTTTCTTGATGAATGATGATTCAAATCATACATTAACATCATTTTAGGGTTAAAAATCCATTTTGGTGAAAAATCTCAAAAAGGGTTTTAACCTGAAGGAGAAGACTTTAACTCAGTGTAGAGCAATGCCATCTTTCCTTGGGAATTTCTCATGCTAAAAGAGGGACAGTGGCGTGGATATAGATGATCCAGAGGCTTGCCGCTTACAGCGATTAGATGAAGGGAAAGGAGTTGTTGATGTTTGTGTACTGTGAACGAGGCACGGCTTTGATGCTAAAAGGTTGATTGGATCAACCAGTGGTCTTCTTATACAAAGCCTAAGAGGAGGCTAATTTCCGCTAGGAAAACCATTATACAAAGCCTAAGAGGAGGCTATTTTGTGTCCCGTACAAAGCCCGAGAGAGAGGCTAAAAGTTTTTGACCCGACGATGGAGTCTTTTGGTATCTCATATAAAGCCCGAGATGGAGGCTATTTTGTGTCCCGTACAAAGCCCGAGAGAGAGGCTAAAAGTTGTTTGACTCCGCTGGGGAGAATCATTGTACAAAGCCCAAGAGAAGGCAAGGGTTACTGTGTCAGTTTAAGTGACAGGTCCAGTATACTGATTTTAAAGAGAAAATCAGTTCTTATATGAGCATCATTGTACTCATGGGTTAGATCTGAGGATCGGGGTTGTTTCCTTTTCTTTGAGGAAACTGGAAATCCAAAGGGTATTGAGACTGTCCGAGTCTGCGGGTTTCCTTCCTATTTTTGAAGAGTGCTTGAGAATGTCTTTGAGACTCAAGGAAGTTTAGACCATCCGTGTCTAGAGTTTCATCTTTTGTACTATGCTGTGAGAAACAGTAGTAGACTCTATGAAAGGACTGTTCTATGCAAATGACTAAGTTCTGTTCCTATACCTCTAGGAGGTCGTCGGGACAATTTGTATGAAGCCCAAGAGGAGGCTGGAAACTTTTAAGAAGCCGACGGGTCCTTGTACGAAGCCCAAGAGGAGGCTATCATTCCCGGAGGAAGAGGTCATTATATGAAGCCTAAGAGGAGGCTGTGAATACTTCTAAGAAGCCGACGGGTCCTTGTACGAGGCCCAAGAGGAGGCAGGGTTGCTTTTAGGAAGCCTGTGGGTCCTTGTATAATGCCCAAGAGGAGGCCGATGCTTTTAAGAAGCCCGTGGGTCTATTATCTCCTTTCCATTAGGAGAGATAACTCTTTTAAAGATAAAAACCACTGGTAAACGTGCGAGGTTTACTATCCAGCGACTTTTAGCTTTTAAAGAGGGTTCCTTAGTTAAGGTCCAAGATTATGACCGTAGTGGGTACCTAAACCCCGAGACATTCAAGGCAAGCTATCCACAAGGAATAGATCAAGTCAGGAAAGTTCGAGAATTTGGAAGAAACTCAAAGATGCCATTCACGGATAATACATTCATCTTGGGGAGTAGAGCTTCTTAACGATTCCTAAGGAGGACAACCGAAGAGAAGACTGTATCTGGTGCTCCTATTGGGGATCTAGGCGTCTATTTCTACGAATAAATGAAACGGCGTCACCTAGTTCTAGACGTAGTTGCCGGGGAAACTCGAAATATCTATACTATTATTACACAGTAGATATGAGTTTATGAAAGGAGACTTACAGTGAGCAGCCCCACAATACAGTTTATAATATGAAAGCAGTAAGCGAAAGCGATAACCACTTACTCGGTTGGAGTGCTTCCATGCTGTTTGGTTAGTTGTTCAGCAAAGAAAGATTGAAAACAACAGTATATTCAAAATCAAAGGAGAAAGTGCTTTGAAAAAGAAAGATTTGGGGCTTACAGCTCAAAGAGAGGCCCAGGGTTTTATCAGTGAGCGCACTGTTTGACTTTGTACAGAGGGACTTATACAAGTGACTGGGGCCCAAAATGGTTTTCTGTACAAAGGGATGGGTCTTACACTCTCTCAAGAGGCCCAAAAAGGTTTAAAGGAAAAAGAGTGGGGCTTATAACACGAGGGTAGGCCCAAATGATTTTTCGTTTAAAAATGGCGATCGCGCCGATGTTTTCTTTTAACGCGGAGGGACTTATACAATAAGTGAGGCCCAAAATTGTTTGGTTAAAAGGGGGATTGGGTCTTACACTCTAATAGAGGCACAAAAAGGTTTACGAAAAAGAAATGGGTCTTACTACTCGAGGGTAGGCCCAGGTTTATTTTTAAAAAAGGCGACGATCGCGCCGTTTGTTTTTTACGGTGTCGGGACTTATACAAGTGACTGAGGCCCAAAATGATTTGGTCAAAAAAAGGATTGGGTCTTACACTCTATTAGAGGCCCAAAATGTTTTAAGAAAAAGAAATGGGTCTTACTACTCGAGGATAGGCCCAGATGATTCTTTTATTTTAAACGGGCGACGATCGCGCCGTTTACTTGTACAGAGGGACTTATACAATGAATGAGGCCCAAAATGTTTTTGTACAAGGGGGGATGGGTCTTACACTCTCTCAAGAGGCCCAAAGTGTTTTGAAAATGATTTATGAGGGTTGAATTAATCCAAAACCCTAATTTGTTTTCAAAATGTATTTAATTGAATAAAAATTCAATTAAAATGATCAAAAATTGTTTAACACATGGAAAACAAATTGTGATCTTGGTTTAATGCTTCAAACATTAAGTATTGACCTACAAAATAATTAGAAAGCATTAAAAGTTGCAAAATCAATGTAGAAAAAATATTTAAAATGTCAAAAACAATTAAAATATTAATTCTTTGCAAAAATATCAATTATATGAAATAAATAATATTTTTGGGATTTTTTGTTAAAATAAAATAATTTAACATTTTTGTGAATTATTAAAAAAAGAATCAACTCAAAATCATTAAAACTCATAGAGAAATTAATTTTTGAATCAATTAAACAAAATCACAAAATTCAAATATTTGAATTTCTAAAAATGGCGCCAAGAACAAGCTGAAGAACACGCGCGTGTTCTTGGTTTCTCAGATTTGCATTTTCTATCCAATCTCCATGAATACGTAATCATATCATGCAATCCACATATCATTATGCTCGTCTCAACCTCACGATCATGTCTATGTACTTTAATTTCATTTAAATTAAACATACAACAAGAAATCACGAAGAGACCTCAAGAACCCTAAATTCTGCATGAAGGCTAGGATTTTTGATACACGATTCAAATAATGCAATTAATTGAGGGAAAACATTCCATGCATGATTATGAACATATGGCCAAATTATTGTGCGAGGAAATATGCATGGATTGAGAGATGACCAAGCATGTGCTTACCTCTAGGCCGTGACAGCAAGTTCAAAGAGATTTTTGATTTGGAGGTGTTACAGATGAGTGGTGATGATCTGAACAGCTTCCCTACACCCTATGGATTGTGTTTGGATGGTTGGACTTGATTGAAATTGGCTGGATCATTTTGTGGTACCTCAACTGCACTTTGGTTAAAACCTTGAGCAACCAGCTGGTGATTTTGTGAAATTGATGTTTCAGAAGTAATCTAAGTGTTTGATCAGCTCATAGGTGATGTATGTGAGGTGTGTGAGTGATTGGTTTGATTGGAATTGCTCTCAAACTCAAAACCCGATAGTGACTTGCCTTAGAAGGCAAAATTGGAGTGAAAGAAGAGATTTTGAGGAAAGCATCTGTTAGATGGCTTTGGTGTACTCAAACTAACCATAATTGAGCTCTATTTATAGTAGAGCAAGTTTGTTTTGCAAGGAATAGTGCATGGCAGCTGGTAAGTAGGTTTGGCCAATGTTGGCAAATGAAAATGCAAGTCTCCTCTAGCCATTGACTAGAGGTTAGGGCACAGAGCTATGGTCCCCTTGGTCTTGGATAAGTCTTGACTAATTTCAGATGAGAATGGCTCAGTCCATGCCACCTTGATGGTTCCATTGAATGCCTCATTCCAAATTTGAAGTCTTGTCCCTATTTTGGCCATTCTAGGTTCAACATGCTATTTCTTGTTCCATGGACTTTGGAGGCTTGGCTCAGTGATTGTCCCCTTTAGATTCAATCCTCTGAGGTGTCTAAGTGGATAGGAGCAATTGAATTTGGCTGATTTTGGCAAATCGACCAAAGTTGCAAATTCTGCCTTGCCTTAACAGATTTTAGCAAGGCAACTTGCCAATGTCATATCTCATGGTGTAAGTTGAATTTGGCAATGTTCTTGGCCATTTTGGAAAGCTCTTACATGATACAACAACTGTTTGAACAAGTTTTGTTTTGATCTCTTTTGATTCCAAGTGAAAAATCCCCCTACATTTGGCAAAAAGTGAGGCAGAATCTGACTTAGTGAAAATTTCACTAAGTGTTGGAAAAAGTGACATTTTCACTTTTTAGCCACTTTGATCACTCCATAACTCAAAATCCTTAATGAATTGGAATGACTTGTAGTTGAAGTTTTTGTAGGTGATAATGAGGGCTACAAATCCATCTTTGGATGAGAAAAAATGGCCTTGTGGTTTAGGAGTTATGGTCCTTCAAAGTTGGTACCCTTGCCACTTTATTTTTAACTTAGAAAAATTTCTAAGTTTTATGGTTACCCCTTTTACAAGTTATCTCACTTTTCTTGATTTTTCTTGATGAATGATGATTCAAATCATACATTAACATCATTTTAGGGTTAAAAATCCATTTTGGTGAAAAATCTCAAAAAGTCAAAGTTGACTTTTGTGCACAGTTGACTTTTTATCAGATGAATTCCAAACTGTGCAATTCTTCAGGAAATCATGTCCTTGACCTAAATCAAACTTGATGGACATGTTCCATGGGTGTCATAGGGTACATTCAATCATGTATTAGGGTTTGGGAGCATGTCCTGGTCAAAAGTGAAAGTTACGGTTGACTTTTCCCTTAAAACCCTAATTGTGGTGCAGATGGAATTGAGACTTGTTGCTCAAACTTCTTGGATTAATCCATTGTCCCAAATGGATCAATATGGTATGTTAGAGACCCTAAAATCATCTCTTGAGGTCTTGGCTCATGATTTGTCCCAAAAGTCAACTTAGGGGTGAATTAGGTCAAGAAACCCTAATTCCTGATTTTTGATGAATGCATCCCTTGAGGCAAAATTGACTTGATGCATGGGTTCATGAGGTTCCATGAAGTATATTAGGTTATGTTTTGGATCAATGGCTTGTGCCCAGATGAAACTTTTCATCTGGAGGCCCTGGGTGATCAAAACCCTAATTTGGTGACACTGGTGATCTTGAGGCTTGATCCACCTAGAAGGGAGCAACCTTGTGCTTAATCCTTGAAGTGGGAGTCCTTTTGATCCTTTGAGGATGTTTGAGAGATTATACAAGTTGAAAATCAAGTCATTTCTTGATTGAGCCTTTGTCTAAAGCTCAGAGAGGGCTTGAAACCCTAATTTTGATTGCAGTCAATGCTCAACAATTCCTTGAGGAAACTGATGAGGCATGATGATTCATCCATATTGTGATGATGATTTACACAATGATGGGAAACTTTAGTGGTCAAAATTTGGGGTATTACAGATGCCCCTATTTAATCTTCTTGGACTCGAAGGTGTGAATGACGAAGGTGTTCGGGCATTCGGGGTGCAAGAGGATTAAATATCGGAATACCTGAAATTTTGATGGTGGTTATGAATGGTAGCTTACGCATTCATCTTCTTTTGCTAAGCAATGATGCTTAGAAAAGGTAAACTTCCCCTCGATCCTGGTTTCCTACCAAGGAACTGGTCTTAGTTTCTGATTTAAACTTCCCCTCGTTCTTGGTTTCCTACCAAGGAACTGGTCTTAGTTTCTGATTTAAACTTCCCCTCGATCCTGGTTTCCTACCAAGGAACTGGTCTTAGTTTCTGATTTAAACTTCCCCTCGATCCTGGTTTCCTACCAAGGAACTGGTCTTAGTTTCTGATTTAAACTTCCCCTCGATCCTGGTTTCCTACCAAGGAACTGGTCTTAGTTTTTGATTTAAACTTCCCCTCGATCCTGGTTTCCTACCAAGGAATTGGTCTTAGTTTCTTTTGTCAATAAACTTTACTGACAAGGGACGCTATTCGTAGCGGCTTTCCTTCAAACTTCTCGCCGAATTTTCCTGGGGAGATGCCATTTGAGTGGAAAAAGTTTTGATGTCAGACTTGCTGGGGAACCCATTCGTCTGAATTGTAGAGGTACACAAACTTCTCTGTTTTGGAGACGCCATTTGTCAATTCTACTGGGGAAAGCGAGTCTCTTGAGAGACTGTTTTTGTTTGGGGTTACATCATACTTTTCTCGGGATCTTCCCGGAGAAATGCCATATGATGGGATCCAATTTTGAGGTGCCAATGACCTTCTCATCAGTGGTTTTTCGGAGCAAAACTGGCGTGCTGCCGAATCTCTGATCACGAGGCTTTCTCTGTGGATTTTCCTTAATCCGGGAAAGCAAGGATATCATCTTCAATGGCGAAGAGTGATGTTTATTGAAAGTTTTCTCTGGCTTTTCAGAGGTTCAAGTTATCAAAGTGGTCAAGGACCAACTTCTTTCCAGAATTAAACTGAAAGCGAGGTTGTTCAGACACAGTATTTCCCGACGAGGCAAGAAATGACAACTTGATTGAGAGGACTTCTACCACTAGGGGACAAGACCGACTAGAGTGATAGTGATGCAATATGAAATGTGAATGCAAATAAAAAATGCATGATGTATGTATGTATATGCTGACAAAACAGACGCGACATACAGACTAATGGATGAACACAATTGGATACTCGGCCATTGCGGGGCGAAGAAGTACCGTTGATTCAAAATAGCAATTCCACCTTGCTTAGGAGAGATAGTCCCATTGGGAGCTATGTTGATCGGGCTTAGGAGATGAGAACTCAGCCGAGGATGTCAGACGAAACATGGTCTCTAACATTATTGATCCTTCATTCAGGAGTACTGGTCTAGAAGGAGTACCTTGATTCTGCACTTTGAAGTTCGCTTACTTCGGGAGAAGCGATCGATGTTCTTCTGATGTTCAACAGTCAAAAGAAATGCCATCTTTAATTTAAAAGCAGAAAAAGTTTAACAAGTAAATTTATTTTTTGTTTTATTTCAAGAATCGCTGATTAAGTTTAAACAACGTCGTCCTGTAAAGCTAAAACAAGTAAAGAATTACAAACACAAGCACAAGGGCTCAAATTTTATTGATAAGATGGAGATCAGCCAAACGCGTGATTCCAAAGAGTATATACAAAGTTAGAAAATGGTAATTTACAGGGAAAAGGGCTACGTTGAAACATAACGACCACTATCCTTCTACCAACTTTGAGTTCGGGACATCCTGAGCTTCTGTCGAAGATGACCTTTGACGGGAGATTTCCTCCGATGGATGATGCAACTGTTGTTGCTGCTGAGGGACTTGCCTCTGTTGAACATAGTTACTTGCCATTATCCCTAATTTTTGCCTGGATTGTACTATGAGATTTCCAATCCATCGGGATGATTTTTTTCATGTCTCTAACTTTTGCCTGGACCGCCCTTTCGGGTTTTCAATCCACCGAGACGTTTTTTTTTTTTTATAGTTTTAGGCGAAGTATTTCTTGACTACATCAACATTCGTGGGGTAGGCAAATTCCTCTCCGTCCATGGTTGCAAGTCTCAAGGCGCCGCCTGAGAAAGCTTTTGTGACCACATAAGGGCCATCATAATTTGGGGTCCATTTGCCCCGAGTATCAGTGAGAAAAGATTGTACCTTCTTGAGCACGAGGTCTCCTTTTCTGAAGACACGAGGTCGGACCTTTTTGTCAAACGCTCTCTTCATCCTCTGTTGATACAACTGACCGTGGCATAGTGCCGTGATTCGCTTTTCTTCGATCAGATTTAGTTCGTCGTGTCGACTTTGACACCATTCAGCTTCGGTAAGCTTAGCTTCCATCAATACCCGGATTGATGGGATCTCTACTTCTATGGGGAGCAATGCTTCCATGCCATATACTAGAGAGAAAGGGGTTGCCCCTGTTGAAGTGCGGACAGATGTGCGATAACCGTGAAGAGCAAAGGGTAGCATCTCGTGCCAATCTTTGTAGGTTACAACCATCTTTTGAACGATCTTCTTGATGTTCTTGTTAGCCGCTTCTACCGCTCCGTTCATCTTGGGTCGGTAGGGAGATGAGTTATGGTGTTCGATCTTGAACTCTGCACACAACTCTTTCATCATCTTATTGTTCAAGTTAGATCCATTATCAGTAATGATCTCGCTTGGAACACCATAACGGCATATGATATTGTTTTTGATAAATCGGACCACCACTTGTCGGGTTACATTGGCGAATGACGCTGCTTCGACCCACTTGGTGAAATAGTCAATGGCTACAAGGATGAACCGATGTCCGTTTGAAGCCTTGGGCTCAGTCATGCCAATCATGTCGATTCCCCATATGGAAAAAGGCCACGGGGAAGAAAGAACTTTGAGATGTGATGGCGGTACATGAATTTTGTCGGAGTATATCTGACACTTGTGACACCTCCTCATGTACTTGTAGCAGTCGGATTCCATGGTTAACCAATAATACCCTGCTCACAGAATTTTTCTGGCCATTGTGTGTCCGTTGGCATGAGTGCCAAAGGATCCTTCATGAATTTCTTTTATGAGCATGTCTGCTTCTGGTCTGTCGACGCATCGGAGCAAGACCATGTCAAAATTTCTCTTATAAAGAGTGTCACCGCTCAGGAAGAAGTTTCCAGCCAATCTTCTGAGGGTTTTCCTATCCTTTCTGAGTGCCCCAGATGGGTACTCTTGTTTCTGAAGGAAGCATTTGATATCGTGATACCAAGGTCTGTCATCTATGACTGCTTCAATCGTGAAGACGTAAGCGGGCCGTTCAAGGCGCATGATGTCGATCTTAGGTATGTCGTTCCATCGACCTATACTAATCATGGACGAGATAGTGGCTAATGCATCAGCCATGTTGTTCTCATCACGAGGGATGTGATGAAAGTCGATTCTGTTGAAGAAGGGTAACAACCTTCTTGCATAGTCTTTGTAAGGAATCGATCCTGATTGGTATGTGTTCCAATCTCCTTTTATCTGGTTAATAACCAAGGCTGAATCGCCGTATACGTCCAAGTTATTGATCCTTAAATCAATCGCTTCTTCGAGACCCATGATACATGCTTCGTATTCGGCCTCGTTGTTCGTACATTTGAACGTAAGTCTGGCAGTGAAAGGAATGTGGGAACCCTGAGGGGTAACAATGATTGCCCCAATTCCGTTTCCATAATGATTGACTGCTCCGTCAAAGATAAGTCCCCACTGGGAACCTGGTTCTGGCCCTTCACTGGGTAGCGGTTCATCGCAATCTTTCATCTTTAGATACATGACATCTTCGTCTGGGAAGTCAAACCCGATTGATTCTTGATCGCCAATCGGTTGATGAGCCAAATGATCGGCTAAAATACTTCCTTTAATGGCTTTCTGAGCGTGGTACTTTATGTCATATTCTGATAGCAGCATCTGCCAACGGGCAATCCTTCCCGTGAGAGCAGGTTTTTCGAAAACGTACTTGATTGGATCCATTTCGGAGACCAACCAAGTAGTATGACGAATCATGTACTGGCGAAGACGCTTGGCTACCCAAGCCAAAGCGCAACAAGTTTTCTCAAGCATTGTGTACCGAGTCTCGCAGTCGGTGAATTTCTTGCATAGATAGTAAATGGCAGACTCTTTCCGTTTAGTTTCGTCTTGTTGGCCAAGTACACATCCCATTGAGTCCTCTAGGACTGTGAGGTAAATGATCAGTGGTCTTCCTTCCACTGGAGGTGATAGAATCGGAGGATTCAATAGATATTCCTTGATACTGTCGAAGGCGGTTTGGCAATCATCTGACCAAACGCAATCCTGATTCTTTTTGAGTAATTTGAAAATCGGCGCACACGTCGCGGTCATAAGGAAATGAATCTGGAGATGTAGTTCAAACGTCCCAGGAATCCTCTGACTTGTTTTTCAGTTTTCGGAGAAGGCATTTCTTGAATGGCCTTGACCTTGTCAGGATCAACCTCAATTCCTTTCTGGCTGACGATGAACCCTAGTAGTTTCCCTGAACGGACACCGAAGGTGCACTTGTTGGGATTCAAGCGGAGCTTGAATTTTCTTAGACGTTCGAACAATTTTGACAGATGTTCAACATGCTCATCCTCTGTTCTTGATTTTGCAATCATATCATCGACATACACTTCGATTTCCTTGTGTATCATGTCATGAAACAGAGTAGTCATGGCCCTTTGATAGGTTGCCCCGGTGTTCTTCAAACCGAACGACATTACCTTGTAACAAAAGGTACCCCATGGGGTAATGAACGAAGTTTTCTCCATGTCTTTCGGCGCCATTTTGATCTGGTTATAGCCCGAGAATCCATCCATGAAGGAGAATACTTTGAACTTTGTTGTGCTGTCAACCAGCATGTCAATGTGCGGTAAAGGAAAGTCGTCCTTTGGACTTGCCCTGTTCAGATCTCTGTAATCGACACACATTCTGACCTTTCCGTCCTTTTTGGGAACAGGTACGATGTTAGCTAACCATTGAGGATATTCAGATGTAGCAAGGAAACCCGCGTCAATCTATTTCTGTACCTCCTCTTTGATTTTGATAGCCATGTCCGGGTGAGTCCGTCTCAACCTTTGCTTTACTGGCGGACATTCTGATCTCAACGGTAAGTGATTTTCCACGATGCTGGTATCCAACCCTGGCATATCCTGATAGGACCAAGCGAATACATCGAGGAATTCTTTGAGAAGCTTTATTAAACCCTCTCTGGCAGTTGGACTGAGCAGTGCCCCAATCCTGATTTGTTTTCTCTCTTGCTCTGAACCCAAGTTTACCATTTCCAACGGTTCTTTATGAGGTTCAATGGACCTTTCCTCTTGTCTGAGTAGTCGGGAGATCTCTTCTGGAATTTCGTTGTCATTTTCTTCTTTAGCCTCGAATACCTGGAACTCAAAGTTGGGAGAAGGCATCGGATCGTATGTTTCAACTGGGTTTAAAACAAGCAATCTGCATAACGTGATGATTCGTGTTTAGAAGAGATAGAGAAAATGCAAGTGTGTACAGTGTATTTGTTTTACTGCTTGTTTTTATTTTTGAGTTTTTTAGGATTACCATTTTCTGAAAAAGCAAAAAGAGAAAACAGCAATTAATGCGGAAATTACAGAACGACGTTATTTTATTAATGAACAAGTCGACTCTTGAAACTACAGCCCTATAAAACAAAACTCTGTCGCTTCGGGCAAAGCGAAGAGGGATATTTACAGAAAGCGAGCCCTATCAAAACATCTGTTTCACCTGGGCAGGGTGAAAGGTTAAAGATGGCAATTACTTTAACTGATGAACGACCTTCGGAACCTCGACGACAACCCATTGGCGGCGAACTCCTCGGTGAATCACAAAGTCTGGCACCTTCCTTGATTTATCTTCAGAAATGACGCTGATTTCTGGTGGAGCAGGATCGTTGGAATCTGTCTCCCAGGCAAAATTGTCGTAGGAGTATTCCTCTGTTGTATTTTGCATAGCATTGGTGCTCTCAGCTGTATCTCCCCATCCAGTTGGCTGGATATCTTCGAGCTTGATACGAGAGCTTTCGGGAGCAGTGTACTTGACCATAAAGTCGTATTTTCCACTTGGTTGTCCCAGAGTGTCCCAAACTTCTTTGGAACTGGAGAAGTCATCCCTCTCGATGACGTTGACCTCGGGAAAAGCATAATTGATAAATTCTAGTCCTGCAAACGTTGCGAATTCATCGTCGTGTTGAGTAATTTCCGAATGACCTGAGTGTTGATCCCATGACATGGTGGGGGCATAGGTATTCTGTTCAATGACGCTCAGCTGAGTTTCATTGTTCGGCTGCCTCTCTTGCCCCAAGTTTCCTGGGTAAGGTTGCCACATTGGCAGACCATCTATTGGGCCATAGTAAGTGTGGTCAAAGTTATCTTTCATCAGAGTGTCCTCCTCTAATGAATTTGGCGGAGCACGGCATCCTTCCGGATCACAATCTTTGTAGATCATTTCGACATCTGATCTTGGTATAAATCTCGGACTTTCTGTAGGAAAGCAAAAAGGCATAGGCACCTCTTCCTGAGACATATAACCGTCCTTGTTAAGATAGGACTTCCATTCTTCATCCGTGTCAGAGGGATCTTCCTCATTGATAGCATGAACTGTCTGAGACACTAGGTGAAGAAAACCTCCACTGTGGAAGAAGTTTTGAAGGGGATGAAGACTTTCATCGTTGGCAACTGTCTGGGTACAGGTTGCAGAAAAACCAAGACCCTTCTTGGTTTTATTGTCAATAGGAACAACAAGCCGTCCCCATTCTGTCGTATCGGTACTCTCGACCGCTTTGATAGCATCTTTGTATGAAGAAATTGAAGTTTCTTCTTTGAACTGATTGTCCTTGCTCACCGATAGTGCTTGGAACTGAGTTCCAATAACCTCCTCGGGTTCCGCACAAGTAGATGATGATAGGTTACTCACAAGCAAGGCTTGTTCTCCACAAACCGTGACAAGTTGATCGTTCTTGACGAACTTTAGCTTTTGGTGGAGGGTCGAAGTAACCGCTCCAGCCTGATGTATCCAAGGTCTTCCTAATAAACAACTGTATGTTTCCCGGATGTCCATGACCTGGAAAGTGATTTGGAAAGTGTGAGGACCAATAGTTATGGGAAGATCAACTTCGCCGATAACTGTTTTTCTGGATCCGTCGAATGCTTTGACGACGACCTCGCTGACTCTCATCGGAGGGCCCTTGAATGATAATTGCATCAAAGTGGACTTCGACATAACATTCAGGGCTGACCCTGTGTCTACCAGTACGCTGGTTAAAGCATCGTCCTGGCAGTTAACTGTGATATTGAGCGCCATGTTATGACGACGACCCTCTTCAGGTAATTCTTCATCACTAAATCCCAAATTATTGCAGGAAGTGATGTTAGAGACAATGCTATCGAATTGTCTGATTGTTACATCCTGTTCCACAAAGGCTTGCTCCAAGACTTTCTGTAGAGCCTCTCTGTGTGCTTCTGAACTGAGTAACAGTGATAATACTGAGATCTTTGAAGGAGTTTGTAACAGTTGATCGACAATGTTATATTCACTCCTTTGGATGAGCTTTAGCATCCCATCCTTGTCTTTTGAAAAGTCGGGACTACTAGATTGACCGACTGGCGGATCAGGAATTTCTGCCTGAAGTTCCTTTTCTTTGTTGGATTCTCCAACCCCTCGGTTGAAGATTCGACCGCTCCGTGTTACACGACTGATGTCTGCAATATTCACGACGGAGGGTAATGGAATTTCCTTTCCATTCTCGATTATTGTTGCACCGTATTTGTAAGGGATTGCCTTAGCTGATTCATACGGTAGTGGCCCCGGTAGATAGATGACTATGGGAACCTTCTGATTTTTCTGACCATCATAAGTAATCTCGATCTGTTCCTAGTTTGGAACTTTAGATTCGTCAAGTAGAGGAATGATGGCAAAAACATCCCTGGTCCTATGATGACCAGAGATTGTGACAACATCCTCAACTTGATCGGCAAGGTAGTTCGGCGTCCAGTTGATGGGTCCAGAACCTGGATATGGACGAATTTCTCCATGATCGACCCGACCCTGAAGAGCTGCTCTCACAAGGTAACACCCTTGGTTACTTTCCGAACAGACGCTACAACTGTCATAGTTGTGTGGAGGCACCTGGCCACGCCCACTTTGAATACAATGTAACCTCACTAGGTTACCTTCCATTGATCGGACATCCTGACTTTGACGACGAGTAGGATTCCTGTTATTGATACTAATCTGCTGAGTATCTTCATCCATGTAGATTGGCATCCACCAGTGATTTAACAAGTGCTGAAGCGCCTCCTGGACAAGGGTACAACCTCGATCGTTTTCGCAACCCGCTTTACAGCTTTGATAGTCATGTGATATTAAGAATCCAAGTCGGACTTGCTCAGCATGTAACTCTACCAGGTTGGTATTCATTACGCGGATATCGAAGATCTGAACCATGTTGATTTGATAGGAGTTCCTATCATGGTAGTCTTGGATCCATCCAAGATCCATCTGACGTTGGAGGGCCTCTTGTATGAAAGAGCATCCCTGTTTGTTTATCGAACAAATCAGACAGGAACTGTAATCGTGTCGCGGCAGATTATGATACTGGCTTTGCCTTGAGTGCATCGCCACCAAGTTGACATTCATTGCACGGATGTCGTGGTTCTGAATGACGTTGGAATTTGTGTAAACCATGTTAACTCCACGAACTCGGTGCTCTTGGATCCATCCGAGATCCATCTGTTCCTGTAGAGCTGATTGCACTACCGAACATCCTTGGTTATCTTTAGAGCAGATATCACACTGGTGATAGTTATGAGGTGGCACATGGCCATATCCACTATGTCTACAATGCATCTTGACCAGATTGGTTTTCAACAAGAGTACATCGTGAATTTGATATACATTGTTAGTCTCTTTCTCAATCAGATTGACTGCAGCTTTCTCATGTTGAGGCAGCGGGTTCGTGAGAACATTAGGATTCGTATCTTTGAAAGATAAGAGCCCGCTCCTAACAAGCTTTTGCACGTCAGATTTGAAATTGAGACAAGTCTCAATGTTATGCCCTGAACCTCCTTGATGATAAGGGCATGTTTGATCCGCCTTAAACCAAAAAGGCGGATTTTCCGGAACTGTAAGAGGAGACTTAGTCTGAATGTGCCCCTTAGCCAGTAGTAACGGAAATAATTCTGCGTACAACATGGGTATAGGATCAAACCCTGATGGCCGTGTTGTACGGTTGTTGTTATATGGAGGACGAGCCTGCTGAAGAGGCTGTTGTGTCCTTTGTTGGTCAGGTTGGCTCTGCGCAACCTGAGGTTGATACATAGGAACAGGCGCGGGGCCGATAGCAGGAGTTACAGCTGCTACTGGCTGATAACGTCGCCTTTGCTTTCCGAGAGAGATATTCCCAATATCTTGCTCTTTTTTCTTAGGGAGAGCACTACCATATTTTTTAGTACCGCTCGTTGATCCAGTGTCTTTTACCAAACGTCCTTCTCGGACGGCTTCCTCAAGACGTACACCCATCCCGACCATTTCGGTGAAATCACTGGGCGCACTGGCAACCATTCGGTCATAGTAAAATGAGCTTAAAGTCTTTAAGAAGATTTTTGTCATCTCTTTTTCCTCAAGAGGTGGACAAATTTGAGCGGCAATTTCACGCCACCTTTGAGCATACTCCTTAAAGGTTTCTTTGTCCTTTTGCGACATTGATCTGAGTTGATCTCTGTCGGGTGCCATGTCCAAATTGTACTTGTATTGTTGGACGAAGGCAGTACCAAGATCTCTGAATGTACTGATCGTAGTACGGTTTAAACCCATGTACCATTTGAGTGCGGCATCGGTTAAACTATCCTGGAAGTAGTGAATCAGCAGGTCCTGATTCTCCATCTGAGCTGACATCCGCTGAGCGTACATCACCAGATGGCTCTGAGGGCAAGAGTTACCCTTGTATTTTTCAAAGTCGGGCACTTGGAACTTGTGCGGGACTTTCACATTTGGGACCAAGCAGAGGTCTGCGGCGTCCTTTCCAAATAGATCTTGACCGCGAATGGCTTGCAGCTCTTTCTGCATTTCCAAGAACTGCTCCTGGAATTCATCTATTCTGTCAAACATAGTTTCCTTCTTACCAGAAGGTGTCTGTGGAATCTGTCCTTCCGGGACAGTGTGCACCACAGGGGGTGGTACCGTGACTACGGCAGTAAGTCTTGGCGCCTCCCGAAGTTTGTAACCTTCAGGAGTCTTCATTATGCCCCTGGCATCTTCGCTTTCTCGAAGTTTGTAACCTTTAGGCCCAGCGGCTTCTGTAGCGATTCCCTGATCTTCAGTGATAGGCGGAACATATCCTTCCGGGATATAGTTAACAGGCATGCCCCACGGACGATCTTTCGGCATCTGATACCTGGGATCATACTTTTCTATGATGGGCGTTGAGGTGATCTCTGAGATCACAGTTCTTTGTAGCTGAGCTTCTGCCATGGCTTGCATGTCGTTACGAAGCTTTCTCATATCCTCTCTCAGAGCGTCGATCTCTTCTTTCAACTCTCTGTTTTCTTCCTCAAGATCATCCATCTTTTTCTGACAATTGGCCCGAGTATTATACGAATGAGACAGTTTGACTCTAGAATCGAGACACAAATGTGAGATTCGTAGGTAAGAAGAATACGCGATGTGAGAATGATGAATGCAATGATTATATTAATTGTTGTTTTTTGGTTTAATCAAAATAAACTTCGACAATTAGATTGCAAATATCAAACAATGGGGAAACCCCTTTTTATTGAATTCCAAAGGATTACAGAAATGAAAATACAGTAGATTACAAAGTGCAGAAACAGAAACCTAAACTAATGGGTCCCGAGTCCTCTTCTTTGACCGGGGCGCTTGGGCCGTTATCGGGTTGTCATTCCTTTGCCAGGTGAAAGGAGCGAGCGAATTCCTTTGGTCACCTTGATTCTCTACAGCATGCTGCTCCAAAATTTCAATCAGAGCATCTTTCTCTTTTAGTAGTTGCTGTATTTGGATACACTCTACGTTGAGGGTGCGGTACTTGTTCTTCCAAGATCTTCTTTCCTTTTGAACTTTGTTGAGAGTAACCTGAAGCTTTTCAGTTTCCGTCATGAAGTACATGACAGTTTCCCTCGGTGGAAGAATTCCGTAACGAGGATAAGGCATCTTTAGCTTGAGAGCTCTAGTTTATACCCAATGGAGATAAGGCTCCACCGAGACACAGTCCGGTTTTCCCAGAGACTCTCGTCCTTTCTTATGAACATGTTTCCAAGCTTGCACTATTTCCATCTTTAGTGCTCTGTCATTTTCTCCTTCTTTGAAGAAAAGACCTTCCAGATGAACACCTAGTGGGATGTGTCTCATCGGGTATCCAAATTGACGAAGAACCAATGTCGGATGATAGTTGATTCCTCCTTTAGTTCCTATGAGGGGTACGCTGGGGAAGTTTCCACAACGGTCAATGATTCTGATTCCCTCATAAATCCTATTACACCAATCTATATTGGAATTGGTGAGAGACATGATCTTCTGCGACCAACGTAAGACACTCTTGCAATCCCAAAAAGCAGCAGACTTGGGCAAGTGAGAGATAAACCATTTGTAGGGCAAAGGTACACAGCATGTGACCTCCCCTCCGCTGTACAAATTTCCCAAGTGTACAGAATGATACGCATCTGCGAGCAAAGTCGGCACAGGGTTTCCAATGAGAAAAACCTTAATAGCGTTGATATTGACGAAGTTATTGATGTTAGGAAACAAAAATAACCCGTAGGTGAGCAAGACAAAGATGCTTTCAAAAGCAGTCGTGTTCCCTATACTAGCGAAGTACAGGGCTTTCTTTGTCAAGAACTGGGCTGGCAAACCTTGGATGCCACCCTTAGTAGTCATGTGAGTCCTGACCTCAGACTCGTCCAAATGAATTGCTATTGCAATAGTCTGATTCTTTGGAATTTCTTCCAGTCCAGAAAATGGAGCTCGATCAGTGATATGTAAATCAGTCAGATGAGAATACTCCTCCAGCGTTGGTGATAACTGGTAATCCGGGAATGTGAAACAATGATAAACTGGATCGTAGAACTGAACGAGTGCGTCCATGATCCCCTTAATCACATGGACTCTTAACAGTGGTAGCAAACCACCGTGCTTGGCTCTGAAAGCCTCTTGGTTTGTGATTATCCCTGCTAACCTTCTCAAATCCTCTAGCTTTGGAACCTTGAAGGTATACCTATGGGTTCTCCTTCTACCGAAATCCATTAGCGCAATCCTTTTCTCTGATATTTGTAATCACAGTCTTAGTTTAATTTGAAAAACAGAGAGACTAGAAGAGAATTTTTTTTCTTTTAATGTTTTTTAAATGAATGCATGAATGCAGCACACAAAAACATAGGAAAAACATGGGGTCAAAGGGTCGTTGTCATGAAGTCCAGGCTCTACCCATCCCCAAAGGTTTATACTAGGGTGATTTTTGTACCTGTACTCATTATCATCAGCTCCTCCTAGGAAAGCAAAATAACAAGCAGATCGCCAGCGAGTTGTAGAGCAATCTTAGAGTAAGTGCCATTCACCGAGAATAGATCACCAGCCTCAAATGAGGGTAGTATCGCGTAACAACTATTCCCGATAGTTTTCGCACTACAAAAGGGTTTGGCTCCTCAGCTTCTCAGACATCACAATCGGCCCATTGTTTAGGTGAGAGAATAGGTTGCATTGGTCAGCCTCCACTGAGGTTGATGGTCGACCTCGTCGCCATCACTTATCTTAAGTGTATACTCAATCTTTCCACATGCGGCATCACACGCATTCCCATTAGCAGAAAAATAAACACGTATAGCAATTAGGAAAAGCAGTATATATATTTGTCCTAATCATCCTAGACCTTTAAAGCTATGAATCCTAAGTTCCTGACAGAAAATGGGTTCCCCGGCGGAAGCCCCAATCTGTGGTATTCACATAAGTGAAGAGAAAAAAAAAAGGTTAAGGAGATGGCCCCACGGTGGGCGCCACTTTTCTGTAGCGAGCGATTTTGGACGCGGTTCTTAAGTGTTGTCGCTCTCTGGGTTAGTTTACTACAGGTCGATTCATTTTTTATCCTATTAAAGCTGATGAAGGAAGGGAAATAGTGTCATACCCCAAATTTTGACCACTAAGATTTCCCATCATTGTGCAAATCATCATCACAATATGGAGGAACCATCATACTTCATCAGTCTCCCCAAAGATGGGTGAGCATCCACTACAATCAGAATTAGGGTTTCAAGCCCTCTCTGAGTGCTTAGACAATGGATCAATCAAGGAATGACATGATCGTCAACTTGTCCAACCCCTCAAAAATCCACAATGGATCAAAGAGGACTCCCACTTTAAGGATTAAGCACAAGGTTGCTCCCTTTTAGGTGGATCAAGCTTCAAGATCGACAGTGTCACCAAATTAGGGTTTTGGTCGACCAGGGCCTCCAGATGGAAATTTTTCATCTAGGCATAAGCCAAAGATCCAAAACACAACCTAATGTACTCCATGGAACCTCATGGACCCATTCATCAAGTCAATTTTGCCTCAGGGGATGCATACATCAAAAATCAGGAATTAGGGTTTCTTGACCTAATTCACCCCTAAGTTGACTTTTGGGACAAATCAAGAGCCAAGACCTCAAGACATGATTTGAGTGTCTCTAATGAACTATATTGATCCATTTGAAACAATGGATTAATCCAAGAAGCTTGAGCCACAAGTCTCAATTTCATCTGCACCACAATTAGGGTTTTAAGAAAAAAGTCAACTGTAACTTTGACTTTTGACCAGGACATGCTCCCAAGCCCTAGGACATGCCCCAATATACCCTATGACACCCTTGGAACATGTCCATCAAGTTTGATTTAGGTCAAGGACATGATTTCATGAAGAATTGCACAATTTGGAATTCATTTGATAAAAAGTCAACTGTGCACAAAAGTCAACTTTGACTTTTTGAGATTTTTCACCAAAATGGATTTTTAACCCTAAAATGATGCTAATGTATGATTTGAATCATCATTCATCAAGAAAAATCAAGAAAAGTGGTATAACTTGTAAAAGGGGTAACCATAAAACTTAGAAATTTTTCGAAGTTATGGAAAAAGTCCCACTAATGCACTAACTTTGGAGGATCATAACTCCTAAACCACATGGCCATTTTTTCTCATCCAAAGATGGATTTGTAGCCCTCATTACCCTCTACAAAAACTTCAACTAGACTTAAGTCCAATTCATTAAGGATTTTGAGTTATGGAGTGATCAAAATCAAGTAATCACACTTTGTTCCAACATTTAGTGAAAATTTCACTAAGTCAGATTTTGCTTCACTTTTTGCCAAATGTAGAGGGATTTTTCACTTGGAATCAAAAGAGATCAAAACCAAACTTGTTCAAACAGTTGTTGTATCATGTAAGGGCTTTCCAAAATGGTCAAGAGCATTACCAAATTCAACTTACACCATGAGATATGACATTGGCAAGTTGCCTTGCTGAAATCTGTCAAGGCAAGGCAGAATTTGCAACTTTGCTCGATTTGCCAAAATCGGCCAAATTCAAATGCTCCTATCCACTTGGACACATCTGAGGATTGAATCTAAAAGGGACAATCACTGAGCCAAGCCTCCAAAGTCCATGGAACAAGAAATAGCATGTTGAACCTAGAATGGCCAAAATAGGGACAAGACTCCAAATTTGGATTGAAGCATTCAATGGAAGCATCAAGGTGGCATGGACTGAGCCATTCTCATCTGAAATCAGTCAAGACTTATCCAAGACCAAGGGAACCAAAGCTCTGTGCCCTAACCTCTAGTCAATGGCTAGAGGAGACTTGGATTTTCATTTGCCAACATTGGCCAAACCTACTTACCAGCTGCCATTCACTATTCCTTGCAAAACAAACTTGCTCTACTATAAATAGAGCTCAATTGTGATCAGTTTGAGTACACCAAAGCCATCAAACAGATGCTTTCCTCAAAATCTCTTCTTTCACTCCAATTTTTCCTTCTAAGGCAAGTCACTATCGGGTTTTGAGTTTGAGAGCTCTTCCAATCACTCACACACCTCACATACATCACATATGAGCTGATCAAACACTTAGATCACTTCTGAAACACCAATTTCACAAAATCACCAGCTGGTTGCTCAAGGTTTTAACCAAGTTGCAGCTGAGGTACCACAAAGTGATCCAGCCAATTTCAATCAAGTCCAACCATTCAAACACACTCCATAGGGTGTAGGGAAGCTGTTCAGATCATCACCACTCATCTGTAACACCTCCAAATCAAAAATCACATTGCACTTGCTGTCACGGCTTAGAGGTCAATACTTAATATTTGAAGCATTAATCCAAAATCACAATTTGTTTTTCACATGTTAAACAATTTTGATCATTTTAATTGAATTTTTATTCAATTAAATACATTTTTGAAAACAAATTAGGGTTTTTGGATTAATTCAACCCTCATAAATCATTTTCAACACTTTTGGGCCTCTAATAGAGTGTAAGACCCAATCCTTTCTTGACCAAAACATTTTGGGCCTCAGTATATTGTATAAGCCCCGATACCGTCAAAAACAAATGGCGCGATCGTCGCCTTTTGAAAAATAACCTTGGGCCTCTCCTTGAGCTATAAGACCCATTCAAAACTTTTGGGCCTCTAATAGAGTGTAAGACCCAACCCCCTTTTAACCAAAATCATTTGGGCCTCAGATATTTTTAAAGTCCCTTTGCGTTAAAAGAAAAACTCGGCGCGATCGCCATTTTAAACGAAAAATCATCTGGGCCTACCCTCGTGTTATAAGCCCCACTCTTTTTCTTAAAAACTTTTTGGGCCTCTTGAGAGAGTGTAACAGTCACTTGTATAAGTCCCTCTGTACAAAATTTAAACAGTGCGCTCACTGATAAAACCCTAGGCCTCTCCTTGAGCTGTAAGCCCCAAAATCTTTCTTTTTCAAAGCACTTTCTCCTTTGATTTTGAATATACTATTGTTTTCAATCTTTCTTTTTTGAACAACAAACTAAACAGCATGGAAGCTCTACAACCGAGTAAGTGGTTATCTCTTTCATTTACCGCTTTCATATACATATAAACTGTATTGTGGGGCTGTTTCACTGTAAGTCTTCTTTCATAAACTCATATCAACTTTGTAATAATAGTATAGATATTTAGAGTTCCCCGACAACTACGTCTAGAACTAGGTGACGCCATTTTGTTTATTCGTAGAAATAGACAACTAGATCCCCATTAGGATCACCAGATACAGTCTTCTCTTCGGCTGTCCTCATTAGGAATCATCAAAGAAACTCTACTCCCAAAGATGAATGTATTCTCCGTGAATGGCATCTTTGAGTTTCTTCTAAATTCTCGAACTTTCCTGACTTTGATCTATTCTCGGTGAATAGCATTGCCTTGAATTTCTCAGGGTTTGGGGACCCGTCGGCTTCTTAAAAGCATCAGACTCCTCTTGGGCATCGTACAAGGACCCACAGGCTTCCTAAAAGCAACCCCGCCTCCTCTTGGGCTTAGTACAAGGACCCTACGGCTTCTTAGAAGTATTCACAGCCTCCTCTTAGGCTTCGTATAATGATCTCTTCCTCCGGGAATGATAGCCTCCTCTTGGGCTTAGTACAAGGACCCGTCGGCTTCTTAAAAGCTTCCAGCCTCCTCTTGGGCTTCGTACAAATTATCCCGACGACCTCCTAGAGGTATAGGAACAGAACTTAATCATCTCTATAGAACAGTCTTTCATAGAGTCTACTAGTGTTTCTCAAAACATGGTACAAAAGATGAAACTCTAGACTTGGACAGTCTAATCTCCTTGAGTCTCAAAGACATTCTCAATTGACCCCTTCAAAAATAGGAAAGAAACCTGCAGATTCGGACAGTCTCAATACCCTTCGAATTCCCCGTTTCCTTAAAGAACAGGAATAACCCGGATCCTCAAATCAAATCCATGAGTACAGTGTTGCTCATAGAAGAACTGATTTTCTCTTTCAAAATCAGTATATTGGATCTGTCACTTAACTGAAACAGTAACCCTAGCCTCCTCTTGGGCTTTGTACAATGATCCTCCCCAGCAGAGTCAAACAATATTTAGCCTCTCTCTCAGGCTTTGTACGAGACACATAAAGAGACTCCCTCGTTGAGTCAATCCCTCTTTCGCCTCCATCTCGGGCTTTATACGAGATACAAAAAGGTTCTTATTGAGCCAAATAAACAACAGCCTCCACCTCGGGCTTTGTACGAGATACAAAACTCTCTTGTTAAGTCAATTAGCCTCAATCTCGGGCTTTATACGAGATACCAAAAGATTCCCTCGTTGGGTCAAAACCTTTTAGCCTCTCTCTCGGGCTTTGTACGAGACACATATTAGCCTCCTCTTAGGCTTTGTATAAGAAAACCACTGGTTAATCCAATCAACCTTTTAGCATCAAAGTTGTGCCTCGTTCGCAGTACACAAACTTCAACAACTCCTTTCCCTTCATCTAATTGCTGTAAGAGGCAAGCCTCTGGATCATCTACATCCATGCCACTGTCCCTCTTTTAGCATGAGCAATTCCTAAGGAAAGATAGCATTGCTCTACACTGAGTTAAAAGTCTTCTCCTTCAGGTTAAAACCCCCTATAAAGGAAATTATGGCATTGCCGGATTCACAAATCCTGGTTAAAGTAATTCTCCTTTATAAAACAGTTGTGACATACAACCCCCTCTTTAGAGATGACAAATTCTCTCTAAAGTTGGGACCTTCAGCTTCACATCTTGGGCTTTGAACAAGATACAAATAGACCCTTCAGCTTCACATCTTGGGCTTTGAATAAGATACAAACTACCTTTCGCTTCACGTCTTGGGCTTTGAACAAGACACCAAAAACACCCATTTCCTCCCATAGAATAGGAGGAACTACGAACGCTCTGATTTCCCTGTTTCGGTAAACGGGAATACGTAGGCATAAGATTGAAAGAAAAATCTTAGCGAGCACACTAAACAAAAAACCCAAATCCCATATCTCCATCAATCAAAAGCAGTAATTCAAAAGCATCAGTCCTAACATCCTAATCCTAGTTCCCCGCCAGAAACCTTCTGCCTAGATAAAAAGAAAGAAACCGTATTGGTGAAAATACAAATAACCAGTACAAAGGCCCCCCCACATTGATAGCATTCGTAACCTAACAGACCGCTGTTTAAATTCAGTATGCAAGCAGGGTTAATTGGAGACATCTATTTCCCTTCCTTCATCAGCTCACAATAGGATAAAAAATGAATCGACCTGTAGTTTAAGCTCAAACCGCAAAGAGCGACCAGCGCTTAAGAACCGCGTCCAAAATCGCTCGCTACAGAAAAATGGCTCCCACCGTGGGGCTCAATCAAAGATAGATCTAGGCACGGTCTCCCTTTTCACCTCTTGTGTGAATACCACAGATTGGGGCTTCTGCCGGGGAACCCATTTTCTGTCAGGAACTTAGGATTCATAGCTTTTAAAGGTCTAGGATGATTAAGACAAATATATATACTGCTTTTCCTAATTGCTATACATGTTTATTTTTCTGCTAATGGGAATGCGGGTGATGCCGTATGTGGAAAGATTGAGTATACACTTAAGATAAGTGATGGCGACGGGGTCGACCATCAACCTCAGTGGAGGCTGACCAACGCAACCCATTCTCTCACCTAGACAATGGGCCAGTTGTTAAGTCTGAGAAGCTGAGGAGCCAAACCCTTTCGTAGTGCGGAAACTATCGGAAATAGTTGTTACGCGATACTACCCTCATTTGAGGCTGGTGATCTATTCTCGGTGAATGGCACTTACTTTAAGATTGCTTTACAACTCGCTGGCGATCCGCTTGTTGTTTTTCTTTCCTGGGAGGAGCTAATGATAATGAGTACAGGTACAAAAATCACCCTAGTATAAACCTTTGGGGATGGGTAGAGCCTTGACTTCATGACAACGACCCTTTGACCCCATGTTTTTTCTATGTTTTTGTGTGCTGCATTCATGCATTCATCTAAAAAACATTAAAACATTCAAAAAAAACTTCTCTTCTAGTCTCTCTGTTTTTCAAAATAAACTAAGACTGTGATTGCAAATATAAGAGAAAAGGATTGCACTAATGGATTTCGGTAGAAGGAGAACTCACCAGTATACCTTCAAGGTTCCAAAGCTAGAGGATTTGAGAAGGTAAGCGAAGATGATCACTAACCCTGAGGCTTTCAGAGCCAAGCACGGAGGTTTGCTACCACTATTAAGAGTCCATGTGATTGAGGGAATCATGGATGCGCTCATTCAGTTTTATGATCCAGTTTATCACTGTTTCACATTCCCGGATTACCAGCTCGCACCAACGCTGGAGGAGTATTCTCACCTGATCGATCTACACATTACGGATTGAGCTCCATTTTCTGGACTGGAAGAAATTCCAAAGAATCAGACTATTGCAAGAGCAATTCATTTGGACGAGTCTGAAGTTAGGACTCACCTAACCACTAAGGGTGGCATCCAAGGTTTGCCAGCCCAGTTCTTGACAAAGAAAGCCCTGTATTTTGCCAGTATAGGAAACATAACTGCTTTTGAAAGCATCTTTGTCTTGCTTACCTACGGGTTATTTTTGTTTCCCAACATCAATAACTTCGTCGATATTAACTCTATTAAGGTTTTTCTCATTGGAAACCCTGTGCCGACTTTGCTCGCAGATACGTATCATTCTGTACACTTGGGAAATTTGTACAGCGGAGGGGAGATCACATGCTGTGTACCTTTGCTTTACAAATGGTTTATCTCTCACCTGCCCAAGTCTGCTGCTTTTTGGGATTGTAAGAGTGCCCTGCGCTGGTCCCAGAAGATCATGTCTCTTACCAACTCTGATATAGATTGGTACAATAGGATTTATGAGGGAATCAGGATCATTGACCGTTGTGGAAACTTCCCCAACGTACCCCTTATAGGAACTAAAGGAGGAATCAACTACCATCCGGTATTGGTTCGCCGTCAATTTGGATACCCGATGAGACACATCCCACTGGGTGTTCATCTGGAAGGTCTTTTCTTCAAGGAAGGAGAAAATGACAGAGCACTGAAGATGGAAATAGTGCACGCTTGGAAGCATATTCATAAGAAAGGACGAGAGTCTCTAGGAAAATCGGACTGTGTCTCGGTGGAGCCTTATCTCCATTGGGTACAAACTAGAGCTCTCAAGCAAAAGATGCCTTATCCTCGTTACGGAATTCTTCCGCCGAGGGAATCTGTCATGTACTTCATGACGGAAACTGAAAAGCTTCAAGTTACTCTCAACAAAATTCAAAAGGAGAGAAGGTCTTGGAAGAACAAGTACCGCACCCTCGACGTAGAGTGCATCAAAATACAGCAATTACTAAAAGAGAAATACACTCTGATTGAGATTTTGGAGCAACATGCTGTGGATAATCAGGATGACCAAAGGAATTTGCTCGCTCATTTCACTTGGCAAAGGAATGACAACCCGACAACGGCCCAAGAGCCCCGGTCAAAGAAAAGGAAGATACCAGAATTAGCACCTGATTTTTCTTCAGAGAGGACTCAGGACCCATTAGTTTAGGTTTCTGTTTCTGCACTTTGTAATCTACTGTATTTCCATTTCTGTAATCATTTGAATTCAATAAAAAGGGGTTTCCCCACCGTTTGGTATTTGCAATCTAATTGTCGAAGTTTATTTTGATTAAACCAAAAGAACAATTAATATAATCATTGCATTCATCATTCTCACATCGCGTATTCTTCTTACCTACGAATCTCACGTTTGTGTCTCGATTCTAGAGTCAAACTGTCTCTTTCGTATAATACTCGGGCCAATCGTCAGAAAAAGATGGATGATCTTGAGGAACAAAATAGAGAGTTGAAAGAAGAGATCGACGCTCTGAGAGAGGATATGAGAAAGCTTCGTAACGACATGCAAGCCATGGCAGAAGCTCAGCTACAACGAACTGTGATCTCAGAGATCACCTCAACGCCCGTAGTGGAGAGGTATGATCCTAGGTATCAGATACCGAAAGATCGTCCTTGGGGCATGCCTGTTAACTATATCCCAGAAGGATATGTTCCGCCGATCACTGAAGATCAGGGAATCACAACAGAAGCCGCTGGGCTTGAAGGTTACAAACTTCGGGAAAGCGAAGATGCCAGGGGCATGTTGAAGACTCCTAAAGGTTACAAACTTCGGGAAATGCCAAGACTCACTGCCGTAGTCACGGTACCACCCCCTGTGGTGCACACTGTCCTGGAAGGACAGATTCCACAGACACCTTCTGGTAAGAAGGAAACTATGTTTAACAGAATGGAGGAATTCCAGGAACAGTTCTTGGAAATGCTGAAGGAACTGCAGGCCATTCGTGGTCAGGATCTATTTGGAAAAGGCGCCGCAGATCTCTGCTTGGTCCCCAATGTGAAAGTCCCGCACAAGTTCCAAGTGCCCGACTTTGAAAAATATAAGGGTAACTCTTGCCCTCAAAGCCATCTGGTGATGTACGCTCGGCGGATGTCAGCCCAGACGGAGAATTAGGACCTACTGATTCACTACTTTCAGGATAGTTTAACTGGTGCCGCACTCAAATGGTACATGGGTTTAAACCGTGCCACGATCAGCACTTTCAGAGATCTTGGCACTGCCTTCGTCCAACAATACAAATACAATTTGGACATGGCACCCGACAGAGATCAACTCAGATCAATGTCGCAAAAGGACAAGGAAACCTTTAAGGAGTACGCTCAAAGGTGGCGTGAAATTGCCGCTCAAATTTGTCCACCTCTTGAGGAAAAAGAGATGACAAAGATCTTCTTAAAGACCTTAAGCTCATTTTAATATGACCGAATGGTTGCCAGTGCGCCCAGTGATTTCACCGAAATGGTCGGCATGGGTGTACGTCTTGAGGAAGCCGTTCGAGAAGGACGTTTGGTAAAAGACACTGGATCGACGAGCGGTACTAAAAAATACGGTAGTGCTCTCCCTAAGAAAAAAGAGCAAGATATTGGGAATATCTCTCTCGGAAAGCAAAGACGACATTATCAACCGGTAGCAGCTGTGACTCCTGCTATCAACCCTGCGTCTATTCCTACGTATCAACCTCAGGTTGCGCAGAGCCAGCCTGATCAACAAAGGACACAACAGCCTCTTCAGCAGGCTCGTCCTCCATATAACAACAACCGTACAACACGGCCACCAGGATTTGATCCTATACCCGTATCATACACAGAACTATTTTTGTTACTACTGGCTAAGGGGCACATTCAAACTAAATCTCCTCTTACAGTACCGGAAAATTCGCCTTTTTGGTTTAAGGTGGATCAAACTTGCCCTTATCATCAAGGAGGTTCAGGGCATAACATAGAGACTTGTCTCAATTTCAAGTCCGATGTACCAAAGCTTATTTGGAGCGGGGTCTTATCCTTCAAAGATACGAATCCCAATGTTCTCACAAACCCGCTGCCTCGACACGAGAAAGCTGCAGTCAATCTGATTGAGAGAGAATCTAATGATGTCTATCAAATTCACGATGTACTCTTGTTGAAGACCAATCTGGTTAAGATGCATTGTAGACAGAGTGGATATGGCCATATGCCACCTCATAATTATCATCAGTACGATATCTGCTCTAAAGACAATCAAGGATGTTCGGTAGTGCAAGCAGCTCTACAGGAACAAATGGATCTCGGATGGATCCAGGAGCACCGAGTTCGTGGAGTTAACATGGTCTATACGAACTCTAACGTCATTCAGAACCACGACATCCGTGCAATGAAAGTCAACTTAGTGGCGATGCACTCAAGGCAAAGCCAGTATCATAATCTGCCGCGGCACGATTATAGTTCTTGTCTGATTTGCTCGATAAACAAACAGGGTTGCTCTTTTGTACAAGAAGCCCTCCAGCGTCAGATGGATCTTGGATGGATCCAAGACTACCATGATAGGAATTCCTATCAAATCAACATGGTTCTGATCTTCGATATTCGCGTAATGAATACCAACCTGGTAGAGTTACATGCTGAGCAGGTCCGACTCGGATTCTTAATATCACATGACTATCAAAGCTGTAAAGCGGGTTGCAAAAACGATCGAGGTTGTACCCTTGTCCAGGAGGCACTTCAACACTTGTTAAATCATTGGTGGATGCCAATTTATATGGATGAAGATACTCAGCAAATTAGTATCAGTAACAGGAATCCTACTCGACGTCAAAGTCAGGATGTCCGATCAGTGGAAGCTAACCTAGTAAGGTTACATTGTATTCAAAGTGGGCGTTGCCAGGTGCCACCACACAACTATGACAGTTGTAGCGTCTGTTCGGAAAGTAACCAAGGGTGTTACCTTGTGAGAGCAGCTCTTTAGGGTCAGGTCAATCATGGAGAAATTCGTCCATATCCGGGTTCTTGACCCATTGACTGGACGCCGAACTACCTTGCCGAGCAAGTTGAGGATGTTGTCAGGATCTCTGATCATCACAGGACCAGGGATGTTTTTGCCATTATTCCTCTACTTGACGAATCTAAAGTTCCCAACCGGGAATGGATCGAGATTGCTTATGATGGTCAGAAAAATCAGAAGGTTCCCATAGTTATCTATCTACCGGGACCACTACCGTATGAATCAGCTAAGGCTATCCCTTACAAATACGGTGCAACAATAATTGAAAATGGAAAGGAAATTCCATTACCCTCCGTCGTGAATATTGCAGACATCAGTCGTGTAACACGGAGCGGTCAAATCTTCAAACGAGGAGTTGGGGAACTTAACAAGGAAAAGGAACTTCAGACAGAAACTCCTAATCCACCAGTCGGTCAATCCAGTAATTCCGACCTTTCGAAAAATAATGATGAGATGATGAAGCTCATCCAAAGGAGTGAATATAACATTGTTGATTAGCTGTTACAGACTCCTTCAAAGATCTCGGTATTATCATTGTTACTCAGTTCAGAAGCCCACAGGGAGGCTCTACAGAAAGTCTTGGAGCAAGCTTTTGTGGAACAGGATGTAACAATCAGACAGTTCGATAGCATTGTCTCTAACATCACTTCCTGCAATAATTTGGGATTTAATGATGAAGAATTACCTGAAGAGGGTCGCCGTCATAACATGGCGCTCAATATCACAGTAAACTGCCAGGACGATGCTTTAGCCAGCGTACTGGTAGACACAGGGTCAGCCCTGAATGTTATGCTGAAGTCCACTTTGATGGAATTATCATTCAAAGGCCCTCCGATGAGAGTTAGCGAGGTTGTCGTCAAAGCATTCGACGGATCCAGAAAAATAGTTATCGGCGAAGTTGATCTTCCCATAACTATTGGTCCTCACACTTTCCAAGTTACTTTCCAGGTCATGGATATCCGGGCAACGTACAGTTGTTTATTAGGAAGACCTTGGATACATTAGGCTGGAGCGGTGACTTCGACCCTCCACCAAAAGCTAAAGTTCGTCAAGAACGATCAACTTGTCACGGTTTGTAGGGAACAAGCCTTGCTTGTGAGTAACTTGTCATCATCTACTGGCATAGAACCCGAGGAGGTTATTGGAACTCAGTTTCAAGCATTGTCAGTGAGCAAGGACAATCATTTCAAAGGAGGAACCTCGATTTCCTCATACAAAGATGCTATTAAAGCGGTCGAGAGTACCGATACAACAGGATGGGGGCAGCTTGTCATTCCCATTGACAATAAAACAAAGAAGGGTCTTGGTTTTTCTGTAACCTGTACCCGGACAGCTGCCAACGATGAAAGTCTTCATCCCCTTCAAAACTTATTCCACAGTGGAGGTTTCCTCCACCCAGTGTCTCAGGCAGTACATGCTATCAATGAGGAAGATCCCTCTGACACAGATGAAGAGTGAAAGTCATACCTTAACAAGGACGGTTATATGTCTCAGGAAGAGGTACCTATGCCTTTTTGCTTTCCTACAGAGAATCCGAGATTTATACCAAGGTCAGACGTCGAAATGATGTACGGGGATTGTGATCCGGAAGGATGTCGTGCTCCGCCGAATTCATTATAGGAAGACACTCTGATGAAAGACAATTTTGACTACACCTACTATGGCCCAATGGATGGTCTGCCAATGTGGCAACCTTACCCAGGAAACTTGGGGCAAGAAAGTCAGCCGAATAATGAAAATCAGCTGACCGTCATTGAACAAAATACCTGTGTCCCCACCATGTCATGGGATCAACACTCAGGTCATTCAGAAACTACTCAACATGAAGATGAATTCGCAACGTTTGCAGGACTTGAATTCATCAACTATGCTTTTCCCGAGGTCAACGTCAAAGAGAAATGACTCCTCCAGTTCGAAAGAAGTATGGGACACCCTGGGACAACCAAGTGGAAAATACGACTTCATGGTCAAGTACACCGCTCCCGAAAGCTCTCGTATCAGGCTCGAAGACATCCAGCCAACTGGATGGGGAGATACAGCTGAGAGCACAAATGCTATGCAAAATGCAACAGAGGAATCCTCCTACGATAACTCTTCCTAGGAGACAGATTCCAATGATCCCGCTCCACCAGAAATCAGCGTCATTTCTGAAGACAAATCAAGGAAGGTACCAAACTTTATGATTCACCGAGGAGTTTGCCGCCAATGGGTTGCCGTCGAGGTTCCGAAGATCGTTCATCAGTCAAAGTAATTTCCGTCTTTTAACCTTTCACCCTGCCTAGGTGAAACGGATGTTTTGATAGGGCTCGCTTTCTGTAAATTTCCCTCTTCGCTTTGCCCGAAGCGATAAAGTTTTGTTTTATAGGGCTGTAGTTTCAAGATTCGACTTGTTCATTAATAAAATAACGTCGTTCTGTAATTTTCGCATTAATTGCTGTTTTCTCTTTTTGCTTTTCCAAAGAAAATGGTAATCCTAAAAAACAAAACAATAAAAAAAAGCAGTAAAATAAAACACTGCACACACTTGCATTTTTCTCTATCTCTTCTAAACACGAATCATCACGTCATGCAGATTGCTTGTTTTAAACCCCGTTGAAACATACGATCTGATGCCTTCTTCCGACTTTGGGTTCTCGATATTTGGGGCTGAAGAAGAAGTTGACAACGAAATTCCAGAAGAGATCTCCCGACTACCCAGACAGGAGGAAAGGTCCATTGAACCTCACAAAGAACCGTTGGAAATGGTAAACTTGGGTTCAGAGCAAGAGAGAAAAGAAATCAGGATTGGGGCACTGCTCAGTCCAACTGCCAGAGAGAGTTTGATAAAGCTTCTCAGAGAATTTCCCGATGTATTCGCTTGGTCTTATCAGGATATGCCAGGGTTGGATACCAGCATTGTGGAACATCACTTACCGTTAAGATCAGAATGTCTGCCAGTAAAGCAAAGGTTGAGACGGACTCACCCGGACATGGCCATCAAAATCAAAGAGGAGGTACAGAAACAGATAGACGCGGGTTTCCTCGCTACAGCTGAATATCCTCAATGGTTAGCCAACATCATACCCGTTCCCAAAAAGGACGGAAAACTCAGAATATGTGTCGACTACCGAGATCTGAACAAGGCAAGTCCAAAGGACGACTTTCCTTTACCACACATTGACATGCTGGTAGATAGCACAACAAAGTTCAAAGTATTCTCCTTCATGGATGGATTCTTGGGCTATAAACAGATCAAAAAGGCGCCGAAAGACATGGAGAAAACTTCGTTCATTACCCCATGGGGTACCTTTTGTTACAAGGTAATGCCGTTCGGTTTGAAGAACGCCGGGGCAACCTATCAAAGGGTCATGACTACTCTGTTTCATGACATGATACACAAAGAGATCGAGGTATATGTCGATGATATGATTGCAAAATCAAAAACAGAGAGGGAGCACGTTGAACATCTGTCAAAATTGTTCGAACGTCTAAGAAAATTCAAGCTCCGCTTGAATCCCAACAAGTGCACCTTCGGTGTCCGTTCAGGGAAACTACTAGGGTTCATCGTCAGCCAGAAAGGGAGTGACGTTGATCCTGACAAGGTCAAGGCCATTCAAGAAATTCCTTCTCCGAAAACTGAAAAACAAGTCAGAGAATTCCTGGGACGTTTGAACTACATCTCCAGATTCATATTCCTTATGACCGCCACTTGTGCGCCGATCTTCAAATTACTGAAAAAGAACCAGGATTGCATTTGGACAGAAGATTGCCAAACCGCCTTCGACAGTATAAGGAATATCTGTTGAATCCTCCGATTATATCACCTCCAGTGGAAGGAAGACCACTGATCATTTACCTCACAGTCCTAGAGGACTCAATGGGATGTGTACTTGGCCAACAAGACGAAACTAAACGGAAAGAGTCTGCCATTTACTATCTAAGCAAGAAATTCACCGACTGTGAAACTCGGTACACAATGCTTGAGAAAACTTGTTGTGCTTTGGCTTGGGCAACCAAACGTCTTCGCCAGTACATAATTCATCATACTACTTGGTTAGTCTCTGAAATGGATCCAATCAAGTACGTCTTCGAAAAACCTGCTCTTACGGGAACAATTACCTGTTGGCAGATGCTGTTATCAGAATATGACATAGAGTACCACGCTCAGAAAGCCGTTAAGGGAAGTATTTTAGCTGATCATTTGGCTCATCAACCGATTGACGATCAACAGTCAACCGGGTTTGACTTCCCAGACGAAGGTGTCATGTATCTAAAAATGAAAGATTGCGATGAACCGTTACCCAGTGAAGGGCCAGAACCAGGTTCCCAATGGGGACTTATCTTTGACGGAGCAGTTAATCATTACGGAAACGGAATTAGGGCAATCATTGTTACCCCTCAGGGTACCCACATTCCTTTCACTGCTAGACTTACGTTTAAATGTACGAACAACGAGGCCGAATACGAAGCTTGTATCATGGGTCTCGAGGAAGCGATTGATTTAAGGATCAAAAACTTGGACGTATATGGTGACTCGGCCTTGGTCATCAATCAGATAAAAAGGAGATTGGAACACATACCAATCAAGATTGATTTCTTACAAAGATTATGCAAGAAGGTTGCTACCCTTCTTCAACAGAGTTGAGTTTCATCACATCCCTCGTGATGAGAATCACATGGCTGATGCATTAGCCACTATCTCTTCTATGATTAGTGTAGGTCAATGGAATGACTTACCTAAGATCGACATAATGCGCCTTGAAAGGCCCGCTTACATCTTCACGATTGAAGCAGTCATAGACGACAGACCTTGGTATCACGATATCAAATGCTTCCTTCAGAAACAAGAGTACCCATCAGGGGCACTCAGAAAAGACAGGAAAACCCTCAGAAGATTGGCTGGAAACTTCTTCCTGAGCGGTGACACTCTCTATAAGAAAAATTTTGACATGGTCCTGCTCCGATGCGTCGACAGACCAGAAGCAGACATGCTTATGAAAGAAATTCATGAAGGATCCTTTGGCACTCATGCCAGCGGACACACAATGGCGAGAAAAATTCTGAGAGCAGGGTACTATTGGTTGACAATGGAATCTGACTGCTACAAGTACATGAGGAGGTGTCACAAGTGTCAGATATACTCCGACAAAATTCATGTACCGCCATCACATCTCAAAGTTCTTTCTTCCCCATGGCCTTTTTCCATATGGGGAATCGACATGATTGGCATGATTGAGCCCAAAGCTTCAAACGAACATCAGTTCATCCTGGTAGCCATTGACTACTTCACCAAGTGGGTCGAAGCAGCATCATATGCTAATGTAACCCGACAAGTGGTGATCCGATTTATCAAAAACAATATCATCTGTCGTTATGGTGTTCTGAGCCAGATCATTATTGATAATGGATCTAAATTGAACAATAAGATGATGAAAGAGTTGTGTGCAGAGTTCAAGATTAAACACCATAACTCATCTCCCCACCGACCCAAGATGAACGGAGCGGTAGAAGCGGCTAACAAGAACATCAAGAAGATCGTTCAAAAGATGGTTGTAACCTACAAAGACTGGCACGAGATGCTACCCTTTGCTCTTCACGGTTATCGCACATCTGTTCGCACTTCAACAGGGGCAACCCCTTTCTTTCTAGTGTATGGCATGGAAGCAGTGCTCCCCATAGAAATAGAGATCCCGTCAATCCGAGTATTGATGGAAGCTAAGCTCACCGAAGCTGAATGGTGTCAAAGTCGACACGAAGAACTGAATCTAATCAAAGAAAAGAGAATAACGACACTATGCCACGGTCAGTTATATCAACAGAGAATGAAGAGGGCGTTCGACAAAAAGATCCGACCTCGTGTCTTCAGAAAAGGAGACCTCGTGCTCAAGAAGATACAATCATTTCTCACAAATTCGCGAGGTAAATAGACTCCGAATTATGATGGCCCCTATGTGGTCACGAAAGCTTTCTCAGGCGGCGCCTTGAGACTTGCAACCATGGGCGGAGAGGAATTTGCCTACCCCACGAATGTTGATGTAGTCAAGAAATACTTTGCCTAAACTAAAAAAAAACGTCTCGGTGGATTGAAAACCCGAAAGGGCGGTCCAGGCAAAAGTTAGAGACATGAAAAAAAATCATCCCGGTGGATTGGAAACATTATAGTACAATCCAGGAAAAAATTAGGGATAATGGCAAGTAACTATGTTCAACAAAGGCAAGTCCCTCGGCAGCAGCAGTTACATCATTGGAAGAAAACTCCAGTTAAAGTCATCTTCGATAGAAGCTCAGGATGCCCTGAATTCAAGATTGGTGGAAGGATAGTGGTCGTTATGTTTCAACGTAGCCCTTTTTCCTGTAAATTACCATTTTTAAACTTTGTATATACTCTTTGGAATCACGCGTTTGGCTGATCTCCGTCTTATCAATAAAATTTGAGCCTTGCGCTTTTGTTTGTAATTCTTGCTTGTTTTAGCTTTACAGAACGACGTTGTTAACATGATTAACGATTCTTGAAATAAAACAAAAATGAATTTACTTGGTAAAACTTTTTCTGCTTTTAAAATAAAGATGCCAATTTCTTTTGACTGTTGAACATCAAAGGAACATCAATCGCTTCTCCAGAAGTAAGCAAACTTCAAAGTGTAGAATCAAAGTACTCCTTCTAACCCAGTACGCCTGAATGAAGGAATCAACTGTGTCAGAGACCTTGTTTCGTCTGACACGCTTCGGCCGAGTTCTCATCTCCTAAGCCCGATCAACGGTATTCCCCGCAGGGATTATCTCTCCTAAGCAAGGTGGAATTGCTATCTTGAACCAGCGATATCTCTATACGCCCCGCGATGGCCGAGTATCCAGTCATGTTCATCTTTTAGTTTGTGTGTCGTGTCAGTTTTGTCAGCATATACATACATACATCATGCATTGTTGATTTGCATTTACATTTCATATTGCATCGCTATCACTCTAGTCGGTCTTATCCCCTAGTGATAAAAGTCCTCTCAATCGAGTTGTCGGACCTTTCCTCATTGGGAAATGGGTCATCTAAGCAATCTCTCTCCTGTTTATCTCTAGATTAGAGTCGGCATTCGACCACTTTGATAACTTGAACCTCTGAAAGGCCAGAGAACCTTCAACAGATGTCACTCTTCGCCATTGAAGATGATATCCTTGCTTTCCCGGATTAAGGAAAATCCCCAGAGAAAGCCTCTTAATCAGAGATTCGGCGGTACGGCAGTATTTCTCCGAAGATCACTAATGAAAAAGGTAGGAAACCAGGAAGGAGGGGAAGTTTAAATCAGAAACTGAGACCAGTTCCTTGGTAGGAAACTAGGAACGAGGGGAAGTTTACAAAAGAAAACTGAGACCAGTTCCTTGGTAGGAAACCAGGATCGAGGGGAAGTTTTACCTTTTCTAAGCATCATTGCTTAGCAAAAGAAGATGAATGCGCAAGCTACCATTCATAGCCATCAAAATTTCGGGTATTCCGATATTTAATCCTCTTGCACCCCGAATGCCCGAATACCTTCGTCATTCACACCTTCGGGTCCAAGAAGATTAAATAGGGGCATCTGTCATACCCCAAATCTTGACCACTAAGATTTCCCATCATTGTACAAATCATCATCACAATATGGAGGAACCATCATACTTCATCAGTCTCCCCAAAGATGGGTGAGCATCCACTACAATCAGAATTAGGGTTTCAAGCCCTCTCTGAGTGCTTAGACAAAGGATCAATCAAGGAATGACATGATCTTCAACTTGTCTAACCCCTCAAACATCCACAATGGATCAAAGAGGACTCCTACTTCAAGAATTAAGCACAAGGTTGCTCCCTTCTAGGTGGATCAAGCTTCAAGATCGACAGTGTCCCCAAATTAGGGTTTTGGTCGACCAGGGCCTCCAGATGGAAATTTTTCATCTGGGCATAAGCCAAAGATCCAAAACACAACCTAATGTACTCCATGGAACCTCATGGACCCATTCATCAAGTCAATTTTGCCTCAGGGGATGCATACATAAAAAATTAGGAATTAGGGTTTCTTGACCTAATTCACCCCTAAATTGACTTTTGGGACAAATCAAGAGCCAAGACCTCAAGACATGATTTGAGGGTCTCTAATGAACTATATTGATCCATTTGAAACAATGGATTAATCCAAGAAGCTTGAGCCACAAGTCTCAATTTCATCTGCACCACAATTAGGGTTTTAAGGAAAAAGTCAACTATAACTTTGACTTTTGACCAGGACATGCTCCCAAGCCCTAGGACATGCCCCAATATACCCTATTACACCCTTAGAACATGTCCATCAAGTTTAATTTAGGTCAAGGACATGATTTCATGAAGAATTGCATAATTTGGAATTCATTTGATAAAAAGTCAACTTTGACTTTTTGAGATTTTTCACCAAAATGGATTTTTAACCCTAAAATGATGTTAATGTATGATTTGAATCATCATTCATCAAGAAAAATCAAGAAAAGTGGGATAACTTGTAAAAGGGGTAACCATAAAACTTAGAATTTTTTCTAAGTTATGGAAAAAGTACCACTAATGCACTAACTTTGGAGGATCATAACTCCTAAAACACATGGCCATTTTTTCTCACCCAAAGATGGATTTGTAGCCCTCATTACCCTCTACAAAAACTTCAACTAGACCTAAGTCCAATTCATTAAGGATTTTGAGTTATGGAGTGATCAAAATCAAGAAATCACACTTTGTTCCAACACTTAGTGAAAATTTCACTAAGTCAGATTTTGCTTCACTTTTTGCCAAATGTAGAGGGATTTTTCACTTGGAATCAAAAGAGATCAAAACCAAACTTGTTCAAACAGTTGTTGTATCATGTAAGGGCTTTCCAAAATGGTCAAGAGCATTACCAAATTCAACTTACACCATGAGATATGACATTGGCAAGTTGCCTTGCTGAAATCTGTCAAGGCAAGGCAGAATTTGCAACTTTGCTCGATTTGCCAAAATCAGCCAAATTCAAATGCTCCTATCCACTTGGACACATCTGAGGATTGAATCTAAAGGGGACAATCACTGAGCCAAGCCTCCAAAGTCCATGGAACAAGAAATAACATGTTGAACCTAGAATGGCCAAAATAGGGACAAGACTCCAAATTTAGATTGAAGCATTCAATGGAAGCATAAGGTGGCATGGACTGAGCCATTCTCATCAGAAATCAGTCAAGACTTATCCAAGACCAAGGGAACCAAAGCTCTGTGCCCTAACCTCTAGTCAATGGCTAGAGGAGACTTGGATTTTCATTTGCCAACATTGGCCAAGCCTACTTACCAGCTGCCATTCACTATTCCTTGCAAAACAAACTTGCTCTACTATAAATAGAGCTCAATTGTGATCAATTTGAGTACACCAAAGCCATCAAACAGATGCTTTCCTCAAAATCTCTTCTTTCACTCCAATTTTGCCTTCTAAGGCAAGTCACTATCGGGTTTTGAGTTTGAGAGCTCTTCCAATCAAATCAATCACTCACACACCTCACATACATCACATATGAGCTGATCAAACACTTAGATCACTTCTGAAACACCAATTTCACAAAATCACCAGCTGGTTGCTCAAGGTTTTAACCAAGTTGCAGCTGAGGTACCAAAAAGTGATCCAGCCAATTTCAATCAAGTCCAACCATTCAAACACACTCCATAGGGTGTAGGGAGGCTGTTCAGATCATCACCACTCATCTGTAACACTTCCAAATCAAAAATCACATTGCACTTGCTGTCACGGCTTAGAGGTCAATACTTAATTTTTGAAGCATTAATCCAAAATCACAATTTGTTTTTCACATGTTAAACAATTTTGATCATTTTAATTGAATTTTTATTCAATTAAATACATTTTTGAAAACAAATTAGGGTTTTTGGATTAATTCAACCCTCATAAATCATTTTCAACACTTTTGGGCCTCTAATAGAGTGTAAGACCCAATCCTTTCTTGACCAAAACATTTTGGGCCTCAGTATATTGTATAAGCCCCGATACCGTCAAAAACAAACGGCGCGATCGTCGCCTTTTGAAAAATAACCTTGGGCCTCTCCTTGAGCTATAAGACCCATTCAAAACTTTTGGGCCTCTAATAGAGTGTAAGACCCAACCCCCTTTTAACCAAAATCATTTGGGCCCCAGATATTGTATAAGTCCCTTTGCGTTAAAATAAAAACTCGTCGCGATCGCCATTTTAAACGAAAAATCATCTGGGCCTACCCTCGTGTTATAAGCCCCACTCTTTTTCTTTAAAACTTTTTGGGCCTCTTGAGAGAGTGTAAGACCCATCCCTTTGTACAGAAAACATTTTGGGCCTCAGTCACTTGTATAAGTCTCTCTGTACAAAATTCAAACAGTGCGCTCACTGATAAAACCCTGGGCCTCTCCTTGAGCTGTAAGCCCCAAAATCTTTCTTTTTCAAAGCACTTTCTCCTTTGATTTTGAATATACTGTTGTTTTCAATCTTTCTTTGTTGAACAACTAACCAAACAGCATGGAAGCTCTAAAACCGAGTAAGTGGTTATCGCTTTCATTTACCGCTTTCATATACATATAAACTGTATTGTGGGGCTGTTTCACTGTAAGTCTTCTTTCATAAACTCATATCAACTGTGTAATAATAGTATAGATATTTAGAGTTCCCCAGAAACTGCGTCTAGAACTAGGTGACGTCGTTTCGTTTATTCGTAGAAATAGACAACTAGATCCCCAATAGGATCACCAGATACAGTCTTCTCTTCGGCTGTCCTCATTAGGAATCGTCAAAGAAACTCTGCTCCCAAAGATGAATGTATTCTCCATGAATGTCATCTATGAGTTTCTTCCAAATTGTCGAACTTTCCTGACTTTGATCTATTCTCGGTGAATAGCATTGCCTTGAATTTCTCGGGGTTTGGGGACCCGTCGGCTTCTTAAAAGCATCGGCCTCCTCTTGGGCATCGTACAAGGACCCACAGGCTTCCTAAAAGCAACCCCGCCTCCTCTTGGGCTTAGTACAAGGACCCTACGGCTTCTTAGAAGTATTCACAGCCTCCTCTTAGGCTTCGTATAATGATCTCTTCCTCCAGGAATGATAGCCTCCTCTTGGGCTTAGTACAAGGACCCGTCGGCTTCTTAAAAGTTTCCAGCCTCCTCTTGGGCTTCGTACAAATTGTCCCGACGACCTCCTAGAGGTATAGGAACAGAACTTAATCATCTCTATAGAACAGTCTTTCATAGAGTCTACTATTGTTTCTCAAAACATGGTACAAAAGATGAAACTCTAGACTTGGACAGTCTAATCTCCTTGAGTCTCAAAGACATTCTCAAGTGACCCCTTCAAAAATAGGAAGGAAACCTGCAGACTTGGACAGTCTCAATACCCTTCAGATTCCCCGCTTCCTTAAAGAACAGGAATTACCCGGATCCTCGAATCAAATCCATGAGTACAGTGTTGCTCATATAAGAACTGATTTTCTCTTTCAAAATCAGTATATTGGATCTGTCACTTAACTGAAACAGTAACCCTAGCCTCCTCTTGGGCTTTGTACAATGATCCTCCCCAGCAGAGTCAAACAACATTTAGCCTCTCTCTCTCTCTCGGGCTTTGTACGAGACACATAAAGAAACTTCCTCGTTGAGTCAATCCCTCTTTCGCCTCCATCTCGGGCTTTATACGAGATACAAAAAGGTTCTTATTGAGCCAAATAAACAACAGCCTCCACCTCGGGCTTTGTACGAGATACAAAACTCTCTTGTTAAGTCAATTAGCCTCCATCTCGAGCTTTATACGAGATACCAAAAGATACACTCGTTGGGTCAAAACCTTTTAGCCTCTCTCTCGGGCTTTGTACGAGACACATATTAGCCTCCTCTTAGGCTTTGTATAAGAAAACCACTGGTTGATCCAATCAACCTTTTAGCATCAAAGTTGTGCCTCGTTCGCAGTACACAAACTTCAATAACTCCTTTCCCTTCATCTAATTGCTGTAAGCGGCAAGCCTCTGGATCATCTACATCCATGCCACTGTCCCTCTTTTAGCATGAGCAATTCTTAAGGAAAGATAACATTGCTCTACACTGAGTTAAAAGTCTTCTCCTTCAGGTTAAAACCCCCTATAAAGGAAATTATGGCATTGTCGGATTCATAAATCCTGGTTAAAGTAATTCTCCTTTATAAAACAGTTGTGACATACAACCCCCTCTTTAGAGATGACAAATTCTCTCTAAAGTTGGGACCTTCAGCTTCACATCTTGGGCTTTGAACAAGATACAAATAGACCCTTCAGCTTCACATCTTGGGCTTTGAACAAGATACAAACTACCTTTCGCTTCACGTCTTGGGCTTTGAACAAGACACCAAAAACACCCATTTCCTCCCATAGAATAGGAGGAACTACGAACGCTCTGATTTCCCTGTTTCGATAAACGGGAATACGTAGGCATAAGATTGAAAGAAAAATCTTAGCGAGCACACTAAACAAAAAACCCAAATCCCATATCTCCATCAATCAAAAGCAGTAATTCAAAAGCATCAGTCCTAACATCCTAATCCTAGTTCCCCGCCAGAAACCTTCTGCCTAGATAAAAAGAAAGAAACCGTATTGGTGAAAATACAAATGACCAGTACAAAGGCCCCCTACATTGATAGCATTCGTAACCTAACAGACCGCTGTTTAAACTCAGTATGCAAGCAGGGTTAATTAGAGACATCTATTTCCCTTCCTTCATCAGCTCACAATAGGATAAAAAATGAATCGACCTGTAGTTTAAGCTCAAACCGCAGAGAGCGACCAGCGCTTAAGAACCGCGTCCAAAATCGCTTGCTACAAATAGATGTCTCCAATTAACCCTACTTGCATACTGAGTTTAAACAACGGTCTGTTAGGTTACGGATGCGATCAATGTGGTGGGGCCTTTCTTGTGTTATTTTGACAGAATGACAGGTTTCTGGCGGGGAACAAGGATTAGGATGTTAGGACTGGTGCTTTTTGATAGATATATGAGAGTATGGGATTTAGGGTTTTTGTTTAGTGTGCTCGCTAGATTTTTTCTTTCAATCTTATGCCCATGTATTCCCGTTTACCGAAACAGGGAAATCAGAGCGTTCGTAGTTCCTCCTATTCTATGGGAGGAAATGGGTGTTTTTTGGTGTTTTTGGTGTCTTGTTCAAAGCCCAAGACGTGAAGCGAAAGGTAGTTTGTATCTTGTTCAAAGCCCAAGATGTGAAGCTGAAGAGTTATTTGTATCTTGTTCGAAGCCCAAGATGTGAAGCTAAAGAGTTTTGACTTTAGAGAGAATTTGTCATCTCTAAAGGGGGGGTTGTATGTCACAACTGTTTATAAAGGAGAATTACTTTAACCGGGATTTGTGAATCCGGCAATGCCATAATTTCCTTTAAAGGGGATTTTAACCTGAAGGAGAAGACTTTAACTCAGTGTAGAGCAATGCCATCTTTCCTTAGGAATTTCTCATTCTAAAAGAGGGACAGTGGCATGGATGTAGATGATCCAGAGGCTTGCCGCTTACAGCGATTAGATGAAGGGAGTTGTTGATGTTTGTGTACTGTGAACGAGGCACAACTTTGATGCTAAAAGGTTAATTGGACCAACCAGTGGTTTTCTTATGCAAAGCCTAAGAGGAGGCTAATATGTGTCTCGTACAAAGCCTGAGAGAGAGGCTAAAAGGTTTTGACTCGACGATGGAGCCTTTTGGTATCTCGTATAAAGCCTGAATGAAGGCTATTTGACTCAACAAGAGAGTTTTTTGTATCTCGTACAAAGCCCGAGATGAAGGCTAAAATTTGTTTGGCTCAATAAGAACCTTTTTGTATCTTCGTATAAAGCCCGAGATGGAGGCGAAAGGGGTGATTGACTCAACGAGGGAGTCTCTTATGTGTCTCGTACAAAGCCCGAGAGAGAGGCTAAACGTTGTTTGACTCCGCTGGGGAGAATTATTGTATAAAGCCCAAAAAGAGGCTGAACTTCACGGGAGAAGGATCATTATACAAAGCCTAAGAGGAGGTTATGGTTACTGTTTCAGTTGAGTCACAGGTCCAGTATGCTGATTTAAAGAGAAAATCAGTTCTTATATGAGCAATGTTGTACTCAAGGATTTAATTCGAGGATCCGGGTTATTCCTGTTCTTTAAGGAAATGGGAAATCAAAAGGGTATTGAGACTGTCCGAGTCTACGGGTTTTCTTCCTATTTAACGAAGGGGTCACTTGAGAATGTCTGGAAAACTCAAGGAGATTAGACTGTCCATGTCTAGAGTTTCATCTTTTGTACTATGCTTTAAGAAACAGTAGTAGACTCTTTGAAAGGACTGTTCTATGCAGATGATTAAGTTCTGTTCCTATACCTCTAGGAGGTCGTCGGGACAATTTGTACGAAGCCCCAAAGGAGGCTGGAAATTTTTAAGAAGCTGAGAGGTCCTTGTACGAAGTCCAAGAGGAGGCTATCATTCATGGAGGAAGAGATCATTATACGAAGCATAAGAGGAGGCTGTGAATACTTCTAAGAAGCCGACGGGTCCTTGTACTAAGCCCAAGAGGAGGCGGGGTTGCTTTTAGGAAGCCTGAGGGTCCTTGTACGATGCCCAAGAGGAGGCCGATGCTTTTAAGAAGCCCGTGGGTCCCCAAACCCTGAGAAATTCAAGACAGGCTACTCGCGAGGAATAGATCAAGCTAGGAAAGTTCGAGAATTTGGAAGAAACTCAAAGATGCCATTCACGGAGAATACATTCATCTCTGGGAGTAGAGTTTCTTGACAATTCCTAATGAGGACAGCCGAAGAGAAGACTGTATCTGGTAATCCTATTGGGGACCTAGTTGTCTATTTTTATGAATAAACGAAACGACGTCACCTAGTTCTAGACGTAGTTGCCGGGGAAACTCGAAATATCTATACTATTATTACACAGTTGATATGAGTTTATGAAAGAAGACTTACAGCGAAATAGCCCCACAATACAGTTATATGTATATGAAAGCGGTAAATGAAAGCAATAACCACTTACTCGGTTGTAGAGCTTCTGTGCTGTTTGGTTAGTTGTTCAACAAAGACAGATTAAAAACAACAGTATATTCAAAATCAAAGGAGAAAGTGCTTTGAAAAAGAAAGATTTGGGGCTTACAGATCAAGGAGAGGCCCAGGGTTTTATCAGTGAGCGCACTGTTTGAATTTGTACAGAGGGAATTATACAAGTGATTGTGGCCCAAAAAAGGTTTTCTGTACAAAGGGATGGGTCTTACACTCTCTCAAGAGGCCAAAAAAGTTTTAAAAGAGTGAGAGTGGGGCTTATAACACGAGGGTAGGCCCAATTTATTTTTCCGTTTGAAATGGCGATTGCGCCGAGGTTTCCTTTTAACGCAGAGGGAGTTATACAATAAATGAGGCCCAAAATGATTTGGTTAAAAGGGGATTGGGTCTTACTCTATTAGAGGCCCAAAAGTTTTGAATGGGTCTTATAGCTCGAGGAGAGGCCCAGGTGATTATTTTTCAAAAGGCGACGAACGCGTCGTTTATTTGAAAATGTACAAAGGGACTTATACAACGAATGAGGCCCGAAAAGTTTTATGTACAAGGGGGTTGGGTCTTACACTCTAATAGAGGCCCAAAAAGTTTTTTTAAAAAAAGAAATGGGTCTTACTACTCGAGGGTAGGCCCAGGTTTGCTTTGAAAAGGCGACGATCGCGCCGTTTGTTTTTGACAGTATCGGGACTTATACAATATACTGAGGCCCAAAAAATGATTGGTCAAAAAAGGATTGGGTCTTACACTCTATTAGAGGCCCAAAGTGTTTTGAAAATGATTTATGAGGGTTGAATTAATCAAAAGCCCTAATTTGTTTTCAAAAATGTATTTAATTGAATAAAAATTCAATTAAAATGATCAAAATTGTTTAACATATGGAAAACAAATTGTGATCTTGGATTAATGCTTCAAAAATTTAGTATTGACCTACAAAATAATTAGAAGGCATTAAGAGTTGCAAAATCAAGGTGGAAAAAATATTTTAAATGTCAAAAATAATTAAAACATTAATTCTTTGTAAAAATATCAATTATACAAAATAAATAATATTTTTTGGATTTTTTTGAAAAATCAAATATTTTAACATTTTTGTGAATTATTAAAAAAAGAATCAACTCAAAATCATTAAAACTCAGAGAGAAATTAATTTTTGAATCAATTAAATAAAATCACAAAATTCAAATATTCAAATATTGGAAAATGGCGCCAAGAACAAAGGCAAGAACACGTGCGTTTTTCAGTTTTTCCCAGATTTGCATTTTCTCTCCAATCTCACTGAATACTTAATCATATCATGTAATCCACATACCAATCAACTCGTTTCAACCTCACGATCATGTCTATGGTATTTAATTTCATTTAAATTAAACATATAACAAGAAATCATGAAAAATCCTCAAGAACCCTAATTTCTGCAAGAAGGCTAGGATTTTTGATACACGATTCAAACAATGCAACTAATTGAGGGAGAACATTCCATGCATGATTATGAACATATGGCCAAATTATTGTGCAGCAAAAATTGCATGAATCATAAGGTTAGAAGAGCTCATGCTTACCACTTGCAGCTGGTGATCTTGATTTGTGTTGGAGGTGTTACAGCTAGGTTCCAATGATCTGGATAACTTCCCTAGGTGCCATGGAGTGTGTCTGGATGCTTGGAATGGATTGAAATGGTTTGGAGCTGAAGATGGTACCTCAACTGCAAAACTGTCAAGAACTTGAGCAATTGGCTGGTGATATTGTGAAATCTGTGTTCCAGATGTTATGTGAGTGTTTGGATCACTTCTATATGATGTATATGAGGTGTGTGTGTGATTGGTTTGATTGGAAAAGCTCTCAAACTCAAAACCCGATAGTGACTTGCCTTAGAAGGGAAAATTGGAGTGAAAGAAGAGATTTTTGAGGAAAGCATCTGTTTGATGGCTTTGGTGTACTCAAACTGATCACAATTGAGCTCTATTTATAGTAGAGCAAGTTTGTTTTGCAAGGAATAGTGAATGGCAACTGCTGAGTAGGTTTGGCCAATGTTGGCAAATGAAAATCCAAGTCTCCTCTAGCCATTGACTAGAGGTTAGGGCACAGGCTGCTGGTCCCCTTGGTCTTGGATAAGTCTTAACTGAATTTAGTTGCAAATGGCTCAGTCCATGCCACCTTGATGCTTCCATTGAATGCTCCAATCCAAAATTAGAGTCTTGTCCCTATTTTGGCAATTCTAGGTTCAACATGCTATTTCTTGTTCCAAAGGCTTTGGAGGCTTGGCTCAGTGATTTTCCCTTTTAGATTCAATCCTCAGAGGTGTCCAAGTGGATAGGAGCATTTGGATTTGGCTGATTTTGGCAAATCGACCAAAAGTGCAAAATCTGCCTTGCCTTGACAGATTTCAACAAGGCAACTTGCCAATGTCATATCTCATGACTCAAATTGAATTTGGTAATGTTCTTGGCCATTTTGGAAAGCCCTTACATGATACAAGAACTGTTTGAACATGTTTGGTTTTGATCTCTTTTGAATCCAAGTGAAAAATCCCCGTACATTTGGCAAAAAGTAAGGTAAAATCTGACTTAGTGAAACTTTCACCAAGTGTTGGAACAAAGTGACTTTTCTTGATTTTGATCACTCCATAACTCAAAATCCATGAGGAATTTGGACATAGGTCAGTATGAAGCTTTTGTAGAGGGAAATGAGATCTAAAAATCAAGCTTTGAATGGGGAACAATGGCCTTGTGGTTTAGGAGTTATGGTCCTCCAAAGTTGGCACATTAGTGTCACTTTTTCCATAACTTAGAAATTTTTCTAAGTTTTTATGGTTACCCCTTTTACAAGTTATCCCACTTTCTTTGATTTTTCTTGATGAATGATGATTCAAATCATACATTAACATCATTTTAGGGTTAAAAATCCATTTTGGTGAGAAATCTCAAAAAGTCAAAGTTGACTTTTGTGCACAGTTGACTTTTTATCAAATGAATTCCAAACTGTGCAATTCTTCAGGAAATCATGTCCTTGACCTAAATCAAAGTTGATGGACATGTTCCATGGGTGTCATAGGGTATATTGAATCATGTCTTAGGGCTTGGGAGCATGTCCTGGTCAAAAGTCAAAGTTACAATTGACTTTCCTCGCGAAACCCTAATTGTGGTGCAGATGAAATTGAGACTTGTTGCTCAAGCTTCTTGGATTAATCCATTGTTCCAAATAGATCAATATGGTATATTAGAGACCCTAAAATCATGTCTTGAGGTCTTGGCTCATGATTTGTCCCAAAAGTCAACTTAGGGGTGGATTAGGTCAAGAAACCCTAATTCCTGATTTTTGATGAATGCATCCCCTGAGGCAAAATTGACTTGATGGTTGGGTTTATGAGGTTCCATGAAGTATATTAGGTTATGTTTTGGATCATTGGCTTGTGCCCATATGAAAAATTTCCATCTGGAGGCCCTGGTCGACCAAAACCCTAATTTGGTGACACTGTCGATCTTAAGACTTGATCCACCTAGAAAGGAGCATCCTTGTGCTTGATCCTTGAAGTGGGAGTCCTTTTGATCCCTTGTGGATGTTTGAGAGGTTAGACAAGTTGAAGATAATGTTGTTTCTTGATTGATCCTTTGTCTAAGGCTCTGAGAGGGCTTGAAACCCTAATTTTGATTGTAGTGGATGCTCACCCATCTTTGGGGAGACTGATGAAGTATGATGGTTCCTCCATATTGTGATGATGATTTTCACAATGATGGGAAATCTTAGTGGTCAAAATTTGGGGTATGACACCTGGCATCTTCGCTTTCCCGAAGTTTGTAACCTTCAGGCCCAGCGGCTCCTGCTGAAGTTTCCGGATCTTCAGTGATCGGCAGAATATATCCCTCCGGGATATAGTTAATAGGCATGCCCCAGGGACGATCTTTCGGAATTTTGTACCTAGGATCATACTTTTCCACTATGGGCGTTGATGTGATCTCTGAGATCACAGTCTTTTGTTGTTGCATTTGAGCTTCTGCTAGAGCTTGCATGTTGTTATGAAGCTTTCTCAGATCCTCTTTCAGAGTGTCAATCTCTTCCCTCAACTCTTTGTTCTCTTCCTCGAGATCATCCATCTTTTCCTGACGATTGGCTCGAGTATTGTACGAATGAGATAGTTTGACTCTAGAATCGAGACGCAAATGTGAGATTCGTAGGTAAGAAGAATGTGTTACGTGAGAATGATGAATGATATGCAATGATTATATTAATTGTATATATTTTTCGTTTATTCAAAGTAAACTTTGACAATTAGATTGCAAATATCAAACAGTGGGGAAACCCCGTTTTATTGAATTCAAAGATTGCGGAAATGGAAATACAGTAATTTACATAGTACTGTAAAAGGAAATCTAAACTTATGGGTCCTGAGTCCTCTCTGAAGCGAGCTCAGGTGCGGGTTCTGGTATTTTCCTTTTCTTTGATCGGGGCTCTTGGGCCGTTGCCGGGTTGTCATTCCTTTGCCAAGTGAAAGCAGTGAGCAAATTCCTTTGGTCTTCTTGATTCTCTACAACATGTTGCTCTAAAATCTCGATCAGAGCATCTTTTTCTCTTAATAGTTGTTGTATTTTCTTACACTCCACATTGAGAATACGATACTTGTTCCTCCAAGACCTCTTCTCCTGCTGAACTTTGTTGAGAGTAACCTGAAGTGTTTCCGTCTCAGACATAAAATAAAGGACAGAGTCCATTAATGGAAGAACTTTCTGACGAGGGTAAGGCATCCTCACCTTGAGAGCTCTAGTTTGTACCCAGTGGAGATAAGGCTCCACCGAGACACAGTCTGATTTTCCTGGAGACTCTCTTCCTTTCCTATGAACGTGTTTCCAAGCATGCACTATTTCCGTCTTTAGTGCCCTGTCATTTTCTCCTTCCTTAAAGAAAAGACCTTCCAGATGAGAATTACGTGCGATGTGTCTCATAGGGTATCCGAGTTGACGACGAACTAAAATTGGATGATAGTTGATTCCTCCCTTAGTTCCTATAAGGTGTACATTTAGGAAATTTCCACAACGGTCAATGATTCTGATCCCGTCATAGATTCGATTGTACCAATCGATGTTAGAGTTGGTAAGAGACATGATTCTCTGCGACCAACGTAAAGTATTCTTTTGATCCCAAAATGCAGCAGACTTTGGCAAGTGGGAAATAAACCATTTGTATAGCAGGGGTACACAACATGTGATCATTCCTCCATTGTATAAATTCCTTAAGTGTACAGAATGATACGCATCTACGAGTAAGGTTGGTACGGGGTTTCCAATCAGAAAAACCTTAATGGAATTAATATCTACAAAGTTATCGATGTTGGGAAACAAAACTAACCCATAGGTGAGCAAAATAAAGATGCTCTCGAAAGCGGCCACGTTCCCTATACTAGCAAAGTATAGAGCTTTCTTTGTCAAGAACTGGGCTGGTAAACCTTGGATTCCCCCCTTAGTGGTCATGTGAGTCCTGACCTCTGACTCGTCCAAATAGATTGCTCTCGCAATGGTTTGATCCTTTGGAATTTCTTCCAGTCCAGAAAAGGGAGCTTAGTCAGTAATATGCAAATCAGTCAGGTGAGAGTACTCCTCCAGTGTTGGTGCTAGTTGATAATCCGGGAATGTGAAACAGTGATAGACCGGATCGTAGAACTGGATTAGTGTGGACATGATTCCTTCGATTACATGAACCCTTAATAGAGATAGCGGACCTCCATACTTGGCCCTGAAAGCCTCGGGGTTGGTGATCATCCTCGCCAGACCTCTTAAATCCTCTAGTTTTGGAACCTTGAAAGAGTACTTGTGAGTTTTTCTTCTACCAAAATCCATTAGCGCAATCTCTTTATCTGACATTTGCAATCATTGTCTTAGTTTAATTTGAAAAAGAGAGACTAGAAGAGAAGATTTTTCTTTGTTTTAATGTTTTTTAGATGAATGCATGAATGCAGCACACAACAATATAGAAAAAACATGGGGTCAAAAGGTCGGTGTCATGAAGTCAAGGCTCTACCCATCCCCAAAGGTTTATACTGGTGATTTTTTATACCTGTCCGTAAAATCATTGACCCTTCTCGGGATAACAACAGCAAGCGGATCGCCAGCGAGCTGATGTATCTTAGAGTGATCTCAAATGAGGGTAGTATCGCGTGACAACTATTTCCGATAGCTTCCACACTACAAAATGGTTTCAGTCTACTAAAAATCTCAGCTTCTCAGATAACCCAATCGACCACACTACTTTCAACAACCAAAGTCGTATAGGCAATGTATCTGCAAAGGGAGTCTCTAATGAGTCTGATGGTTGACCGGGGACTCTTAACTGGGATTCACTCCCCGTAGGATTACCTGTATAATGCCATCCCCTATCTTAGGTGTATACTCAATCTTTCCACATGCAAAATCACACGCATTCCCATTAGCAAAAAAATAAACACAGATATCAATTAGGAAAACAGTATATATATTTGTCTTAATCATCCTAGACCTCTAGTCTTATGATCCTATACAGACAATGACTCCCCAGCAGAGTCGCCATTTCTGTGACATTTTGCTGAATTTAAATCTCTCACCCTAAAAGAGGCTAGAAAGAATGCCTTCCACTATGGTCGCCACTTTTCTGTGGGGGCCACAGTGAAAATGACTCGTTCAAGGTTTCTACCTAAAACTGTAAGAAAGAATGACTCCCACTGTGGTCGCCATTTTTCTGTGGCGGCCACAGTGAAAATGACTTGTTCAAGGTTTCTACCTAAAACTGTAAGAAAGAATGACTCCCACTATGGTCGCCACTTTTCTGTAGCGCGATTTTTGTGGTTTTGAATCACTATCGCTTTAGAACTACAGTTCGATTCATTTTTTATCCTGTTGAGCTGATTAAGGAAGGGAAATAGATGTCTCTAATTAACCCTGCTTGCAAACTGAGATTAAACAGTCAAAACTGTTAGTTTATAGATGCTATCAAGAGGGGGTTCTTCTTTAGGGTTATTCACTTAAAAATAGTGTCTAGGCTATTGGTAAGATGTTAGGTCTGATGCTTTTCAATTGATGTGTGAAGGTACGGGATTTTGGGTCTTTGATTAGTATGCTCGCTAATATTTTGCAATCTTATGCCTACGTATTCCCGAAATAGGGAAATCAGAGCGATTGTAGTTCCCCCTATTCTATGGGAGGAAATAGGTGTTTTGGTGTCTTGTTCAAAGCCCAAGACGTGAAGTTAAAGGTGGTTTATATCTTGTTCAAAGCCCTAGATGTGAAGCTAAAGGGTTTTGGCTGAGAGAGAATTTGTCATCTCTAAAAAGGAGTTGTTGATGTTTGTATGCTGTGAGCAAGGCACAACTTTGATGCTAAAAGGTTGATTGACTCAACCGGGGTTTTCTTTATACAAAGCCTAAGAGGAGGCGGGAAGTTTGACTTTTCTGGGGAAAATTTTCTTTCTATCTTGTCCAAAGCCCAAGATTGAGGCTAAAAGGGATTTTGACTCCGTTGGGGAGAATGTATCTTGTATAAAGCCCAAGACGGAGGCTGAAATGGTTTGACTTAACAAGAGAGTACTTTTATCTGTCTTGTATAAAGCCTAAGACGGAGGCTAAAAAGATTGACTTGACAAGAGAGTATTGAACAGGTGATTGACTCAACAAAAGAGTCTGAAGGTTGTTTGACTTAACAAGAGAGTGATTTGCTGTCTAGTACGAAGCCCGAGACTGAGGCTAAAAAGAAATTGACTCAACAAGAGAGTCTTTTATACTCAACTCTACAAGAGAGTGTTTTATATGTCTTCTACAAAGCTCAAGACGGAGGCTAAAAGTGGTTGACTCAATAAGAGAGTCTTTTATACTCAACAAGAGAGTGTTTTTCTATCTCGTACGAAGCCCGAGATGAAGGCTAAAAGGAGGTTGACTCAACAAGAGAGTATTTTATACTCAACAAGAGAGTGATTTATAAGTCTCGTACGAAGCCCGAGATTGAGGCTAAAAAAGGGATTGACTCAACAAGAGAGTCTTTTATACTCAATAAGAGAGTGTTTTATATGTCTTGTACAAAGCCCAAGACGGAGGCTAAAAGTGGTTGACTCAACAAGAGAGTCTAAGAAGGTTAGCTCCACTAGGGAGAGTCATTTGTACAAAGCCCAAGAGAAGGCTACCTTACCGCTGTGGATTCTGGAGATCCTGAAGCGGGTCCAAGTGTGGGAAACTCTCATGGGAGAGACCGGGGTTTCTTCCTATGTTTGAAAGGAACTTGAGAATGTATTTAAGACTCAAGGGTCTTAGACTGTCCAAGTCTAGAGTTTTCTCTATGGTACTATGCCCTAGAGGAGGTATGGACATTAAGGGATAAGTATCAACCCTACAACGACAGGAGTTTTGACGCTGAAAAGACTGCTCTAGCAAAGGATGACTAAGTTTTGTCTTATACCTTTAAGAGGTCGTCAGGGTCCTTGTATTAAGCCCAAGAGAAGGCATGAGAACTTCTAAGAAGCCGAAGGGTCCTTGTACAACTCCCAAGAGGAGGCGGGGATGCTTTTAGGAAGCCTGTGGGTCCCCAAACCAAGAGAAGTTCAAGAAATGCAATTCACCGAGAAGAGATCATTCCAGGAAAGTTCGAGAATTTAGAAGAAACTCAAGAGATGCCATTCACGGAGAAAAGATCATCTCTGGGGAGTTAGAGTTTCTTTGACAATTTCTACGGGTGACAGTCTGAGAAAAGGTTCACCGAGAATACTGCCTTTCTCTTTGTTCCATATTGTTTAACCCCAAGAGAAAGAAAGACTGTATCTAGAAATCCTATGGGGATCTAGTTTTGTTTGTATTTAAGATTGACCAATAGGGCTTTACCTAGTGCTAGACGTAGTTGCCGGGGAAAACTCTAAATAACTATACTAGTATTACACAGTGGATATGTGACAAGTATATAAAAGGATGTGAAAGAAGACTTACAGTGAAGCAGCCCCACAATACAGTTATGTACATATGAAAGTGCTAAATGAAAGCGGATAAACACTTACCTGTTGTAGAGCTTCCACGCTGTTTGGTTAGTTGTTCAACAAAGAAAGTTTTGATAACAACATATATTTGAATTAGAAATCAAAGGAGAAAGTGCTTGAAAAGATTGTTGGGGCTTACAGCTCGAAGAGAGGCCTAAGTTTTAACGATGATCACACCGTTGTTTTAAAAACTGTACAGAGGGACTTATACAATACGTGAGGACCAAAAAGTTTTTATGTACAAGAGGATGGGTCTTACACTCTATTAGAGGCCCAGAGATTTTGAAAAGAAAAGAAATGGGGCTTACAACACGAGGGGAGGCCCAGATGATTTGTTTTTGAACTGGCGATCGCGCCGAGATTTTTCTTTTAACGCAGAGGGACTTATACAATGTCTGAGGCCCAAAAAGGTTTTGGTTAAAAGGGGATTGGGTCTTACACTCTATTAGAGGCCCAATAATTTATTTTTGTACAAGTGGTGGGGCTTACAGCTCAAGGAGAGGCCAAATGATTTTTGTTAAAAAGGCGACGATTGTGCCGAACTTTTTGATGGTATCGGGACTTATACAATACACTGAGGCCCAAATTATTTTGGTTTTAAAAAAAGGGCTGGGTCTTACACTCTATTAGAGGCCCAAAGAGTTTGAAAAAGTTTGATGAGGGTTGAATTAATCAAAACCCTAATTTGTTTTCAAAATATATTTTAATTGAATAAAAATTCAATTAAAATGATCAAAATTGTTAAACATGTGTGAAAACAAATTGTGATCTTGGCTCAATGTTTCAAAAATCATGTTTCTATCCACAAAATGATGGGAAATCAATTAAGTTTGGAAAATCAAGGGAGAAAAAACATTTTAAATGTTGAAAAACAAATAAAATATTAATTCTTTGTAAAAATATCAAGTATATGAAATAATTAATATTTTTAGGATTTTTTGGTAAAATAAAATATTTTAGCATTTTTGTGAATTATTAAAAAAAGAATCAACTCAAAATCATTAAAAATTAGAGAGAAATTAATTTTTGAATCAATTAAATAAAATCACAATATTCAAATATTCAAATATTCAAAAAATGGCGCCAAGAACATGCCAAGAACACGCGCCACCCTCTGTTTCTGCAGATTTGCATTTTCTATCTAATCTCACTGAATACTTGATGATATCATGCAATCTACATATCAATCTGCTCGTTTTCACCTCACGATCATGTATATGGTCTTTAATTTCATTTATTTTAAGCATGGAATAAGAAATCAAAGAGAAACCTCAAGAACCCTAAAATTTGCATGAAGGCTCAGAAATTCCATACATGATTCAAACAAAGCAATTAATTGAGGGTAAACACTCTATGCATGATTATGAACATATGACCAAATTATTGTGCAGCAAAAAATGCATGGACCATAGAGTTAGAAGAGCTTAGGCCTACCTCTTGCAGCTGGTGATCGTGTTTTGTGTTAGAGGTGTTGCAAGCTGGTTCCAATGATTTGCACAGCTTCCTTAGGTGCCAAGTGATGTGTCTGAATGCTTGGAGTGGTTTGAAACAAGCTGGAACTGAAGATGGTACCCCAACTGCAAGTCTGCTAAAAGCTTGAGCAATTGGATGGTGATTTTGAGAAATTAGTGTTCTAGATGTTGTTTAAGTGTTTGGATCACTTCTATATGATGTTTATGAGGTGTGTGTATGTGATTGGTTTAGTTGGAATTACTCTCAAACTCAAAACCCGATAGTGACTTGCTTTGGAAGGCAATTTTGGAGTGAAGGAAAAGATTTTGAGGAAAGCATCTGTTTGATGGATTTGGTGTACTTAAACTGAGCACAAATGAGCTCTATTTATAATAGAGCAAGTTTGTTTTGCAAGCAATAGTGAATGGCAACTGTTGCAGAAGTTTGGCAAATGTTGATCAATAGGAATCCAAGTCTCCTCTAGCCATTGACTAGAGGTTAGAGCACAGGCTGCTGGTTCCCTAGTTCTTGGATAAGTCTTGACTGAATTCAGTTGGAAAGGGCTCAGTCCATGCCACCTTGGTGCATCCATTAAATGCTCCAAACCAAAATTGGAGTCTTGTCCCTCTTTTAGGCATTTCTAGGTTTGTCATGCTACTTTTGGTTCCAAGGACTTGGGAGGCTGATAGATCAGTGTTTGTCCCTCCTTGGTCTCCCCCTGAGGTGTTCAGATGGATAAACTTGTGTGTCATTTGCAAAATTTGCTCAAATCGAACAAAATGCACAAATCTGCCTTGCCATGACAGTTTGCAGCAAGGCACATTGTCATTGTTATATCTCATGGCTTAAGTGGAGTTTCATGTAGTTCTTGGCAATTTTGGAAAGCTCTTATATGATACAACACATGTGTGATCATAGTTTTTCTTGATACTTTTTGGATCCAAGTGAAAAATCTCCCTACTTTTGGAAAAAAAAACAAGACAAATTCCGACTTAGTGAAAATTTCACTAAGTGTTGGAAAAAGTGGCATTTCATATTTTCAACCATTTTGATCCAACCATAACTCAAAATCTATGATGAATTGGAATGAGGTGTAGTTGACACTTTTAAATTATGCCAAGAGATCTACAAATCCATCTTTGGATCAGCCCAAATGGTTGCTTGGATCTCAAGTTATGATCCTTGGAAGTTGGTACCCTAGCCACTTTGTTCCATAACTTAGAAAATTTCTAAGTTTTTTATGGTTACCTCTTTTACAAGTTATCCCACTTTTCTTGATTTTTCTTGATGAATGATGATCCCAATCACATATTAACATCATTTTAGGGTCAAAGAACCATAATTGTGAAAAACCTCAAAAAGTCAAAGTTGACTTTTGTGCACAGTTGACTTTATGTCAGATGAACTCCAAACTGTGCAATCCTCTATGAAATCAAGTCCTTGACCTAAATCAAACCTGATGGATTGATTTCATAGGTGTTATAGGGTGTATTGAATCATGTCCCAAGGTTTGGGAGCATGCCTGGGTCAAAAGTCAAAGGTACAATTGACTTTTCCTGCGAAACCCTAATTGTGGTTCTAATGAATTTGAAACTTATTGATCAAGCTTATTGGATCAATCCATTATTGCAAATGGATCAATGTAGTGTTTTAGAGACCCTCAAATCCTCTCTTGAGGTCTTGGCTCATGTTTTGTCCCAAAAGTAAACTTAGGGGTGAATTAGGCCAAGAAACCCTAATTCCTGATTTTTTATGAATGCATCCCCTGAGGAAAAATTGACTTGATGATTGGGTTCATGATGTCCCTTGGAGCATCTTAGGTTATGCTTTGAAGCCTTTGGCTCATGCCCAGAGGAAAATTTCCATCTGGAGGCCCCAGTAGACCAAAACCCTAATTTGGTGACACTGGCGATCTTGAGGCTTAATCCACTTGGAATGTTGCAACTTTGTGCTTGATACTTGAGGTGGGAGTCCTCTTGATCCATTGTGGATATTTGAGAGGTTTAGACAAATTTAAGATCATGTCATTCCTTGATTGATCCTTTGTCTAAGAGCTCTGAGAGGGATTGAAACCCTAAGTTTGATTGTAGTGGATGCTCACCCATTTTTGGGGAGACTAATGAGGTATAATGGTCCATCCATATTGTGATGATGATTTGAACAATGATGGGGAATCTTAGTGGTCAAAATTTGGGGTATGACACGGTTTAACTGTTTAAGGCACCTGAAGTGCCATATTTTAGCATTCGCTGTGCGAATGAATGGTTCGCATTGCGAACGTGTAAATTCCTGAAATGTATAAATAGGATTTTCACACTTTTTATAATTATGTTTGGATTTTGGGATAAAGAAACTTGTAAATAAAAGATCAGAGCTTATATCTTCTCATTTCCAAGGGAGAAAAGGTAGGATCTTTGATTTCATGTTGGAGAGGAATGTAATCTTTTGATACCTTATGTATTTCATCTAATCTATGTTTGTGAATTAGTTTGGATTCTCTATTTTTGGTTGTCTTTGGTTGTTTATTTGTTGGTCTTGACAAAACCTATTTCAAATCTTCAATCTTAGATGATTCATTTATCATTGAGCAAACTTTTGACAATGTTTTGTGATTTGATATTCATTTGCATCTCAGCTTAATAGCATTGTGTTGATTGTTAGTATTGAATAGTTGCTAGTGATTAATGCAATAAGAGACTGCGCTATCGCTTGACAAACGGTATCGTGAGAGTGCGTGAAAATATTGATGAAAACAGATATTCACATTCATTTGGCAAATTAGTTGAATACGTGTAAAAAGGGTTAAACGTATGTACGTATTCTGATCAATGGCATTTTATATGAAGCAATCATTTATCTGATTTGGGTGTCATCTTTGTTTACCTATTTATCTTTGATTTGAACTGCTATAGACATATACTCTTCAGATCTAGATCTAAGATGATTATCTGTTTTGTTCTAAACTCTAGAAATAGATTTAGGCTTAACACTTGCGTGAGTATCAGCTCTTAATGCTCTGTGTTGGTTTTTGTTGCGTGAGACATCACCAATGAGGCAATACGGTTGATCTCTCGACGTGCGTTAGACATAACCTCTGTCGTGGGTGATACGTGAGGATGTTAGGCGAATGATTGATTTATGTATAATATGATTAGAAGAATGCACGTGTTATCAATTGATGAGATCCAATTCCAACAAGGCTCCGTTTATAATTCAGTCGTTATTTTATATCTTTAGTCTTTGCTTTTGGTTCCGTCTTAAACCAAAACTCTTGAACTATAAAGCTTAGAACGGTCGAATGGCATTCTTTCCCTCGCACTGATCCTTGTGGAGAACGATAAATTGGGTTACTTATATATTTTTGCTTGCTGCTATTCTAGTTTCAACAAAATGACGCCGTTGCCGAGGATCGTGTTTAGATATTGAGTCGCATCGCGATAGTTTCTATATTTTTTAGCTTTGTACATTTATTTATATTGTATATCTTTGTTTGCTTTTATGTTTTCTCTAGTGTGATCAGGAATGATGAGAACTCCTTCTAGATTGGTTGCTATTTGTATAAAAATATTCAATGAAGCTTCGACCGAGTCTGGATGGATGTTGAGCGTTGAAAGTATGCGAGGTAAATTGTACTACTTTATAGAATGCTAGATTGATGTAAGAATTTTGTGCTTTGTACAAATGTGTATTATTGTTTCATTTTGCAACTAGTTTGAATGCTTGTTTCACTTAGGTCCAAAAGCCACAAAGTGTGAGAAACCTCAATTGTTTACTATATACTAGGATGACTGATAACTTTGTCTAATTCGTTTGATTCATGCTTTATCTTTTGATTATTGTGATCTTGTGGAAGCATTAGAAATGATCAAGGCATTTGTTTATATTGAGCACAACCGTATCCAAAAGTATCTTACCCGTGAGTAGAGAGAATTCGTTAACTCCTTTGAGCCTAAACTGTTTAGATCTCAGGTTTGGTGATGAACTTTGTGTTGTACATAATTTGAAAGTGTAGTTCATCATTGAAGTTTGTGAGTGTCTAAAAATTTCTTCTTGAACCTTTGAGCATAGTTTTAATTTGATTTCCTTGCCGTAAAAAGTAAGGATCATTCACTTGAGGTTTGGTTGAATTCAAGTTGGGGAGAATGAAAAAGAAGATGGTAGGTTGCTTTAAACTTTTGAAAAAGTTCAAACAAGCATGAAAAGAAAAAGTGTAAATATGAATGTGAAAAACAAAAGAAAAAGAATGCTTGTTTAAATGAGAAAAATAGAGATGAAATAATTGTGCATAAGGAAGTTTGAGAAAGTTTGTGATAACGGAATAAGAATGGTGAATGAAGTTGTAATGAGTAAATATCATTTATCGGCAATTTCGATTCAATGGCCTTTAGAAATGTCCCTTTTTTGTTAACCCGACCAAGCTACAACCTTTAAAGTCCTTAGTGATCTTTTTGCTTCCATATTTTCATGTTTGATTATTAGATGTTGTATGAATTGGATTGTTATTTGCATTGTTTGTCGGATGAGTGAAATTTCCCCGCGGTTGCAAACGCGTCAATTTCTTCATTCTTATTTTGAAAAGGAGTGTTAGAGTGAATCAAGTATGAAAATTTAGTTGTTGTTTGAAACAATTGTGATTTTTTTTTAGAACTTAATTCTTTATGATTGTTCGATTCTATTGAGTGGTGAATGTTGCTTTTGTGCATTTTCGTGCTTGTTTACATTTATCTTGTTTTGGTTGATTCTTATGCTTGAGCAAATCCTCTTGTTTTCATGAGGGGCATACTTTGCTTGAGGACAAGAAAAAATCTAGTTGGGGAGAGTTGTTAGGTGCAGATTTGACCTAAAATTGGCATATCTTTCTTTGCACTTTTTCTACTCTTTTCTCATGTTTTCATTGATTTTACTCTTGATTGTTGTTATTCTTCTAACATTGAGAATATACCTTTGGTGCTTGTAATATGTGTGTTATTGTGCAGGAAAGTGCACTAACTGATCAAAGTTGGAAGACACAAAGAATGCATCAGTTGGTTCGCTTTGCGAAGAGGAAAGCGAAGGCCAGCGAATGTTCACTTTGCGAACCCTGGCAAGTAAACCAGCGAATGAGCCCAGATTTGGATAGGGGCAAAAGGACCTAAAGTTAACTTTGCGAACTCCTAGCGAAGGTTTGCTTTGTAAACAAATCCTTCGCAGTGCGAAGTCACGAGAAAAGTCTATGGCGGTTTAACTGTTTGAGGCACCTGAAGTGCCATATTTTAGCATTTGCTGTGCGAATGAATGGTTCGCAGTGCGAACGTGTAAATTCCTGAATTGTATAAATAGGATTTTCACACTTTTTAGATTATTATGTTTGGATTTTGGGATAGAGAAACTTGTAAATAAAATATCAGAGCTTATATCTTCTCATTTCCAAGGGAGAAAAGGTAGGATCTTTGATTTCTTGTTGGAGAGGGATGTAATCTTTTGATACCTTGTGTATTTCATCTAATCTATGTTTGTGAATTAGTTTGGATTCTCTATTTTTGGTTGTCTTTGGTTGTTTATTTGTTGGTCTTGACAAAACCTATTTCAAATCTTCAATCTTAGATGATTCATTTATCATTGAGCAAACTTTTGACAATGTTTTGTGATTTGATATTCATTTGCATCTCATCTTAATAGCATTGTGTTGATTGTTAGTATTGAATAATTGCTAGTGATTAATGCAATAAGAGACCGCGTTATCGCTTAACAAACGATATCGTGAGGGTGCGTGAGAATATTGATGAAAACCGATATTCACATTCATTTGGCAAATTAGTTGAATACATGTAAAAAAAGGTTAAACGCATGTGCTATTCTGATCAATGGCATTTTATATGAAGCAATCATTTATCTGATTTGGGTGTCATCTTTGTTTACCTGTTTATCTTTGATTTGAACCGCTATAGACATATACTCTTCAGATCTAGATCTAAGATGATTATCTGTTTTGTTCTAAACTCTAGAAATAGATTTAGGCTTAACACTTGCGTGAGTATCAGCTCTTAATGCTCTGTGTTGGTGTTGGTTGCGTGAGACATCACCAATGAGGCAATACGGTTGATCTCTCGACGTGCGTTAGACATAACCTCTGTCGTGGGTGATACGTGAGGATATTAGGCGAATGATTGATTTATGTATAATATGATTAGAAGAATGCATATGTTATCAATTGATGAGATCCAATTCCAACAAGGCTCCGTTTATAATTCAGTCGTTATTTTATATTTTCAGTCTTTACATTTTCCGTCTTTGCTTTTGGTTCCGTCTTAAACCAAAACTCTTGAACTATAAATCTTAGAAATATAGATACGGTCGAATGACATTCTTTCCCTCGCACTGATCCCTCTGGAGAACGATAAATTGGGTTACTTATATATTTTTGCTTGCTGCTATTCTAGCTTCAACAAGAGGTTTATCTTAACCTCAAATTTGTTGTTATTATAATTTTCTGATAAAATTTATATTTATATTATTATTATTATAACTAAATTTTGATCATTGGTTCTCTTGTCAGGTCATGGTCATTATATGGATAAAGATATTTATTTTTTAATGATATTTTGTTATGATTGTACTGACTTTAGTACCAATGCTTTTGTTCTATGGACCATTTTTATTCTAGTAAGAATTGGACCTAATACAAAGAAAAGTAATAGTTTGAGTGTTATTCTTCTATGTACCAGTCGTATTCTATTTGGTTATAAAAATTGCAGGGTTTAATGGTATTGAGTTTATTGTGAATGGCACACCAGGAAACAATAACATAGGGACTTTCCTTGGTTGGACAATGACATTTCTATACTTGATGGAATGATGCCTCAAATTCGATTAAATGTGAGTTATATATTTACCTTTCACTAGCTTAGTATCGAACACTTAAAAATGAAGTTACATGATCTAAGACTATTTATTAATTGTTGAATTTGTAATAGAGTGTTTTATGATTTGTAAGGTCTGAACCCTTTGAGGTTTCTCTTTGTTTTAATTGAGAATGCCACTTATGTTGCAAGGTAAGCTTCTGCATCATAATTCATATCATCTCCTCCTTTTAAGCATTGGCACCAACATAGCCTTTGCCAATTGAAAATACATCAAAGTTGTGAAGTTATCACTTGTATTTAATGACCATGTACTTTGTGTTTTTATGCAACATACTTGTGAGAAGCTTAAATTGGTCAACAATCCGACCAAATCAACCATGGCTAGTGGATGCAAGAGGATTTGTCCTTCTTGATTTTTCTGTATTCTTTTAATTTTATATATTTATCTTCTATCAAACTCATATTCATTAAACCCATATAGCTTTAGATTTGAACTATCTATGAATCAGCGAGGTGATACGTAGTCAACATTGACACATAAAATCCTTAAAGGTTTATCAGTTGAGTTTATTTTTTTCAAACCACTTCGAATGACAGTGGACTCAGTAGCCCCTTTTGTTTAATATTATGTGACTAACAAACTCAGTTCTTGCAATGAAATAAACAGGTTCACTTTTTAACTGTCTTTTCTCTTTTTCGTTGGATTGGTACTACATATTACTTGGAGAGTATTTCCAGTTTTGTTCATTAATATATCATTTATAGTATGATAAACTGTTACTACAAATCACAAACTGAATTTTTTTAAACAAAAATTAAGCTCTATATCCCTACTAAGATTTCTCATTTTTCTTTGTGCATTGTCGTAGATTTTTTCTTGTAACGCATGTTCAACTATCTAATCCTGGTTTCATGAGGGATATTCCCGAAAGATTGATGGCAGTTGATTCCAGGTGATCTCTTCTATAGTCGGAAATTTTATTGGAAGGCATATGTATTATCTTTATTTTTGTCTTTTAGTTTTGTGTTTCACTGCCACTCTGCAAGCATGATTAGTTGCTTTATTTTTTGCAAACTAAAGTGTCGCCCCAAGAATTGGTCTATAATCTTCCCCTGAACTTGTTTCCTTTTTTCTCCAATATTTTCTCTGGCTATGATATATTATTCCGAAAACCATGTTTAGGAAACTTTCGGCCTTTGCAGCATGGAGTGTTACTTAGGCCGATAATAAACCAGTCATAGGGACAATAAGATTTCCTGATGTCTACAAATAATGATCACCTGCTGTTATGGGCTCATGGCACAGGGTCAGTTTATTTTGGTGGGGATTGAGGTAAGGACCAACGTTCATATTTTATCCCCTTCCTGACTTCTCTCTATTAAATGTACAATACCTCTGATGCATTTAAAATCTACTTTAAATTTTAAAATTACATATAAGTGCCACAGAGTAGAATATTTGCTTGTTGTTGGAGTATATTGTATAATGCTCATTGGTAAGTATGATTTTATTGGAATGGAACACATATTTTCGAACTATTCTTTCAACTCTAATAATAATTATTTTCTTTCAAAAAATTCCAAGGTGATGTGATGAAAGCACAGATAAAGCTCAAGAGAGGGAACTTTAGGGATACCTTAGTCTCTCATATTAAATACTGGATAAAGTGAATAGAAATAGGCTTAAATTTAACATGACTTTGTACAAGTTGTAGGGCCACATTTATGGGCAAAGCAAATAAATTTACTATAATCAATGAGTGGTAGGAGGTGTTGTCATTCAACACCTAAACCTTTATCCTCATACCACTAAACACTTACCGTGACTGGAAGATCAATGGAAAGAAGAAGAATTTGAGAAGATATGTCAGGCAGAAACATCAGATTCACCTATAGTAAAATCCCATGTATAAATTCTCTGACAAGGTTTTGGTTAATCTTCTTTGGCATTATTCGTATGGATTATTTCTGTAAATAAAAACAATGATGTGTGCTAAAAGTTCATTTGAATTTCCTGTATGTAAGTTCTTTGTTGTTTCTTTAATATAGGTTTATTTTGTGGAATATTGTGTGCTAAAAGTTCATCTGATTTTTTTATTTATTTTAGAAATATATTAGCTGCGGAATTACCTGCGGATTAAAGATTTCCTGCGGATTTACCTTTGGAAATACCTAAGGTTTTTATCTTTGGATAACAAAAACAAAGTTATTTATGGCGGTTGTAACCACCGTAATTTTCAATTTACGACAGGTCCCTACCCGTTGCAACATAGAACGACCGTTGGAGTGGCGGTTTTAGAAATCGCCGCGATACAGCCTGGCAACACACGTTTTTGCGATAGAAACAAAACCGCCGCGACTAGAAAATTGTGGCGGTTCAAACCGCCGTAATCTGCCAATATTAACCGTCGCAACTTGCTAATTTTCTTGTAGTGAAAACAATGTCTGTAAGTTAGATAAGTCTTTGTATTGTCTAAAACAAGATCTAAAGCAATGGCATGAGAAGATTGATAACTTAATAATATCGAATGGGTACAAAGTGAATGAAAGGACAAATGCATTTTTTACAAATCTGAGAATCACATTTGCATTATCATATGTCTCTATGAAGATAATCTACTTATACTTGAATCAAACATTCATGTTGTTAATGATGTGAAATCATTGTTGTGCAACAACTTTGATATGAAAGACCTCGGAGAAGCAAGCGTGATTCTTGGTATCAAGATCACGAGATTCGAACAAGGAATTTCTTTGGATCAATCACACAATGTAGAGAAGATCTTAAAGAAATATAAATACTTTGATTGTACACCTGCGTGCACACCATATGATCCAAGTGTGAAACTCTTTAAGAACATTGCGAACATTATTGGTAGTCTCAGGTATGCCACTAATTGTACTAGACTCGACATTGCGTATGTCGTATGATTGTTGTGCAGGTTTACGAGTAGACCGAGTAACGAGCACTGGCAAGCTATTGAGCGAGTCATGAGGTACCTTAAAAGGACCATGGATCTCGTCCTACATTACCAGAAATTTCCTGCTGTACTAGAAAGGTATAATGATGCAGATTGGAACACCTTATTGGATGATTCTAAAGCTACTAGTGGCTATATGTTTAGTATAGCTGGAGGAGCTGTATCTTGGAAATCAAAGAAACTGACTATCCTGGCTCATTCCACAATGGAGTCTGAGATGATAGCACTAGCCAAATCTAGTAAAGAAGCAAGTTAGTTAAGACACTTGCTAACAGACATCCCTTTGTGGGATAAACCTATGCCATTTGTGTTGATCCACGACGATAGTACCACAACTATTGCAAAAATTGAGAACCGTTAGTATAACGGTAAGTGACGTCAAATAAGGAGGAAGCACAACACTATTAGAGACTGTATCTCCAAAGGAGTTGTAAGAGTGGATCATGTACACAATGATGAAAAACTTAGCAGATCCTTTGACGAAAGGATTAGCTAGAAAGAAAGTCCACAACACACCCAAGAAGATGAAACTAATGCCTATAAAGAAATGAGTTGCTCATGATGTTAACCCGACCTAAATGACTAGAGATCCCAAGAAATACGTTCAATGAGTAATAACAAGTTGTGAGTAATATAAGGTGATCATGCTAGAGTAAATAAGAGAAGCATGAATCATGAAGCGATAAGAGGATAAAATAATAGAAACTCTTAATGAGATATATACTCTGTATGAGGGAGTACCTAGGCTACAAAAGTACTCTTGATAGACTCACCTATGTGATTGTGGAACTTAGATCGATTCTTATGTAATTTTGAGGCAGAATTCCTAGAGTCTTCACTAAACTGGGATACACATGCAAGGCCATTAAAACACGGGCTATTAGAATACACCTTAAGAAAAGGTTGTGTGCGGGTTTGATGTCTGAGATAGAGTTCAAGACAATTGTGTCACTCTTGTTGAATCGGAATCCTACTTGCTACACAAAGGTTCAAGTCGTAGACACCTTTATTTATGCACAATCTTAGAAATATTTAACATTACTTCTGAAACACTTTTTTAAATTCAAGTGGGGGATTGTTGGAACATTATGTCAATATTCTAATATGGGGAGATGAATTTGAAAAAGTTTCTTAAGTCAAGTCCCACAATATATTTTCTTCCTCACTTCATTATATAAGGAAATTCTCCATTTCATTTCAAACCACACCAAAAATTTATTTTGAGTTTTTCATTCCTCACTCCCACAACTCTGCGTCTTTCGAATTGTCGAAGCGCTAACTTCTCCCCCTTTCTTTCTACTCATTGAATTTTCCGAGTATTTTCTTAAATTCTCTATAGTAAATTATGTTAATTTATCCTCGTTTGAGTTGAGAAATTATCAAGTATAATTTTTTGATTTTCTTTAGAGAATTATTTGAATTTCTGTTTGTTTGAGAAATCATTTTGAGTGGTCAAATGACCATTATTAAATTCTCTTTGGAGAGTTATTGGAATTTCTCTTGGTTTGAGAAATTATTATGACTGGTCATTATACCAGAGACTACGAGTGGTATTTAACCATATTTGAATGGTCTTTGTACCATCAGAGGGTGTATTTCTAGATCGATTATCTACCGTGCAAGTAGTAATCGTACAATATAGAACCGAGCTATTTTATCCTGAAGGCGGCACAGTAGTTTGACTGCTTTGCATAATTTTGGACAGTACCACGATACGTCTTAAAGAGAGCGACATAGTCCGCGACTTAACCCGATAATTTCTTCAGTGGCTGATTTTCAAAATTGTAAAACAACAATTACCACGGTTCATCATCTGTAATGATATCCCTTTTCTAACCATGATAAAAGACCTTTTTTTATAGTTGTGTTTCGAAGATCATCATTTTTGAAACTGAGGAGAGTCCCTCTTTTTCACCAGAAGAAAACATAACATTGACCCACCGACCTACCCTCACATACATAAGAGACAAAAAAAAAAAAGCACCATACCAAACAAAAAAAATATTAACCTAAAGCCCAAACGAATTTGTTAAGAGTCTTCACCTCTAATTTACAAATAAGACTAAATCTACGTATCACTTTTCTTTATCTATATATATATATTACCACATCACCAATTAATCACATACCCCATTTTATTTCTCATTATCACAAGATGTAAATAAATACGATTCCCAAAATATTATTTTCTTGAAAAGTATTTCAAACATTATGTTCAAGAATTTTAAATAAACGCATAGTGAGATTCTCACACCTTTAGTAAGACTAGGCAGAAGAGAAGACAAGTATGTCAAATTCTGGCCAGAGTTTCAATTAGGTATTCATATATCTTCTGGTCACTATTATAAGCAACAAAAATTTTTTTAGATATATTAAGTAATTAATATATCTAATATATAATAATGTCCAAATATATTATTTATTTAATAAATCTAAAAAGATTTTTATTGCTTATAATAATAATCGAAGAATATTCTTCTTAATCAAAGTAGTATTATATTGTCCAAGAAGCACTCAAATAAAATTTGTAGGATTGATTATGGACCATATCCATTAATTTTCTTTTGGCAGACGCTAGATGCTATCCTCTTTTTCAAACTTCAACTTCTCTCTTTTTCATTTTCGGGGCAGTTGGCCGTTTCATTTATTGTTATATGCTTAATTATATGATGATATATATTTAATTGTTATATTTTCTTTTTATATATCTTAGCCATGTTATGTCAAAGTTGCATGTACATTTGTTGTAAGCCATGATGGTGATGTAAGTCTATACATTGGGGTTGCATGTAGCTGTCATGATCCCAAGGAAAAGACAAATGGCTCCCGTTTTTGTCATCATTTGACTTAAAAAGGTGAAAGAGTAAACCCTAGAAGAAAGAGTTTTCTTCCCTACATTGATTAGGTCAAACCATCAACACGAAAGTTTCTTGGCTTTTGAAATGGCACCGAGTTTGGGTCTTTCTCTTTCTCGCATGGGGAAAATTGAATGTTTCTTTTTTTTTTTCCTCCATATTATACGGATTACAAAAAAGAAAATTAATTATGCAAAAGTTATTTTTTTTCAAACAAAGAAAAAAGATGTTATTTTGTGTTAGTTTACATAATGCAAATCATTGTTTAAGAATGAATAATAAAGAAACTTTCTTAGAGAAGCTTCTGAAAAATTCTCACTTTAACCAATTAAAAAAACCACACGATTTTAAAGAAATAGTAGGTCTCATTTAATTTTCTTAAAGTAATACAAAAAATTGCATTTCTTAAATTATTTCTCATAATAATTTTTTATTTTATAATTTAGTAGGAAGAAAAATATCATGTTTTATTAAGTTTCATTTATGGTTATGCATGCATCTTATGAAATAGTTATTAGAGTTATTAGGTTTAAAAAAAAATTAGGAATTAATATTTTTATTAATTAATATTAAAAAAAATGGTGTAAATTGTAAATTTAGTGGATTGTGACAGTTTTAGAACAAATAACAAAAATGATGTTAATTTTCATTTTAGAAATTATACACTACTACGAAAAATACCTTTTACTTCAATTAGAAATGGTGTTTAACATCGGTTTCATATGCGAGGTAGTGACAGACATCATGAAAAGTGCATTATTTTTTATCAGTTGTTCTTACACCAATGGAAAAGTCTTATTGGTCATGAGTGTGATTTCCAACCGTTACAATTTTTTGTATTTTTAGAACTGGATGACGCACCCTCATTTTCCATTCAGTTATATGAATCACCGAGGTAATACTTAATCGTACTGCCTCAATTTATTAATATAACCAAAGAAAAAAGTCTTGCTATTTTTTTATACTTTTGTTTTAAACTAAATTATTTTAAACATAACATAAATTTCCCATTTCTAAAATAGAAACATTCTTATATATAAAAAATATTCATTATTTATACAAATTACAAAGCCAAAATAACACACATTATCTTTTTACAACAAAAGTAAAATAAATGATTAACTAACAAAAACAAAAACAAAAATATTAATTCTTGAACGTCCGTCCAAAGTTTTCATATGTGAATTTTGTAATCGGCCGTTAACCAAATATAATTTGAACCACTTATAAAACTAATTAGGATAATCAACAACAACAACAACATTAAATCCTCAAATCATTGACCTCAACAACAACAACATAAACATTAAATCTTCAAACCACTGATCTCAACAACAACTTTTTACTAAAAAAAACAAGATTAATTTTGATTACAACAACATTCAAACTTCAATCTCAACACCACCACCACCACCACCACAACCATCACTTCTAACAACAACAACAACAACAACAACAACAACAAAATTCAAACTTCAATCTCAACAACAACAACAACAATAACAACATTCAAACTTCAATATCAACAAAATGAATCAACAAGTACAACTAAGTTCAAAATTTTATAAGCATATATGAATGTCACAAATAATAACACCCGCTTTAAGGGTAATAATTTTTGGCATTTTCTTTCTAAAATCATACATCATATGGTATCATTCGACATCTCTACATGTTGAAAAAAATATTAATAAAAAACATAAGAATGTAAAATGAATAAATATATATTACTAAGTCATATAAGATATTTACTTACTAGTATTCCCATATCTCTGCTTGATGATCATAACAAATAGCATGCACATCATCTGAATAATTTTCTTCAGACAAGAGACGCACATGTGTTGCGAAATAAGGGGTCTCAAAATTTAAATATTGATTTTCATCACTAACTGAAATATTTTTTTCTTGTAGAATAATTGACCATTTAGTGTTAGAAGGTTTAGTGGAATAAAAAATTTGTTTTGCTTGGGATGTCATGATGAATGGTTCGTTCATATAAGCTCCATTTCGAAGAAAAACCTGTGTGAATCCTAATTCATTGGTTTCTACACCAGTGTTAATGTCAATCCACTTGCACTTACTTTTAAAATAACATATTCAATCTCCAAAATCTTCTCAATGACCCCAAAGTACGCTCTAGATGCTAATACATGATTCTTATCTTTGTAACTAGAGAAGTACATGGATTCAACTTCAACTGTAACCCCACTATTTTGCATGGTACAACGATCATCCTTTGATTTTGTATAGAATGAAAATTTAAAAAAGTCGTATGCATTCTAAGTTATTACATTAAATTTAGATATATATGACATCCATTTAATTATCTCGGATACACTACTATCTTTAGAAACCCTTTTATTAAACCAATTTATGAAGGTTTTGTTATGTTATGTCAACATCAATTTTTCACTCACCCGGAGAAAATTTTCCTTGATAAGACCTTTTTGAGCGGACAAGTAAGATTGAACTTCATTAATAATATTACACACACACACACACACACACACATATATATATATATATGCGTGTACGTGTGCGTGTGCATGTGCGTGTGCGTGTGCGTGTGTGTGTATATGTTTGTGTGTGTGTGTGTGTGTGATTGAAGAACTACATCTCAATCCATGTCTTAACATTTAAACTTTGAGCACCTATACCTCCATATCTTCCATCATGACAAGACTCGAGAATTCCTATAGAGTTTTCTTATGACGAATAGTTTGAACAAAACTCAATAGCTTCTTATGTGATGTGTCGTTCAATGATCAAAGCTTTCGGACGATGATGATTCTTCGTATACCATTTAAAGATCTTCATGTATTGATCTATCAGATACATCCACCTTAAATAAACTATACCACGTAATCTAATCTCCCTTACTAGATGAACAATTAAGTGAACCATAATGTCAAAAATTGAGGGAGCCTCATATTCCAAAATAAATCTCTAATTGACACAAGATAATTACAGCCTCATTTTCCAACTCATCTAATTTTTCAGGATCAATGACTTTACTACATATAGAGTTGAAGGATAAGCATAATCTGGTTATAAATACCCTTACACTCTTTGGTAAAATGTCACGGATAGTCACTGGTAGAAGTTGTTGCATCAAGACATAAAAATCATGAGATTTTAAACCAACTGATTTGAGATCTTTCATTGACACAAGTTTCTTCATATTTGATGAGTACTCTTGGGGAACTTTGATACTCTGTAAACAATTACAAAAACTTGTTTTTTCTCTTTTAGACAGAGTGTGACATGCTGGGAAGAAATATGTTTTATTTCCTATTTCTTTTTGGTCTAACTCTTGTCGTATACCCATCACCACCATATCTAGATGAGAGCTATTAATATCTTTTGTCTTACCTTTAATATTGATAGATGTTCCAATCAAACTATCACACACACAGTTTTTGCCACATGCATCACATCGAGACAATTTCTTACATTGAGACTAGAACAATATGGAAGATCAAAGAACACCAACCCCTTTTTCCAAATATTTTTCTCCACGAGATCTTTTTGGTTCTTTCTAAAGACAACATTAATGTGTTGTTTTATTTTATAAACTTCCTCCCCGGTAAAGGGCTTTGGAGCGATATCAAAATGTTGTTATCCATTAAAAGTCTCCCACAATCTACGGTATAGATGATTGAGTCTTAGAAATATTTGATGCCCAAGGTAAACAGTCTTTCTTCCATTTTGTAGTTCATGGGAGCATGCATCATTTTCACATATAGCATGCATATTAAAATTATATGCATCATAAACATTAATTTCTTCCTCCCACAAAACTCTTAAATCTTCAATTAGTGGAGTTAAATACACATTTATATCATTTCCTAGTTGTCTTGGACCCGAAATCATCATTGATAACATCATATATTTGCGCTTCATGTACAACCACATAGATAGGTTTTACATTATGAGAATAATAAGCCATAAAATATGGTTAGTATTCATATTACGAAATGGGTTCATTTCGTCGGTGGCAAGTCAAAGCCTAAGGTTTCTTGGCTTAAGGGAAAATCTGGAAACAACGAATCAATTTTCTTCCATTGCACTGAATCATCTACATGGAAAATTTTTCCATAAAAATTTCTTTCATCTGCATGCCATATAGTATTATTTGCATCATTTACATTTGCAAACAGTCTCTTGAACGGTAGGTACCACATCACCTTGGTAGGAACACCCTTTTTGGTTACAACATCATCATCATCTTCAACACTATTATCCTCCATCTTGCAGCGTGACTCCCCAAACCTCAGGCACTCCTTCAAGTTTTCATACTCTTTCCTGTATAATATGCAATTATTCTGACATGCATGTATTTTGACATAGTCCAAATGCATTAGACATAATATCTTATTGGCCGTATAACTACGGTTCGACAACGCGTTACTTTCTGGAAGCATTTCTTGCAACAATTCAAGCAATCCAGTAAAACCTCTATTCGTAAACCCATATTTTGCCTTAAGATTAAATAGTCTTAACACAACTCACAATCTTGTAAAATTTTTGCATCTCTGAAATAACGGTTCTTCCATGTCACTTTGTAAAGTATCATACACATGGGCTTTCTTAAAAGAATCTACTCTAATATCATAAATCATATCTTCTAGGTTATTATTCATATTTTCATCAAATTCAACTCTATGTGACACAAGTCTTTTTTTGTCACTTCACCATGTTGTACCCGTTTTGTATAATTTTAAATAATTCTGTCACAACCTATATGATTGAATTTTTCTTTCTTTGGATGTTTTGTGTATTTCGGCATATTTTACATGGACATAAAAACTGCCATTATCGTCAAGAAGGTTTATTTAAGCAAATTCAAGAAATTGAATCACTCCATTCTCATACTCTTTATTTAATATATTGGCTTTCATCCAACTATGATCCATAATCATGTACCTTCTGAAAATAAAATAAAAAAATGTATATAGCTAACAACAATGGACCACTACTATAAAATAAACTTTTGTAACACCAATTTACAACGACCATAGTGTTAACTGTGGTAATAGTTTATTTCTGGGCGCTTTTTTTTTTGTATTTACTAAAGGACGTGTCACAACAGTCAAATGAAGCAACCGTAGTGAAAGGTACACAGAGTGAAATGGTTTGAATCCCAACACCAACAATTAGCTATTTTTATCGTGATAAAAATGTGATTGACCTTGTATATTACCACAGTTTTTATTACCAATTGTGATGAAAGGTGATACTTATTTATATATAAGCGAAATTATCTCTCGCTTCAGTACATAACAACCGTCTCTCTCAAAACAAAACCCTAACAACTCTTTCACTCGTCTCTCTCAAAACAAAATCCTAACAACTCTGTCACTCATCTCTCTCATATGGAACCCCCAAAATGAAACCATAACATTAAATCTTAGCCAATAGGAGTTTACAGGTTCGTTTTCTCTCTAGTTTTTTTTTTTCAAATCTGTTTCAATAGTTTGTTTCATGATGTTTGAACTTTCTTCTTGTTTTGACTTGTAGGTATGGATGCTTGTTTCAATAAAGAGAACGAAGCTAAAGTTAGCGTTGCAAACTTGTGTCAAAGATCCATAATGGTATCCAATCAAAATATACACAAGTTTGCGGCTCTAAATTTAGCTTCATCCTTATTTCATTGTTGACACGCCATTATGGGACATGTATGGTATGTTTCTGAAGCATTTTATGTCTTGATATGTTTGTTGTATCGCGTTTGTTGTTTATGGTTTGTTTTTTATAAATGTTTTTTATGAATGTTGTTGTTAATTTTTGTTTATAGGACGAGTTTATTATATATTATGTGGTTTGAGTATTTTTCCAATCCCTTACCGAATACATAACTTTCCAAACTATATTAGAAAATTATGATATGATAGATAAAATTGTATTAGAAAATAAGTACACGTTCAATTCTTGACAAGAATTCTTCACACTGTTATCTGCATGTTGTTCTTTGACCGTTAAAACTTGATTTAATGATCCTAGATCTTCAACCACTCATTTCTCCACCTCTAATTTTGTTTGCCAAGTAAATAATATTTTTCAAAAAGAATTAGAGTTGAAGGAAGGAGTTGTTGAAGAACTAGGATCATTAAACCAAGTTCTTACTGTCAAAGAACAAAATACGGATAAGGAGTTGAAAAACCCTTGTCAAGCATTGAACGTGTACTTATTCTTCTAATATAACTTAATTTTTCATATTATAATGTTCTAGTGCAGATTGGAAGGTTATATGTTTAGTGAGCATTGGCAAAATAAGCATTCCACATAATTTATAATAAACCCAGGTCTATATATCACAACGGTTGTTTAGCACAACCGTTGTTAAATATGTTGCATTAAAGAATATCACAACGGTTGTTTAAAGCAACTGTTGTGGTAGGTAGCATGCTATATAGATACAATCACGGTTGCACGTCCGTGGTAGAAAACATCATACATATAATCACACCTTACCTCAGAACGGTTGGACCAGCGTGGTGGTACCCCTTTTCCAGCCGTTGTGATATGTGTTTTCGTCGTAGTGGGCATTCCATCTCAATAAAACATAAATAACACTAAACCTACAATCTCAACACAATAACCACAAATACTATAAAACAACAATAACATTATACCCTATGTCTCAAAAAAAACAACAACAACAACACCAACACCAAAAACAACAACAACAACAACAACAACGATGGTGATGGTGACGACGAAGATGATGATGACAATGACGGCGATGACGGAAATAATAACAACATTACGGGTACAATCATGGATAAAGTTTTACATATTAGAAACGTGATGAAAGAATCAAAGAAATGTGTTAGTTTGAGGTTCAAGCTTCCTTATTCGAGTTTCCTTCCTCCTTTGTTTACTTCGTTCGACTTGAAGAAGATGAAGAATGGTGTTTGGTTTGTTAAGTGGAGAAGATGAAGAAAGGTGTTTAATTCATTCACTAGGGCGCAAAAAGTTTATGAGAAATATAAAAGTGGGTGAAAGTTAACATTCTGATGTTGGAATAAAATATTGTTTGGAGTTTTTATCTCGATTGGCAGCAAACACCAAGGTTAAAGCTAAGTTCTATTTTAATTAAATAAAATAATGAGTAATATTTCTTGTCGGTCAAATAAATAATCGAGGGAAAAGACAATTTATATTGTAATTAAAAAATAAATTTAAATAAGGGTGCCATTTTGGTTCTAAATAAAACATGAAAGTGTAGGAGCTAGGAATTGAAGCTCAAACCCTGATTCATTTCCTTTTGGTTGAACCAACAACCGAGGGAGTAGATTATTTCTATTGTAATTATAAAAAATAAATTAAATAAGGGCACCATTTTGGTTCTAAATAAAACACAAAATTACAGGAGTTGGAAATCGAAGCTCAAACCTTGAGTTTTATTTCATGTTGGTTTAACAAAAAAACTTGAGGGATTGGATTTAATATTAAAATAAAATAATAAAAGGATGTGCTCCAAGGAACTTGACGTCGATTTTTAATTGGACAAGATGAAAGCTTTGTCATGAAATGTATTATTTTAAGTAATGATTATTGTTGGACAAAAAAGCAACTCGTAATAACTATGCCAATAAAAAATTACAATGTCGTGAGTGTAATTATCCTATCCACAAGAATTATGTGTGTCCTTGCACAAGGAAAAAATGAGTGCACGAGTGATGGTAGTGCATGATTGAGTAACAAAATAAGGGGTGCGCTAAGTGTGATTGATTTTATTGATTTTTAGTAAACTAGAGAGTTATTCTATAGCCTTAACTAAATGAATAAAAAAGACTAAGTTCCTCTTTCAAACTATTTACCCCTAGATTTGACAATTTCTATAACTACTCCTATAATAACTTTAATTTATTATGACCTTTACTCTTTACGGTCTCCCGGGTGTTAGACGACAGGCTTCGATCTAGAGGGGGTAAATATATCACAAATTTCAAACCAAAACCTCTTGGCAAATTTTTTTTCCGAAAAGTATGGCACATCGGAAACAACCCAAATCGAATTGTCTAATCGAAACTACTATCAAAAATCTCGGATTTGCGTAATGAAAACTGATGAAATGATAATGAACACAAATTGTTCAATCAATAATTAATTCACGGATCAATCAAATGCAAAGCTATTCGTAATGCTTATTTCCAATAAACACAAAGCGATAAAAATACTCAAGAACAATTTATCGAACACTTTGTGTGCGATTGATCACGTTTGGAAGTTCGATTTATTTTTTTGATGTAAAAATCCAATCACAATCAAAGTGATTGTGATTATATCAACAACAACAATTTAAAAGAAAATTGAAAACAATTTTCAATCGAATTAATTGAAACAACATCGAAATCGATAAATTGCAAAAACAACAATTAAAGAAAAGTAAAGAGATAAAGAGACACAAAGATTTGTATAGGCAGTTCCCCAATCAGCCTCACTATGGGTACGTTTACCCTTAATCCGAAATTGAATTGAGATACTTGCAATTAACCTTATCTTTGCAAAAATGTTTATACGAGAGGTGAAGAATTGTAACCCCACAAACCCTATTATTTGTTGTTGATTCAACCACCTCCAAACCCTTGACCAAAGCTTGATCAAGTCACCAACAATACGGCTACAATCTTTCAATTATCTCGAGCACACACTTGTTGAACCCAAGATTCCCGAACACGATTCACCGTCTCACGCTATTCCCTAGCAAGGAAACCACCTTGTTCCAAGGCCTTCACTCGGTCGAATCCATGTTGACGTGATCTTGTCCAAAACCTTTAAATCACATTGATCTTGAAGGAAAACCCCACCTTGGTTTTCTTATTTGAAACACACCAAGATCCTAACCCAATATTCTCGATTACACCAACATAATTGGACGTTATCAACCCTAATCTAGATGGTCACCCAATCGAAAAATGATTATGTGTAGTTCAATTGTGTGTATGCATTAAAGAGAGGTTGAAGATGATGAGAATGCTTTGTATTCTAGTTTCGTATAGGTAATTCACTAGTACCTTGCTAGAAGAAGGTGCATTTATGAGTAGATATAGGTATGTAAAGAAAATGAGCAAAAGGAATGTAATAAGTTAGAGCAAAAATGAAATTTTTAAGATGGGAAATCGTATAGGTCGGCCTGTCAATGCAATAAGTTGGCCTATCAAGGTACTCAGGCCAGCCTATGAAGGTCTCAGGTCAGCTTATAGCAGCGTACAGGCCAACCTGAAGTCGTATATGCCGATCTATACAGTCAACACATAAAATAGGCTTTAAAAATAAGTCGAATTGGCCGACCTATATCAGTCAGCACATGGACAGAGCCTACAAGCTTTAATACTGCAACGTACATGCCGACCTATAATTCGTATAGGCCAGCCTATACTGAAGCAACAACTTATATAGGTTAGCCTGAAATCGTATAGGCCAACCTATACTGAAGCAACAACTTCTATAGGTCAGCCTGAAATCGTATGGTCAGCCTGTGCAAGAGTGTTCACACATAAAACATAGTTTTTTGATGTATGAAACATGCTTAGACATTTATAATCATTTTTAAAACCATTTGTATGCATCCTAAGACTAAAATGAATCAATGCACATCTAAACTTTGGTTGATACAGCCCAATATACAAAAATGCTAAGTCACACTCCTAGTTTTGACATCATTCAAAACATGGGTAGGTTGTATAATGCACTTAAACTCACATCGGGTACTTAGAGGTAGGTCAACCCCTAACCTTAAAACATACATTTGTTAGCAATGACCTCTTAATTCCTGTTGAGAGGAAGGTATCTCGATACCACCATTAGCAGACATATTAAAGAACAAAACACACATAAATAAGAAGTTATTTTTACATAACGACATTTGTGACCTCCTAGTTCATAAGAGAAAGGTACCTTCATCGCACAAAAGCATTCATTCATTAGCAATGACCTCTCAGGTCCTGAGAAGAAGGTATCTCCATACAACCACTAGTTAATGTATAATAGCATGCAAAAATAAACTAATAGACACGATTATTCTCGTCGCTACACAAACGATCATTGCAATCTCATAGTCCTATTGAGTTTCATTGCACTCTAGATAAATTCCCATAATCTTGTAGACAAAAGAATGAATTAAATGCAAATAGAAATATATAAATATTAATTAGAGATTTGTTGAAAGACAAATTACATAAGATTAAATTGAGTCACATGTTTGGGGAAGAATCCTCTATAGGGAACCTAGTCTAAGGGAACTAGCCACTCATCCTAAAGGGATTTATAACTTTTACAATTAGAAAACAAATAATTAAACTTACAATGATGAAGAACGGAATCCAATTGATGACCTTAGTTTTCACTCTCCTCTCACTCTTGATTAGCCCCAGGGTGTACACAATGATGCAATGGAAGAAATTACTGAAGATACAAGTTTAATTGAGACATCATCTCCACCATAAGAAAGAATGATAATAAATTCAGTAATGTGAGAAGATGTTCATCATAAATCATAGTTTGGTTTTGATGAAGAGAAAAGACTATCTTTGAAGAAAGATCAAAGAAAAAAATATTGGAATCAAAGTGTCAAGTTTTCATAAGTTTTTGGATTTCAATGGAATTGGATCATAGACCAAGGTACAATGTGCAATTTAGTTGTTATAAGATTTATGTGCTCAAGAATTAATCATAAACTTTAAAGCATGCATAATCTTCAACGTTTCATTTTAACTTAGAAATTTTCAAGTTTTTATTAAGCTAAATCATTAAACTTATCAAGTAAATCGATTTACATTGGTTTTGTTAAATTTTTTTTTTTTTTAAAATTGGTCAATCGATTAACATATCAAGTAAATCAATTTACCATTTCATTTTCAAGTGAGTAAATCGATTACCCTTCCCATGTAAATTAATTTAACTAGTGTATTTTCACATTTTTTTTGCATGCCGAGGAATGGTTAATCAATTAAAATGATGGGGGTAAATCGATTAACCTCTTTATGTTTTGAAAAAATATTGAACCATTGCTATACCTCTTCATCTCAAATGCTAATGAAACCTTACCATATCATTGCATGCTTTCATGAGTATTTTTCAACCATTGTTTTTTTTTTTTTAATTTTCTAAAGGTATTTGGTGCATTATAATTATAAGGATTTTTTATTTATTTCAAAAATCACATTCTTCATGAACAATTTTCATTAGTTTTTAAGTGTCAGTAAAATTTGACAAAGAAACTTTTTTCTGCATAATTTTCATTCATATGTGAAAAAATTTAGTGAAAACACTTGAGCACTTAAATGTGATATATCATCTTGATTTTTTCATAAAAGAAAAAGATTGAATTTTCAAAATATCAAAAAAGCAGCAAAATTATCAAGTATTATCAAGTCTGCTGCAAAATTTATATGTACTCATTTTTATCAATTTGTTGTAATATTCACCAAGTGTGTGTGTGTGTGTGTGTGTGGTGATTTTTATATGAAAGAATGTTGTTATAATTATTACAGGTGATTGCAAATAGGAAGGTTTGTCTTTCTATTTGTTGGAAAAGTCCTTTGAATCAGGGTGATTAAAAGTCCACCATAGTTGTTGGTGTTGCTGGAAATCAAGAAACTGGTTTGCTTCTTTGTTATTGTTAGAAGATTGTAAGAGAATTCTTAGTGGTAGGCTTGTACAAAGATCTTACAATAATGAAAATCCCTCACTGAGTGTGATGGGACTGGACTATCCTTGGTTGGACAGGGGAACCATGATATATCTCTGTGTTATTCACTTTTCCGCACTTTATTCATTTGCAAGAATAACATGATAATTTCATAAAACTTAATTCACCCCTCCCCTGTTGGTTGCGCACTCATACTAACAAGTAATAGAAGCCAAGTATAAACTAAATGATGATAAAAAGAATGTCTAAAACATCTCAAAACTTCACCATCCAAGGAACTTCATACAATAATTAGAGACAACTCAATAGAAGATGTTCAAAAGCAAGAAACTCCGAAACTTAAGAACCTCACGTCACCCTTAAATTATGAAATTTTTGGGGAGACAATGACTAATCAGGTCATTGTAAGTAACTCATTGACTACAAGAGAAGAAAATGTAAATTAGACGTTCAATCTCAACCACATCTATATCTAACAATAAAGGAGGTAGTAAATAAAGAAATCTTAAAGCTACTTGAAGTTGGTATGAGGTATCAAATATATGATAATACATGGGTAAACTTAGTTCATATAGTCCTTAAAAATGACAGTATGACAATTATAAAGAATGATAAGAATGAGCTAATCCCGACCATGAAGGATGATTATTGATTATAAAAGGCTAAATTTGGCTACTAGAAATAACCACTACTATTTTCCATCCAAGGACAACATGCTTGAAATATTGTTCGATTAAGCTTTTTATTGTTTTTTTGATAGGCATTCAAGGTATAATCAGATCATTATAGATCCATGTGGCCAAGAAACTACAACTTTAACATGCCAGTTGGGAATCTTGGGGTACAGAAGAATATCATTCGGCCTATGCAACACCCTTTCCATATTTCAAAGGTGCGTGATTTTTGTTACTTTTACCAAGGTTGAAAACACTTTAGAGGTATTAATGCATGATTTTTTTATAAAAAAAATCAAACACTTAGATGTTGTATTAAATAGATGCATTGAGACAAACCTAAATTTAACATAGAAAATTTTATTCTACGTTTACTTAAGGGATTGTTTTAGCGCATGATATCTCTTTAAAAGCCATTAAGGTGGAACAAGCTAAGATTGTGGTAGAACAAAAACTGCCCCCACTAATAAATGTGATGGAGATTAGAATTTCCTTAGGAAATGCTACTTTGTTGCAAGCCTTTTACAAATGATATTTAAAAAATTGATAGCCTCCAAATAATCAATTAGTTAAGGAAAATTATTTTGACTTTTATAATGGTTGTCCAAAAATTTTCATGCTAATAAATATAACTTGGTCTTGGAACTTGTAATCATATCCAAAAAAAATAGAATACCCTTTTGAGTTGACATTTAATTCTAGTAATTGTGTTAGTGGACCGGTTCTTTGTCAAAAAAATACAAAAATTCTACAATAAAATATGCGAGCAAAGTTTTCAATCCAAGCATGCCGCCTTGGCTTAAACTATTGTATATTGTTATAACAAGGGAAGTTGTGAATGACATGTTCATGCTAATGAACGCTAAAATTTATGCTACTTTAATTAATAAGTATCCTTCCTAACTTGGGATGTGAGTCGTAAAACTAATGGCGTTAAATGAGCGCTGGATGAGAGGAAACTCTTCAAAACCATGTTTTTCCATTTATCTTCTAGTTTATATTTTATTTTCTTTTTCTTTTATTATAATTTGATTTCCTTTTATTTTGTTTTATATTTAATTTAGTGATGGTGTTGATGATTAGTACTCACAACACCAAACTTGTAATGATTTATATTATTATCTTAAGGAAAGTATTTAGAATTTGAGATTAAATTGTGTTCTTAAAAAATATTTGTTACACTGCTAATGATAAATACAATTTGGTTGTGAAATAAGTTTGGTACCTGATGTGAATGTTTTAAGATTTATGGAAGTTCAAAAAGATTAAGAGAAGGATAACAATTAAACATGATAATCTAACTATTTTTTTTTCACTTTTAAAATATCTAAACAAGTAATATTTGAGCCAAATGATCAATGTATGCTATTTTTTTCATGAATATGAGTGTAACCTGAAGGTGAGAAAAATAAATAAGAAGGGGGGTTGAATTGTATTCTCCAATTTGCGTTGCTTTTGAACAAAATTCATATTCTAAACAACAGTTCAGATTACGATGATATGGATGCAGCGAAATAATAATTAGGAGCAAGTAAATGACAAGTGAACACACAAAATTTAGCCTAGTTCCTCTCAAACCGAGAGAAGTTCAGTCCCCTTTCAGAACAAGAGATTTTCAACTATAACAAAAAAAATTGAATTCCCTTTTGAGTTGACAGTTAATTCTAGTAATTGTGTTAGTGGACCAGTTCTTTATCAAAAAAATGCAAAAATTCTGCAATAAAATATGCGAGCAAAGTTTCCAATCCAAGCATGCCGCCTTGGCTTAAACTATTGTATATAGTTATAACAAGGGAAGTTGAGAATGGCATATTCATGCTAATGAACGCTAAAATTTATGCTACTTTAATTAATAAGTATCCTTCCTAACTTGGGATGTGAGTCGTTAAATTAATGGCGTTAAACGAGCGCTGGATGAGAAGAAACTCTTCAAAACCATGTTTTTTCATTTATCTTCTAGTTTAAATTTTATTTTCTTTTTCCTTTATTATAATTTGATTTCCTTTTATTTTGTTTAAATTTAATTTAGTGATGGTGTTGATGATTAGTACTCACAACACCAAACTTGTAATGATTTCTATTATTATCTTAAGGAAAGTATTTAGAATTTGAGATTAAGTTATGTTCTTAAAAAATATTTGTTACACTGCTAATGATAAATACAATTTGGTTGTGAAATAAGTTCGGTACCTGATGCGAATGTTTTAAGATTTATGGAAGTTCAAAAAGATTAAGAGAAGGATAACAATTAAACATGACAATCTAACTAATTTTTTTCACTTTTAAAATATCTAAACAAGTCATGTTTGAGCCAAATGATCAAAGTATGCTATTTTTTTCATGAATATGTGTGTAACATGAAGGTGAGAAAAATAAACAAGAAGGGGGGGTGTAGCGAGCGATTTTGGACACGGTTCTTAAGCGCTGGTCGTTCTCTGCGGTTTGAGCTTAAACTACAGGTCGATTCATTTTTTATCCTATTAAAGCTGATGAAGGAAGGGAAATAGATGTCTCCAATTAACCCTGCTTTATATACTGAGTTTAAACAGCGGCCTATTAGGTTACGGATGCTATCAATGTGGGGGGGCCTTTGTACTGGTTATTTGTATTTTCGCCAATACTGTTTTCTTCTTCTTTTTTATCTAGACAGAGGGTTTCTGGCGGGGAACAAGGATTAGGATGTTAGGACTGATGTTTTTGAATTACTGCTTTTGATTGATGGAGATATGGGATTTGGGTTTTTGTTTAGTGTGTTCGCTAAGATTTTTCTTTCAATCTTATGCCTACGTATTCCCGTTTATCCAAAACAGGGAAATCAGAGCGTTCGTAGTTCCTTCTATTCGATGGGAGGAAATGGTTATTTTTGGTGTCTTGTTCAAAGCCCAAGACGTGAAGCGAAAGGTGTTTTGTATCTTGTTCAAAGCCCAAGATGTGAAGTTGAAGGGTCTATTTGTATCTTGTTCAAAGCCCAAGATGTGAAGCTAAAGGTTTGACTTTAGAGAGAATTTGTCATCTCTAAAGAAAGGTTTATCTGTCACAACTATTTATAAAGGAGAATTACTTTAACCGGGATTTGTGAATCCGGCAATGCCATAATTTCCTTTATAGGGGGTTTTAACCTGAAGGAGAAGACTTTAACTCAGTGTAGAGCAATGCCATATTTCCTTAGGAATTTCTCATACTAAAAGAGGGACATTGGCATGGATGTAGATGATCCAGAGGCTTGCCGCTTACAGCAATTAGATGAAAGGGAAGGAGTTGTTGATGTTTGTGTACTGTGAACGAGGCACAACTTTGATGCTAAAAGGTTGATTGGATCAACCAGTGGTTTTCTTATACAAAGCCTAAGAGGAGGCTATTATGTGTCTCGTACAAAGCCCGAGAAAGAGGCTAAAAGGTTTTTCACTCGACGATGGAGTCTTTTGGTATCTCGTATAAAGCCCGAGATGGAGGCTATTCGACTCAACAAGAGAGTTTTTTTTTGTATCTCGTATGAAGCCCGAGATGGAGGCTATTGTTTGTTTGGCTCAATGTGAACCTTTTTGTATCTCGTATAAAGCCCGAGATGGAGGCGAAAGGGGTGATTAACCCAACGAGGGAGTCTCTTATGTGTCTCGTACAAAGCCCTAGAGAGAGGCCAAGCGTTGTCTCAGTTAAGTGACAGGTCCAGTATACTGATTTTGAAAGAGAAAATCAGTTCTTATATGAGCAACACTGTACTCAAGGATTTGTTTCAAGGATCTGGATTATTCCTGTTCTTTAAGGAAGCGGGAAATCCGAAGGGTATTGAGACTGCCCGAGTCTACGGGTTTTCTTCCTATTCTTGAAAGGTGCTTGAGAATGTCTTTGAGACTCAAGGAGATTAGACTGTCCAAGTCTAGAGTTTCATCTTTTGTACTATGCTTTGAGAAACAGTAGTAGACTCTATGAAAGGACTATTCTATGCAAATGACTAAGTTCTGTTCCTATACCTCAAGGAGATCGTCGGGACAATTTGTACGAAGCCCAAGAGGAGGCTGGAAACTTTTAAGAAGTCGACGGGTCCTTGTACTAAGCCCAAGAGAAGGCTATCATTTCCGAAGGAAGAGATCATTATACGAAGCCTAAGAGGAGGCTGTGAATACTTCTAAGAAGCCGTAGGGTCCTTGTACTAAGCCCAAGAGGAGGCAGGGGAACTTTTAAGAAGCCTGTGGGTCCTTGTACGATGCCCAAGAGGAGGCCGATGCTTTTAAGAAGCCCGTGGGTCCCCAAACCCCGAGAAATTCAAGGCAAGCTATTCACAAGGAATAGATCAAGTCAAGAAAGTTCGAGAATTTAGAAGAAACTCAAGAGATGCCATTCACGGAGAATACATTCATCTCTGGGATTAGAGTTTGTTGACAATTCCTAATGAGGATAGCCAAAGAGAAGACTGTATCTGGTGATCCTATTGGGGGATCTAGTTGTCTATTTCTATGACTAAACGAAACGGCGTTACTTAGTTCTAGACATAGTTGCCGGGGAAACTCGAAATATCTATACTATTATTACACAGTTGATATGAGTTTATGAAAGAAGACTTACAGTGAAACAGCCCCACAATACAGTTATATGTATATGAAAGTAGTAAATGAAAGCAATAACCACTTACTCGGTTGTAGAGCTTCCATGCTGTTTGGTTAGTTGTTCAACAAAGAAAGATTGAAAACAATAGTATATTCAAAATCAAAGGAGAAAGTGCTTTGAAAAATAAAGTTTTGGGGCTTACAGCTCAAGGAGAGGCCCAGGGTTTTATCAGTGAGTGCACTGTTGAATTTGTACAGAGGGACTTATACAAGTGACTGAGGCCCAAAATGTTTTCTGTACAAAGGGATGGGTCTTACACTCTCTCAAGAGGCCCAAAAAGTTTTAAAGAAAAAGAGTGGGGCTTATAACACGAGGGTAGGCCCAATTGATTTTTCGTTTAAAAATGGCGATCGCGCCGAGGTTTTCTTTTAACGCAGAGGGACTTATACAATAAGTGAGGCCCAAAGTTTTTTGGTTAAAAGGGGATTGGGTCTTCCACTCTAATAGAGGCCCAAAATGTTTTGAATGGGTCTTATAGCTCAAGGAGAGGCCTAGTGTTATTTTGAAAAGGCGACGATCGCGCCGTTTGTTTTTGATAGTATCGGGACTTATACAATGCACTGAGGCCCAAAAATGGTTTGGTCAAAAAAAGGATTGGGTCTTACACTATATTAGAGGCCCAAAGAGTTTAAAGAAAAGAAATGGGTCTTACTACTCGAGGGTAGGCCCAGTGTTTTGTTTTTCAACGGACGATAATCGCGTCGAACTTTTTGAAATACAACGGGACTTATACAATAAGTGAGGCCCAAAATGGGTTTGTATTTACAAAGGATTGGGTCTTACACTCTATTAGAGGCCCAAAGTGTTTTGAAAATGATTTATGAGGGTTGAATTAATCCAAAAACCCTAATTTGTTTTCAAAAATGTATTTAATTGAATAAAAATTCAATTAAAATGATCAAAATTGTTTAACATAGGAAAAACAAATTTTGATTTTGGATTAATGTTTCTAAAATCATATTTTGACCTATAAAATGATTAGAAATCATTAAAATTTGCAAAATCAAGAGGGAAAAAATATTTTAAATGTCAAAAACAATTAAAATATTAATTCTTTGCAAAAATATCAATTATATAAAATAAATAATATTTTTGGGATTTTTTGATAAAATAAAATATTTTAACATTTTTGTGAATTATTAAAAAAAGAATCAACTCAAAATCATTAAAACTCAGAGAGAAATTAATTTTTGAATCAATTAAAGAAAAATCACAAAATTCAAATATTTGAAAATTCAAAAAAGGCGCCAAGAACAGCTGAAGAACACACGCGTGTTCTGGGTTTGGCTGATTTGCATTTTCTATCCAATCTCCCTGAATACTTGATTATAACATGCAATCCACATATCATTATGCTCGTCTCAACCTCACGATCATGTCTATGTCCATTAATTTCATTTAAATTAAACATATAACAAGAAATCATGAAAAATCCTCAAGAACCCTAATTTCTGCATGAAGGCTAGGATTTTTGATACACGATTCAAATAATGCAATTAATTGAGGGAAAACATTCCATGCATGATTATGAACATATGGCCAAATTATTGTGCAGCAAAAATTGTGTGGATCATAGAGTTAGAAGAGCTCATGCTTACCACTTGCAGCTGGTGATTGTGATTTGTGTTGGAGGTGTTACAGCTTGGTTCCAATGATGTGGATAGCTTCCCTAGGTGCAAAGTGATGTGTCTGAGTGCTTGGAATGGATTGAAATGGTTTGGAGTTGAAGATGGCACCTCAACTGCAAAACTGTCAAGAACTTGAGCAATTGGCTGGTGATTTTGTGAAATCTGTGTTCCAGATGTTATGTGAGTGTTTGGTTCACTTATATATGATGTATGTGAGGTGTGTGAGTGATTGGTTTGATTGGAAAAGCTCTCAAAATCAAAACCCGATAGTGACTTGCCTTAGAAGGCAAAATTGGAGTGAAAGAAGAGATTTTGAGGAAAGCATCTGTTTGATGGCTTTGGTGTACTCAAACTGATCACAATTGAGCTCTATTTATAATAGAGCAAGTTTGTTTTGCAAGGAATAGTGAATGGCAGCTGTTAAGTAGGTTTGGTCAATGTTGGCAAATGAAAATCCAAGTCTCCTCTAGCCATTGACTAAAGGTTAGGGTACAGAGCTTTGGTTCCCTTGGTCTTGGATAAGTCTTGACTGATTTCAGATGAGAATGGCTCAGTCCATGCCACCTTGATGCTTCCATTGAATGCTTCAATCCAAATTTGGAGTCTTGTCCCTATTTTGGCCATTCTAGGTTCAACATGCTATTTCTTGTTCCATGGACTTTGGAGGCTTGGCTCAGTGATTGTCCCCTTTAGATTCAATCCTCTGAGGTGTCCAAGTGGATAGGAGCATTTTAATTTGGATGATTTTGGTAAATCGAGCAAAATTGCAAATTCTGCCTTGCCTTGACAGATTTCAGCAAGGCAACTTGCCAATGTCATATGTCATGGTGTAAGTTGAATTTGGTAATGCTCTTGACCATTTTGGAAAGCCCTTACATGATACAACAACTGTTTGAACATGTTTGGTTTTGATCTCTTCTGAATCCAAGTGAAAAATCCCCCTACATTTGGCAAAAAGTGAAGACAGATTTGGACTTAGTGAAAATTTCACTAAGTGTTGGAAAAAGTGATATTTTCACTTTTCAGCCACTTTGATCACTCCATAACTCAAAATCCTTAATGAATTGGACTTAGGTCTAGTTGAAGTTTTTGTAGAGGGTAATGAGGGCTACAAATCCATCTTTGGATGAGGAAAAATGGCTTTGTGGTTTAGGAGTTATGATCCTCCAAAGTTGGTACCCTTGTTACTTTATTTTTAACTTAGAAAATTTTCTAAGTTTTTATGGTTACCCCCTTTTACAAGTTATCTAACTTTTCTTGATTTTTCTTGATGAATGATGATTCAAATCATACATTAACATCATTTTAGGGTTAAAAATCCATTTTGGTGAAAAATCTCAAAAAGTCAAAGTTGACTTTTGTGCACAGTTGACTTTTTATCAGATGAATTCCAAATTGTGCAATTCTTCATGAAATCATGTCCTTGACCTAAATCAAACTTGATGGACATGTTCCATGGGTGTCATTGGGCATATTGAATCATGTCTTAGGGCTTGGGAGCATGTCCTGGTCAAAAGTCAAAGTTACAATTGACTTTTTCCTTAAAACCCTAATTGTGGTGCAGATGAAATTGAGACTTGTTGCTCAGGCTTCTTGGATTAATCCGTTGTTCCAAATGGATCAATATAGTTCATTAGAGACCCTCAAACCCTCTCTTGAGGTATTGGTTCATGATTTGCCCTAAAAGTCAACTTAGGGGTGAATTAGGTCAAGAAACCCTAATTCCTGATTTTTGATAAATGCATCCCCTAAGGCAAAATTGACTTGATGATTGGGTCCATGAGGTTCCATGGAGTACATTAGGTTGTGTTTTGGATCTTTGGCTTGTTCCCAGATGAAAATTTTCCATCTGGAGGTCCTGGTCGACCAAAACCCTAATTTGGTGACACTGTCGATCTTGAGGCTTGATCCACCTAGAAGGGAGCAGCCTTGTGCTTAATCCTTGAAGTTGGAGTCCTTTTTGATCCTTTGTGTATGTTTGAGAGGTTAGACAAGTTGAAGATCAAGTCATTCCTTGACTGATCCTTTGTCTAAGGCTCAGAGAGGGCCTGAAACCCTAATTTTGATTGTAGTGGATGCTCACCCATCTTTGGGGAGACTGATGAAGTATGATGGTTCCTCCATATTGTGATGATGATTGACACAATGATGGGACATCTTAGTGGTCAAAATTTGGGGTATGACAGATGCCCCTATTTAATCTTCTTGGACCCGAAGGTGTGAATGACGAAGGTATTCGGGCATTCGAGGTGCAAGAGGATTAAATATCGGAATACCCGAAATTTTGATGGTGGTTATGAATGGCGGATCGTACCCATCTTCTTTTACTGAGCAATGATGCTTAGAAAAGGTAAACTTCCCCTCGATCTCAGTCTTCAGCCAAGGAACTGGTCTTAGTTTTCTTTTGTCAACCTCTCCCCCGTTCCTAGTTTCCTACGAAGGAACTAGTCTCAGTTGCTGATTTAAACATCCCCTCGATCCTGGTTTCCTACCAAGGAACTGGTCTCAGTTTCTGAAATAAACTTCCCCTCGATCCTAGTTTCTTACCAAGGAACTGGTCTCAGTTTCTTTTGTCAATAAACTTTATTGACAAGGAACGCTATTTGTAGCGGATTTCCTTCAAACTTCTAGCCGAATTTTCCTGGGGAGATGCCATTTGATGGAAAAAGCTTTGATGTTAGACTTGCTGGAGAACCCAGTCGTCTGAGTTGTAGAGTTGCACAAACTTCTCTGTTGGAGACGCCATTTGTCATTTCTACTAGGGTTTTCTCGGGATCTTTCCGGAGAAATACCATATGATGGGGTCCAATTTTTAGGTGCCGATGACCTTTTCATCAGTGGTTCTTTCGGAGGAAAACTGCCGTATTGCCGAAGGTCCGATTAAGAGGCTTTCTCTGGGGATTTTCCTTAATCCGGGAAAACAAGGATATCATCTTCAATGGCGAAGAGTGACATTTGTTGAAAGATTTCTTATTTCTCAGAGGTTCAAGTTATCAAAGTGGTCAAGGACCGTCTCTAATAGAGATAAACGGGAGAGAGATTGCTTAGATAATTCACTTCCTAACGAGGAAAGGGCTGACAACTCGATTGAGAGGACTAAGATCGACTAGAGTGATAGTGATGCAATATGACTGTGAATGCAAATCAATAATGGAATGATGCATGTATGTTTATGCTGACAAGATTGACGCGACATCCAAACTGACAGGTGAACATGACTGGATACTCGGCCATCGCGGGGCGAAGAAGTACCGTTGGTCCAAAAGTAGCAATTCTACCTTGCTTAGGAGAAATAGTCTCTGCGGGGAATACCAGTGATCGGGCTTAGGAAATGAGAACTCGGCCGAAGCGTGTCAGACGAAACAAGGTCTCTGACACAGTTGACCCCTTCATTCAGGCATACTGGGTTAGAAGGAGTACTTTGATTCTGCACTTTGAGGTTCGATTACTTCTGGAGAAGCGACCGATGTTCTTCTGATGTTCAACAGTCAAAAGAAATTGTCGTCTTTATTAAAAGCAGAAAAAAGTTTTAACAAGTAAATTCATTTTTGTTTCATTTCAAGAACCGTTGATCATGTTAAAATGCCGTTCTGTAAAGCTAAAACAAATAAGAATTACAAACAAAAGCACAAGGGCTCAAATTTTATTGATAAGATGGAGATCAGCCAAACGCGTGATTCCAAAGAGTATTTACAAAGTTAGAAAATGGTAATTTACAGGGAAAAGGGCTACGTTGAAACATAACGACCACTATCCTTCTACCAACTTTGAATTCGGGGCATCCTGAGCTTCTGTCGAAGATGACCTTGACTGGAGTTTTCTGACGGATGATGTAACTGCTGCTGCTGAGGGACTCGCCTCTGTTGAACATAGTTACTTGCCATTATCCCTAATTTTTGCCTGGATTGTACTATGATGTTTCCAATCCATCGGGATGATTTTTTTTTTGTCTCTAACTTTTGCCTGGACCACCCTTTCGGGTTTTCAATCCACCGAGACGTTTTTTTTTTTAGTTTAGGCGAAGTATTTCTTGACTACATCAACATTCGTGGGGTAGGAAAATTCCTCTTCGTCCATGGTTGCGAGTCTCAAGGCACCGCCTGAGAAAGCTTTCGTGACCACGTAGGGGCCATCATAATTCGAAGTCCACTTGCCCCGGGAATCAGTGAGAAACGATTGCATCTTTTTGAGCACGAGGTCTCCTTTTCTGAAGACACGAGGTCGGACCTTTTTATCGAACGCCCTCTTCATTCTCTGTTGATACAACTGACTGTGGCATAGTGCCGTTATTCTCTTCTCTTCGATCAGATTCAGTTCGTCGTGTCGACTTTGACACCATTCAGCTTCGGTGAGATTAGCTTCCATCAATACCCGGATTGACGGGATCCCTACTTCTATGGGGAGCACTGCTTCCATGCCATACACTAGAGAGAAAGAGTAGCCCCTATTGAAGTGCAAACAGATGTGTGATAACCGTGAAGAGCAAAGGGTAGCATTTTGTGCCAGTCTTTATAGGTTACGACCATCTTTTGAACGATCTTCTTGATGTTCTTGTTAGCCGCTTCTACCGTTCCGTTCATCTTGGGTCGGTAGGGAGATGAGTTATGGTGTTCGATCTTGAACTCTGCGCATAACTCTTTAATAATCTTGTTGTTCAAGTTAGATCCATTATCAGTAATGATCTCGCTTGGAACACCATAACAGCAGATGATATTGTTTTTGATAAATCGGACCACCACTTGCCGGGTTACATTGGCGAATGACGCTGCTTTGACCCACTTGGTGAAGTAATCAATGGCTACCAGGATGAACCGATGACCGTTTGAAGCTTTAGGTTCAATCATACCGATCATGTCAATTCCCCATATGGAAAATGGCCATGGGGAAGAAAGAACTTTGAGATGTGATGGCGGTACATGAATTTTGTCGGAGTATATCTGACATTTGTGACACCTCCTCATGTACTTGTAGCAGTCGGATTCCATTGTCAACTAATAGTACCCTGCTCTTAGAATTTTTCTTGCCATTGCGTGTCCGTTGGCATGAGTGCCAAAGGATCCTTCATGAATTTCTTTCATAAGCATGTCTGCTTCTGGTCTGTCGACGCATCGGAGCAAGACCATGTCAAAATTTCTCTTATAGAGAGTGTCACCGCTTAGGAAGAAGTTTCCAGCCAATCTTCTGAGGGTCTTTCTATCTTTTCTGAGTGCCCCAGGTGGGTACTCTTGTTTCAGAATGAAGCATTTGATATTGTGATACCAAGGTTTATCGTCTATGACTGCTTCAATCGCGAAGATGTAAGCGGGCCGTTCACGGCGCATGATGTCAATCTTAGGTATGTCATTCCATTGACCTACACTAATCATGGAAGAGATAGTGGCTAATTCATCACCCATGTGATTCTCACCACGAGGGATGTGATGAAACTCGACTCTGTTGAAGAAAGGTAACAACCTTCTTGCATAGTCTTTGTAAGGAATCAATCCTGATTGGTATGTGTTCCAATCTCCTTTTATCTGGTTAATAACTAAGGTTGAGTCGCCATATACATCCAAGTTCTTGATCCTTAAGTCGATCGCTTCTTCGAGACCCATAATACAAGCTTCGTATTCGGCCTCGTTGTTCGTACATTTAAATGTAAGTCTGGCAGTGAAAGGAATGTGGGTACCCTGAGGGGTAACAATGATTGCCCCAATTCCGTTTTCATAATGATTAACTGCTCCATCAAAGATTAGTCCCCATTGGGAACCTGGTTCTGGCCCTTCACTGGGTAACGTTCATCGCAATCCTTCATTTTTAGATACATGACATCTTCGTCTGGGAAGTCAAACTCGATTGATTCCTGATCGTCAATCGGTTGATGAGCCAAATGATCGGCTAAAATACTTCCTTTAATGGCTTTCTGAGCGTGGTACTCTATGTCATATTCTAATAACAACATCTGCCAACGGGCAATTCTTCCCGTGAGAGCAGGCTTTTCGAAGACGTACTTGATTGGATCCATTTCGGAGACCAACCAAGTAGTATGACGAATCATGTATTGGCGAAGACGTTTGGCTGCCCAAGCCAAAGCACAACAAGTTTTCTCAAGCATTGTGTACCGAGTTTCACAGTCGGTGAATTTCTTGCTTAGATAGTAAATGGCAGACTCTTTCCTTTTAGTTTCGTCTTGTTGGCCAAGTACACATCCCATTGAGTCCTCTAGGACTGTGAGGTAGATAATCAGTGGTCTTTCTTCCACTGGAGGTGATAGAATAGGAGGATTCAACAGATATTCCTTAATATTGTCGAAGGCGGTTTGGCAATCTTCTGACCAAACGCAATCCTGGTTCTTTTTGAGTAATTTGAAAATCGGCGCACACGTGGCTGTCATGAGGAATATGAATCTAGAGATGTAGTTCAAATGTCCCAGGAATCCTCTGACTTGTTTTTCAGTTTTCGGAGAAGGCATTTCTTGAATGGCCTTGACCTTGTCAAGATCAACCTCAATTCCTTTCTGGCTGACGATGAACCCTAGTAGTTTCCCTGAACGGACACCGAACGTGCATTTGTTGGGATTCAAGCGGAGCTTGAATTTTCTTAAACGTTCGAACAATTTCGACAAGTGTTCAACGTGCTCACTCTCTGTTTTTGATTTTGCAATCATATCATCGACATATACTTCGATTTCTTTGTGTATCATGTCATGAAACAGAGTAGTCATGGCCCTTTGATAGGTTGCCCCGACGTTCTTCAAACCGAACGACATTACCTTGTAACAAAAGGTGCCCCATGGGGTAATGAATGAAGTTTTCTCCATGTCTTTCGGCGCCATTTTGATCTGGTTATAGCCCGAGAATCCATCCATGAAGGAGAATACTTTGAACTTTGTTGTACTGTCAACCAGTATGTCAATGTGTGGTAAAGGAAAGTCGTCCTTTGGACTAGCCTTGTTAAGATCTCTGTAGTCGACACACATTCTGACCTTTCTGTCCTTTTTGGGAACGGGTACAATGTTGGCTAACCATTGAGGATATTCAGATGTAGCGAGGAAACCCGCGTCAATCTGTTTTTGCACCTTCTCTTTGATTTTGATGGCCATGCCCGGGTGAGTCCGTCTCAACCTTTGCTTTACTGGCGGATATTCTGATCTTAACGGTAAGTGATGTTCCACGATGCTGGTATCCAACCCTGGCATATCCTGATAGGACCAAGCGAATACATCGGGAAATTCTTTAAGAAGCTTTATCAAACCCTCTCTGGCAGTTGAACTGAGCAATGCCCCAATCCTGATTTCTTTTCTCTCTTGCTCTGAACCCAAGTTTACCGTTTCCAACGACTCTTTGTGAGGTTCAATGGACCTTTCCTCTTGTCTGAGTAGTCGGGAGATCTCTTCTTGAATTTCGTTGTCATTTTCTTCTTCAGCCTCGAATACCGGGAACTCAAAGTTGGGAGAAGGCATCGGATCGTATGTTTCAACTGGGTTTAAAACAAGCAATCTGCATGACGTGATGATTCGTGTTTATAAGAGATAGAGGAAAATGCAAGTGTGTGCAGTGTTTTATTTTTATTACTGCTTGTTTTTATTTGAATTGTTTTTTAGGATTACCATTTTCTGAAAAAGCAAAAAAGAGAAAACAGCAATTAATGCGGAAATTACAGAACGACGTTATTTTATTAATGAACAAGTCGATCCTTGAAACTACAGCCCTATAAAACAAAACTCTGTCGCTTCGGGCAAAGCGAAGAGGGAAAATTTACAGAAAGCGAGCCCTATCAAAACATCCGTTTCACCTGGGCCGGGTGAAAGGTTAAAGATGGCAATTACTTTGACTGATGAACGATCTTCGGAACCTCGACAGCAACCCATTGGCGGCGAACTCCTCGGTGAATCACAAAGTCTAACACCTTCCTTGATTTGTCTTCAGAAATGACGCTGATTTCTGGTGGAGTAGGATCATTGGAATCTGTCTCCCAGGCAGAGTTGTCGTAGGAGAATTCCTCAGTTGCATTTTGAGTAGCATTTGTGCCCTCAGCTGTATCTCCCCATCCAGTAGGCAGGATATCTTCGAGCCTGATACGAGAGCTTTCGGGAGCAGTGTACTTGACCATATAATCGTATTTTCCACTTGGTTGTCCCAAGGTGTCCCACACTTCTTTGGAACTGGAGGAGTCATCCCTCTCGATGACGTTGACCTCGGGAAAAGCATAGTTGATGAATTCAAGTCCGGCAAACGTTGCAAATTCATCTTCATGTTGAGTAGTTTCTGAATGACCTGAGTGTTGATCCCATGACATGGTGGGGACACAGGTATTCTGTTCAATGATGCTCAGCTGATTTTCATTGCTCGGCTGACTTTCTTGCCCCAAGTTTCCTGGGTAAGGCTGCCACATTGGCAGACCATCCATTGGGCCATAGTAATTATGGTCAAAGTTGTCTTTCATCGGAGTGTCTTCCTCTAATGAATTCGGCGGAGCACGACATTCTTCCGGATCACAATCTCCATAGATCATTTCGACGTCTGACCTTGGTATAAATCTCGGACTCTGTGCGGGATAGCAAAATGGCGTAGGCACCTCTTCCTGAGACATATAATCGTCCTTGTTAAGATAGGATTTCCATTCTTCATCTGGGTCAAAGGGATCTTCCTCATTGATAGCATGAACTGTCTGAGACACTGGGTGAAGGAAACCTCGACTGTGGAAGAAATTTTGAAGGGGATGAAGACTTTCATCGCTGGCAGCTGTCTGAGTACAGGTTGCAGAAAAACCAAGACCCTTCTTTGTTTTATTGTCAGTAGGAATGACAAGCTGTCCCCATCCTGTTGTATCGGTACTCTCGACCGCTTTGATAGCATCTTTGTATGAGGAAATCAAGGTTCCTCCTCTGAACTGATTGTTCTCGCTCATCGACAGTGCTTGGAACTGAGTTCCAATAACCTCCTCGGGTTCTATACCAGTAGATAATGACAAGTTGCTTACAAGCAAGGCCTGTTCCCCACAGACTATAACAAGTTGATCGTTCTTGACGAAATTTAGCTTTTGGTGGAGGGTTGAAGTAACCGCTCCAGCCTGATGTATCCAAGGTCTTCCTAATAAACAACTGTATGTTGCCCGGATGTCCATGACTTGGAAAGTGACTTGGAAAGTGTGAGGACCGATAGTTATGGGAAGATCAACTTCGACGATAACTGTTTTTCTGGATCCGTCGAATGCTTTGACGACGACCTCGCTGATTCTCATCGAAGGGCCTTTGAATGATAATTTCATCAAAGTGGACTTCGGCATAACATTCAAGGCTGACCCTGTGTCTACCAGTACGCTGGCTAAAGCATCGTCATGGCAGTTAACTGTGATATTGAGCGCCATGTTATGACGGCGACCCTCTTCAGGTAATTCCTCATCACTAAATCCCAAATTGTTGCAGGAAGTGATGTTAGAGACAATGCTATCGAACTGTCTGATTATTATATCTTGTTCCACAAAGGTTTGCTCCAAGACTTTCTGTAGAGCCTCCCTGTGGGCTTCTGAACTGAGTAACAGTGATAATACTGAGATCTTTGAAGGAGTCTGTAACAGTTGATCAACAATGTTATATTCGCTCCTTTGGATGAGCTTCAGCATCTCATCATCATTTTTTGAAAGGTCGGGATTACTGGATTGACCGACTGGTGGATCGGGAGCTTCTGTCTGAAGTTCCTTTTCTTTGTTAAGTTCTCCAACTCCTCGGTTGAAGATTCTACCACTCCGTGTTACACGACTGATGTCTGCAATATTCATAACGGAGGGTAATGGAATTTCCTTTCCATTTTCAACTGTCGTTGCACCGTATTTGTAAGAGATAGCCTTAGCTGATTCATACGGTAGTGGTCCCGGTAGATAGATAACTACAGGAGCCTTCTGATTTTTCTGACCATCGTAAGTAATCTCGATCCGTTCCCGGATGGGAACTTTAGATTCGTCAAGTAGAGGGATGATGGCAAAAACATCCCTGGTCCTGTGATGACCAGAGCTCGTGACAACATCCTCAACTTGCTCAGCAAGGTAGTTCGGCGTCCAGTTGATGGGTCCAGAACCCGGATATGGACGAATTTCTCCACGATCGACCTGACCCTGAAGAGCTGCTCTCACAAGGTAACACCCTTGGTTACTTTCCGAACAGACGCTACAACTGTCATAGTTGTGTGGTGGCACCTGGCCACGCCCACTTTGAATACAATGTAACCTCACTAGGTTAGCTTCCACTGATCGGACGTCCTGACTTTGACGCCGAGTAGGATTCCTATTACTGATACTAATCTGCTGAGTATCTTCATCCATATAGATTGGCATCCAACAATGATTTAACAAGTGCTGAAGTGCCTCCTGGACAAGGGTACAACCTCGATCATTTTTGCAACTCGCTTTACAACTTTGATAGTCATGTGATATTAAGAATCCGAGTCGGACCTGCTCAGCATGTAACTCTACCAGGTTGGTATTCATCACGCGAATATCGAAGATCTGAACCATGTTGATCTGATAGGAGTTCCTATCATGGTAGTCTTGGATCCAACCAAGATCCATCTAACGCTGGAGGGCCTCCTGTATGAAAGAGCATCCCTGTTTGTTTATCGAGCTAGTCAGACAGGAACTGTAATTATGCTGTGGCAGATTATGATATTGGCTTTGCCTTGAGTGCATTGCCACCAAGTTGACATTCATCGCACGGATGTCGTGGTTTTGAATGACGTTAGAATTCGTGTAGACCATGTTAACTCCACGAACTCGGTGCTCTTGGATCCATCCGAGATCCATTTGTTCCTGTAGAGCTGCTTGCACCACAGAACATCCTTGATTACTCTTAGAGCAGATATCACACTGATGATAGTTATGAGGTGGCACATGGCCATATCCACTCTGTCTACAATGCATCTTGACCAAATTGGTTTTCAACAAGAGTACATCGTGAATTTGATAGACATCGTTAGTTTCTCCTTCTATCAAATTGACTGCAGCCTTCTCGTGTTGAGGCAGCGGATTCGTGAGAACATTAGGATTTGTATCCTTGAAGGATAAGACCCCGCTCCTAACAAGTTTTTGCACGTCGGACTTGAAATTAAGACAAGTCTCTATGTTATACCCTGGACCTCCTTGATGATAAGGGCATGTTTGATCCACCTTAAACCAAAAAGGTGGATTTTCCGGTACTGTAAGAGGAGATTTAGTCTGAATGTGCCCCTTAGCCAGTAGTAATGGAAATAGCTCTGTGTACATTACAGGTATAGGATCAAATCCTGGTGGCTGTGTTGTACGGTTGTTGTTATATGGAGGACGAGCCAGCTGAAGAGGCTGTTGTGTCCTTTGCTGGTCAGGTTGGCTCTGCGCAACCTGAGGTTGATACGTAGGAATAGGCGCAGGGCTGATAACAGGAGTCACAGCTGCTACCGGTTGATAACGTTGCCTTTGCTTTTCGAGAGAGATATTCCCAATATCTTGCTCTTTTTTCTTAGGGAGAGCACTACCATATTTTTTAGTACCGCTCGTTGATCCAGGGTCTTTTACCAAACGTCCTTCTTGGACGGCTTCCTCAAGACGTACGCCTATGCCGACCATTTCGGTGAAATCACTGGGCACACTGGCAACCATTTGGTCATATTAAAATGAGCTTAAGGTCTTTAAGAAGATCTTTGTCATCTCTTTTTCCTCAAGAGGCGGACAAATTTGAGCGGAAATTTCACGCCACCTTTGAGCATACTCCTTAAAGGTTTCCTTGTCCTTTTGGGACATTGATCTGAGTTGATCTCTGTCGGGTGCCATGTCCAAATTGTATTTGTATTGTTGGACGAAGGCAGTTCCAAGATCTCTGAAGGTGCTGATCGTAGCACGGTTTAAACCCATGTACCATTTGAGTGCGGCACCGGTTAAACTATCCTGGAAGTAGTGAATTAGTAGGTCTTAATTCTTCGTCTGAGCTGACATCCGCCGAGCGTACATCACCAGATGGCTCTGAGGGCAAGAGTTACCCTTGTATTTTTCAAAGTCGGGCACTTGAAATTTGTGCGGAATTTTCACATTAGGGACCAAGCAGAGGTCTGCGGCGTCCTTTCCAAATAGATCCTGACCGCGAATGGCTTGCAACTCCTTCTGCATTTCCAAGAATTGCTCCTGGAATTCCTCCATTCTGTCAAACATAGTTTCCTTCCTACCAGAAGGTGTCTGTGGAATCTGTCCTTCCGGGACAGTGTGCACCACAGGGGGTGGTACCATGACTACTGTAGTGAGTCTTGGCGTCTCCCGAAGTTTGTAACCTTCAGGAGTCTTCAGTATGCCCCTGGCATCTTCGCTTTCCCGAAGTTTGTAACCTTCAGGCCCAGCGGCTTCTGTTGTGATTCCCTGATCTTCAGTGATCGACAGAACATATCCTTCCGGGATATAGTTAACAAGCATGCCCCAAGGACGATCTTTCGGTATCTGATACCTAGGATCATACCTCTCCACTATGGGCGTTGAGGTGATCTCTGAGATCACAGTTCTTTGTAGCTGAGCTTCTGCCATGGCTTGCATGTCGTTACGAAGCTTTCTCATATCCTCTCTCAGAGCGTCGATCTCTTCTTTCAACTCTCTGTTTTCTTCCTCAAGATCATCCATCTTTTTCTGACGATTGGCCCGAGTATTATACGAATGAGATAGTTTGACTCTAGAACCGAGACACAAACGTGAGATTCGTAGGTAAGAAGAATACGCGATGTGAGAATGATGAATGCAATGATTATATTAATTGTTTAAGGTTTAATCAAAATAAACTTCGACAATTAGATTGCAAATATCAAACAGTGGGGAAACCCCTTTTTATTGAAATTCAAAGGATTACAGAAATGGAAATACAATAGATTACAAAGTGCAGAAACAGAAACCTAAGCTAATGGGTCCCGAGTCCTCTTTGAAGAGAAATCGGGTGCTGAGTCTGGCATCTTCCTTTTCTTTGACCGGGGCTCTTGGGCCGTTGTCGGGTTGTCATTCCTTTGCCAGGTGAAAGGAGCGAGCAAATTCCTTTGGTCATCCTGATTATCCATAGCATGTTGCTCCAAAAGTTCAATCAGAGCATCTTTCTCTTTCAGTAGTTGCTGTATTTTGATGCACTCTACGTCGAGGGTGCGGTACTTGTTCTTCCAAGACCTTCTCTCCCGTTGAACTTTGTTGAGAGTAACCTGAAGCTTTTCAGTCTCCGTCATGAAGTACATGACATACACCCTTGGTGGAAGAATTCGGTAACGAGGATAAGGCATCTTTATCTTGAGAGCTCTAGTTTGTACCCAATGGAGATAAGGCTCCACCGAGACACAGTCCGGTTTTCCTAGAGACTCTCGTCCTTTCTTATGAACATGCTTCCAAGCGTGCACTATTTCCATCTTTAGTGCTCTGTCATTTTCTCCTTCCTTGAAGAAAAGACCTTCCAGATGAACACCCAGTGGGATGTGTCTCATCGGGTATCCAAATTGGCGGCGAACCAATACCGGATGGTAGTTGATTCCTCCTTTAGTTCCTATGAGGGGTACGTTGGGGAAGTTTTCACAACGGTCAATGATCCTAATTCCCTCATAAATCCTATTACACCAATCTATATCAGAGTTGGTAAGAGACATGATCTTCTGCGACCAACGTAAGGCACTATTGTAATCCCAAAAAGCAGCAGACTTGGGCAAGTGGGAGATAAACCATTTGTAAAGCAAAGGTACACAGCATGTGATCTCCCCTCCGCTGTACAAATTTCCCAAGTGTACAGAATGATACGCATCTGCGAGCAAAGTCGGCACAGGGTTTCAAATGAGAAAAACCTTAATGGAGTTAATATCGACGAAGTTATTGATGTTAGGAAACAAAAATAACCCGTAGGTGAGCAAGACAAAGATGCTTTCAAAAGCAGTCACGTTCCCTATACTGGCAAAATACAGAGCCTTCTTTGTCAAGAACTGGGCTGGCAAACCTTGGATGCCACCCTTAGTAGTTAGGTGAGTCTTGACCTCAAACTCGTCCAAATGAATTGCTCTTGCAATAGTCTGATTCTTTGGAATTTCTTCCAGTCCAGAAAATGGAGCTCGATCAGTAATATGTAAATCGATCAGATGAGAATACTCCTCCAGCGTTGGTGCGAGCTGGTAATCCGGGAATGTGAAACAATGATAAACTGGATCATAAAACTGAATGACCGCATCCATGATTCCCTCAATCACAGGGAATCTTAACAGTGGTAGCAAACCTCCATGCTTGGCTCTGAAAGCCTCTGGGTTAGTGATCATCCTCGCTAACCTTCTCAAATCCTCTAGCTTTGGAACCTTGAAGGTATACTGGTGAGTTCTCCTTCTACCGAAATCCATTAGTGTAATCCTTTTCTCTGATATTTGCAATCACAGTCTTAGTTTATTTTGAAAAAACAGAGAGACTAGAAGAGAAATATTTTGAATGTTTTAATGTTTTTTAGATGAATGCATGAATGCAGCACACAAAAACATAGAAAAAACATGGGGTCGAAGGGTCGTTGTCATGAAGTCAAGGCTCTACCCATCCCCAAAGGTTTATACTAGGGTGATTTTTGTACCTGTACTCATTATCATCAGCTCCTCCCAGGAAAGCAAAACAACAAGCGGATCGCCAGTGAGTTGTAGTGCAATCTTAGAATAAGTGCCATTCACCGAGAATAGATCACCATCCTCAAATGAGGGTAGTATCGCATAACAACTATTTTCGATGGTTTCCGCACTACGAAAGGGTTTGGCTCCTCAGCTTCTCAGACTTAACAACTGGCCCATTGTCTAGGTGAGAGAATGGGTTGCGTTGGTCAGCCTCCACTGAGGTTGATGGTCGACCCCGTCGCCATCACTTATCTTAAGTGTATACTCAATCTTTCCACATACGGCATCACCTGCATTCCCATTAGCAGAAAAATAAACACGTATAGCAATTAGGAAAAGCAGTATATATATATATTTGTCCTAAACATCCTAGACCTTTAAAGCTATGAATCTTAAGTTCCTGACAGAAAATGGGTTCCCCGGCGGAAGCCCCAATCTGTGGTATTCACATAAGTGAAGAGGAAGACCGTGCCTAGATCTAACTTTGAAGGGCCTCACGGTGGGCGCCATTTTTCTGTAGTGAGCGATTTTGGACGCGGTTCTTAAGCGCTGGTCGCTCTCTGCAGTTTGAGCTTTAAACTACAGGTCGATTCATTTTTTATCCTATTAAAGCTGATGAAGGAAGGGAAATAGATGTCTCCAATTAACCCTGTTTTGCATACTGAGTTTAAACAGCGGTCTGTTAGGTTACAGATGCTATCAATGTGGGGGGGCCTTTGTACTGGTTATTTATATTTTCGCCAATACTGTTTTCTTCTTCTTTTTTATCTAGACAGAGGGTTTCTGGCAAGGAACAAGGATTAGGATGTTAGGACTGATGTTTTTGAATTACTGCTTTTGATTGATGGAGATATGGGATTTGGGTTTTTGTTTAGTGTGCTCGCTAAGATTTTTCTTTCAATCTTATGCCTACGTATTCCCGTTTATCCAAAATAGGGAAATCAGAGCGTTCATAGTTCCTCCTATTCTATGGGAGGAAATGGTTGTTTTTGGTGTCTTGTTCAAAGCCCAAGACGTGAAGCGAAAGGTGTTTTGTATCTTGTTCAAATCCCAAGATGTGAAGCTGAAGGGTCTATTTGTATCTTGTTCAAAGCCCAAGATGTGAAGCTAAAGGTTTGACTTTAGAGAGAATTTGTCATCTCTAAAGAAAGGTTTGTCTGTCACAACTGTTTATAAAGGAGAATTACTTTAACCGGGATTTGTGAATCCAGCAATGCCATAATTTCCTTTATAGGGGGTTTTAACCTGAAGGAGAAGACTTTAACTCAGTGTAGAGCAATTCCATCTTTCCTTAGGAATTTCTCATCCTAAAAGAGGGACATTGGCATGGATGTAGATGATCCAAAGGCTTGCCGCTTACAACAATTAGATGAAAGGGAAGGAGTTGTTGATGTTTGTGTACTGTGAACGAGGCACAACTTTGATGCTAAAAGGTTGATTGGATCAACCAGTGGTTTTCTTATACAAAGCCTAAGAGGAGGCTATTATGTGTCTCGTACAAAGCCCGAGAAAGAGGCTAAAAGGTTTTTGACTCGACGATGGAGTCTTTTGGTATCTCGTATAAAGCCCGAGATGGAGGCTATTCGACTCAACAAGAGAGTTTTTTTTGTATCTCGTATGAAGCCCGAGATGGAGGCTATTGTTTGTTTGGCTCAATGTGAACCTTTTTGTATCTCGTATAAAGCCCGAGATGGAGGCGAAAGGGGTGATTGGCCCAACGAGGGAGTCTCTTATGTGTCTCGTACAAAGCCCGAGAGAGAGGCCAAGCGTTGTCTCAGTTAAGTGACAGGTCCAGTATACTGATTTTGAAAGAGAAAATCAGTTCTTATATGAGCAACACTATACTCAAGGATTTGTTTCAAGGATCCGAATTATTCCTGTTCTTTAAGGAAGCGGGAAATCTGAAGGGTATTGAGACTGTCTGAGTCTATGGGTTTTCTTCCTATTCTTGAAGGGTGCTTGAGAATGTCTTTGAGACTCAAGGAGATTAGACTGTCCAAGTCTAGAGTTTCATCTTTTGTACAATGCTTTGAGAAACAGTAGTAGACTCTATGAAAGGACTGTTCTATGCAAATGACTAAGTTCTGTTCCTATACCTCTAGGAGGTCATCGGGATAATTTGTACGAAGCCCAAGAGGAGGCTGGAAACTTTTAAGAAGTCGACGGGTCCTTGTACTAAGCCCAAGAGAAGGCTATCATTCTCGAAGGAAGAGATCATTATACAAAGCCTAAGAGGAGACTGTGAATACTTCTAAGAAGTCATAGGGTCCTTGTACTAAGCCCAAGAGGAGGCAGGGGTACTTTTAGGAAGCCTGTGGGTCCTTGTACGATGCCCAAGAGGAGGCCGATGCTTTTAAGAAGCCCGTGGGTCCCCAAACCCCGAGAAATTCAAGGCAAGCTATTCACAAGGAATATATCAAGTCAGGAAAGTTCGAGAATTTGGAAGAAACTCAGAGATGCCATTCACGGAGAATACATTCATCTCTGGGAATAGAGTTTCTTGACAATTCCTAATGAGGACATCCGAAGAGAAGACTGTATCTGGTGATCCTATTGGGGGATCTAGTTGTCTATTTCTATGACTAAACGAAACAGCGTCACTTAGTTCTAGACGTAGTTGCCGGGGAAACTCGAAATATCTATACTATTATTACACAGTTGATATGAGTTTATAAAAGAAGACTTACAGTGAAACAGCCCCACAATACAGTTATATGTATATGACAGCAGTAAATGAAAGCAATAACCACTTACTCGGTTGTAGAGCTTCCATGCTGTTTGGTTAGTTGTTCAACAAAGAAAGATTGAAAACAACAGTATATTCAAAATCAAAGGAGAAAGTGCTTTGAAAAAGAAAGTTTTGGGGCTTACAGCTCAAGGAGAGGCCCAGGGTTTTATTAGTGAGCGTACTGTTGAATTTGTACAGATGGACTTATACAAGTGACTGAGGCCCACAATGTTTTCTGTACAAAGGGATGGGTCTTACACTCTCTCAAGAGGCCCAAAAAGTTTTAAAGAAAAAGAGTGGGGCTTATAACACGAGGGTAGGCCCAATTGATTTTTCGTTTAAAAATGGCGATCGCGCCGAGGTTTTCTTTTAACGCAGAGGGACTTATACAATAAATGAGGCCCAAAGTTTTTTGGTTAAAAGGGGATTGGGTCTTACACTTTAATAGAGGCCCAAAATGTTTTGAATGGGTCTTATAGATCAAGGAGAGGCCCAGTGTTATTTTGAAAAGGCGGCGATCGCGCCATTTGTTTTTGACGGTATCGGGACTTATACAATGCACTGAGGCCCAAAAATGGTTTGGTCAAAAAAAGGATTGGGTCTTACACTCTATTAGAGGCCCAAAGAGTTTAAAGAAAAGAAATGGGTCTTACTACTCGAGGGTAGGCCCAGTGTTTTGTTTTTCAACGGACGATAATCGCATTGAACTTTTTGAAATACAACGGGACTTATACAATAAGTGAGTCCCAAAATGGGTTTGTATTTACAAAGGATTGGGTCTTACACTCTATTAGAGGCCCAAAGTGTTTTGAAAATGATTTATGAGGGTTGAATTAATCCAAAAACCCTAATTTGTTTTCAAAAATGTATTTAATTGAATAAAAATTCAATTAAAATGATCAAAATTGTTTAACATAGGAAAAACAAATTGTGATCTTGGATTAATGTTTCTAAAATCATATTTTGACCTATAAAATGATTAGAAATCATTAAAATTTGCAAAATCAAGAGGGAAAAAAAATTTTAATGTCAAAAACAATTAAAATATTAATTCTTTGTAAAAATATCAATTATATGAAATAAATAATATTTTTGGGATTTTTTGATAAAATAAAATATTTTAACATTTTTGTGAATTATTAAAAAAAGAATCAACTCAAAATCATTAAAACTCAGAGAGAAATTAATTTTTGAATCAATTAAAGAAAAATCACAAAATTCAAATATTTGAAAATTCAAAAAAGGCGCCAAGAACAGCTGAAGAACACGCGCGTGTTCTGGGTTTGGCTGATTTGCATTTTCTATCCAATCTCCCTGAATACTTGATTATAACATGCAATCCACATATCATTATGCTCGTCTCAACCTCACGATCATGTCTATGTCCATTAATTTCATTTAAATTAAACATATAACAAGAAATCATGAAAAATCCTCAAGAACCCTAATTTCTACATGAAGGCTAGGATTTTTGATACACGATTCAAACAATGCAATTAATTGAGGGAAAACATTCCATGCATGATTATGAACATATGGCCAAATTATTGTGCAGCAAAAATTGTGTGGATCATAGAGTTAGAAGAGCTCATGCTTACCACTTGCAGCTGGTGATCGTGATTTGTGTTGGAGGTGTTACAGCTTGGTTCCAATGATGTGTATAGCTTCCCTAGGTGCCAAGTGATGTGTTTGAGTGCTTGGAATGGATTGAAATGGTTTGGAGTTGAAGATGGCACCTCAACTGCAAAACTATCAAGAACTTGAGCAATTGGCTGGTGATTTTGTGAAATCTGTGTTCCAGATGTTATGTGAGTGTTTGGATCACTTCTATATGATGTATGTGAGGTGTGTGAGTGATTGGTTTGATTGGAAAAGCTCTCAAACTCAAAACCCGATAGTGACTTGCCTTAGAAGGCAAAATTGGAGTGAAAGAAGAGATTTTGAGGAAAGCATCTGTTTGATGGCTTTGGTGTACTCAAACTGATCACAATTGAGTTCTATTTATAGTAGAACAATTTTGTTTTGCAAGGAATAGTGAATGGCAGCTGTTAAGTAGGTTTGGCCAATGTTGGCAAATGAAAATCCAAATCTCCTCTAGCCATTGACTAGAGGTTAGGGCACAGAGCTTTGGTTCCCTTGGTCTTGGATAAGTCTTGACTGATTTCATATGAGAATGGCTCAGTCCATGCCACCTTGATGCTTCCATTGAATGCTTCAATCCAAATTTGGAGTCTTGTCCCTATTTTGGCCATTCTAGGTTCAACATGCTATTTCTTGTTCCATGGACTTTGGAGGCTTGGCTCAGTGATTGTCCCCTTTAGATTCAATCCTATGAGGTGTCCAAGTGGATAGGAGCATTTGAATTTGGATGATTTTGGCAAATCGAGCAAAATTGCAAATTCTGCCTTGCCTTGACAGATTTCAGCAAGGTAACTTGCCAATGTCATATCTCATGGTGTAAGTTGAATTTGGTAATGCTCTTGACCATTTTGGAAAGCCCTTACATGATACAACAACTGTTTGAACATGTTTGATTTTGATCTCTTCTGAATCCAAGTGAAAAATCCCCCTACATTTGGCAAAAAGTGAAGACAGATTTGGACTTAGTGAAAATTTCACTAAGTGTTGGAAAAAGTGATATTTTCACTTTTCAGCCACTTTGATCACTCCATAACTCAAAATCCTTAATGAATTGGACTTAGGTCTAGTTGAAGTTTTTGTAGAGGATAATGAGGGCTACAAATCCATCTTTGGATGAGGAGAAATGGCTTTGTGGTTTAGGAGTTATGATCCTCCAAAGTTGGTACCCTTATTACTTTATTTTTAACTTAGAAAATTTTCTAAGTTTTTATGGTTACCCCTTTTACAAGTTATCCAACTTTTCTTGATTTTTCTTGATGAATGATGATTCAAATCATACATTAACATCATCTTAGGGTTAAAAATCCATTTTGGTAAAAAATCTCAAAAAGTCAAAGTTGACTTTTGTGCATAGTTGACTTTTTATCAGATGAATTCCAAACTGTGCAATTCTTCATGAAATCATGTCCTTGACCTAAATCAAACTTGATGGACATGTTCCATGGGTGTCATAGGGCATATTGAATCATGTCTTAGGGCTTGGGAGCATGTCCTGGTCAAAAGTCAAAGTTACAGTTGACTTTTTCCTTAAAATCCTAATTGTGGTGCAGATGAAATTGAGACTTGTTGCTCAGGCTTCTTGGATTAATCCATTGTTCCAAATGGATCAATATAGTTCATTAGAGACCCTCAAACCCTATTTTGAGGTCTTGGTTCATGATTTGCCCTAAAAGTCAACTTAGGGGTGAATTAGGTCAAGAAACCCTAATTCCTGATTTTTGATAAATGCATCCCCTAAGGCAAAATTGACTTGATGATTGGGTCCATGAGGTTCCATGGAGTACATTAGGTTGTGTTTTGGATCTTTGGCTTGTGCCCAGATGAAAATTTTCCATCTGGAGGCCCTGGTCGACCAAAACCCTAATTTGGTGGCATTGTCGATCTTGAGGCTTGATCCACCTATAAGGGAGCAACCTTGTGCTTAATCCTTAAAGTGGGAGTCCTTTTTTATCCTTTGTGTATGTTTGAGAGGTTAGACAAGTTGAAGATCAAGTCATTCCTTGACTGATCCTTTGTCTAAGGCTCAGAGAGGGCCTGAAACCCTAATTTTGATTGTAGTGGATGCTCACCCATCTTTGGGGAGACTGATGAAGTATGATGGTTCCTCCATATTGTGATGATGATTGACATAATGATGGGACATCTTAGTGGTCAAAATTTGGGGTATGACAGAGGGGTTGAATTGTATTCTCCAATTTGCGTTGCTTTTGAACAGAGTTCAGATTCTAAACAACAATTCAGATTCTGATGATATGGATGCAGCGAAATAATAATTATGAGCAAGTAAATGAAAAATGAACACGCAAAATTTATTCTGGTTCCTCTCAAACCGAGAGAAGTTCAGACCTCTTGCAGCACAAGATATTTTCAACTATAATCAAAACGGGTTACAATTGCTTATGCCCTCGAGCATAAGAGTTTCCTTTGCTCAGACCTACAACCTAAGACTTAATTGTTCAATCAGCACCTGATTAAGACTTCCTGCTTAGATCCTCAGATCCTAAGACTTCCTTTGTTAAATCCCCCAAATTCAAGACTTCCTTGCTTATACCCTCAAGTACAAGACTTCCTGATCAGACTCACAGTCCAAGGCTTCCTTGCTTAAATCCCACAGATTCAAGACTTCCTTGCTTATAACCTCAAGTACAATACTTCCTGCTAAGATCCCTCGGATTAAAGACTTGATGCTTAAACTCAATAATTTAATAATTTCCTGCTTAATCAACAATTTGATCAAGGCTTCAATGCTCAAGCACACAACAAGAGACTTACTTGGTTCAAGTACACAGCAAGAGATTTTCTTTCTAAACTACTAAACAACCTGTTTAGGAGAATAGACAACAAGGAGTACATGATATACAATCAGAGGTACAGGGCAATATCTTTAAAAAGATCATAACACTTAAGATTTCTAAGATATACATTGTTTAAGAAATCTTAAAGCTTTCTACAATTTACAACATATGACAAAAACTCTGCATACTCGATGTTGTTGTTATTGTTGATCTTGTTATTTTTCCATTTTGATATAAGCGTGAAACACTTCTTTTTTTGCTCGACCCTTTTGTTCTTTTTCTTTATTCCTTGTTATTCTTCAGATTGAACCTTTAGCTACTTAAATAGAAGATACAAAAGAGTAGTCGTTGGAAGAAATAACTTGCACAAGTGTCTTTGCCAATCCATTGTACTAAGAGACATTGAAGATAGATACACAAAGTGATCTTTATCCATTGTGTAACACGTTTAACCGTAACATCTTTCTTGTGAGTTGTATTATAGATCCTTTGAGAGTGGATATATGTAAAGCATGTCAACTCTCCTTGAGCCATGTGAACACAGATTTTAACTGACAAGCTGATTTGACAGTGTAGCTTTCTTTATGTAGTACATATTTAGCTTTGTCTATGGTTCTGAATGATCATTAAAAGGTGATACATTCAATAAGTGTAGAGATAACATATTGCTCTTCTGATGTTTATACATTTAGCTTAAGAGTCTACGCAATCATATATCATTAGACTTCACTTAAAAACCTCCTTTGGCTCTGAACCATCAGAAGCCAAGAACTCAGCTTCTCTCAAATGTGTTCTCTTAACAGATTCTGAATAGATTCTCTTTAAGCTTTAGAACCTGCATACTTAGAACACATATTAGATAACACCATTGTTCTTTCAATACTTTGTTATCATCAAAACCTAAGGATATATATCATGAACAAATCTTGTTCTAACAATCTTTCCCTTTTTGATGATGACAAACATAAGTATTTAAGAACAATGTTGGGCTATTTTAATTTACTTGACAACGTGACAGTCTGAGGTTTGTAAGCTCTCCCCGAGTATAATAGTTCAAAGGTTGAGATTTGTAAGCTCCCCCTAAGTTCCATATTCAAGAAAAATAAAATATATCTCTCGGGTAAACGAATAACCGTACATAATTTTAAATGACAGAAATTTAAAATAAACAACAAATAAAATCTGAAGGGTTCAGATTCTCTTAAAATACTTCTATATCTTTCTCCCAGTTTTGTCACATCAAAAAGTAAAATAAAAATTTTAAAACAGAGAGAAGAAATTAAAAACAAACCAAAATAAATAAGAAACAAAAAAGAATAATATTCCATAAATGCAAAACAGATCATCATTACTTGAGCAGTTCCCAAAGAAGAGAAACAATTTAAGTAAGAGAGCATTAAAAGCGTGTACAATGTGTTCTTAATAGTTATTGGCTGTAACACTTCCAAGGATCAAGAAAAAGATTTCATCCAACCAGTTGGTCTACCCATACTCTACTATAAAAGCAACCATACCTTAAGTCTTTTTCATTAACATATTTTAGAACACCGTGGAAGCAACGACTGAGAGTACCAACGTCTCCACATTAACAAAGGTTTTAGAAGACACCACAAGTCTGAAGACATATAGTCAACAAAACCCAGATGGTTCTAAAATTTCTGAAGCAGGTTCTTCTTTAAGAGCATTGAAACCTAAGAAGGTGGCAATGAAGAAGAAAAAGAGAACCAGTAGGAGAAGGGTGGTTCAGATTGTCATTTCCGATTCTGAAGAAGAAGACGAGCCAGACTATGAATGAGCAACTTACATGAGGCTTAAGGAATTAGAAGAAGAATAATGTAAATTAATATCTTCATTTTTTTTAATCCCTCTCTTTTGATGAATGAAAGTTTTTAACTACTATTAATTTGCATGCAGTACATTCTTTTGCTTTCTTTTTGAGATTTTCTGAAATTTGCATAAGTGAAGTAAAAAGAAAACTGATTTTAAAAATAAATCGCTGTTAAATGACATATATAGTTGTTTAGTAGAATCTTTATTAGGGTTAGTGTCATGTCCTAATTTTTACCCCTAAGATCCCACCTCATTTACATCTTTGCAATGCATCAAGATCACAAACTTGGTTGTCTCCTAACCTTCTCATCTTTAGGTATGCCTTTGCAGAGATCAATCAAGCACCTCTTTGTGTATTATTATACATTTTTGTGTTTGTATGCTTTATAATTCACTAACCATTAATCAAAATACAGAAAAATATGTTTTGTCCCTTTTGTTTCTTTTGTAAGGTAGGGTTTGAAATCAAGAGCATCAAGTGATTGTCTTCTCAGCTAGGGCTTGAGTTCCTCTAGTCAAGGTGTGGTCAACCATTGATTTTCAAAGGCTATTCATCAAAGCATGACCTCTAATCTCAAAGCATAGGGTCTCAAGCATTATTTAACTTCATTTGATCAAAGATGTTTCAAAGTTTGATAGCTTGTTTCTCAAGAAACTTCAAAGGGTCGTGTGTTTATTTCCATGCCTCCATCAACATGTTTCCTCAAGCCATTGCAAGTGTCATCATAGTGCAATCAATATTACATCATTTTAAGTTCATATGATCATAAATGTACCTTGAATTGCAAGAAAACTCCAAAGGTTGCAAGTTTGTTCAAAGAGGTTTGACCAAAAAAGTCAACATTCTAAGTCTAACTTCCAAATATCATATCTTCTTCATTCTTCAACATTTTGAGTTATTATTTGGGAAAATGACTCTTCTTGACATCCTCTACAACTTCTCTTTACAATTTAAGAGCCAATTATGCTTGGAAGATCATCAAAAGTTTGGAAACATTAGAGGTTACTTTGTGGACTTAGTGAAATTTGACCTAAATACAAGTGATATTTGCCTAACTTCCAAAAGTCATAACTCTCTTAATTTTCAACTTTTGAGGGCAGTTATTTTTTCCAATCGTCATATTTGATGCCCTCTACAAGTTTGTTTCAAGGATCAAAGGCCAATTATGCTTGGAAAGACATGAAAAGTTTGAACACATTATAGGTCATTTTGGAAGTTGAATTATTTTAACATCTGATCACAGGTCATGGGGCCAACTTTACAAGGACATAACTTTTTGCCCAAGCATCCAAATGAAACCTTTCTTTTCACATTGTATTCTTTGTTATGATGTGATCATTTTGCAAAAAGAATGAACATTAAAGGTCAAGTGTACAAGATTTCCCCTTGGTTTGAAATTGGTCTCATGGAACTGAAAATGGCTCATGGTCAGAATTTGAAAATCACAAATTAATCCAAATTGAGCCAAGTTTTGCACGTGTTTTATCCATGATGATGTTAAGCGATATTTGCTGAGCAAAAATGACCTGAAATATAAAGGTTTTGGCTGCATTTCGATTGACTTTGGAATCAAGTTTTCATCATAAACTTTGCACATGATTTCACAGGAATTCTAACTAATTCTCAAAACTATTCCATTCATTCACCTTAGCTATAAATAGAGTAAGCTTCTGCACTCAATTTCAAGCTTGGATAGCCTCTAGAAACCCTGCTCGAGCTCACACTTTTCACTGAAATTTTGAGAATTCGTTTTCAAATTCTAAGCAATTTCAACTCCATTTATTGGTTCCATTAGCACCTTCGGAATCTTCTAAAGTTATTGCAACAACTCCCAAACCTTGAGAGTCTCTGAATTTTTCTAACCAAATCAACCTTGCAGCCTCTTCTGATCGTATTTGGACAAGGTAGTTGGAGGCTTCGTTTTCAGTCAAACAAGTTACCACAATGTAGCCCGATACTCTATAATGCTTTCCCCTAACTTATCTTGCTCTGATCGATTGTATCTAGCATTTAATTTTTCTTTTCGTGTTTTGCTTTTCACTGAGTTTTCTCCAAAATTCTCCATGCTCGCTTTCAATAAATGAAAATGAAGCATACAGTTGGATTCACACTGATGAAACAGTTGTAATGGTGGTGATTTCGTGTCTTGAGCTAACCATTTGCCAAACTCCGGTGAGCAGCTCACTGGAGAAGATGACCGAAGGCGCGCAGCGGTAGTCTGAGTTTGTTTTATTTTAAAAATAATCCAGCGCGTTATTTCACTTAAGGTCTACCGGGTTCCTTTTGATCAGATCCCTTGGATGTGTTTAATTTTGATCTGATGGCCACACACGTGTGTGTGTGTGTGTGTGTGTGTGTGTGTGTGTGTGTGTGTGTGTAATCTGTCCTTTAATCAAATCCAGTGGCTGTGATATTTTGCTTCATTCTTATTTCATTTTAATTGTTTTAAAATTCTCATTTATTTTTAAAAATCATAAAAATATAGTTCCCTTAAACTTTTTCACTCAATTTTTTTTTTTATAATTTTCTAAATATGTTTTCAACCTTGTGTATTTTTTTCACAATTTCATTTTATGATTTGATATTTTTCTTTAATTTTCTCTTTATTAATGCATTTTAATTTGTTTAAAAATACTTTTATGCATTTTAAAATTCTTCAAAAAAAATCTTCTGATCCTTGACTTGTTTCTGACCTATCTTGATTTTATGGAGTCTTTGTTTCATGCTTAAATGCTTCATTTGGATTTTTCTTTTATTTTCAATTTAAAATCATTTTAAAAATCATTTTCCATGCATTTTATTGTTTATTATTGCATTTTAATATTGTTTGACTTCTGGTTTCCTTGGATCATGAATTCTTGATCAAAATCTTCCTCAATCTCAATGGACTTTGGGTGTTGATGAGGTTGGATGAATCTTCTGAAGGTGTGAGAAAACACAAGAAATGGGGGGTTTCAATTGGGTTTTCAAAAATGAAAGCTTTTTCTGAAACTCAAACAAAAATCACAAAGACACTAACAAGAGAGAAAGACACACGATACATCCTGGTTCACTTGAAAACTTTCAAGCTAATCCAGTCCACCCGCCAAGGTGATTTTGCCTTATACCCAAGGACTTAATCCAATATAATCAATTAATTACAATCTGAACTAGCAATTGCTGATGACTAACAATCACAAAGATAAACTGTCTAAGTTTTCTTAAGGATTCTGACCTAACTGGTCCCTTAAGGAATTACAAACAACAATCTGTGAAAAATAAATGTTTACAATGAAATGCTTCTACTCAAGCAGATATAAACACTATGAATATCTTTAAAATACTTACAGAAAATTTACACACAGTATGAATTATTCTTGCATTGTGTTGTAGTGCTTCACTCTTGTTCATTATATTTTTCAAGTTATCAAGTCCTTATATAGCCAGTAAAAGATCTGTTGGAGGGCAGATCAGGAATATCCTTGAGTGAGCTGGCGACTTGAAAGAATTTCGTTACATAGGGATGAAAATCGTACACAAAAGTTGTCCATTGTACCATGAAATCAGGGTAGTGGAATGGAACGTTTTGATATGTACTGTGTACTATTTCCCACGTAAACTTTTGATCTTATCTTCTGTACATCAGAGGCTTCTGGATAGAGATGTTTGAAGCATGAGTAGAAGAGTTGATCAATGGGTCTTCAGAGTCTTAAGTCTTACATTTTTCAGAGCTTGTTCACCAGAGCCTTGTCTTCAGAATATTTAGCACTTAGTCTTCAGAACCCTTAGCCTTTAGAAACCTAAGTCTTCAGAGTCTTCAAGACTTTGTTCAGCAGAACCTTGTCTTCAGAGTCTTCAGCACTTAGTCTTCATAAACTTAAGTCTTCAAAATTAAACAACTTTAGAAGCTAGAAAGCCTTCAAAAGTAAATCATCAGAGTCACGCTCAGAGGTAGAATCCAAGAGAGCATTGCTACAACAACATATCGTCTTCTTAGAATCTTTCTGAATATGAGTGGGTACAGAAGCAGACTTGCTTCTTTGGTGCAGAAGCGACTTTTGTCATATCAAAATGACGTTGCATGTGGTCTTTATCAGAGTCAGAACTTGTTTGTTAAAACTTCAGAATAACAAACCGTTAGAGTACCAAAATTGTTTTCACACAAATACTACCTTGTTATTATCAAAATTTAGAGATAACCAGCAGAACCAAATCTTGTTCTAACAATCTTCCCCTTTTTGATAATGACAAAACAATTTATTTTGATGAAATAATTTCGTCAGAAATAATCAATAGGAGATGACAGAGATAGGTTTAGAAATAACTTCCCTTTATCAAGCTCCCCCTGAATCTAAGACTTATAAAAATCTTATCAGATTTCGGATAACAGAGCCTAATTATGAAGATCTTATCAGATTCAGGATAACTGAGTCTAATTGGTCTTATCAGATCCAGAATAATGTCTGACTAAGTTTTTCTGAATATTTAGTCAGAGCTGATTCTTATCAATTATCAAAACAAGTTTGAGGCAGGTTCTTATCAGATGCATCAGTTAGTCATGTTACCAAATTTTCAATATCATTCCTGAAAAGAAATTCTAAGAAGGATTGCATGCATATATTATGTTAGAATGTCAGAATTATTGTTCAGAGAACAAGATATTTTTATCAAAATAATTTCTTCATTACTACTCCCTTTTTTTGTCATAATAAAAAAGGTAAATAAAAAGGTAAATAAGACAAAAACAAAATAAGGAAACAAAGGGGTAGCCTAGAAAGTGTCTAAGGTTGAGGAGGAGGAGGGAGCCTCTGAAGAATCTGAGCAAGCACATTCTGAATGCTGGATGTAAATTCATCTTGCTTATCCATTCTGGTTCTGAACAACTCTTATTCCTTCTGAATGCTTTCCAGAATCTTCAACACTGGATCAGAGGTAGGGTTATCAGAGCGTTCAGAGCATCTTCTTGATTCTTTATTTCAAATTCTCTTTCAGATAAATCTTGAGCTTCCTTAGCTTGTCTTTCAGCTTCTCTCTCAAGAGCTTCCTTAGCTAGTCTTTCAGCTAATTCCCTTTCAGCAACCAACTTTTCTTCAGCTTTTCTCTGAGCTTCCAATCTATCTTCTGCTTGCTGGACAAAGTATTCTTCTGTTTGAACAGAGAAATTTTTGATCTTTTGAAACTCCACTGACACCCAGAACAGAAGGGTTAGCGCTAGAACTGGATTCATCAGAAAGTGTCTTGAATCTCCTAACTACATTGTCTTTAAAAACAGAAATGACTTCATCAAGGTTAGGAGGGGGAAGATCAGAAGGTTAATGTTCAGGAATTGTTTGGGTTTCTTCATCAGAAGCACCCAGATTGGAGAGTGTTTGGTCAGAGTCTGAATCAAGGGTTGTTTTCGGTAAAGAAGGTTCAGGATAATCTGATATGATTACTGCATTTATTTGTGGAGAGGTTGAGGATGTGGGTGATTGAGGATTGTTGTTGGAATAGGTTCAGTAGTAATTTCCCCAGAATTGGTTGTAGGAATAGTTTCTGTATGAGGTTCTTTAGAAATGAGTGGAGTGATGATGTTAGAGGTTAATGGTAAAGAGATGGTGAGAGTTATTGGTAAAGATATGGTGGGAGTTGATTGAGTGGAATCGGTTTGAACTATCTGAGGTGGAAGTTGTGTTGATGGTGCATAAGATGGAATTATCAGAGATAATAGTGGTTCAGAAAGAGGGATGGATGAGGTTGTAACTAAGTTGAAAATATTGGAGGTGGTGTAGGGATAGATGAAGACACATTTCTGTTAGAAAGAACAGATGCAGTCATAGAAGAATCAGAAGACTTGCTTGTCTGTTCTGGATAGGATGTCAGTGAAGGATTCTTCGTGCTGGCTTCACCCAAAACTTTATTCTGCTTCTTGACAATCTTCTTCTGAGGTGTCTTGGTATAGGTTCTTTTCTTCTTCATCAGATCAGGGGGATTATCTGGTAGATCTTCAAACCAGAATCCAGACATATCATACCCTTCAGCTTCATGTATCTTAATGTACTCCTCTATAACTTCTATATTGTCATGCTTGGTGAACATAGGAAATCCATTGATTATCATTATCCTTGACTTCAAGTTGTTCCAATCTGTAGCCATACTTGGTTTAACTCTTATCTCATTTATAATTTGCATCCCCTTCAGATTTATGCTATTCAGAGGTGTTCCAGGTATGATAGCTAATTCATCCTTGACATTCAACTTTTCCAGATAATCAATCATACCACTCTCAATGAAAATATCTGAGATAAGTCTACCAAGAGGAATGTAGTTTTTAAGTTTCTTTGAATCATTTCTGGTTTCTCTTAGAGAGTCTCTGAGGTATTTGAAGAGAATGGAAGGGAGGCAGATCTTTTTTCCTTTCATCAGATAATACAACATGTATTTTTAATTAGTGTTGATGAATTCAGATGAACTAGATGAAGGTCTGTGATGGATACAACCCAGAATAATCCTGAGCCAGACGCGAAGCTCTTTAGACAAATCCTGACTCTTAAAGGGTGGTTTTCCATCAAATGATTGAGTGAAGATGGCTGGGTTTATCACTTCAGTGAGAAACTTTGATTTTGAATTCATCTTATAGATACGCTTACCACCAAAGTTCTCCATTCTAAGTAAGGTAGCTATAGATTTCGCCGTGATGATAAACTTGTTTCCCAAAACACGTGACAAAATGAAGTGTTCATCAGCATCAACAAATCTCCAAAATTCCTTGATTAGGTTAGGAAAGATGGGGCCGTAGAGACGATCAAAGTAATTCCTCCAACCATGAGCATTCAGTTCCTTAAACAAATCTATTCCATTTTCAAGCAAGTTATCAAAGTCTACCAACCATTCACAAAGAACTTCCAATTCTGAAAAAAGAGTCGTGAGATGAATGTGAGGTGAACGATCCATAATATGAACTTCAACTGGTTTTTGGAAGGTAGATAGCGATTGATGTAGCGATGTCGAAGCAGTTTAAGCAGTAGTTGAAATAGTTTGAGACAATTCTGCATGTTGTTGTTGTTAAGAGAAATCGTATACACTTTGTTGTTGAGGATCCATTGATGAAGATGACGGAGTTACGGAATTCAAAGGGTTTTTAGGGTTTTAAGAAAAAGTATGGGAAGTGAAAGAGTAGCGTAGTGTGTGCTAGTGAGATAATGAGTATTTAAAGAGAGAAATTGATGATTACAAAAATATAGGGAGTAATAGGGAATAATTATTTTAGAACCTAGTCTCACGAAATCACAATGCTCGAGGTGTCTCTTCAACAGTAAGTTATGATTTGATATTGGACAAGTGTCACGAGAAATCATAGCCGTCTGTTTAAATGAACACGTTTGATGTTCCCAAAGTCAAGAATACCAAGAGGTATCTGACTAGACAAGTTTCTGATTAAGACATCTTCTAACATGTAGAAGTTTCTTTATTTAGAAATACAAAATAAATAAATCAAAAATATTTGCTTAAAGTCAGAATCACTTTTTACAGAAGGAGATTAAACATATTCTGATAAAACTCATTCTAGACAAAAATCCATATTTAAGTTTTTCATAATGAACTGAAATCTATCTTCAGCTAAGGGTTTTGTAAAAATATAAGCCCATTGATGGTCTGTATCTATAAATTTTAGAGTTAAAATCCCTTTCTGAACATAGTCTCTGATGAAATGATGTTTAATTTCAATGTGTTTTGCTCGAGAATGTAAAATAGGATTCTTACGTAGACAAATAGCAGTTATGTTATCACATAAGATAGGAATGTTACCCTCGTGTATCTGAAAACCTTCTAGTTGATTCTTCATCGAGTATCTGAGTACTACAAAGTGACGCTGAGATGTATTATGCTTCTGCAGTAGATAGTGCAATGGTTGATTGCCTTTTGCTTGCCCAAGAGACGAGGTTATTGCCCATATACTGATCGTTTCTAGAAGTACTTTTTCTTTCTAATCTGTCTCCAGCATATCTGCATCACAATAACTAGATAGCTTGTACTCTGATGTTTTCTTATAGATCAAGCCAAGGTTAGTTATTCCCTTTAGATACCTTAGGATTCTCTTAACAGCTGTTAAGTGAGTTTCCCTTGGATCTGATTGGAAACGAGCACACAAACATACACTAAACATAATATCTAGACGAGAGCCTATCATACCACAATAGAGCTTCTGACAAACCTTTTTACTTACTTCTTCTTTCTCCATAATGCATGTAGGATGCATGGGAGTTTTTGCAGGTTTACTATCTAACATCTCAAACGTCTTCAGAAGTTCTCGTGCATATTTGCTCTGATGAATATACATTCCTTCTGGACATTGATCAATTTGAATTCCCAGAGAATCTGAGCTCTCCCATCAGACTCATTTCAAATTCTGCCTGTATTAACTTAGAAAATTCCTTGCACAAAGAAGGATTAGCAGAACCAAAAATAATATCATCTACATAAATTTGCACAACTAGAATATCATTCTTAAAGGTTTTGCAAAAGAGTGTAGTGTCTACCTTTCCTCTGGTAAAATCATTTTCTAAAAGGAAATTACTGAGTCTGTCATACCAAGCTCTGGGAGCTTGTTTCAGACCGTATAATGATTTCTTTAGTTTAAATACATAATTTGATTTCTCCGAATTTTCAAATCCAGGGGGTTGATGTACATACACTTCTTCAGAAATATACCCATTTAAGAATGCATTTTTAACATCCATCTGATAAAGAATGATGTTATGATTAACAACAAAAGAAACTAATAAGCGAATAGATTCTAACCTGGCAACTGATGCAAAGGTTTCAGTATAGTCTATCCCTTCTTGTTGATTATAGCCTTGCGCAACCAGTCGAGCTTTGTTTCTTACGATCTCACCTTTCTCATTAAGCTTGTTTCTGAATACCCATTTTGTTCCAATGACGTGGACACCTTTTGGTTTCTGAACTAGATCCCAAACATCGTTTCTGGTCAATTGATTTAGTTTTTTTTGCATGGCCATAATCCACTTATTCTTTTGAAGAGCTTCATCAACTGATGTTGGCTCTATAAGTGACTCCAAACCCAGAAGGTTTGAATGATGAACGAGTTTTGACTGGATCAGCTTTATCTCCCATAATCAATTCTTTGGAATGAGAAGTCCTTAGTCTATTCTTCTTCTGATGAGATGGACTATTCATTGTTTCTGGTGAGGTTGTATCTGAATCTATAGTTTCTGCAGCTTTGTCTCCTTCTTTAGAATCTTCCTCCTTGGATTCTGATAAAGTAATCTTCAAATCCGCAAGTTTCTCAACTAGCTTTGACTTTTTTGGGTCAAGCTTATCATCAAATCTAACATGAATTGATTCCTCAAAAATCCATGTTTCTGTGTTATAGATTTTGTAGCCTTTAGAGCATTCAGAGTATCCTAACAATAAACACTTTTGAGCTTTAGAATCAAACTTGCAAAGATTCTCTTTAGTGTTCAACATAAAACAAATACATCCAAAAGGATGAAAATAAGAGATGTTGGGTTTTCTATTCTTCCACAATTCATAAGGAGTCTTACCCAGAATAGGTCTGTGGAAATCCTGTTCTGAATATAACATGTTGTGTTTACTTCCTCTGCCCAGAAGTGCTTAGCCATGTCAGTTTCTTGGAGCATGGTACAAGCCATTTCTTGCAATGTCCTATTCTTCCTTTCCATTACTTCATTCTGTTGTGGAGTCTTGGGACACGAGAAATCATGGGAAATGCCACGAGAATAAAAAATATTCTCAAAGTATATGTTCTCGAATTTTCCACCATGATCACTTATGACTCTGACTATTTTGCAATCCTTCTCTATTCGCACTTGTGAGCAAAAGGTAGAGAACACGGAATGTGACTCATCCTTGTGTTTCAGGAATTTTACCCATGTCCAACGACTATAGTCATCTACAATGACTAATCCATATTTCTTACCATTGATTAAGGGAGTTTTCAATGAACCAAAAAGATCAATGTGCAGAAGTTCTAATAGTCTAGAGGTAGAAACAACATTTTTCGCTTTAAAAGAGGTTTTGGAAAACTTGCCTTTCTGACATGCTTCACAAAGAGCATCTGAAGAATACTTCAGATTTTGTAAGCCTCTGACTAATCCAAGCTTATTTAGCTGAGAAATCTTTCTCATGCTAACATGGCCCAAACGTTTATGCCATACCCATTGCTCCTCATTTACAGACATTAAGCATTTAACATTCTGATCCTTAAGATCAGAAAGTCTGATTTTGTAAATGTTGTTTTTCCTCTTTCCATTAAAAAGGATTGAGCTAATCCTTCTGACTAATAACCTTACAGGACTTTTGATTGAAAATGATATCATAACCATTTTCACTAAGTTGGCTAATTGACAATAAGTTATGCATCAAACCATCGACGAGAAGAACATCAGTAATAGAAGAAAGGTTACCATTACCAATAGTTCCAGAGCCAATGATCTTATCATTTTGGTTTCCTATGAAACCAACAAAACCTCTAGGCTTAAGTTCTAAACTTTGGAACATATGCCTTCTTCCCGTCATGTGTCACAAGCATCCACTGTCCAGGTACCATGATTGGTGTTTCAACTGAGCTGCTAAGGATATCTGCAACATAGATTATCTTATCCTTAGGTACCCACTTTCTGGGTCCTCTTTTGTTAGTTTTACCATAGTTTTTCACAACTTTGGGTTTTTGTGCAACAGGATAATCAAGTGGAATTTGTGCATGATATTTTGGTTTAAGATCAGATTTCTGTGTCTGTGAAGGTGTTTGCACAAGCTCAGAGCAATCAAGCTTAGTACCAGAAGGCACGAAATGATCATAGAGAGGTTTTGGTTTTACAGGCTGACCTTCGTCAATTTCAAATGTTTCTGTACACCCCAAACCTTTCTTGCCATTTCTGCTAACTCCATAGATCATGGAAGCCATTTTGCTCCTACCTATGCTTTTAGCCAGAAAATGCTGGAATGCTCTATCATACTTGTTGACACAATTAGTGTCAGAGACATTAGAGACTAATTCTTCTTCCAGTTTAGAAATTTTGCTTTTCAAGACACAATTAATATTTTTTAAAGAAAAAAAATTTTCATTTAGAGAAGAATTATTTTGTTCAAGATTATCTCTAGCTTCAGAAGTAACTACATGGAATTTTTTAAGGTCCTTGTATTTACTTTGAAGACTCTGATATCTTTCCAGCATTTCTGAAAGATATCACTCTAATTCACAACGAGAGAGTTTAGACAATACCTCTGAGTCGGAGTCTGAATCTGATTCTAGTTCTGATAGCATTTTGTCTTCTGGTTCTCCAGAGACTTCAGCGTTGATTGTTGTTGCCACTAATGCAACATTTGTCTGTTCTTCATCAGAATCTTCTTCTTCAGAATCAGAGTTATCCCAAGTTGCCATGAGTCCCTTCTTGACTTTGGTGATGTTCTTCTTAGGATTCTTGTCTTTCTTAAGCTTTGAACACTCATTCTTGTAATGACCTTGCTCATTACACTCATAGCAGATGACTTCTTTTCCATAACTCTTCTTCTTTTGTCCAGATGTTGAGTCAGAATGACCATTATTCCTTCTTGATCCTTTAAACTTTCCTTGTCTATGTTTCCATAGCTTGTTGATCCTTCTGGAGATAAGTGATAACTCATCTTCTGAGTCTTCATCAGAATCTTCTGATTCTTCCTTAGCTTGATAAGCCTTTGCCTTTTCAGGTTTAGACTTAAGAGCAACTGATTTACTCTTCTTCTGAGGTTCATCTTCCTCTAGCTCTATCTCAGGACTTCTTAAAGAACTAATGAGTTCTTCAAGACTTATAATGTTCATATCTTTAGATAGCTTTAGAGAAATTACCATAGGTCTCCATTTCTTGGGAAGACTTCTAATAATCTTCTTGACATGATCACCAGTTGAATATCCTTTGTTTAGCACTCTGAGTCCTTCTACCAGCATCTGAAATCTTGAAAACATAGTTTCTACAGATTCATCATTATCCATCTTGAAAGCTTCATATTTCTGGATTAGGGCAAGGGCCTTTGTCTACTGGACTTTGTCTTCTTTCACTCAAATAAGTTACCACAATGTAGCATGATACTCTCTAATGCTTTCCCTTAACTTATCTTGCTCTGATGGATTGTATCTAGCATTTAATTTTTTGTTTCGTGTTTTGCTTTTCACTGAGTTTTCTCCAAAATTCTCCATGCTCGCTTTCAATAAATGAAAATGAAGCATAAAATTAGATTCGAACTGATGAAATAGTTGTAATGGTGGTGATTTCGTGTTTGGAGCTAACCATTTGCCAAACTCCGATGAGCAGCTCACTGGAGAAGATGACATACACTAAACATAATATCTAGACGAGAGCCTATCATACCACAATAGAGCTTCTGACAAACCTTTTTACTTACTAGACAAAGGTGTGCAGCGGTAATCTGAGTTTGTTTTATTTTAAAAATGATCTAGCGCGTTATTTCACTTAAGGTCTACCGTGTTCCTTTTGATCAGATCCCTTGGATGCGTTTAATTTTGATCTGATGGCCACGCGCGTGTGTGTGTGTATGTGTGTGTGTGTGTGTGTGTGTGTAATCTGTCCTTTAATCAAATCCAGTGGCTGTGATATTTTGCTTCATTCTTATTTCATTTTAATTGTTTTAAAATTCTCATTTATTTTAAAAAATCATAAAAATAGCTCCCTTGACCTTTTTCACTCAATTGTTTTCTATAATTTTCTAAAAATATTTTCTACCTTGTGTATTTTTTTCACAATTTTATTTTATGATTTGATATTTTTCTTTAATTTTCTCTTTATTCATGCATTTTAATTAGTTTAAAAATACTTTTATGCATTTTAAAATTCTCCAAAATATATCTTATGATCCTTGACTTGTTTATGACCTATCTTGATTTTATGGAGTCTTTGTTTGATGTTTAAATGCTTCATTTGGATTTTTTTCTTTTATTTTCAATTTAAAATCATTTTCCATGCATTTTATTGTTTATTATTGCATTTTAATATTGTTTGACTTCTGGTTGCCTTGGATCATGAATTCTTGATTAGAATCTTCCTTAATCTCAATAGACTTTGGGTGTTGATGAGGTTGGATGAATCTTCTGAAGGTGTGAGAAAACACAAGAAAGGGGAGGGGGGGGGGTTGAATTGAGTTTTCAAAAATGAAAGCTTTTTATGAAACTCAAACAAAAATCACAAAGATACAAACAAGAGAGAAAGACACACGATATATCCTGGTTCACTTGAAAACTATCAAGCTAATCAAGTCCACTCGCCAAGTTGATTTTGCCTTATACCCAAGGACTTAATCCAATATAATCAGCTGATTACAATCTGAACTAGCAACTGCTGGTGACAAACAACCACAAAGACAAACTGTCTAAGTCTTCTTAAGGATTCTGACCTAACTGGTCCCTTAAGGAATTACAAACAACAGTTTGTGAAAAATAAATGTTTACAATGAAATGCTTCTACTCAAGCAAATATAAGCACTATAAATATCTTAAAAATACTTAAAGAAAATTTGCACACAGTATGAATTGTTCTTGCGTTGTGTTGTAGTGCTTCACTCTTGTTCAATATTTTCTTCAAGTTATCAAGTCTTTATATAGCTAGTAAAAGATCCGTTGGAGGTCAGATTAGGAATATCCTTGAGTGAGCTGGCGACTTGAAAGAATGTCGTTATGTTGGGATGAAAATGATACACAAAAGTTGTCCTTTGCACCATGAAATCAGGGTAGTGGAATGGAACATTTTGATATGTATTATGTACTATTTTCTACGTAAACTTTTGATCTTATCTTCTTTACATCAGAGGCTTCTGGATAGAGATGTTAGAAGCATGAGTTGAAGAGTTGATTAATGGGTCTTCAGAGTCTTAAGTCTTCAGATCTTGTTCACCAGAGCCTTGTCTTCAGAATCTTTAGCACTTAGTCTTCAGAACCCTTAGTCTTCAGAAACTTAAGTCTTCAGAGTCTTCAGAACTTTGTTCAGCAGAACCTTGTGTAGCACCTCAAAATTTGCCCTTTTGTTTATATACTAATTGGCTTATGTTTCTTTTCATTTCTTGCATTTTGCATTATGCATAGCATTGGTTCTTAGCATGGGATCAAGGTACTTGGTCCATTTTCTCAAGTCTCAAGCTTCAAGGTAGCTCATGGGGTTCATCATATCTTCATAAGGTCAAACAGGGCAAAGGATTTCAAGTGGATCTCTCCCTCCTAACCAGAGGGACCAATTAGGGTTTGTGAATCAAAAGAACTTCTTGGAGAGCTTTGTGTGTTCAAGCATGATGCTATGAGGTCTATATGCTCACATGTATCCATAAGATGAGGGTTTGGTTGATAATTCATGGTGAAGAATGTTCAGTGGATCAGTTGCTTGTGAACCAAGAAAAGCCAACTGTAAAGGAGAAAGTCAACTGTGAAATTTTGAGGTTCTTTTCATGGTTTTCAAGGTCTCACATCCTCATATGGTCTTCAATTGTCAAGATTCATGCCATTCTTCAAGAATCAAGGGTTTGTACAAAAGTTACTAAATTTGGAAAATGACCTATAATGAGAACTTTCCATTTTTGGCAATTTTACCACCACATTCAACTTGACTTTTCATCATTAAGGAAGCTTCAAATGAATTTTCCTCCAACATGAAAGTTGAAGATCCTTCTCTCCCATTTCCAAAAAGTACTAGTTTGTCTCCATATCATTTGTAGAACTCAAGTTATGGTCAAAACAATGCGAGGTGTATTTCATGGATTTCTTATATGTCAAATTTTCCACCATTATCATTTTCACTCAAAAGGACTTGTAATGTTCCCAATTGCTTCATGTCACATTACAACATCAAAATACAAGAGGATCATTTTTTGCATTTGAATCAATTCATTCCATGACTTATTTTTCACATATTCAACAAAGTTCAAAATTGCAAATGGATCAAAAATTCACAAACCAAGCAAGTACAAGGCCCAAGTATAATTCATTTGTGATCAGCAGAAGATTTTTTAATGATTCATGCTCTCCTCATGACCTGAACACGTGTGGAGGAGGGTGTATAACTCAAATTGTATTTTGGCAAAATCACTCCAAACTCCTTAATCAAGGGTTTAACCAATGGCTAATCACAATCAGTGGACTAATGGAGAGTATATAAGTTTACTCATACCCTCATTGCTAGGTCATGCATTCATTTTGGCTCAGAATCCATTTTTCACTCCACACTTTCTCTTCTCCGATTCTCTCTCTCCATAAGGCTTTCTTGAGTTTTCTTTCCACATTCTTGATCAGTGAAGAGAGTAGAACAAGAATCAACAATCATTTTAAGCTGAGAGCAAGGTTTTCACTAAGTTCAGTTCAAGAGGATCCAAGTTCAAACCTCAAGATCTAGCACGATTCCAAGCTCTAATTGCATTTATTTTGCAATTAGAGGTTCCAAGGAGTAGATCTGCAGCTTCCAGAGGGTTTTCTTGGTATATTTCAAGTTCTACAAGGTTCAGGTTGGTGAACTTTTCATGCTCTTAGAACTTGAATTTTAAGTGTGCATGATGATCTATGAAGTTCACTGAGTGTGCTGATGTGTTTTATTTTGAGTTTGGACGTGTATTATGAGAATATTTGATGATTTAAGTTTTGGATCCAAACTTTATTTTGCTCGATTTGGTTTGTATGTTGATTGTTTGATGAAATGAGTTAGATATTTGCGATCCTCATGATTTTCTGATTAAAATGGTATACTCGTGAGCAATTTCTAGAGAATTTGGTGTTGATACTCACGGGAGGAGACGATCGGAGCTAGGGCTCCGGCGTCTGGTAAGTTTTCCGGCCGGCCAAAGGTTTGAAGGAGGAAGACACAATCTCAGCCGTCCATTGCTCTGATCTAATGGTCATCGTTGTGCCATGTTTTTAATTTTCTGATTTTTATTTCATTGATTGTGTGTGTGTGCCATTCCACACTTCTTGTCATGTGCCTCAGATCTTAATCTCTCATCTTGATTAATTTTTTAATGTTTGACTGATTTGCATGTGTTGATTAGATATGACGAATGTGGTTGTGCCAACGAATTAAAATAAGCATGTACATATCACGTGGAGTTGTATTTAGGTCAGACCATGATTAGTGTGTGTTTCCTCATGACTGATACCATGCGCTTTCAATCTTGACCTTCCATCTTGCTTACCTATGATTTGCTTGACTTGATTTAGAACGCATGATTGATCTGATGGTGTGTATGAGTCTCCAATGTTGACTGAATTCCACATGGTCTCTTTTGACTTCGCTGTTGGACTTTTGTGGTTTGGGCCTTGCTTTTCACACCCCTCATTTAGCCCATTTATTGCTTTCAACGTGTGATTTGCTCTGTATGCACCCCCTGAATTCCTTTTCATTTTATTTTATTTTCTTTGCATTTGTTTTGCATTTTAATTTTTAAAATCATTTTTATGCATCCAAAAATTACAAAAAAAAAAATCATGAAGCATATTTAGCATTTTATAAAATTTTTGCAAATTTTATTTTCTTATTTTCTTTTATTTTTGGCATCTGAATTAATTGATTGGCTAATTTCTTTTGGTTTTGTTTCATATGTACATACTTTGCATTGTAGAATTCATTTCTCATAGCATATAAAACATTTTGGACTCATTCTTTTTGCATTGTTTCATCAACCTCTTGAAGTGCATAAAAAAAATTTTGTTTTATTTTTAAACTCTTTTCATATTGCATTTTAGTCCCTCTCTTTTGCATATTAGTTCATAATTCCTATGTGACCTTGCATGTTTGTTTGAGGTGCTTATCTTGTGAATTTTTGCATGAGTTTTTAGCATGATGTTTGCTTCTGGTTAAGGTATTTAGAGAATTAATTTTATAATTTCTGAGGTTGATTTACTATTTGTTTGATTGCTCTTTGTTTGAGATCTCTTTTATGCACATCTTTGGATCATGTTTGATTGCTTGTTTGAGAAGGCACTTGTGCCATTGTTTGGGATTGTTTCTTTGACTTCATGAGCCATGTTTGAATTATTGTAAGTCATATGATTATCATTATAGGTCATTGGTATGAGGTTGTTGCATATTTTGTGCACATGATCAATGTTTGATTTACATGCCTTTTTTGACTTATCTTTTCACTTCTTCTCATCTATGCCTCTTCTTGGTTTGTGTTTGGTTTGTGTATGCCATGCCATATCACTTCTTTGCATCTCATTTGATATTTTTTTCTGACCTTGAAGCTTTGTATTCATGTCATATGTTATTCATGTTGCATCTTGCATATTTTAACATGTTTCATTTACATGCTTCTTTCTTCTTCTCCTAATGATTCCTAATGTTGGATACTTGCTTGTGTGCCTTGTGTGACACTTGTATAACATGTTTAGGCACATGTTTAGGTCATCCAAATTCTGACTTGGGATTTTATTTGAAGCATTCTTGCATGATCACCTTGCATAATCACTCATTCCTCTTTTATTCCTTCTTTGATGACTTTCTTGGATGTTTTGCCACTTGTTTGCATTCTCTTTGCTTGAGTTTGTTTGGTAAACATTATGGGTCACCTCTAAGGTGTACATTCTGACTTGGATGAGTTTCATTTGGTTTATAACCATTTCTCTTTGGGTTATACTTTGTTTGGGATTCATTTGTATTATTGTTGCTTATGTTTGTTTTTGCTAATCATGTAGGGACTAATGGTAAGTGAATGGGATGTGGATGGTCATCCATATTCTAACTTCTCCTTTCTCTTTTAAGCTTCATACTTGTGTTTGCTTTAGCATTTAAGATGCTCCTTCCTTCTCTCACTCTCTCTCATCCCATGAATCTCAAGACTTGGTTAAGTCTTGGATTCTTTTTCTCGTAGAGCTACCTAGTCCAAATTAATTTTTTATTAAGCTTGGAGTAGGATTAGCATTAGGTGTTAGGTAGTCGTTCCTCCTAAGCCTCAATGACCATACGACATCGATGCATGATAACATTAGGACTCTTAGTTTCCTTTTAGAGTTTCCTTTGTGTCGTCTCTCTTCTCATCTCAAAACTTCTTGAAAATACGTAATAAAAATTAACGTGTATTACGCTTTAGCCTTCTATGTGGGAAGTGGGGAACGAGGGGCTTCCTCTCATTCTTCTAGGATACCTAGTGTACGTCCTGTTGGGGACTATGCGCGAACTATTCGTTCCTGTATTTGAGACTTTGGTTCAATGCAAGTTACAAATAACTGTAAAAAACACTTCTTGCTTAAAAACTTCAAATAAACACTAACGTCTCTCCTTCGGGAATTCTTTTCTCATCTCACTCACTCTCAACGTACGAACGTGCTCCTACTCGTTCTCATGCAAGACGGTAACACACTCGATTCAGCGAGTCTGCAACACCTGAGCTAGAACGTTAGCCGTTCCTTCAAAAAAACATAATCCACCCCTCGTTGAGGGGAACTACGTCGCTCTGATTCTCATGCTCCCGATGAGATACGTAGGCAATGGGGTAGGGCCCATGCGAGCACTTCTTTTATTTTCCCTACATTTATTTCTTCGTTTCTTTCCGTTCTCGTTTCTTCTCCGGTCCAGTAGCAGTGGAGCTCCAGACGACGACACCCATTTGATACAGACAACAAGTGTGGATCCCATCGAGTACGATGGGGGTGCTAACACCTTCCCTTCGTGTAACTGACTCCCGTACCCATTTCTCTTGGTCGTGGGACCATGCTCTTTCCTTGTTCTTCAGGTTTATGCAGTGTTTCCTTTCCTTCTTTTGGGATAAATACACATTGCTGGCGACTCTGTGTCTTTTGCGCCACTCTCGCGTTTGCGCCACTCTGCTGGGGAATGTCAGGTTGACCTCTTGCTGGTCCATCCCCTTTAGCGAGTCAATCCTAGCGCTTGTCTGTTTATCTTCTTTGGGTGTTTGTTTTTGTGGTGCTTTGCTTCATTGTATATTACTGTATTTGCTATTTTATTTGTTTACTGTATTTACAGCTTTTATTACATTGCATTGCATTTTATTACTGTCATACTGGATATTACAGTGCTGCGCTGTGCTGTTTTTCTGTTTGGCAGGTTGGGAGGTTTTGAGAGATGAGCCCAATACCCAGGCTCGAGCATACACCTAGGTTTTAGCGTGGGCAGGCGTGATACTCCCATGGTGTTGGCCACGTGCGGGTGATCACGATCCCTACAATCAGACGAGGTTCTATCAGGAACTTTCTGCCACTGTATGTTGATACAGGCCAGTAGTTATTCTCTTGAGGAATTGTCGACTCTGATGACCATTCCCGAGGACTCAGTAACGACACTCCTCCCGAGATGTGACAGTGGCAGACCACGTTCTGTGGCAAATCCATTGCACATTCTCGATCCGAGGACCCAATTCTGGGAACTTGCTATAGGATTCCCTTTTGAAGTGAATCAGCAGACGACCTCTTTGATTGGCAATATCATTGTATCCTTCGGGCTGAATGTGCTATTGCTTCTCAAACCTCTGAAGCTGAGGATCTTTCGTTTTTGTGAATCAGTTGAGGCCTCCTCGATTGGTGATGATGCCAAACCAGAAGTGGTGAACGTATCATCATTTCTCGACCTGAGAGCTCGGGATACTGAGGATCTTAGTACCCACATGTGAGAGGGGCGGGTTGTTTACAGGTTTGCAGGTGACCGTGACCTTCAACCTACCTGGTTTTTTGGTTTTATCACTGTGGTTGTCGTTGTTCTGAGTTTTGGTACAGAGCCTTGATTTGTTCAGTTAGCACAGTGCAGCCAGTTCGTGTGGATACCTTGATCCCATGCTCTGCATTGCATTCCATTTTTCTGACATTCATGTTTGTGCATTTTCAGGTAGTATCTAGTCTTTGATTCCAGTCAGAGGGCATTCATAGGGATGGACACTAAGAGGGGTAAGAAGCACATCATCGTCTACAAGTTCCCGAAGATCACTCTTGGTCAGTTGAACAGTTTACAGAGTATAGCTGGTCCAGAAGTTTTGGGAGCCTTTGAAGAGGAGTATGGTTGGATATTATCCCTGGTCCGGAGCCTCAGTGAATATGAATATAATGGGCTACACACCTTGATGCAATTTTATGATCCTTCCTTGAGGTGCTTTGTGATGCCAGATTATGTGTTGGTTCCTACCCTGGAAGAGTACTCCAACATTTTGAGGATTCTTGTCAAAGAGGGTGTTCCTTTCTGTGGTTCCCAAGGAGATTGTGATTTCCAAGCAGTGGCTGAGGCTCTTTATTTGAGCAGATCTACAGTGGAGGCTGACTTTTCTAAGAAAGGAAAATCTCGAGGCTATCACTTGAAGTACTTAGTGAAGAGGGCTCAAGAGGAAGCTAAGGAGAAAATGTGGATGGATTTCAATGCAATATTGGCTCTGTGTATATATGGCATTGTGTTATTCTCTAATGAGTCTGATTTTGTCGATACGGATGCTATTCAGATATTTACAGCTCAGAATCTGGTGCCGACTTTGTTAGGTGATCTCCACTACGCCCTATACAACAGGAATGAGAAAAGATGAGGTGGGGTGGTTTGTTGTTGCGCATATCTCTTTTACAAGTGGTTTGCCAAACATTTACCCCAATCTGGTGCTTTTGTGAATTCAAAGACTTCTTTAGAGTGGAGTAAGCGTCTGATGGGCTTAACTGCTAAAGATATTCTTTGGGTGGACAAAGGATTAGTGGGGACTGCTATTTTGCATAGCTGTGGCAAGTATCCTAATGTACCCTTGGTCGGAAGAAAAGAAGGTATTAACTACAACCCGTCTTTGGCTATCAGGCAGTTTGCATACGCCCTAAAAGATCCTCCAGTTGGAAAAGATTTGGAAGAATCTTTGTATTTTCATATGACTGATGGTGTGGCTATTGCGTAAGAAGCTTCTCAAGCCTGGCTCAGCAGAAAGAAGATAGGTAAAACTGTTTTGGGGAAACCCAATAATCAAGATTTTGCTCCGTATGTTGAATGGGTGAAAAAGAGGGTAGAAGAGTTCTATTTGCCTTTTGATCGGGTGCCTCCCTTGTATCCAGAGATTGTGGAAGAGAGACTCACTGTACCACTTGAAGAATTCGACAAGCAGCGTAAGTTGGTATCTGATTTGAGGGTGGAAAACTCTGATATGAGTAGTCAGCTACAGAGTGCTCTACAGAACAACTTGGAGTTGAAATGGAAAGTTCAAGACATGACTGCGCATCTAGAGAAAAAGAGAAGGATTTTGCCGACAGGGCTCAGCACTTCAAAAAGGTCAGTATGGCTGCTGAATCGTCAGGCAAAGCTAAAAGGAAAAATAAGAAGCTTTTGACTAAAGCAGAAGACAAGCTTGCCACGTATCAGGATATGTGGAAGGAGGCCAAGATTGATAATGAAGAGCTGAAAGAGGAACTTCAGGTAGTGAAAGCAAGGAAAGACCGTTACTTTTCCAAGTGGAAAGAAGCACAGAAGGAAATTGAAGAGCTCAAGCTGCAAGCCGAGGTCAAGAAGTCAAAGCGCGAGGACAACAACGCTGAAGAGCAGATTGTTAAATTGAACCAAGAGATTGCAAAGAGGAACAAGTTGATCAAAGGGCTGATAAAACAACCTACACATCCTGACACTGTGGACCTTCTTGAGGAAGTTGAAGCTGGTTTGTTTGGAATTGATTTGTAGTTGATTTTGTTGTTTATCTTTTTTCGGGATTACCATCAGGATTGTTGATGGAATCACCTTTTATTATGCTTGAATCTGTCTGTAAGAACTACTTTGTTTTCAGTAATGGAATATTTGGTTTGATTATCTGTCCTCTGGAAGTTCTGGTTTTCGGAGAGGGTTCGTTCCTGTGGTTTGATCCGGTGGTATTTCTGGGTTCGGATTTATTTTCTGATAGTGTGTCTAATCCCTTGCCCAGTTTCGTGGAATGGAATCAAAGCGGATATGCCCTGAAAATGTTCAAATATGTTTGTTTGCATTTTTGCATTTGTATTTGCATAATCATCTCATTTTGCATAACAGGTGTTCAAGGTTGGTTATTCTTGATCTGATCTGGTTTTCTTCAGGATTGCAGACTTAGCTCCTCAGGCCATTCAAGAGTTGATCATGGAGCAAATTCAAGCTGAGTTGAGGGAAATGCGAAGCCAGATGAGGCAATTTGGGGAAGATATACTGGTCATGTCCCAGGAACAGAAGATGCTGAGAGAGGAGGTCAATCAGATGAAGACTCAGATGGGTTTGGTCATGGAAATTTTGAAAACAGTGTTAAAGAAGGAAAACAGTCATGTGCTCGCTTCCGCGACAGAGGTCCTTGCTCCTCTCATCTCTTCGGGATTTGATCTAGATCGTGGATTGCCTCGTGACTCTCTTCCACAAGCTAAGGCTCCAAAACTTTCCCAACAGCAACCAGGTCTTGTCTCCCAAGATAAGTCTACGAATAAAAAGTGTGCACAGAGACCGAAGCAGTCTGAAAGAGTTTTTCATCCGCTCCTTATGCCATATTCTCAGTTATTGCAGCATTTTCTTCAGTTGCAACTGGTACAGAAAAGGACTTTGGCTCCTCTTACTGGTAATCCCCCACCAGGCTACAATGCAAGAGCCCATTGTGATTTCCATTCTGGGGCACCAGGGCATACTGTGGAGAAATGTAGGGCCTTTCAGCACCAAGTCCAGGATTTGATTGATGCAGGGGCAATTGAATTCACGTCGGGCGGCGTGAGTATACAAGGTGATTTTACCCCAAGTGTTGCAAAGGAAGTAGGGACTCCTTCCTTTTCCAAAGGATCCACCTCATGTCATGGACTTTCTCCATAACCTTTTGCTGCAGAAGCTCTACGTCAGCAACCTTTGTTTGTGCCTCGGCCAAATGTGGAAAGGAAAGTGCAAGCGCAGGTGAGGCGCCCAAATCAGCATCGACAGCAGAATTATCAGCAGCAGAGGCAGTTCATACCAAGAGGGCCCAGGAGGACATTTGATCCTATTCCTATCCCTTATGGTCAGTTGTTTGCTCGTCTGCTCAAGAACTCTCTGATTCAAACGAGGAGTACCACGCCAGTGCCATACCCTATTCCTCCAGACTTCGACATGAACGCTAGCTGTGAGTTCCACTCGGGAACGTTTAGGCATACAATTGATAATTGTAATGCATTCCAGTACAAGGTGCAATACTTGATCGACTCAAAGGTCATCACACCAGATGGTACCCCTTTGGATTGAAGCTTCTTTGTCAGAGTAAGCACCAGATTGCAAGAGTGTCATCAGAAGCAATAAGTCCAGACGGAGTCAAGTCTCCTCAACAATGGCAATCATCAGCTTCCTTATTGCATTTTCATATATAGCTTTTCTTTGTTTGTTTAAACATTGTCTGCATGTAAAAACTTGTTTGTGTTTGAATGTGGATTTTAATGCAATGATGTGTTGTTCCTGAAGAATCTTACTTTTATGCATTCATGTCATGTTTATATGCACTGCAATACCAACCTTTCTTGTCTAGACTCTTGGAAGGAGGATGACGAAATAAGAACGCAGATTTCTAATGGTACGCTTTCGGATAAAACCCTGTTAAGGATGTACAAGCATTGTTTCCAATTCACAAACACTGGAGAGATAAGGAGATAGACCTTTGTCAACCCCTTTGAGCCTAGTAGTAGGAGTTCTTTCTGAAAACGAAAAACCCTCAATTTTAACCCAGGGGCAGGGTAGGCGTCAGTTAGTTTGACCAAGTGTTCAACTTTCAGAAGGAGTGTACATCTGAGGATCCATTACCTTTCATTCCACCATCAAAAGGTCAAGAGGTGTAGAACCACAATGGTTACTCCTCACCAACCGGAGAGTGAAACAGTCACGGCCCTTTCAAACAAGTTAGGCAAAATGGTGTCACACGACTTGTTCAAAAAAAAGAGAGAAAAAAGGAGAAAAAGAAAGAAAAGCCTGCTAAGTCAAAAAACTTGAAAACAAGCGACTTAGGCAAAAGTTAGGGCATCCCGCTGGACTTCAAAATTGAAAACTCAAAAGAGTCAGTCCAGGCAAAATCAGGGAAAACAAAAGAATGAGAAAGCGAAAAGCCAAAAGGATTACAAAGAAAATCCTCGAGCAAGAACAAGTAGTGTGACTACAGACACAAAAGACAAAAGGGGTGACTGTTGCTCCAAAACCTCATCAGGTCTCAAACCATCAATTGCATGGGTTCTTTAAAAATCATAAAACCTTTTGAAAGACGAGTGCTTGTGTCAAATTAGCTGAACATACGACTGGAGAATATCACAAAGAGTGGGTGGGCACCAATAAACTTTGAGCCATAAATCCTTTTTCTCAAACCGCGAACCAGGCCACGCTACAACCCTTAAAAAGTCCTAATTGAAACAGGGTTTAGTCTGAAAACGTACTTCAACGAGATAGCGTTCCTAACTCCCATGAGTTGTGCTAATAAGATTTTGTTGGTGTTGCATGTGCGTATTGCTTTCCTTTCAAAAAAATGTCATAACTCGGTTGTGTGACATATTTTCAATAAGGACTTCAAGATTAACACATGTGTTGCATTTGAATAATCATTCTCAGAATAAATATGTTCTGCTTGCATACATTTGTTTGACATCAAAGAAGCTTACACGATGAACATCAGTCGAGAAGCTTAAACTATCCGAGTTGAGGTGCCTGAGACTCTAGAAGACATGTTGCCGGAAGATTATGTGGGAAAAAGGCGCTCCCCGCCATTGGTGTTGAGATGTAACCAATCTGGGACAATCACATCGGGAAATCTCTTCAAAATGTAGCCAAGCTGGGGCATTCATGTCGAGAAAATTTCTTCGAACTGGGGAAATTATGTCAAGATCCGATAAATCTCTCCACAAGCGTGCAAACTGGGGCAATCACGTCGAGATTCGATAGATCTCTCGAAGACTAGTCGGTCAGAGACAAATGTACTGCAAGGCTTGTACTGGGACGGGTCACTTCAAGGGCGCGAGAAGTTATTTTTCTCTTCAGAACACAGTCAATCAATAGCACCTCTTCAAGGTTCAGAATACTGTGGCAGAACATTGCAGGTCATTACGAACCCTCTCGAGGTGGCTTACTTCACGAATCATGAAGTATGGGACAGTGATGTCCAGACCAGATACATCTCTAAGAGTTTGAAGACCCTGGGGCATTGTTGAACGCCAGGTTTTCTGTAAAATCCTCTTAAGATGATTGCTTCAAGTAGACCCTGTGGTCTGGGGCAAGGTGGAGAGTTAAAGGAACTGTGTTTCGCTCTTGACAATCAGCACTGAGTTGTTCCCAGTGTGGGACTTTTGGAGTCTTTTCCCTACAGCAAAGAGCCAGAGTATATCTTCTTCCAGCAAGGTGTGGGAATTGTTATTCTTCCTCAATCAGAGAATGATCCTACGTTCGAAAAGGGCTTGTATGAAGGTTTCTTGTCTCTAGCAGTACAGATGGAATCCTTACTCTCAGCAAGGTAAGACAATAGAATATCGTTAAGGAGACGATGAGGAGTCAGAGTGTTCTCTTCTTCAACGGTCAGATCTAGTCATCTCAAGTAATTCAGAGTCCAATCTTCATTGGTACCTCCCCAGAGTTGCTCTCTCCAACTTTAAAGCCTAGTTTTCCTCAGCAGTTTGCTACTCTCCCTAGTAGAGTTGCTCTCTCCAACTTTGAAGCCTAGTTTTCCTCAGCAGTTTGCTGCTCTCCCCAGTAGAGTTGCTCTCTCCAACTTTGAAGTCCGATCGTCCTCAGCAGTTTATTACTCTTCCCCATCAGAGCATCAAGGATCGTCTTCCTCGGCAGAGTATAAAGGAGTAATCCCCAAGCGGAGTCGTTGAGGATCATCTCCCTCAGCAGGGTATAAGAGTTTCACCCCGGCTAGAGTTGTGATTTGGCTCATCTTTCCTCAGCAGGCAGTCAGGAGTTGTTATTGCTGCAAGAGATTGATGGAGCATCTTCTTTGATTAAAGATGGTGTCTCCCATAGGGTATGGGGCATTCGTTTTCCTCAACTAGTCAGGAAACAGTGGGTTTATCCCCCAGCAGGGTGGATGCTGACAACTACTTTTCTCCCAAGCGGAGTCGTTGAGGATTGTCCCCCTCAGCAGTGTACAGAGGATTGTATACCCAGACGAAGTTGTGTTTGGATTACTATTCCCCACCAAGCGTTCAGAAGTTGATTTCTCTAAGGTGTATGTTGTTGTATCTCCGGCAGGAAGTTCGTGGACAAAGATGTTATTATCCCCACAGAGTCCTGGTATCTACTTTCCTCAGTTGGTCAGGAAGTATATTCTCAACGACAACGGCTTGATCTAATCACCAGCAGGGTGAAGGTAAAGTTATTTCCCTAGCAGCAGATTAAGCTCACCAACACCCCCAAGCAGAGTCTGGTGGTGAGTGGTATTCCCAGCAGGTCTTAAGGCCAATCGTTTTTGGCAGTCGTCAAATCCAAGTTCTGAAATAGTTGGTCATTCCCAGCAGAGGAGTTTCCATCTTCAGTATTCATTTCCCTACCCAGATGAATGGGTATCCTCTCGGAGTTCCGTCCATCTCCAACAAAGTTATTGATCCTGACATTCCCCAACAGAGTGGGTATTCTCTCGGAGTCTCGTCCATCTCCGACAGAATTGGTGGTTTTGTTTATTCCCAGCAGGGTGAAGTATACCTCATCCAGATCTCTTGGTTAAGATTGGCATGGAGTTGCCTTTGTCCTTAGCGTTTATTTCGCTAAGAAGCCCTTTTTGCATTACATAAGCATCTTTTGCATGGCATCCTCCCAAATGCGTAGCATTCTATTTCATATGGAGCATTACGGCAAAATTCAAACATATGCATTTGAAGCATAAGCCAAGTTTGGTATTTTGTTGCAGGGTTTCTTTTGCCAGCAGAAAAGGATACGCTCCAAGAGATGTTGCTTAACAATGCGACTGCATCTGGTGATTTCTTCACTATTGCACTTCCCCCGCAGAGGTTGACGTTCAGGTCTCTCTCATGTGAAGTCATGTGGAAGATTTCTTATTGTACTTCCCCCGCAGAGGTTGATGTTCAAGTCTCTCTCATGTGAAGTCATGTTGAAGATTTCTTATTGTACTTCCCCCGCAGAGGTTGATGTTCAGGTCTCTCTCATGTGAAGTCATGTTGAAGATTTCTTATTGCACTTCCCCCGCAGAGGTTGACGTTCAGGTCTCTCTCATGTGAAGTCATGTTGAAGATTTCTTATTGTACTTCCCCCGCAGAGGTTGATGTTCAGGTCTCTCTCATGTGAAGTCATGTTGAATATTTCTTATTGTACTTCCCCCACAGAGGTTGATGTTCAGGTCTCTCTCATGTGAAGTCATGTTGAAGATTTCTTATTGTACTTCCCCCGCAGAGGTTGACGTTCAGGTCTCTCTCATGTGAAGTCATGTTGAAGATTTCTTATTGCGCTTCCTCCGCAGAGGTTGACGTTCAGGTCTCTCTCATGTGAAGTCATGTTGAAGATTTCTTATTGCGCTTCCCCCGCAAAGGTTGATGTTCAGGTCTCTCTCATGTGAAGTCATGTTGAAAATTTCTTATTGTACTTCCCCCGCAGAGGTTGACGTTCATGTCTCTCTCATGTGAAGTTATGTTGAAGATTTTCTTCGCCGATTCCCTCTATCAGCAGGGATGGTGTTCTTTATGAAAATTACAGGTTTCTTTTGGTATTCAATCTCCATGAATCCTTTGAATGCATGATAGTCGTTGCCGTCATACCTTCAAGACCAAGTTGATTGAATAGGGGCAGCTGTAGCACCTCAAAATTTGCCCTTTTGTTTATATACTAATAGGCTTATGTTTCTTTTCATTTCTTGCATTTTGCATTGTGCATAGCATTGGTTCTTAGCATGGGATCAAGGTACTAGGTCCATTTTCTCAAGTCTCAAGCTTCAAGGTAGCTCATGGGGTTCATCATATCTTCATAAGGTCAAGCAGGGCAAAGGATTTCAAGTGGATCTCTCCCTCATAACTAGAGGGACCAATTAGGGTTTGTGAATCAAAAGGACTTCTTGGAGAGCTTTGTGTGTTCAAGCATGATTCTATGAGGTCTATATGCTCACATGTATCCATAAGATGAGGGTTTAGTTGATAATTCATGGTGAAGAATGTTCAGTGGATCAGTTGCTTGTGAACCAAGAAAAGCCAGTTGTAAAGGAGAAAGTCAACTGTGGAATTTTGAGGTTCTTTTCATGGTTTTCAAGGTCTCACATCCTCATATGGTCTTCAATTGTCAAGATTCATGCCATTCTTCAAGAATCAAGGGTTTGTGTAAAAGTTACTAAATTTGGAAAATGACCTATAATGAGAACTTTCCATTTTTGGCAATTTTTCCACCACATTCAACTTGACTTTTCATCATCAAGGAAGCTTCAAATGAATTTTCCACCAACATGAAAGTTGAAGATTCTTCTCTCCCATTTCTAAAAAGTACTAGTTTGTCTCCATATCATTTGTAGAACTCAAGTTATGGTCAAAACAATGCAAGGTGCATTTCATGGATTTCTTATATGTCAAATTTTCCACCATTGGCATTTTCACTCAAAAGGACTTGTAATGTTCCCAATTTCTTCATGTCACATTACAACATCAAAATACAAGTCAAGAGGATCATTTTTGGCCTTTGAATCAATTCATTCCATGACTTATTTTTCACTTATTCAACAAAGTTCAAAATTGCAAATGGATCAAAAATTCACAAACCAAGCAAGTGCAAGGCCCAAGTACAATTCATTTGTGATCAGCAGAAGATTTGTGAATGATTCATGCTCTCCTCATGACCTGAACACGTGTGGAGGAGGGTGTATAACTCAAATTGCATTTTGGCAAAATCACTCCAAACTCCTTAATCAAGGGTTTAACCAATGGCTAATCACAATCAGTGGACTAATGGAGAGTATATAAGCTTACTCATACCCTCATTGCTAGGTCATGCATTCATTTTGGCTTAGAATCCATTTTTCACTCCACACTTTCTCTTCTTCGATTCTCTCTCTCCATAAGGCTTTCTTGAGTTTTCTTTCCACATTCTTGATCAGTGAAGAGAGTAGAACAAGAATCAACCATCATTTTGAGCTGAGAGCAAGGTTTTCACAAAGTTCAGTTCAAGAGGAGCTAAGTTCAAACCTCAAGATCTAGCACGATTCCAAGCTCTAATTGTATTTATTTTGCAATTAGAGGTTCCAAGGACTAGATCTGCAGCTTCTAGAGGGTTTTCTTGGTGTATTTCAAGTTCTACAAGGTTCAGGTTGGTGAACTTTTCATGCTCTTAGAACTTGAATTTTAAGTGTGCATAATGATCTATGAAGTTCACTGAGTGTGCTGATGTGTTTTATTTTGATTTTGGACGTGTATTATGAGAATATTTGATGATTTAAGTTTTGGATCCAAACTTTATTTTGCTCGATTTGGTTTGTATGTTGATTGTTTGATGAAATGAGTTAGATATTTGTGATCCTCATGATTTTCTGATTAAAATGGTATACTCGTGAGCAATTTCTGGAGAATTTGGTGTTGATGCTCACCGGAGGAGACGATCGGAGCTAGGGCTCCGGCGTCTGGTAAGTTTTCAGGCTGGCCAAAGGTTTGAATGAGGAAGACATAATCTCAGCCGTCCATTGCTCTGATCTAATGGTCATCGTTGTGCCACGTTTTTAATTTTCTGATTTTTATTTCATTGATTGTGTGTGTGCCATTCCACACTTCTTGTCATGTGCCTCAGATCTTAATTTCTCATCTTGATTAATTTTTGAATGTTTGACTGATTTGCATGCGTTGATTATATCTGATGAATGTGGTTGTGCCAACGAATTAAAATAAGCATGTGCATATCACGTGGAGTTGTATTTAGGTCAGACCATGATTAGTGTGTGTTTCCTCATGATTGATACCACGCACTTTCAATCTTGACCTTCCATCTTGCTTACCTATGATTTGTTTGACTTGATTTAGAACGCATGATTGATCTGATGGTGTGTACGAGTCTCAAATGTTGACTGAATTCCACATGGTCTCGTTTGACTTCGCTGTTGGACTTTTGTGGTTTGGGCCTTGCTTTTCACACCCCTCCTTCAGCCCATTTATTGCTTTCAACGTGTGATTTGCTCTGTATGCACCCCCTGAATTCCTTTTCATTTTATTTTATTTTCTTTGCATTTGTTTTGCATTTTAATTTTTAAAATCATTTTGATGCATCCAAAAATTACAAAAAAAAAAAATCATGAACCATGTTTAGCATTTTATAAAATTTTGGAAAATTTTATTTTCTTATTTTCTTATATTTTTGGCATCTGAATTAATTGATTGTCTAATTTCTTTTGGTTTTGTTTCATATGTACATACTTTGCATTGTAGAATTCATTTCTCATAGCATATAAAACATTTTGGACTCATTCTTTTTGCATTGTTTCATCAACATCTTGAAGTGCATAAAAACATTTTTGTTTTATTTTTAAACTCTTTTCATATTGCATTTTAGTCCCTCTCTTTTGCATATTAGTTCATAATTCCTATGTGACCTTGCATGTTTGTTTGAGGTGCTTATCTTATGAATTTTTGCATGAGTTTTTAGCATGATGTTTGCTTCTGGTTGAGGTGTTTTGAGAATTAATTTTATAATTTCTGAGGTTGGTTTTCTATTTGTTTGATTGCTCTTTGTTTGAGATCTCTTTTATGCACATCTTTGGATCATGTTTGATTGCTTGTTTGAGAAGGCACTTGTGCCATTGTTTGGGATTGTTTATTTGACTTCATGAGCCATGTTTGAATCATTGTAAGTCATATGATTATCATTATAGGTCATTGGTATGAGGTTGTTGCATATTTTGTGCACATGTTCAATGTTTGATTTACATGCCTTTTTTTACTTATCTTTTCACTTCTTCTCATCTATGCCTCTTCTTGGTTTGTGTTTGGTTTGTGTATGCCATGCCATATCACTTCTTTGCATCTCATTTGATATTTGTTTCTGACCTTGAAGCTTTGTATTCATGTCATATGTTATTCATGTTGCATCTTGCATATTTTAACATGTTTCATTTACATGCTTCTTTCTTCTTCTCCTAATGATTCCTAATGTTGGATACTTGCTTGTGTGCCTTGTGTGACACTTGTATAACATGTTTAGGCACATGTTTAGGTCATCCACATTCTGACTTGGGATTTTATTTGAAGCATTCTTGCATGATCACCTTGCATAATCACTCATTCCTCTTTTATTCCTTCTTTGATGACTTTCTTGGATGTTTTGCCACTTGTTTGCATTCTCTTTGCTTGAGTTTGTTTGGTAAACATTATGGGTCACCTCTAAGGTGTACATTCGGACTTGGATGAGTTTCATTTGGTTTGTAACCATTTCTCTTTGGGTTATACTTTGTTTGGGATTCATTTGTATTATTGTTGCTTATGTTTGTTTTTGCTAACCATGTAGGGACTAATGGTAAGTGAATGGGATGTGGATGGTCATCCATATTCTAACTTCTCCTTTCTCTTTTAAGCTTTCATACTTGTGTTTTCTTTAGCATTTAAGATGCTCCTTCCTTCTCTCACTCTCTCTCATCCCATGAATCTCAAGACTTGGTTAAGTCTTGGATTCTTTTTCCCGTAGAGCTACCTAGTCCAACTTAATTTTTTATTAAGCTTGGAGTAGGATTAGCATTAGGTGTTAGGTAGTCATTCCTCCTAAGCCTCACTAACCATAGGAAATCCATGCGTGATAACATTAGGACTCTTAGTTTCCTTTTAGAGTTTCCTTTGTGTTGTCTCTCTTCTCATCTCAAAACTTTTTGAAAACACGTAATAAAAATTAACGTGTATTGCGCTTGAGCCTTCTATGTAGGAAGTGGGGAACGAGGGGCTTCCTCTCATTCTTCTAGGATACCTAGTGTACGTCCTGTTGGGGACGATGCGCGAAGTATTCGTTCCTGTATTTGAGACTTTGGTTCAATGCAAGTTACAAATAACTGTAAAAAAACACTTCTTGCTTAAAAACTTCAAACAAACACTAACGTCTCTCCTTCGGGAATTCTTTTCTCATCTCACTCACTCTCAACGTACGAACGTGCTCCTACTCGTTCTCATGCAAGACGGTAACGCACTCGATTCAGCGAGTCTGCAACACCTGAACTAGAACGTTAGTCGTTCCTTCAAAAAAACACAATCCACCCCTCGTTGAGGGGAACTACGTCGCTCTGATTCTCATGCTCCCGATGAGATACGTAGGCTGTGGGGTAGGGCCCATGCGAGCACTTCTTTTATTTTCCCTACATTTGTTTCTTCGTTTCTTTCCGTTCTCGTTTCTCCTCCAGTCCAGTAGCAGTGGAGCTCCAGACGACGACACCCCTTTGATGCAGACTACAAGCGTGGATCCCATCGAGTACGATGGACGTGTTGGGTGCTAACACCTTCCCTTCGCATAACCGACTCCCGTACCCGTTTCTCTTGGTCGTGAGACCATGCTCTTTCCTTGATCTTCAGGTTTATGCAGTGTTTCCTTTCCCTCTCTTGGGATAAATACACATTGCTGGTGACTCTGTGTCTTTTGCGCCACTCTCACGTTTGTACCGTTGGATGCGAATCTTTCGGGAGCGACACCTTGTCTTCAGAGTCTTCAGCACTTAGTCTTCAGAAACTTAAGTCTTCAGAATCGAACAACTTCAGAAGCTAGAAAGCCTTAAGAAGTAAATCATTTGAGTCACACTCAGAGGCAGAATCCAAGAGAGCATTGCAGCAACAACATATTATCTTCTTAGAATCTTTCTGAATGTGAGTGGGTACAGAAGCAGACTTGCTTCTTTGGTGCCGAAGCGACTTTTGTCATACCAGAATGACGTTGCGTGTGGTCTTTATCAGAGTCATAACCTGTTTGTTAAAACTTCAAAATAACAAACCGTTAGAGTGCCAAAATTGTTTTCATACAAATACTACCTTGTTATTATCAAAACTTAGATATAACCAGTAGAACCAAATCTTGTTCTAACATCTTCATCAATTCAAACTTATTATTAAATGATCATTTGGATCATTTTTAGTACTTTAGGTTGAGTATAGGTTTATTACCTTAATCCACCAAGAGAGGTGATTGAAATTGATGATATAGGAATCTCAAGTTATGGTTCAATTTGGTTTCTCTCTTCATCTCATTCTCCTTCTTTTTCCTTTTTCTTTTCTCTTGATAAATTGGATGATTAAGAGTTCATCTTGTTCATGAAGTTTGGATTTGTAACACCCTTTTCTACCCCACGAATAAACACGGCAAAATACACAAAATATCAGAGTAATAATCATCTCAAGGGTGCACATTTCTCAATAAACTTAAAATAACACAATTGCCCTATACACCAAGGGACTTCCATAAAATTTAAATTAAAAGCCTTCACATAGCAGCGGAATTCAAAACTTCCAATTAAAACGGTTTTTCAACAAACCTCATAATAATTCAAATAAAACCACATCATCAAGTAACACCAAAATAAAGAAACAACATAGTTCGACTCAAAGGACCCCAACCCAATGTTACACTATCAGAGCAAGACCCTCTAAATCGACCAAAGCAAATAAATTTCCAGTCCTCGAAAACATCCACGGCTAAACCTGATCACCTGCACGTTACCCACGTGGAGGCAACATTCAAACAGCCAGGGTGAGTAATCACAATTCAATATAAATCATATAAAGAAAAGACATCAACAGGCAACAGTTGTTTTCATCACATACTACAGCTTCTCACCCTAAACATCATATAAAACATCACATAAAACATCACATCACCAATATCACTCATATGCAATTATGCAATGCCACCAAGGATGAAATGCAACGTCATAGAATGCACGTGATACCAAATCGTCATAATAATGGACACTAGGCCATCAACCCTCCACAAGGGAGCACGTGACAAAATACTCCAATCCACACAATGGGATTGAAGCCACCACTGGACCGAAGTCCTAAATCGTCACTGGACCGAAGTCCTATCATCGTCACTGGACTGAAGTCCTAACATCATCAATAGACCTAAGTCTAAATGCAATGAATGCATGATGCACAATGTCATAATCATCATCATCAACAAAATTTATTAAGTGCATCATCATTCATCAAATATCATGTTAATCCACATCGTCATTTAATCATCAAAACATCATGAATCGTCATCTCATAATCGTCAATATACTCATGGTACTTCACATCATCATTTTATCATCAAACATCACATACAAACATCTAATAAGCATTAATACCGTCACATCATCATATAATCATCAAACATCATTTTCATCACATATAACACGTCAACACATAGCAGAAATTCACCGCAATATCACTGCATCAATATAACACAAGACAGATATTTTTCATGAATTTTAATTCAATAAAAATAATATTTTCAGTTCCAGGTCATGTTAAGCGCGCCCCACCCGCGCTAAGCGCGCTACTCACTGCCTCGAAGAGGCGAAATTTCTTCAGACCGCGCTAAGCGGGCTCTGCGATTTCTGCAGAAAAACCCTGCGATAACAACACTTCCCCATCTGCGATTCCACACTCCAAAACCCAGATTTTTCCTCAAATCATCACAGATTATGTTATTATAACCTATAACTATCATTTATACATCAATAACAACAATCATCACATAGTAAATCATCACAATTCATCATCCCTAACCTCAATTCCTAGGTTTTCCTACAAAACCCCAATTACCCACAACACCTAATCTTTATATCATAAATATTGTAAAGCGATACTCCCCATACCTTAGAGTTTTGCTTCTTTCGATCTTCTCTCGAAGTGTCGCCGGAAATCTTCTATGCCCTAGCCTCCCTCTCACTTGTTCTTCAGAGCACCTTTTCCTCTTCCTCAAGAAAAATATGAATAATGAGTTTCTTTCACTATTCTCTCTTAAAATACCCCTAAATGTGCTCTTCCCATCTTACCCCCACTAATTTTCCTCAAATGTCCACTTCGCCCTTAATTCCTCTAATATTATTTCATTTAAATAATAATACATCATATTCCATAACATATGCTATTATTTAATTAAATAACCCAAAACTTCCTAAAATCACCGACATCCACACAAATCACCGAAATTCATGAATGTAATATTTAAATAAATAAATTAAATATTCTTACGAAATTTGGGGCGTTACAACTCTCCCCCACTTAAAGAATTTTCGCCCTCGAAAATTACCTCAAGGGAATAGAGTCGGATACGACTCCCTCATCTGATCTTCACGTTCCCAAGTCCAACTTTCACCAGCCGGTCCACCCCACAACACCTTCACCAAAGTTATGTCTTTACCCCGCAGTTGCTTTGTCTCTCGACCATCAACACGCACTGACAATGCTTCCACAGTCAGATTATCCTTCACTTGTACATCATCCATCTGAATCACATGCGACGGATCCGAAATGTACTTCCTCAATTGAGACACATGGAACACGTCATCTGATATGGACCAACAAAACGTGGAGTGAGCTTCCTAAACTTCAAAGCTCGACCCACACCAGTCACTGGCGTCACTCTCAGAAACACATGATCTCCCTCTTGGAATTCAAGTGTTTTCCTCCTCTTATCATGGTAACTCTTATGACGACTCTGCGAAGCTTTCATTCTTTCTTGGATCCTCTTAATATTCTCGGTCGTCTCTTGCACAATTTCAGGTCCGAGTACAACACTCTCGCCCGACTCATACCAACACAACGGAGTCCTACACCTTCTCCCATACAAAGCTTCATAAGGGTCCATTCCAATACTAGCATGAAAACTATTATTGTACGTGAACTTAATCAACGGAAAATGGCTATCCCACGATCCTCCATGATCCAACACACAAGCCCTCAACAAATCTTCTAAAGATTGGATATTCCTTTCTGTCTGACCGTCTGTCTGCGGATGGTAGGTAGAATTCATCCTCAACTTAGTACCCAAAGCATCTTACAAACTCTTCCAAAATCTCGATGTAAACCTCATATCTCTATCCGACACAATACTCGAAGGTACCCCATGTAACTTCACAATCTCCTCAATGTACATCTCGGCTAACTTCTGCATGGAATGATTAATCTTCATCGGTAAGAAATGAGCCGACTTAGTTAATCTATCCACGATCACCCAAATTGAATCATTTCCCTTAGCAGTCTTCGGCAATCCCACCACAAAATCCATGGAAATACTATCCCATTTCCATTCTGGAATCCTCAACGGCTGCATCATACCTAAAGGCTTTTGATGCTCAACTTTCGACTTCTGGCAAGTCAAACACGCATAAACAAACTCTGCAACATCCTTCTACATACTTGGCCACCAAAACAACTTCTTCAGATCCTGGTACATCTTCGTAGCACCGGGATGAATGCTCAACCTACTTCGATGTCCTTCTTCAAGAATGCTCTTCTTAATATCTGGGACATCTGGGACACACACCCTGTCTCTGAACATCATTACACCATTCTCGTCAATTCGAAAATCTCCTCCGTTACCTTGGTTGATTAAAGTCAATTGGTCAACCAAATTTAAATCAGATTGCTGTCGCACTCTGATTTCTTTCAGAATACTACTAGTCAACTTCAACATTCCCAACTTCACACTGTCAGGAGTCGCTTCACACACCAAACTCAAATCTCTGAATTGCTCAATTAATTCCAACTCTTTCACCATAAGCATCGACATATGCAATGACTTTCTGCTCAATGCATCAGCCACTACATTTGCTTTGCCCAGATGATAACTCAAATCGAAATCGAAATCCTTCAACAGTTCTAACCACCTTCTCTGCCTCATATTCAATTCCTTCTGATCAAACAAGTACTTTAGAATCTTATAATCACTAAACACTTCAAATTTAGAGCCAAACAAATAATGTCTCCAAATCTTCAACACAAACACCACATCAGCCAATTCCAAGTCATGGGTAGGATAATTCCTCTCATGAACTCGCAATTGTCTCAAAGCATAGGCAACAACTTGTCCATTCTGCATCAATACTCCACCAAGGCCCGTCTTCGACGCATCACAATACACCACAAAAGATTTGCTCGGATTAGGCAAAATCAACACTGGAGCAGTAGTCAATCTCTTCTTCAATTCCACAAAACTCTCTTCACAAGCTACATCCCACACAAATGCTTGACCTTTTCGAGTCAACTGAATCAAAGGTAATGCCAACTTAGAAAAGCCTTCAATAAACTTGCGGTAATAACCCGCTAATCCCAGAAAACTTTGTATCTCAGTAGCAGACTTCGGAATCTCCCACTGTAACACAACATCAATCTTAGAAGGATCAACAGCAACACCACCACTTGAAATCACATGGCCAAGGAAACTCACTTCCTTCAACCTGAATTCACACTTCGACAGCTTTGCATACAACTTCTTCTCTTTCAACACATGCAACACAGTCCTCAAATGCTCAGCATGCTCTTCTTCAGATCTAGAATATATCAAGATATCATCGATAAACACCACCACAAACTTATCCAAATACTCATGGAAAATCCGATTCATGTACTCCATGAACACACCAGGTGCATTAGATACACCAAACGGCATCACAGTGTATTCATAATGTCCATATCTCGTTCTGAAAGCCGTCTTCAAAATATCGTCAGGCATAACACGAATCTGATGATAACCCGACCTCAAATCAATCTTGCTAAACACACAAGCACCTACTAGCTGATCCATCAAATCGTCGATTCTTGGTAGCTGATACTTATTTTTGATAGTCACTTTATTCAACTACTGATAATCAACGCACAACCTTATACTTCCATCTTTCTTCTTCACTAACAACACCGGAGCACCCCACGGAGAAACACTTGGTCGAACAAACTTCTTCTCAAGCAATTCTTCCAGTTGTTTCTTCAATTCACTTAGCTCAGAGGCTGACATCCAATAAGGAGCCATCGACACTGGACTCGTACCTGGTATTAAGTCCACTGCAAACTCTACCTCACGCTCTGGAGGCAAATCAGTGATGTCATCAGGAAACACATTTGGAAATTCACAGACAACCGGAAACTCCACACTCACAGCTTCACGATCAATTTGCAACGATGCAAACATTGCAAACACCAAAGCTTCGTCTTCCATAAGTTCGTTTACTTGCTTAGCAGATAAGAACATCAACTCCCCACTATCATCAATCTCAGGAAACTCTACAGTCTTGGTATAACAATTGATATGAACACGGTTGAACTCCAACCAGTTCATTCATAAGATCACATCAATTTTGGTGCAAGGGTAATCACACCAAATCCATCACAAAGCTCTTCTCAAAAATCATCACAGGACATCTTAAACACACAAGGGTAGTAGTAACAGAACCATTAGCTGGAGTTTCTATTACCATATTGCAATACCCCAAATTTTGACACTAAGATTTCCCATCATTGTGCCAATCATCATCACAATATGGATGAACCATCATGCCTCATCAAATGCCTTAAGGGTTGTTGAGCATTTACTACAATCAAAATTAGGGTTTCAAGCCCTCTCAGAGCCTTAGACAAAGGATCAATCAAGGAATGACATGATCTTCAACTTGTCTAAACCTCTCAAACATCCACAATGGATCAAGAGGACTCCCACATCAAGTATTAAGCACAAGGCTGCTCCCTTCTAGGTGGATCAAGTCTCAAGATCGACAGTGTCACCAAATTAGGGTTTTGGTCGACCAGGGCCTCCAGTTGGAAATTTTCCTCTGGGCATGAGCCAAAGATCCAAAACATAACCTAATATACTCCATGGAACCTCATGAACCCAATCATCCAGTCAATTTTTCCTCAGGGGATGCATTCATCAAAAATCAGGAATTAGGGTTTCTTGACCTAATTCACCCCTAAGTTGACTTTTGGGATAAATCATGAACCAAGACCTCAAGACATGATTTGAGGGTCTCTAATGAACTATATTGATCCATTTGGAACAATGGACTAATCCAAGAAGCTTGAGCAACAAGTTTCAATTTCATCTGCACTACAATTAGGGTTTCGCGAGGAAAGTCAATTGTAACTTTGACTTTTGACCAGGACATGCTCCCAAGCCCTATGGCATGATTCAATATACCCTATGACACCCATGGAACATGTCCATCAAGTTTGATTTAGGTCAAGGACATGATTTCATGAAGAATTGCACAGTTTGGAATTCATCTGATAAAAAGTCAACTGTGCACAAAAGTCAACTTTGACTTTTTGAGATTTTTCACCAAAATGGATTTTTAACCCTAAAATGATGTTAATGTATGATTTGAATCATCATTCATCAAGAAAAATCAAAGAAAGTGGGATAACTTGTAAAAAGGGTAACCATAAAAACTTAGAAAAATTTCTAAGTTATGAAAAAGTGACACTAATGTGCCAACTTTGGAGGACCATAACTCCTAAACCACAAGGCCATTGTTCCCCATTCAAAGCTTGATTTGTAGATCTCATTGCCCTCTACAAAAGCTTCATACTGACCTATGTCCAAATTCCTCGTGGATTTTGAGTTATGGAGTGATCAAAATCAAGAAAAGTCACTTTGTTCCAACACTTAGTGAAAATTTCACTAAGTCAGATATTACCTTACTTTTTGCCAAATGTAGGGGGATTTTTCACTTGGATTAAAAAGAGATCAAAACCAAACATGTTCAAACAGTTGTTGTATCATGTAAGGGCTTTCCAAAATGGCCAAGAACATTACCAAATTCAATTTGAGTCATGAGATATGACATTGGCAAGTTGCCTTGCTGAAATCTGCCAAGGCAAGGCAGATTTTTACACTTTTGGCCGATTTGCCAAAATCAGCCAAATCCAAATGCTCCTATCCACTTGGACACATCTGAGGATTAAATCTAAAGGGGACAATCACTGAGCCAAGCCTCCAAAGTCTTTGGAACAAGAAATAGCATGTTGAACCTAGAATTGCCAAAATAGGGACAAGACTCCAATTTTGGATTGGAGCATTCAATGGAAGCATCAAGGTGGCATGGACTGAGCCATTCTCAACTGAATTTAGTCAAGACTTATCCAAGACCAAGGGGACCAGCAGCCTGTGCCCTAACCTCTCGTCAATGGCTAGAGGAGACTTGGATTTTCATTTGCCAACATTGGCCAAACCTACTCAGCAGTTGCCATTCACTATTCCTTGCAAAACAAACTTGCTCTACTATAAATAGAGCTCAATTGTGATCAGTTTGAGTACACCAAAGCCATCAAACAGATGCTTTCCTCAAAATCTCTTCTTTCACTCCAATTTTGCCTTCTAAGGCAAGTCACTATCGGGTTTTGAGTTTGAGAGCTTTTCCAATCAAACCAATCACTCACACACCTCACATACATCATATAGAAGTGATCCAAACACTCACATAACATCTGGAACACAGATTTCACAAAATCACCAGCCAATTGCTCAAGTTCTTGACAGATTTGTAGTTGGGGTACCATCTCAAGTTCCAGATCATTTCAATCCATTCCAAGCATTCATACACACTCCATGACACCTAGGGAAGCTATCCAGATCATTGGAACCTAGCTGTAACACCTCCAACACAAATCACGATCACCAGCTGCAAGTGGTAAGCATGAACTCTTCTAACTCTATGATCCATGCAATTTTTGCTGCAAAATAATTTGGCCATATGTTCATAATCATGCATGAAATGTTTCCCCTCAATTAATTGCATTGTTTGAATCGTGTATCAAAAATCCTAGCCTTCATGTAGAAATTAGGGTTCTTGAGGATTTTTCGTGATTTCTTGTTTTATGCTTAATTTAAATGAAATTAATTGTCATAGACATGACCGTGAGGTTGAAACGAGTTGATTGGTATGCGGATTGCATGATATGATTAAGTATTCAATGTGATTGGAGAGAAAATGAAAATCTGGGCAAACCCAGAACACGCGCGTGTTCTTGGTGTGTTCTTGGCGCCATTTTTTGAAAATTCAAATATTTGAATTTTGTGATTTTATTTAATTGATTCAAAAATTAATGTCTCTCTGAGTTTTAATGATTTTGAGTTGATTCTTTTTTTAATAATTCACAAAAATGTTAAAATATTTTATTTTCCCAGAAAATCCCAAAAATATTATTTATTTTGTATAATTGATATTTTTGCAAAGAATTAATGTTTTAATTATTTTTAACATTTAAAATATTTTTTCCACCTTAATTTTGCAACTTTTAATGCTTTCTAATTATTTTGTAGGTCAATATTTAATTTTTGAAGCATTAATCCAAGATCACAATTTGTTTTCCATATGTTAAACAATTTTGATCATTTTAATTGAATTTTTATTCAATTAAATACATTTTTGAAAACAAATTAGGGTTTTGGATTAATTCAACCCTCATAAATCATTTTCAAAACACGTTGGGCCTTTAATAGAGTGTAAGACCCAATCCTTTTTTGACCAAATCACTTTTGGGCCTCAGTGCGTTGTATAAGTCCCGATACCGTAAAAAACAAACGGCGCGATCGTCGCCTTTTGAAAAATAACCTTTTGGGCCTCTCCTTGAGCTATAAAACCCATTCAAACCTTTTGGGCCTCTAATAGAGTGTAAGACCCAATCATTTTTTGACCAAATCACTTTTGGGCCTCAGTGCGTTGTATAAGTCCCGATACCGTAAAAAACAAACGGCGCGATCGTCGCCTTTTGAAAAATAACCTTTTGGGCCTACCCTCGAGTAGTAAGACCCATTTCTTTCATTCAAACCTTTTGGGCCTCTAATAGAGTGTAATACACAATCCCCTTTTAACCAAAACATTTTTGGACCTCACTTATTGTATAAGTCCCCTTTGCGTTAAAAGAAAATCTTGGCGCGATCGCCATTTCAAACGGAAAAACAAACTGGGCCTACCCTCGTGTTATAAGCCCCACTCTTTTTCTTTAAACCTTTTGGGCCTCTTGAGAGAGTGTAAGACCCATCCCTTTGTACAAAAAACCTTTTTGGGCCTCAGTCACTTGTATAAGTCCCTCTGTACAAATTCAAACAATGCGCTCACTGATAAAACCTTGGGCCTCTCCTTAAGCTGTAAGCCCCAAATCTTTCTTTTTCAAAGCACTTTCTCCTTTGATTTTGGATATACTGTTGTTTTCAATCTTTCTTTGTTGAACAACTAACCAAACAGCATGGAAGCTCTACAACCGAGTAAGTGTTTATACGCTTTCATATACATATAACTGTATTGTGGGGCTGTTTCGCTGTAAGTCTTCTTTCATAAACTCATATCAACAGTGTAATAATAGTATAGATATTTAGAGTTTCCCCAGCAACTACGTCTAGAACTAGGTGACGCTGTTTCTTTTATTCGTAGAAATAGACAACTAGATCCCCAATAGGACCACCAGATACAGTCTTCTCTTCGGCAGTTCTAATTAGGAATTGTCAAGAAACTCTACTCCCAGAGATGAATGTATTCTCCGTGAATGGCATCTTTGAGTTTCTTCCAAATTCTCGAACTTTCCTGGCTTGATCTATTCCTTGTGAATAGCCTGTCTTGAATTTCTCGGGGTTTGGGGACCCACGGGCTTCTTAAAAGCATCGACCTCTTCTTGGGCATCGTACAAGGACCCACAGGCTTCCTAAAAGCAACCCCGCCTCCTCTTGGGCTTAGTACAAGGACCTATCGGCTTCTTAAAAGTATTTACAGCCTCCTCTTAGGCTTCGTATAATGATTTCTTCCTCTGGGAATGATAGCCTCCTCTTGGGCTTAGTACAAGGACCCGTCGGCTTCTTAAAAGCTTCCAGCCTCCTCTTGGGCTTCGTACAAATTATCTCGACGACCTCCTAGAGGTATAGGAACAGAACTTAGTCATCTGCATAGAACAGTCCTTTCAAAGAGTCTACTACTGTTTCTCAAAGCATAGTATAAAAGATGAAACTCTAGACACGGATAGTCTAATATCCTTGAGTCTCAAAGACATTCTCAAGTGACCCCTTCGTTAAATAGGAAGGAAACCCGTAGACTCGGACAGTCTCAATACCCTTCGGATTTCACAATTCCTTAAAGAACAGGAATAACCCTGATCCTTAAATCAAAATCCTTGAGTACAACATTGCTCATATAAGAACTGATTTTCTCTTTTAAAATCAGTATACTGGATCTGTCACTCAACTGAAACAGTCACTATAGCCTCCTCTTGGGCTTTGTACAATGATCCTCCCCAGCGGAGTCAAACAAAGTTTAGCCTCTCTCTCGGGCTTTGTACGAGACACATAAGAGACTCCCTCGTTGAGTCAATCACCCTTTTAGCCTCCATCTCGGGCTTTATACGAGATATAAAAAGGTTCTTATTGAGGCAAACAAATTTTAGCCTCCATCTCGGGCTTTATACGAGATACCAAAAGACTCCATCATCGAGTCAAAAACCTTTTAGCCTCTCTCTCGGGCTTTGTACGAGACACATATTAGCCTCTTCTTAGGCTTTGTATACGAAAACCACTGGTTGATCCAATTAACCTTTTAGCATCAAAGCCGTGCCTCGTTCATAGTACACAAACATCAACAACTCCGTTCTCTTCATCTAATTGCTGTAAGCGGCAACCCTCTGGATCATCTACAACCATGCCACTGTCCCTCTTTTAGCATGAGAAATTCCTAAAGAAAGATAGCATTGCTCTACACTGAGTTAAAGTCTTCTCCTTCAGGTTGGAAATCCCCTATAAAGGAAATTATGGCATTGCCGGATTCACATATCCCGGTTAAAGTAATTCTCCTTTATAAGCAGTTGTGACAAACAAACCCCTTTTTAGAGATGACAAATTCTCTCTAAAGTTGAGACCTTTTAGCTTCACATCTTGGGCTTTGAACAAGATATATATCACCTTTCGCTTCACGTCTTGGACTTTGAACAAGACACCAAAACAACCATTTCCTCCCATAGAATAGGAGGAACTACGAACACTCTGATTTCCCTATTTCGGTAAACGGGAATACGTAGGCATAAGATTGAAAGAAAAAATCTTAGCGAGCACACTAATCAAAAACCATAAATCCCATACTCTCATAAAAAAGCATCAGTCCTAACATCCTAATCCTTGTTCCACGCCAGAAACCTGTCATTCTGTCAAAATAACACAAAAAAGGCCCCACCACATTGATCACATCCGTAACCTAACAGTCCGCTGTTTAAACTCAGTATGCAAGCAGGGTTAATTGGAGACATCTATTTCCCTTCCTTCATCAGCTTCAATAGGATAAAAAATGAATTGACCTGTAGTAAACAAACCCAGAGAGCGACAACGCTTAAGAACCGCATCCAAAATCACTCGCTACACATATTACCATTCATATCAGATAACTTCAAACCCAATCTATTAACACATTCAAGCGAGATAAAATTCCTCATTATCTGGTACACAAATCCTGCCCCGGAATCTCAACACACCAACATCATCCACTTTAAAGTCACTATCAGGATCATCCCCTCCTGCCGGCATCAAGTCCACTAATTTCACATCCAGTTTCTGATTTTCCTTAATTACATCCAAAAAGTCATTATTCACCTTCAGCATACCCAATCTGATACTTCCCGGTGTAGTTTCACAAACCATACTCAAATCTCTGAACTGTTTAATCAATTCCATTTCCTTCACCATTAACGCAGACATATGGATTGTCTTCCGACTCAGAGCATCTGCCACAACATTAGCTTTTCCCGGATGGTAACTCAAATTGACATCGTAATCCTTTAAGAACTTTAACCACCTTCTCTGCCTCATATTCAATTCTTTCTTGTCGAACAAATATTTCAAACTTTTGTGATCACTAAATACTTCAAATCTTGATCCATACAAATAATGTCTCCAGATTTTCAACCCGAACACCACTGCAGCTAATTCTAGATCATGAGTAGGATAGTTTCTCTCATGCACTCTCAACTATCTTGAAGCATAAGCCACTACCTTGCCACCTTGCATCAACACACCGCCTAATCCCATCTTAGACGCGTCGCAATATACTACAAAATAATCATTTGGACTTGGTAAAATTAACACTGGTGCTGTAGTCAACTTCTTCTTCAGTTCCTCAAAACTTTCCTCACAGGCAGCATCCCAGACAAAAGCCTGATTCTTCCTGTCAACTGAGTTAATGGCAACGCCAATTTAGAAAACCCTTCAATGAATCTTCTATAGTAACCTGCCAAACCCAAAAAGCTTATAATCTCCGTTGCGGTCTTCGGAGTTTCCCACTAAAGTACTGCACTTACTTTAGAGGGATCCACCGCTATACCATCACCAGAAATCACATGACCCAAGAAACTCACGGTCTTCAACCAAAATTCACACTTCGAGAACTTTGCAAACAATTTATTATCTCTCAACACCTGCAATGCAATTCTCAAGTGACCTGCATGTTCTTCGTCAGACTTAGAGCAAATCAGTATATCATCAATAAATACTACAATAAACTGATCCAAATAAGAATGGAAAATACGATTCATATATTCCATAAATACACTCGGCGCATTAGACACTCCGAAAGGCATCACTGCATATTCGTAATGTCCGTAGCGAGTTCTGAAAGCAGTCTTCTGAATATCACCTTCCTTTACTCTAATCTGGTGGTAACCCGACCTCAGATCAATTTTGCTGAAAACATGAGCTCTTACCAGCTGATCCATTAAGTCATCAATCCTCGGAAGTGGATACTTATTCTTAATGGTTACTTTATTCAACTGACGGTAATCAATGCACAGACGCATACTACCATCCTTCTTTTTCACCAACAACACTGGAGCTCCCCCGGCGACACACTTGGTCTGATAAACTTCTTATCGAGCAATTCCCCAACCTGAGATTTCAACTCTGCTAATTCTGATGCAGACATCCAGTACGGTGCCATAGAGATAGGTCTGGTACCCGGTACAAGATCAATAGCAAATTCAATTTCCCTCGTCGGAGGCAATTCTGTGATGTCATCTGGAAACACTTTAGGAAATTCATTCACTACTGGTAATTCATTAACTGAAGCCTTGATTTCAACAGATAACGAGGCAAACACCACAAACAGCTTTGCTTCGTCCTCCAACAATGCCTTTAACTCCTTGCTAGATAGCGAATCTGCTAATGCTTCCTCTTCAGGAGTAAGAAACGGCAACGTCTTCCTGAAGCAATCAATATACACCCGATTGAACTCCAACCAGTTCATTCCCAAAATAACATCAAGTCTACCGAGTGGCAGACAAATCAAGTCCACTCCGAAATCTCTACCAAACATGGTCAGCGGACACTTCAAACACACCAAAGAAGTAACCACGGAACCAATAGATGGAGTTTCAATCATCATCCTCTGCTCTATAGTAGATGGCACAATCCCTAATCTCTTCACATAGTCAATAGAAATAAACGAGTGTGATGCACCCGTGTCAATGATAGCAATCAAAGGAACATCATTAATAAAGCAAGTACCTTTGACGGAACTCTCCTCCTCAGTGGATTGGGCTCCCACCAAGGCAAACACTTTCCCACCAGTTTGAGACGCCTGAGACTTCTTCGGCTTCTCACAGTGGGTGCTGATGTGACCCTTATCTCCATAATTATAACAAGTAGGCATAGTGGCTCTGCAATCAGCTATAACATGACCTGCTTTGCCACACTTGAAACACTTCTTCACCTCATTCTGACAATTGTTAGCACGGTGACCCGCGCCACCACATCTGAAGCACTTGAGAGTATCAGCACCTGTCCCCTTCTCTTTTGTTTTCTTTCCCACATCAGTCTTCTGTTTCCCCTTATCAGCTGGAGCACTGTAAGGAGTACCTCCAAATCTCTTCTTACCCTTCTTCTCATTCACAGCTTTGTAATGAGCAATTATGGCTCTGTTGTCATTATCATAAATTCTGCTTCTGCTTACCAGCTCTGGATAGTTTCTTATCTTTTGACAAGCAATACCCAATTTGATCTCGGGACGCAGCCCGTTCTCAAACTTCAAACACTTCGAAGTCATAGCTTCTTCATTATTGTAGTGGGCACAATACTGAACGATCTCCTCAAACTTAACGGCATACTCAGCAACAGTCTTATCACCCTGCTTCAGCTCCAGAAATTCAACCTCTTTTGCACTGCGAATATCTTCCGGAAAATACTTTTCCAGAAACTCAGCTTGAAACACAGCCCAAGTAATCTCAGTACCTGCAACTTCCAATCTCTGACGACTATTGTCCCACCAAGCCTCAGCCTCTCCTTCCAGCATATGCGTACCAAACCGTACCTTCTGAGCATCATGCATCCCATGGTCCTGAAGATCTTCTCTACGGCCTTCAGCCATTTTTGTGCAGCTTCTGGATCTAAGATACCTCCCTCATAAGTAGGCGACTTGTTGCTCTGGAACTGTGCTAAGTCACGAAACCGAGCACCTCCAGCCTGATTGGCGTTCTCTATAGCCTGTGCCATGGCTTGCATAGCAGCAGCAAGAGCATCATCATTCCTTCCTGCCATTCTGTTCAACAATCAACATAAGGTCAGAACACCAAATCAACTCCTATTCTAAGGACAGACTCGACTCTAACACCTGGCCGGACGGACCGACCTGCTCTGATACCAATTGTAACACCCCACTTTCCCATTTTAAAAAAATAAACAAAATATTAAAGATAAATCAGAGTTTTCACCAAGTGGAATGTCACATTAAAAGCCAACAAATAAAATCCTTCTATTGTTGATAAAATATGCAGCGGAAAAATATTCAAATTACGGTCACCTGCCAATAACACCAAAACTCCACATAAAATCGTGGTTCACCATAATGTTCATAAAAAATAAAGATACGTAACAAAAAGAATAACAAATAACAAAATGAATGAAATCCCCAAAAACAGTTCCCGTGTTACGTATCAGAGCACTCCTATGGACTCGATCAGCAACACCAATATCCAAGCTATCTAAGTACCTGGATTATCTGTACTTCCGAAGAAGCACAGACACAACAACAACAGAGGGGTGAGAAATCACATTTAATATTATCGGTGGATAAATACATGATAACAAGGTATCATTCACATATATAAGTCAACAACACACCAACACGACCTACTGTCCAATATCATCAACAATCATCAATTAATAATGTAATGCAACACGACACCATGCACGCGGTACCGACTCATTGGTTCATTCAATCGAACCCCGAATAGATCACATACACCTCTACTTGGCAATGATCTATCCCTCACCATTCTCCATATAGGAGTACGGATGAATCACATACACTCCTCCTGAGCAATGATTCATCCCACCAATCACCATGAATATGCAAGACTCACTATGCACAACAAAACATGTATACAAGCGTAAATACATGCATACGATCCTCCTGATCACATCATACATATCATCAACACCATCGTCATGTAATTTGCTTCATACATACCAAACACCCAATTAATTAATTAATTAAAATTTTTAAAATTAATATTTTCATCACCCATGTCTTATTCCTCAGCACCTGGCAGCTATTCCCAACCTCTCAAACCAAGAGAAACCTATTCCGATGCGAAAACGGGAAAGAAATCGCAAAACGGTGAAAATCTGCACTCAGACTGTCCATACGCGTATTGACCTGAGTCATACGCGTAAAACTTGTTCCCTCGCCCTTCCTTACGCGTACGCCCCTATTTGATACGCGTAAGGCCTCCTGTCTCACCCTGCCATACGCGTATTGCCCAACTTCATACGCGTATGAGCAGAGACCCATTTTTCCTTCAATTTCTAACTCTCGGATCTATATACGCGTAAGGCTACTCTGTACGCGTATTGCCATGCCACGATACACGTACCATACGCGTATGGGCAGAGGGCCGTACCAAAACCCTCTCCCTCAGCCAATCTTACGCGTAACGCTCCCTTTCCTTCACTCCCATACACGTATGGCCTAGCCCAATACGCGTATGGCCAGATCCATTACGCAAATCACCAGAGGCCTCACCATTGTGCACTCTGCTACGATTTCCACACTTCTTCACTTCCAACCAGTCCTATACTCATTTCTATATTGGTTTTAGGTCCAATTTTCATCTTTTCTCTTGTACCTAGAATTACTACATGTATTACAGGTCTATAATCTCAAATCGTTCTCACAATTTGAATAAAAAACATATCTGTAACAGATGTTCATACAACAGCAACAACAACAAAACTTCATGAAAACACACATCAATTCATGCACGATTTCAGAATCATAACAGGCATATACAACAGATCAACCACACAACAGTTTGCATACAAATTTCTACGGGGTTAAGGACTCCCTACTACCCTATCATGAATAAATCACCAATATTAAACCTGTTTCTCCCCCCTTACCTCGAATCTTTACAGAAAATCTGGACAATTGGAGAAGAAGATCAAGCCCTAGCACACCTTGTTCTTTCTCTCCTCTTGGTTCTCTATTCCTCGTTTCACGTGCCAAAACCTTTCTATTTTCCCTAAACCTCTTCTAATTCTCTTAATCCAATTTTAATTAAATTAATTAATAATAATAGCAATAATAACAATAATAATAATAGAATAATAATATTACTATTATTAATTAAATTATTATTATTATTAACTACACCACTATTAATATTAATCTAAAGGCTTTATCTCACCAACTCACCTTCTTAATTAAGGGCAACCCTTAAACGCACTCAAAACACTCCCCCAAACAAGGTCACACAAATAAAATAACACAAGACGTCTAAATAATTAAAATGGGGTGTTACATGTGTCATCTAAACACATGACAACCCCTCCATTTCTCCATCAAGGCTGCCACTTGATTTTGAAAGCAAACTTCTGGCCCAACATGCCATCAAGCGCAAGGGGGAATTCAAGTGGGTCAGTTATTCCAGCCTATAATCCAAAGAGTTTGAATTTCATAACCGCAAATTGAATGATGGTTGCAATCATAGTATTAGCCTTTACTGTTAGTGTTTGTTACCTCAATCATGGTTGGCCGAAGTTGTGCAGCCGATGTGTTCAAAAGTTTGGCCGTCTCCTTGTCCCAAAACACAAAGTTCCCAGCACTTTCGTCATGGACAACTTCAATCATAATCGTAAACCTACAGGGCAAACAGAATAGGTAGTGTTAGTAAAGAATGACAATTTACGAATGCATGCGGAATCACATAAGTTAACTTAACCTTCATATCGCTGCCTCAGTTCGGTGTCCATCCCTGCAAAATAAGGGTGGAGTGTCGCCGTTGGCGACCTGAGGACATTGATGGCAAGCTCTGTTGCACCAACCATTAGGATCAACAATTAACTGGTTTGTAGTAGCAACTGTTACACACGTCGTCGGCTGGACATCATGGCCAAAGAATGAGAAGTTAGAACGATACAGATTTGCGTAATTGTTATAAAAACAAACCATATATGTTGAATGAACATAAACCTCAGACAGCACGATGACTTCTCCAAGTGGTAGGTGGGCAGCATTTAAAAATAATTTATCAACAGGGGATAGGTTAGACCCCGAGGAATGTTGTGAATACCCATGCCCGCTTTTGCTACGGCTGCTTAGTGATTTCCCCAAATGGAAGTTTTTTGGCAACCTGTTGGTCATCCGAAAACAGAAAACACAGAGTTATGCGTATTGAACAAAATAACTTAGGTAATCAGTACATAGGCAGTCATATAATATGTAACGTACCAGTTATGGAAATCAGTTATTTTCGGGATATCCTCGTTGATATGAAGTTTGGTGACATTGATTGTATTAGTAACATCAAGGGGCCATTTTCCGACAAACACATAATGGAATTGGAAGTTAGCATACCAGAAACACGTTTATATAAAATAAAATAATATATGATAATTACATTAATAGGAAAAACTAATTCACCTTCTTCTTTAAGTTTAGCAAACTTTAGCAGTATTATTTTAGGGGCGGAAGGATCAGTTTGTTTGTGTCTGTACTCCAGAAATTGTGTCGCATAGCTTTCACATAATGTACAGTGCAAGGTGTTTTCACTAAAAGTGACAGACGTTAATAGTTAGAGGTTATATTGTATAATAAATGTGGTTGACTAATGTAACTCACCCTAAATCTCTCAGAACCAAATTAACTTGTGTTTTTTTTCCACCTATCTGAAACTGTGAGTAGCCAACTTCGTCCACCACCCCAATGACATCTAAAAGAAACATGTTTTAGCTGAGGAAAAATATTTTGTAACAAAGAAAAATGCAGATAACATGTTTCCTCAACTCATCTATTAGGAGATTCCTCTGCCATTTTCCTGAAATGATATCAGCAAACGGGGTCAGGTTGCAAATCTTATCTGGGATGTCGTATTTTCCAACATCTCTGATAGTCGTCCCACCAGTGAACTTCAGAATATATTTGTGGTTTGATGGTCGAAATAGTAAGTCATTAGGCAGATCTTGAAAGTTAGACATGGTGCATGTCACATCAACTAATAAATCAGATTCAAAGGATTGTCTAAACATAGTGGGAACAATGACATGAATATCATGGCCCTGCAACAAACCAAACAACCAAGAGGGTGTCATTTTACCCCCAGTAGTTAGTATACAAGTTGAAACCAGGTAACAAATTACATGTAGGTTAAAACACGGTTGTCCAAAGATGTGGAAAAAATCAGACCTAGTTGATCGTGTGTTTGTTGGTGTATATAAACTTTCTCATAACGTGTAAACAGTACAAAACATAAAAAACTTTCATCAGGTTAACGAATCACCTGTTTGTCGACCACGACCATTTCAAAATGTTCCTTGGTAGCTGATGTCACCTTCCATTTGTGATGAACTTTCACAGCTAGCTTCCAGAACTGTTTACGGTCGGTGATGTCGTTAATCATCTCAAACGGCCTTTCCATGGTGTGCGTGGTTGACGACGTAGGTAGTTCCACAATATCACAAGCTTTTGACATATGCGTTTGTGAGGAGGAAGGAAGACAAGTGAGGTAGTGGGGTTCTGCAGAGAAAAAAGGTGAACAGAAGTGATATGACTGATGCTTTTCAGCTGTGTAAAGGTTCATTGTTTTCTCTTTGTTTGGAAGATGTAGTTGGACATTCAATGGATTAAGTTGGTTTCAATGTGCATTGTATTGCATTCAGACAGAATGATTTGGTTACAAAACGTAACCATAGTCAAATAGTTATGGTAGGGGCATCAAAAGACCAGAAGTGATGTTAATGTGGCAATGTGGAGGGTAGGGAAGCAAGGGTATATGAGTCTTTTCCATAGCCCAAAGAGTTCTTATATGGTAGATTTGTCCATGACTCTTCGTTGTGATCTCTTCGACCAGGTTCACCATCCAGGTTGCTTGACATGCACAAAGATAAGCAACTATGTACTCTTCTAGGCATGACGACAATGCCACTAATGACTCCTTTCTCGAACTCCAAGCAACTGGTGCAGAACCTAACATAAACACATAGCCAGCTGTGGATTTTCTATCCTTAGCATCACTACACCAACTAGAGTCGGTGTATCCCACTAACTTGCATTTTTTTCCTTCATCAGCTGCAGGAAACAAAATGCCATAGTCAAGATTTCCTTTCAGGTACCTCAGTATCCTCTTCATCACTGCTAGGTGTGATACCTTTGGCTTATGCATGAATCTACTTACCATACCCACATTGTATGCTAAGCCATGCCTTGTGTGACAAAGGTATCGAAGTGACCCAATAAGTCTTCTATATTGGGTTGGGTCGACATCATTTTCATCTGAATCCTTCGACAGTTGAAATCTGGTCTCAGTTGGAGTCGAAGTTGGGTTGCAATCTTGCATCTCAAATCTCTTGAGTATTTCGCCTGCATATATTCTTTGGTGCTTCATCAAACCTCTACTTCTCTTGTAGAATTCGATGCCAAGGAAATATGAAAGATTCCCCAAGTCTGACATTTCAAACTCCTTACTTAGATTATGTTTGAAGTCTTTGATCTCCTTCTTGCAACTTCCTGTTACCAACAGGTCATCGACATAGAGGTATAATATAAGAAATTCACCACTGCTTCTTCTTACATACACTCCATGTTCAATCGTACACTTCACAAATTCCTTTTCCCTTAAGAAGCTGTCTATTTTCTTATTCCAAGCTCTTGGAGCTTGCTTAAGTCCATACAGGGATTTATGCAGCCTGTACACCTTTCTTTCTTCGCCTTGTTTCACATACCCAGCTGGTTGTGCGACATAAACTTCTTCGTCTAAGGGGCCATTAAGGAATTCACACTTCATGTCCATCTAACATGTGTGCCAATTGTTCATATTTTCTAGACCAACAATTAACCTAATTATTTCGATCCTAGCAATAGGTGCAAACACTTCGTCAAAGTCGATTCCTTCCTTCTGAAGAAATCATTTCACCACAAGTCTCGCCTTGTGTCGAGTTACTTCTCCTTTAGGATTCACCTTCACCTTGTAAACCCACTTCACATCAATTGCCTTCTTGCTTTAAGGCAATTCGACAAATGACTAAGTGTTGTTGACTTCGATGGAGTCTAACTCCTCATTCATTGTTTTCACCCACTTCGAATCTTTTAATGCCTCAGCTGCATTGACTGGTTCGACATCTGCGTAGAAAATATAATGTACCAGCTAACCTTCTTCATCGACCACATCATCTGATGTAATCACACATTCTTGTAACCTTGCAGGAATGTGTCTTGTTAGTCGAGGTCTGCTTGGGCCTGCTTCATCTCTAACTTGTTCCTGTCGAACTTCTCTTTCGACTTCAGCGGCTGGTTATTCACAAGAGATTCTCACTGAATCCTTCTTGACATTCTCAGTCCAATCCCATTCTTTAAGCTCATCTATGATCACTTCCCTACTGATCACTACCTGCTTATTCACTGGGTCAAACAGCTTGTAACCTCCAGCCAAATGATATCCTATCAAGATCATCTTATTCGACTTGTCATAAAGCTTCCTTCACAACTGATCTGGCACATGTCTATGTGCTATAGATCCAAACACCTTCAAGTGACTGAGGCTAGGCTTGACACCAGACCAACATTCTTCTGGTGTGATTCCTTCAAGCTTTTTCGTCGGACATCTGTTTAATATGTATGTTGTTGTCGAAACCGCTTCTCCCCATAATTCTTTGGGTAGATGCTTTCCATTCAACATACTTCTCACCATGTTCATGATGGTTCTGTTCTTTCTTTCTGCAATTCCATTTTGGTGTGGAGTGTAGGGTGGCCCCACCTCATGCATAATCCCTTCTTTTTCACATAATGCATTGAACTCTTTCGACACATACCTCGATCACTTCACTTTTCTTCTTGATTAGGCAAGTCCATAGTTTTCGACTGAAATCATCGATGAACATGACAAAGTATCTGTTTCCTCTAATCGAATCCACCTGGATTGGGCCATATACATCAGAGTATATGACTTCTAGAATTGCCTTCGACTTCCTTCCTGCATCCTTGTCGAAGTTATTCTTGTGTTGTTTCGACTGAACACACTCTTTACAGACTTCACTTGGAATGTCGATTTCAGGTAATCCTGAAGCCATATTTCTTCTCTTTAGCTCTCTGATGTCATTGAAGTTGAGATGGCCTAGTCAAAAACTCCATAACCATTCATCTCTGTTAGCTGTAGTTGCTAGGCACTTGTGCTTTATCACATTGAGTTCAATCTTGAAGGCTCTATTCTGAGACATTGGAGCCTTCAAGATCAACCTACCACATGCGTCAAGAACTCTCATCATCTTGTTTTTGACAACTACCTTGTAGTTATTTTTGATAAGCCATCCTATACTGAGCAGGTTACTTTTCATGCCTGATATGTATAACACATTGGAAATTATTGCTTTCTTGCCAACCTTCATCACGATCTGAACATCACCAACACCTTCAGCTGCTAGAGTGTTGTCATTTGCAAAATTCACTGTGTTCTTCGACGAGGGCTTCATGTTGATAAACCAATTTTTCTTTCCAGTCATGTGTGATGAGCATCTTGAGTCCAAGTACCACTGGTCCTGGACTTTTTTTTCATCTCTTGTTGTGACCATCAGCAACATCTCTTCTTCTTCATGTTTCGCCAGCTTTGCATCGGTTTCTTGGTTCTTCTTCTTTTCTGGACAATCACTAAAATAATGACCATACTTCTGACAATTGAAACACTGAATGTGACTTTTGTTAGGTTTTCGACCACCACTTATTCCTCTACCTGCAGCACCACCTCTTTGGTTGCCTTTGTTCTAGGATTTTCTCTTATTCGACCAGCTTCCTTCATGCTGATTTCGACCAGTCGAATTGTTGTAGCCTCCTCTAACTTTGTTGCCATTTCAGCTTCCTTTGCCTTTCCTTTCTCTTTCAGCCATCCTTTGTTCATGAGACTCAAGCACCCCTTGAAGCTCTTCCTTCGTCAACACTGACAAGTATTTTGACTCTTCTATGGCTACTACCACGTGGTAGAACTTCGGAGCCAATGACCTCAAGATCTTTGACATAGCTGATCTTGATGTCAACACTTCTCCACATACCTTAATTTGATTAACCAGTTTTGTAACTCTAGTGAAGAAATCTGTTATACTTTCATTGTCTTCCATCTGAAGCAATTTATAAGTCCTTTTGTGAGTTTGTAACCTCACCTCTTTCACCTTCTCTGCGCCTCCAAACGATATTTCAAGAATCTTCCAAGCTTCTTTTACTGATTCTACATCATTAATCTTTTCAAAGTTATCTGGATCAACACATTGATGGATTATAAAGAGAGCTTTATAATCTTTCTTCTTCAATTCTTTATATATTGCTTTCTCCTGATCTGTCGCAGTTTCTGTAAGCGGTGGTAATCCCTCCTTCACAAGATCCCAAAGATCTTAAAAACAGAAAACCACCTTAATTTGCTTGCACCAATTCTCATAATTATCTTTCTTGAGAATTGGAAGATTTGCTGGAAAGTGACCGTTTGGGTGATTCATCGCCATCACAGTTGTTCTTCCCTTGAATCAAAATCGGAGGTCTAGATACCAGATGTTGGAAATTCAACCACAACCTATGGAGAATTCCTATTCAATCTTGATCTCAAGATTGTTAACAATCACACAGTGGCAATGAAAAGAAAATTTTTGAAAGAAAGAAAGAAAACAATAACGTTGGAGAAGAAGATGAAAAATTCTGCAGAGTTCTCTCTACCCACAATTGTGGAATTTTATTATAACTTTGCAACTGCAAAACCGTGATTATCAAACTTGATGATTACAATGATAAGGATTCCTCCCTATTTGTAGATTTAAGTTAACTTGTATCTCAAGCTAAAACTTAAACTATAAAAGCCCAAAAATATCTAATTTAATTTTTCTAAATCAAATATGATCTTTCTAAATCAAATCAAATCTTTCTAAAACAATGAATTACATATTTAACACTTATAGGGTGGCCCAAATTTTAATTTTTCGGTTAACACTATCATAACTTGGTTCATTTAAATGGTCATCTAGATTCTTTTCACTTTCAACTACAACCACTTAATGTCCTTTATCCTTTAGAGTAAACCTTTCAAAAAAATTCATTTTCTCTTTTTCAAGGTTTAGTTTCTCAATTTGTCTGAAACTATCTGCTAATTTGTGATATATATCTTAATTGTTGACTAACCATCTATTTTTTAATGTCATAATTCATATTTATTCAACCTTTTATACTATTTCATATTATGATATGGTTAGACACCAAGATTTTATTTGTCTGAATCTACTAATATAATCATCAATAGATTCAATATTTCGTTGTATTTTGGCTATATCTATGACATTAACTTTAGAGTGTGTTTGGACGAGGTAATTGAAAATTTTTATGGAATTCACAATTATAAGCAATTCAAATGATTCAATTGAAATTCATTCATTTTTAAATCTTTTGTTTGGATGGAGTATTAAAACGATTAATTGTTAAATTTTTAGGGTCATTTTCATAAATTTTAAAATTTTTGGGCCAAATTTAAAATATGAAAGACCAATTTATAAATTTTGAAAATTATTAGGGAATTGTTTGCAGTTTTTTGAAAATTTTAGGAATGAATTTGAAATTTTCATAAAATATGAGAACCATCTTGCAAAATTTAAAAAATAAACAATAAACAATCTAACATTTGCATTATATAGAATGAAGAAGTAATTTCAAATTATTTACTTTTTGGTGTCATTTTTTTTATAAGCAAAGAGAGAATAAAATATCACTAAAAAGTACTAGAGGTACTCCAACCTAACTCCAACCCAAATACAAAGTCACAGCAATCCACAAAAACTACATCATTTGAAATTTCTTAAATTTAACTTGAATAAAATACTTCATAATTTTACATCATTTTATCAATTCTCTAGATTTTTTTATCCAAACAATAAATTTTGGTCAATTCATTTTAAATTCCCTCAAAAAATTATTTTCCCTCATTAAAATGCTTCATCAAACAAACTTAATTGAGAATTTTTAGGGAATGTAAAATTCTAAGTAATTCAAATGAGTCAATTAAAATTCATTCAATTTTAAATTTTTTTGTTTGGATGGAGTATTAAAATGATTCATTGTTAAATTTTGGGGTCATTTTCATAAATTTTAAAACTTTTTGGTCAAATTTTAAATATTTAAAATAGGGACCAATTTGCAATTTTTAAAAATTTGAAGGGACCAATTTGTAAAATTTGAAAATTACTAGGGACCTATTTGCAAATTTTTAAAAATTTTGGGGGTGCATTTGAAATTTTCATAAAATATGAGGACCATCTTGCTAAATTTGTAAAATAAATAACAAACAATTTAACATTTGCATTATATAGAGTGAAGAAACAATTTGAAATTCCTTACTTTTTGGTGTCATTTTAAATTCCTTAAATTTAACATGAATAAAATACTCCATAAATTTACATCATTTTAATAATTCTCTATATTTTTTATCCAAACAATGAATTTTGAGTAAGTCATTTTAAATTTCCTCAAAAAATTATTTTTTGTTTATTTAATTACACGCGTGGCAGTTTTATTAATATTTTATTGATTGCATGTTATTAGTTCAAAATATCAAAAGTTCAAAATTTAACCCAATACAAGAATCGAACCCATGACTCATTGGGTGCAAGAAACATCTCTTTCCACTAGACTACAATACATCAAATTTTATTAGTTTGTGTAAATTATATATTATACAAACTAAACTAAACTAAATTTAATATAAACTTAACTAAACTAAATTTAGTTTAAAATAAAAAAAAAACTGTTATTTTAAAAAACTGTTATTTTAAAAAAACTGTTATTTAAAATAAAAAAACTGTTATTTTAAAAAACTCTTAATAAAAAACTAAACGAAATAAATAAATATAATAGTAGTTTTAATATTAGTAATTACTAATAAACTGAAAATAAAAATATTAATTAATATTTACTTATTTAACATTAAAAACTGAATTTTGTTTAAACTATTTAGTAATAGTATGTATTTTATTAAATACTGAAAAATAATATTTACTGAAAAATAATAGTTACAGTAAATTGTTAAAATGGTAAATAATAAATAAATAATTAGCTACAGTAAAACAATCAATTAAATTTAGCTACAGTTAAATAATCAATTAAATTTAGCTACAGTAAATAAATAAATAGTTACAGTAAATTGTTAAAACGGTAAATAATAAGTAAAATAATAAAATATTAGTAAATAAATAATAATCAATTAAATAATCAGTAATATTAGTAAAATAGTTAAATATTAGTAAATAATAATTAATCAATTAAATATTAGTAAATAATAAGTAAAATAATTACAGTAAAATAATCAATTAAATTTAGCTACAGTAAATATTTAGTAAATAATAATATAACTACAGTAATTTTTAGTAAATATTTAAATTTAACTAATAAATTTCTTAAATAATAATATACTATATTAATATTTAGTAAATATTTAGAATTTAGCTACAGTAAAATAATCAATTAAATTTAGCTACAGTAAATATTTAGTAAATAATAATATAGCTACAGTAATATTTAGTAAATATTTAAATTTAACTAATACATTTCTTAAATAATAATATACTATATTAATATTTAGTAAATATTAGAATTTAGCTACAGTATAATATAGTATAATGTTTACAATATGTTATTTAACTATATTCTAATAATAATTATAGTATATATAATATAGTTACAATATATTCTAATAATAATTGATCAAAATGCAAACAAATATGCAAATATATAATATGTATGTTTAAAAGTAATTGAATTACAAGATAAAGCCTTTAGCTTAGTGGTAGGTGCTTAGTCTTTAAAATAAAGTGGGGTGGGTTCAAATCCCACCTCCATCAAATTTTTGTGTTTACAAGATAAAACAATTGAATATAACACTAAAAGAAGTCCACGTGGCATTTTCACATAATAATAAATTAAATAAAAAATAAAAAAAGCCAACAAAACATTGTCACATCATCAATTTTGTTGACCGAATCTACTTAGGGGCCAATACGAGGGAATCTACAAATTACAGGGATGAAATCTGTGTTTATTTTTACAGAGTTGTTTTTGGGATTTCGCTCATATGGCAGGGGGCAAAAGGGGTATTAACCCAATTTAAAATTCTAAGTAATTTAAATGATTCAATTGAAATTCATTCGTTTTTAAATTCCTTTGTTTGGATAGAGTATTAAAATGATTCAATGTAAAAAATTTGGGGCTATTTTCATAATTTTTAAAGTTTTTGGGTCAAATTTAAAATATGCAAAATAGGGACTAATTTGTAATTTTTGAAAATTTGAAGGGACTAATTTATAAAATCTGAAAATTAGTAGGGACTAATTTGCAATTTTTGAAAATTTTGAGGGTGAATTTGAAATTTCCATAAATATGAAGATCATCTTGCAAAACTTTGAAAAATTAATAATAAACAATTTAACATTCATATTATATAGAGTTAAGAAACAATTTGAAATTCTTTACTTTTTGATGTGATTTTAAATTCCTTAAATTCAACATAAATAAAATACTACTTAAATTTACATCATTTTAACAATTCTCCATATTTTTTATTCAAACAATAAATTTTGATAAAATCATTTTAAATTCCCTCAAAAAAATTACTTTCCCTCATCAAAATTCTTCATTCAAACACACTCTAAGTTCTTCCCTAAATAACTGTTCATGGAATAAATTTTATGAATTCCTCCGGTTCAAAATCGAATCTAGAAGCAAAGTGATAAATATAAGATATCGTTAGTTGGACAAGAATATATTTTTGTGGTTATAATCATATTTAATTATAGTAAAAAATTGTTTAAGTGTCAAAGAATTAGATGTAGCTATCAAGATGTTGTGGTGAATCAGGATAAATATTGATGTCTCCTTCTTTTACCTACATTTTTACTTTAGTTTTGTTTTTTTTTTTACTTTGAGATATTTTATTTCAACCTAGTTTTAAAGTGAAAGGTTTTTAAACACATAAATTTAACTTTTATTTCTTGTATTTTTCTCATAATCAAAAGTTTCCACACTTTCAGTGTTTGACATATTATTATTGATTTAAGAATTATTAGAAGGTTCGACTTTAGTTAGACGTTTTCTTCCCTTTCTTAAGGATATGCAAACATATAGTCAAAAACACAATTAAGAATACATAAGTTACGTTATACTTGTTCCATCGGGTGTTCAAATCTTCTTATAAGTATTTTTGGTCAAAGGAAAGTAAAAAAAATCCAAAACATAAATTAATGTTTAAAATCAGTGCGGCTTTGAGAGCTTGAACAAGCATTTTGGTTTAGTATGTCTTGCGTTTGATGATTGATATTAAAAATATCTCTGAGTTGAATTATTATTTTAAGACTTAGGGTTGATTTACATGGAAATTAAGTAATTTGTAGTAAAATAACATTTGAATTTAAAGAGCATGAAAGTGAAAGAATCATAAAATAAAAACTGAAATATAAATGACTTAAAATATAAAATAATGTCAAATTTAAGGAATTGAAATACAATCCTTTAAAAAGTTTGTTGAAAATGTATGGTACTTTGAATTGAAATCACAAAAAATGTAATGGAATTTAAAATATGGTAGAGAGAAACTTAACATTATAAAAACCTTGAGTGTTTCTAGTTAAAATAAACTTTAGAATTTAAATATCGGTGAGAATTTAAAGTACTCTTATATGTACTTTGAATTTACAACTACTATGTTTTACAAGTTATCTTGTATGTGGATTTTATCATTGTTGTCAAATTCCTCTATATTTTTTTCAAGAATTTTGATTCTAAGTTAAATTTTGACAAAACAAAAATTTTGTTAACAACAATTAATATATAAAGGCATGATAAAATAATAGATTTGATGCAAAATATTACATACAATATTCTAAAAATTTATCATTAATAATAAAAGTGATTTTGAAACAGATGAAATATTATAAAAATAAATTAGCCTATTATTAAATTAAAAATTAATATAATATATGATACTAATGAAATGACTTAATTAAAATTGATGTATAAAATTTAATTTGATTTTAAAAGATATATTTAGAATTGATAAATCTGCAAAAAATTTCACAAAAATCATAAATCAAGTAATATTTTATTTCATTTAATTTTTAATTTTTTTAATTAATTTCAATTTTAATTTGAATAAATTTTATTGATATGAAAATCCTCAGCTAAAAAATAATTAATGTGAAAATCTTTAATTTTGCAAAATGTTATTATACTTAAATTCAAAATTTATTAATTTATTAATTTTAAAGAAAAAATAATTTTATTAGTAAATCCTTTTGTTTATTTCAAAAATAAAACCTAACACTGAGTCTCATCGGTAAACAATGAATATGGTTGGGGTAACGGTCACACTAATATCAATAAATTGTTGGCCCCACCCACCTTTTTGCTTTCCACCTCGCTGGAGTCTTGTCGTGTTGCCAGATCTTCATTTACTCAACCACACACATTGTTTGACTTTTCTATTTAATGCTTCCTTCCTTGTGGGACAAAATCAAACCAAACTGGTAAATTAAAAAAAAAAGGTTAATACCCTTTTTCCCCCTGCCATTTGAGCTGAATCCCAAAAACAATCTTTAAAAAAAAAACATAGATTTCACCCCTGTATTTTAAAGATTCTGTCATTTTGGTCCTTCAATGGATTTGTCCAATAAAAAAGGTGATGTGGCACTGACAGCTCAACAATTTTTTTACTATTGCTGACACGTGGCATTAATAGGTAATATTATTTCATTTAATTATAAAATCTTAATTATAAAATCATTTAATATTATTTCATTTAATTACTTAATATTCAATTACTTAATTATTTAATATTTGTTAAACGTAAAAGGATTTAGGGCTCATCATCTCCTTCTTCCATCTATCGCGGCACTGTTCCTTTTTCTCGTCTTCAAATTTCCGCCGGTGTTGTTTTTTTCTCTTGGCTTCGTTTCCAAATTGCGATGCCATCTTCGTTTCCTTCTTCTCGATTTGAGTCGCGTCCGTCTCTATCAGACAAATCTCGGACTCTTCTTCGCAGCCGGTACCTGCTCTTTCTCGAATCGTCATGTGTTACGACACCGCGTACGAACAACACCACCCAATCTCTTAAACGCAAATAAAAAAAACAGAGCCACATTGAAAATGGATAAGCACAGTCCATGGAAGAACAAGGATACTCGACACTTTTATCTCAACCTTGCTCACGCGCGACTTGCTCCAAGTTTGAAAAGGCTCGATTTTGGATTTCTTCTGGCCCTTTTTTTCGTGAACTTTGTCTTTGACCTCACTTCATTTCTACTCGCTTCTGGCTTCAGGTGTGTATGATTTTTAGGTTTTGAATGGGTCACTTGGGTTCGGTTGAGAGTGGTATTGAAAGAGGATTTGAGGAAAGCGAGTTGTTGAAGATTGATGAGTGGTTAGGAGTTTCAGGTGCGAGTTGCTGTGTTGTTTTTGAAACGAAAGTGATGACGACTGGTTTCAACTTGGAGTTCTTGTTAAATGGATTTTCAGAAAGTGGGTTTTATGAGTTTTGACAGTTACAGTAAGGAGAGGTGGGGTTCATGGAGGTTTTGAAGGTTGAATCGATTAAAGGGAATGAAGTAAATGAATATTAAATAATTAAGTAATTGAATATTAAGTAATTAAATAAAATAATATTAAATGATTTTATAATTAAGATTTTATAATTAAATGAAATAATATTAGCTATTAATGCCACGTGTCAGCAACAGTAAAAAAATTGTTGAGCTGTCAGTGCCACATCACCTTTTTTGTTGGACAAATCCATTGAAGGATCAAAATGACAGAATCTTTAAAATACAGGGATGAAATTTGTGTTTTTTTTTTACAGGGTTATTTTTGGGATTCAGCTCAAATGGCAGGGGGAAAAAAAGGGTATTAACCCTTAAAAAAAACCAAAACCTCAAATAGTAGTAGTATACACATTATACTTTCATATTAAGAGAGGATTTTATTGTCCCGATAAATCAGCTCAATTGGTGGAACGCAGGTTTGAATTTGCAACATGTTATTTTATTTACTTTAAGAAAATGTGAATTTTAGAAAAGGAAAAGATTATTTAATTTAAAAAAATAAAGTTTAAAAATATATAGTAGTGTTCAAAAAAATAGTTTACTTTCTTAAGTAAATTGTTTATAGATAAGCCTATGTTTATATAAAAAGAAAAAGACAATTTAAAAACAAATTTAATTTAATTATGCAGAAAGCAACCGGGACCACTCCATCTATCACAAGTCCACCAAACCTAAGTTACGGTCCCATATCCTTTCACAAACTTCAATGAAAACCTTCCTATTTTATCTTCAACTTATTTTTATATAAAGAAAAATTTACATATACATATTTTTACTTCAAGTTAGTATTAATAAGATGAATATTTAAAAAGGAAGTGTTATTGCAAAAAAGAAAAATGTATATTGAAGGTGTGTGCAAGATAAGTATGATTGTAGTAAATGGTGTTTGGCTTTGCAGAGCCAGCTTGTGTGAGTCAGAGACAGAGTCATTAAATATAGGAAGCTAATTTGCAGGGAGAGAGCGTGTGCTTTCAATTGGGAAAGAACGCCCCTTGCATTGCTTTGCCTTAAGATATCAATATGTGTGGCCCTATTGGTAGGAGGAACTTGTACTCCACTATTCCAATCTAGGGCTATGTTTGAAAAAGAAACTTATTGCTAAGTTACTTTATAATTGAACAGCTTAGGTGTAGAAGAAATAAAATTTAAAAAGAGATAAATTTAATTTAAATTATATGTTAATGAAAACTTATAAATACTATCAAAAAAATTGTTGAGTTATATATATATATATATATATATATATATATATATATATATATATATATATATATATATATATATATATATATAAAATTCAAACAATTATATATTTATATTCTGATCACAAATAGAGATGATTAGTGAGATGATAAGGTAGTGCTATGTTGTAATGGATTTGAATTTCTGGTACGGCATAGAGGAATCTGATATGCAGGTTAGCACTCCAACATCAAAGATAGCTAGAGAATAATGAATAATTTGTGAGTGAGGAATTGAATCATACATTTTTCTTCACATGGGATATATATGTAAGCGAGTTAGTTAGGGTGTTCAAGATCTGGATGAGATGTGGACTTTCTATTATTGGACATTTGGTCGGTTCATAATAGTTATCCCAAAAGCTTCTTGTGATGTGGTAACAAGAAGCCTTTTAGTGGGCTGGTTTAGGTTCCTTGCATTGTGGCCATTGCTTAGAGAAGTGAAAGAGGTTTGATAACCAGTATGAATGATATAGGGGAACATGTGCATTAAATGTAAATCTCATCATTGAGATGTGAAGACGTTTCAAAGGTCTTCTTTGACACATGGCCCTAGGTTTCTAGACCATGGAGTGACGTCTCTTTTTAGAATGCTAAGTGCACTTAATTGTCGTTGTATTCTCGAGGCGAAATACAATTGTTTCTTTTCGCTTCTCCACTTCCTTTCATTTTGAGCCATTAACTGATTTGTCTTGCTTTTCTATACAAGAGTCACTTGGGATTTCAAAATTATTTTTGCCTTTTTACACAAACTGCAAGTTCCCCTTCTTCTACACATTTTTCTTTTCTTCTCTGAACTTTTGCAACACCTATTTCGTCAAAGATTTTCCACCTTTGGGTTATACATTTCCCGGTCCAGCGAATCTTCTAAGTCACCTTCTCTAACTATTACCTCCATTTTTGGCTATCTTAGGTACCACCCTCTTCTTTTTTTGTTTACAGATTATAATTCTCTTTTCATTGTTCTAGTTATGTCCAACATAGGAAACATACCTGCAAATATAAAAAAAAAATTGTTAGTGATGATTCCTTTTCTGCTATTGGGACAGTGACCCAAAAATGCCAAATATTAACCTTCACGAGGTTAACTAGCTATTGGGAACCTTATCGTGCTTAGCAATAACTTTAGGTCTTGTGAGGGTTTAGTTGAAGATGGAAGAAAACACTCTAGTCTTCATTCTATCGGAGGTACAGACGATGAACCATGATTGTCCAGTTACTAAGGGTGTGGATGTTGGTCCCTTCCCTCCTGTAGATTTGGAACCCACTGAGGTTACTTGAAATAAACAGACGACTCGTTGTTTCATCATATCATTTATGGAGGTAAATGGTTGGGATCCTAGTGAAATAGAGATTAAAGATCATGTTAACTTTCAAATCCATTCCTTGGCTCATGGCCAACATTATCTTTTTCATGACAGTTGAGAAAATATGCTCCAAAAAGAGCGCCAAGGTCTAGTGATGCCTGATGACACTATTCTTTATCATTAGCAGGATGTAGAATTGATGGGGATAATCTCCTACTTCAATAATGATGATCGTTTAAACGAAACTTACATAGATGCGGGGCTATCCTTTAGTTGTTTGACATCCCATGTCAATACATCTAAGAGTATTTATAGTTCATTTGATGGATGTTCAATTCTATTCTATGAATACTTTTTCTCCATATTAAAGTTCAAGCGACCTTTTTATGATTTCGAGGAAAGGGTGCTAAAGCATTTCAAGATAGATTCATCCCAACTACATCTAGTAATATGGGCATTTATCAAAGTATTCTAGGACTGGTGTGAGTACCAGGAAAAAACATTCTCTAAATCTGTTCTTTAACATCTTTACCAAATTGAAGTTCTGCCGACGTGAATCGAGGATAGGGGATGCACTCACTTTGCCACCCAATCAAAGTATTTGATGTTTACCTTGAAAGTTGGAAGAATTTCAAGGATCATTATTTTTTAGTGACCTCTCTGACCCCATAGGCTCATTAAGTCTTCTACAAGGCCCTAGAAGGCGAAGCTTCCCTACCCGGACCCTCAGGCTCTGACCTAGTGAAGTGAAAGGAAATAATCTTTAAATACTCACTACTATGAAAAACATATATGACAACAGTTGACAAAGACATATAATGACGGTTGAATGTCCGTTGTTAGGTAGCGTATGGTTGTAAGTGTGTTATTTACAACCACGGTCTATTGTCCATCATAGTAAACTGGAAAGCGCGCTACCTATAACCATGATTCTATTGAACAATCTTAGTGAAATATTTATAGGTCTTGGGTTCGATACCCAACAACACCATTTTTGGCATTTATTATTCTGGATAGTGCTTTTCCTTTAACAATAATTTTGTTAAACAACTGTTGTGAAATTATATGTTTTTTTTTAAATATATATTTTCTAATTTACAGAATTCCCAATTTTTTAACCTGAACTTTTTCTGAATCGTATCAGACCAGAAACAGAAGCACACCTAAAATTGTATTACATCAAAGCCAAAATTGCATTAAGGACCAAAAATTGTATATTACATCAAAATAAAAAATGACACAAAAAACCTACAATTTACACATCATTACATCAATATAATAGTATCTTGGTGTCTTAGTATATTGTCTCTTGTTGTCTTGACTTTAAACACCTATAATTTCAAATAGTAATACTTGTTAGTAAATAACCTTAGAAATTATAACTTACAGTAAATTATGAATAAAGAATAAAAAATACTTGTTAATTTTCACTACTACGGAAAACCCATTTAACAACGGTTGGGAAAAATATATAATCACGCGGGCCCAGGCGTTGTTATGTAGAGTGTCGTTGTATATATGATACTTACAATCACGACCCAGTAACCGTTGTAATAAACTGGAAAACGCGCGCCCTATCACAACGGGTTTTCCAAAAGACCGTTGTGATAAAAATAATGGTCCTAGGTTCGATTCCCAACTGCGCCGTTTTGATATTTATTTTTTTTTGGACAGCGCGCGAGATATTATAACGGTTATGATATATAACCGTTGTTATATTTTCTGTAGAATTAACAAATATTATCCTGCTTTTATAATTAATCCCATTTTTTAACCTGTATTATTGTTCACCATATCACAACAGATAATACAACTCACATTTGTGATAAAGTTATCATAATAATATTAATTGTATCATATTCATAATATCACATAATTGTATCATATTCAATTGTATCAGAACAAGCATCCTACAATTTATCAGAACAAACAACCTATGATTACACATTACATAACATCACATAATTGTAACTTGGTGTTTTGGTTTCTTGTCTCTAGGTGTCTTGACTCTTAAGACCTATGATTTCAAATAGTTATACTTGTTAGTAAAAATACTTAGAAACTATAACATACAATTAATATATTATGAATAAAGAATAAATTTTGTACTTGTTAATTTTCCCATATGCCTTCTTCATGATCGATTCGAATAGCATGCACGGCATCTCCATCAACTTCATCATATGAGGTAGGAACTTGTGTTGTGTAAGAAGGTGTGAACGGAATATCAAGACTTTCATCACTAAAAGGAATGTGTTTTCCTTGGAGAACGATTGACCAATTCCCCGATATGTTCGATGGATCGGTAACATAGAAAACTTGTTTTGCTTGAGAAGCCATGATGAATGGTTCAGTCATAAAAGATGTCTTGCCAAGGTCAACCCAGGTGAATCCTAAGTCATCAATGTGTAGACCATTACTATTATTGGGAACCCACTTGCATTTAAATAAAGCTGCTTTGAAAATAACATAATCAATCTCCCAAATCTCATCAATGGCACCATAAAACGCGGTAGTTGCCAATACAGGATTCTTATCTTTCGAACTAGAGAAATACATCGATTCGGCTTCAACCATAACCCCACTATTTTGCATTGTACTACGATCATCTTTTGATTTTGTATAAAAGGTATAATGACCAATGTCGTATGCAGTCCAAGTAATGACACAAAATTTTGGCTTGTACGACAACCATTTAAGTATCTCGGATGCACTACGATCATTAGATACGCTTTTATTAAACCAATATATGAATCTCTTGTTATGCTCTATCAACAACAACTTGTCACTCATTCGGGGATATTTTTTCCTCAAAATTCTTTTGTGAGTATCTATGAAAGGTTGAACTTCATCTATATTATTCAATATATAAAAATGTGCTTGAATAACTACATCCCGAGCCATTGACTTAACATTTAGACCTTGAATACCTCTTTCGTCTATGTCAGCATGACGAGACTTTGGAATTCCTATAGAATTTACGTCCGACAAATAGTTTGTACAAAACTGAACAGCTTCTTCTGTGATGTACCTTTCAATAATCGAAGCTTCCGGTCGGTGATGATTCTTCGTATATTCTTTAAAGATCTTCATATATCGCTCTATTGGATACATCCACCTTAAATAAACTGGACCACAAATTCTGATTTCTTTGACTAGATGAACAAGTAAGTGAACCATAATGTCAAAAAATGATGGAGGAAAATACATCTCCAATTTACACAAGATTATGGCAACCTCATCTTCTAATTCATCTAATTTTTTGAAATCAAGAACTTTATTACATATGACATTGAAGAATAAGCACAATCTCGTTATAGTTACTCTCACATTTTTTGGTAGGATCCCACGGATATCCACTGGTAGAAGTTGTTGCATCAATACATGATAATCATGAGATTTTAAACCAATTAACTTGAGATATTTCATTGATACAAGTTTCTTGATATTTGATGAGTAACCTTGCGGAACTTTAATACCTTGCAAACACTCGCAGTAAATTTTCTTTTCCTTTTTAGATAGAGTGTGACATGCTCGAGGCAAATAAGTTCTTTTTCCTTTCTATATTAGAGCCAACTGTTTTCGTATACCTATCTTCTCCATATCAAGACGGGATGTCTTACTATCTTTAGTCTTGCCTGGAATGTTTAGAAGTGTGCCAATCAAACTATCATACACATTTTTCTCCACGTGCATCACATCAAGACAATGTCTAACATCAAGACTTGACCAATATGGAAGATCAAAGAAGATGGACCTCTTTTTCAATATACATTTTTCGCAACTGCCCCTTTTTCTTTTTCTATCTTCCCAAAGACAACATTAATATGTTCCTGCCATTGATAAAATTCATCTCCGATTAAAGGTTCAGGAGCCTCATCAAACTCCTGCTCTCCATTAAAAGCCTTCTGCAATCTACGATAAGGATGACCGGGTTTTAGAAATTTTTGATGCCCAAGGTAAACGGTCTTTTTTCCAAACTCAAGTTGGTCATAACAAGTATCATCTTCACATATAGGACACACTTTATGTCCTTTGACACTATATCCAGCCAAGTTACCGTAAGCAGGAAAGTTGTTGATTGTGCAAAATAACATTGCATGCATCTTAAACTTTTCCCCAGAATATGCATCGTCAACTTCAATGCCTTTATCCCACAAGAGTCATAAATCATCAATTAATGGATTTAGATAAACATCTATGTCATTACCAGGTTGTCATGGTCCAGAAATCATCATACTTAATAGTATACACTTGCGCTTTATGCACAACCAAGGAGATAAGTTGTAAATAGTGAGAACAACAGGCCATGAAGTATGATTAGTGCTCAGATTACCTAAGGGGTTCATTCCATCGGTGCCAAGCCCAAGCCTAAGGTTTCTTGGCTAAACTCCAAAATCTGAAAACAACGAATCAATTTTCTTCCATTTCAACGAATCAGCTACATGGCGAATGTTTCCATCACGAGTCCTTTCATCTGCATGCCATCTAAGATTCTTTGCGTCATTCGAATTAGCAAAAAGTCTCTTAAATCGTGAAATTATTGGCAAGTACCATAACACTTTAGCTGGAGGATGCTTCCTACTACCATTGTCATCACCATTGTTGGCCTTCAGCTTGTAATGCGACACGCCATATTTCCGGCATTGATACAAGTCTTCATACTCTTTCCGGTATAATATACACTCATTAGGGCAAGCATGTATTTTGATATACTCCAGACCCATTGGACACAATATCTTCTTGGCTTTATAGCAACGATCCGAAAATTTATTATCTTCTGGTAACATTTGCTTTAGCAATTCAAGTAATTCTGTGAAAATTTTATCCGACCATCCATTTTTTGCCTTTAGATTAAACAACTTTAACACCGCCGACAATCGTGTAAAATCTGCACATCCCTTATATAAAGGCGTGTCTTTATCACTACATAAAGTATCATAAATATGAGCATTCTTTAAAGAAGATTCCCCAATATCACGGAATATATCCTCTAGTTGATCTTCCATATATTCATCTTCATCCACTCTTTGACTTTGTGACGCCCGACTTTCCTCTTTATCCACCTCAACATGCCACGTCCATATTATATAATTTTGACATATACCATCACAACAAAGGTGATGGAATATTTCTTTCTTTGTACCCTTTTTGATATTCGCACAAACAACACAAGGACAATAAAAGATACCATTATTGTAGGGAATATGTTTATCAGCGTATTCAAGGAATTCAAGAACTCTGTTCTAAAAAATCGGACCTAATCTATAGGCTTTCATCCAACTACGATCCATAACAACTTCTGAAATTTATACACGTATAATAATGTGAATGACACACCAAAATCTAATCCAAAAACTTAAGCATATGCATATGCAAATCTAAACCTAAAGCATATGAAACATGTACTCTCATACTGACTTGAGCATATACAACATCAACAAAGAAAAAAGGAATGAAGATGTTGAAGAATACTGTACTTTGAAGCTGAAGAATCTTATGCACGTAAAGAATAAAGATGTTGAAGAGTACCGTACTTCAAAGCTGAAGGATTAAATCTTACGAAGAGGGTGAATATTTGAGCATATACAACATAAACCAAGAAAAAAGGAATGGAGATGTTGAAGAGTACCGTACTTCGAAGCTGAAGAATCAAATGAATAAAGAGGGTGAAGATTTGAGCTCCAAATGAATGGATACGAAGAGGGTAAAGATTACGCCACCGCTGTCGTCTCTGGCTCGTTTGTTCACCTAGGGCATCTTATGAAAGAAATACAGAATAAGTTTTGTTTTAATTTATCAGTAAACCTTTTAATCTCGGTTGGAAAACCCATCCATAGTGGAATTGTAAGTCTTCTAACAACAGTTGGTTTACTTCACCGTTGTAAAATCATTTACAATTTATTTTTTAAATAATTGACTTAAGTGACACACGCTTAATGTACTCTAAAAAATGGAAAAAAATGTAGTTGTTGGGAATCAAAGCTTGTTACACATCATTTATTACTACGATGTTTTAACACAACCATCATTAAATTACTGTTTATAAATCCAGCTACTCATTAGGCGCAGAAATTTTAACCTATTACAACGGTGTATATGAATCCGTTGTAAACCTGATGTTGTTGTTTGCGCATTTTGTAGTAGTGTTTCTCATATGCCTTCTTGATGATCGTTACGAATAACATGCACATCATCTAAATCAACTTCTTTATATGAAGTATACACTTGTGTTGCGTAAGAAGAAGGAATATATTTTCCTTGGAGAATAATTGAGCATCTCCTCGATATGTCTGAAGGGTTTGTTCCATAAAAATATGTTTTTCTTGAGTAGCAATGATGAATTATTCGGTCATATAAGTTGTCTTGCTAAGGTCAACCCGTGTGAAATCCTAACTCATCAGTTTGTACATCATTTTTATTGCGAACCCACTTGCATTTAAATAAAGGCACTTTGAAAATAACATAATCAGTCTCCAAAATCTCCTCAATGACACCATAAAACGCTTTAGATGCCAATATAGGATTCTTGTTTTTTGAACTAGAGAAATACATGGGTTCGGCCTCAACCATAACCCAATTATTTTGCATTGTACTACAATCATCTTTTGCTTTTGTATAAAAGGAAAAATTACTCATGTCGTATGCAATCCAAGTTATCACATTTAATTTTGGCATGTACGACAACCATTAAATTATCTCTGATGCATTATCATCATTAGAAATAATTTCATTAAACCAACTTATGAGTTTCTTGTTATGCTCTATCAATAATCACTTGTCACTCATTCAGGGATATTTTTTCTTCATAACTCTTTTGTGAGTAGCTATGTAAGGTTGAACTCCATCAAGATTATTCAATATATAGAAATGTGCTTGAATAACTATATCCTGAGCCATTGACTTAACATTTAAATATTCAATACCTCTACCTCCATATCTATCAACATGATGAGACTTTGGAATTTCTATAGACCTTGCTTCTGAAAGATAGTTTGAATAAAACTCAATAGCCTCTTCTGTGATGTACCTTTCAGCGATCGAAGCTTCCGGTCGGTGATGATTCTTCGTATATCCTTTAAAGATCTTTATTTATCGCTCTATTGGATACATCCACCTTAAATAAACTAGACCACAAAATCTGATTTCTCTGACTAGATGAACAAGTAAGTGAACTATAATGTCAAAAAATGATGAAGGAAAGTACATCTCCAATTGACACAAGATTATTGCAGCCTCATCTTCTAATTCATCTAAGTTTTTGAAATCAAGAAGGTTATTACATATAACATTAAAGAATAAGCACAATATGATTATATTTACTCTTACATTTTTTTGAAGGATGCCACAGATAACCACTGGTAGAAGTTGCTGCATCAAGACATGACAATCATGAGATTTTAAGCTAATTAACTTGTGATCTTTCATTAATACAAGTTTTTCTGATGTTTGATGAGTAACCTTGGGGAACTTTGATACCATGCAAACACTCACAAAAAATTTTCTTTTCCTTTTTAGATAGAGTGTGACATGCCAGAGGCAGATAAGTTCTTTTTCCTCTATCTTCTGGAGTCAACTGTTGTTTATACTCATCTGCGGCATATCTAAACGGGAAATATTACTATCATTAGTCTTTCCTAGAATGTTTAGAAGTGTTCATATCAAACTATCACACATATTTTTCTCCATATGCATCACATTAAGACAATGTCTTACATTAAGGCTTGACCAATATGGAAGATCAAAGAACGCCGATCTCTTTTTCCAAATATTTCTCTCAACAAGACTTTTTTAATTATTTCTAAATACAATAGTAAGATGTTCTCATCTCTCATAAGCTTCATTGCCCGTTAAAGTTTTAGGAGCAAGTTCAAAATCTTGCTCTCCGTTAAAAGCCTTTTGCAATCTATGATAAGTATGATTAGGTTTTAGACATTTCTGATTCCCAAGGTAAAAAACCTTTTTTCCAAACTTAAGTTGGTGAAAACAGGTATTAGATTAACATATAGAACACACTTTATGTTCTTTGACATTGTATTTAACCATATTACCATATGTACTAAAGTCATTGATTGTGCAAAATAACATTGCATGCATCTTAAACTTTTCACCAGAATATGCATCATCAACGTTAACACTTTGCTCCCACAAAAGTCTTAAATCTTTAATTAATGGACTTAGATAAGCATCTATGTCGTTTCTAGGTTATTTTTGGTCCATAAATCATCATACTTAAAAACACATACTTGCGATTCGTGCACAACCAATGAGATATGTTATAAATCGTGAGAAGAACAAGCCACAAAGAAAGGTTAGTACTCGGATTACCAAAGGGATTCATTCCATCTGTGGCAAATCCAAACCTAAGGTTTCTTGACTCAAGGCCAAAATCTGGAAACAACGAATCAATTTTCTTCCATTGCAAAGAATCGGCTACATGGCGAATGTTTCCATCACTTTTTTTCATCTGTATGTCATCTTTAATCTTTGCGTCATTCACATTAGCAAAAAGTATCTTGAACCTTGAAATTATTGGCAAGTACCATAACACTTTAGCAGGAGGAATCTTCTTGCTAACATTGTCATTGCCATCACCAATATTGTACTTCCCCTTGTAGCATGACTCACCACATTCCAGACATTGATCCAAATTTTCATACTCTTTTCCGTATAAATATGCTATCTTCATCAACTTCTACAAGTCACATCCATGTTGTATAATTTTGTCATATTTCATCACAATATAGGTGATGTAATATTTCTTCCTTTGATTTTTTTATATTCCCGCAATTAACACAAGGACAATAAAAGAGACCATTATTTGTGTGAAAATTTTGTTCAGCGAATTCAAGGAATTCAAAAAGTCCTTTCTCAAACACCAGACCTAATCTATCAGCTTTCATCCAACTACGATCCATAATAAATTCTAAAATTTATATCAAAAGACTAATGTGAATGGCACACCGATGCTACACATACAACATACTAATATGATTATATGCATACGCATATCCACCACAACAATATAACATTTAACAACACCAAAACCTAATGCATATTCATGACATCAATCAACAACCCAATAATTTCATTTGCAACTACACAAAGTCATAGTCACAAAATATGAATAAAACATGAATATGGAAACATGAATAGTACACATCACAATGTCAATGCATAAATGATTGATTCAAAGAAGCCAATAACCCTAGAGGGCGACATAAACATTCAGAAATGCAAAAAAATCCAGGATAATTGATGTGTTAAAAAAGAAATCAGTAACCTTAGCGAAAGACATAAACATTCAGAAAGTTGTACTACTACTGCTAACCACACACACACACACACACAGAGAGAAAGAAAGAGAAAGAGAAATATATCATACTTCGAAGAGGAGGAAGAGATTAAGAAAAGATTTTCGTTCCAAGAAATGGATGAAAAGGGTGAAGATTGGACGTTCCAAATGAATGAAGATGGTGAAGATAAAAATTTTCTTTTGTTATCTTCTAGTTTGCTAGGCCATGTGTTATGAAGGAAATAAAGAATCTGTTATGTTTTAATTTTGTAGTAAAAAATTTCACCGCGGTTGCCAATGCCAACCTAGTGAAATATGGAACATATAATAATGGTTGATAAAAACAACCGTAGTTAATTGTTTTTCAATTTTTAGTTAACAATATAAGTTAAGGGACGTGCGTTTTTGTATAGAAAAAATGGAAAAATGTTGATGTTGTGATTTGAAGCTTGTAACCCTTAGTCTATCACCACAATTATTATTATGAACCGTGACGAAAAGTTTTTTAATAAAAACAAATCAGGCGCGTAAAAATAAGATATTACTAAGGTTAGCACAATGGCCATATTAATATGATGTTACCAAAGGTATATTTTTTAGTAGTGACTGGGTCTTGAACCACTTCAATTGGGAATCGATGACATATGCCTACCCGACCAATTATCTGACCCGGAGGAAGAAACATCGAAGGGGAATCTAGTAGCCTTTTGGTTGAACTTGTTATGAAGATGGGGTTCGTCCTTTAGAGGAACCACCTATCTAGAAAAAAGAGGCGCTTCATCAATACGCGCTCTAAAGAGAAAAATATTGTTTGGTGAGGAAAGGGCTTATATTTTTGTTTTTCTTTGTCATTCTTATAATATTATGATGACTATCCTTTGTCCCGTTTATTGGGTAAGCAAATGGATTACATAAACGATATAGAGGGGTTGAATATACCCTTTTAAAATTTGACAGATTTTCAAGATTAAATTCACACTGCGTTGGAAAAAGCGATTTACAAAAATAGAGATATTATGCATATTTTGGAAGGAATCACAAATGCAATTATACTACAATTCATAATTATCTCTAGATTGTTCAAAGATAATAACAAAATGTTATAATCTATATTTGAAATGACAATTCACAAATTACACGAGATGTTTTCTTCACAAAATCCTATTGCTATGGAATTATAACACCACAGTTCACAAATTTTAATCAGTATTAAAACACAAACATGTTCCGATTCTAACAAAACCTAAACTTATGTATTAATTTCTACCAACAGGAATTAACGATAAACTACACTAAGAAATGATTACCTAAATATGCAATAACCTACCAAAATTAAATGCGAGAGAGAGAGACATAGATAGATAGATAAAGAGAGAGAGAGAGTGTGTGTGTGTGTGAGAGAGAGAAAGAGAGGGAGAGAGAGAGAGAGAGAGAGAGAGAGAGAGAGAATGGGGGGGGGGGAGATAGAGAGAGAGTACACCTGGATGTATAATGGTCTGACTCTATCGTCCTCGCCAGAGTCTACTCCACTCTCCATTGATTTCCCATTGAAAGTTATTCTTCCACTATGTTTTGACAAAAATTACACAAGTTCCTACAATCACAGAATCCACAATAATGCTGAGAAAAATAAATCTCCTTTCTTGATCTTGACTTGTATACAACCTTGATGTCGAACTCTATACGAATTCTTTATTCGATTCCTGCTTCTTGAATCTTCCAGCTTCACCAATCTTTTCCAAGTCTTCGTGTGTTGAAATCACCCTTGATCACACCGATTTATTTAGCGATGAATTTTCCAAAGATTGAGAAGAACTCCTACCTTTTTTGTAGGCTTCCACACAACACTTCCAAGGTCAGCATGGAGAGAAGAAACTCCTTCTATTCATTGGAATTTATCACAACCAATAACACTACCACAATCTTGCAAGCCTCCTGAAATTTTTTACTCATCCTTCAAGAAGTGTTAGTTTAGCGACATGTCTCCCTCAACAATTACAAATATCTAAATAAAGATATGAGTTCAAACTAGAGGTTGAAGGTGAAAGAAATTCATTTACAAGTGTTTCAATAACTTTATGACAAGTGGTTTGAAAATCAGAAAGAATTGAAGTGGTCACAATTCTTACTTCTGATTGACTTCAAAAATTCTCTTGAAATCTATCAAATATGGGTAAAAATTTGTTTGGTTTGAAGTGAGGAAAATGATTTATAGGTGTTGGAGATAAAACACAAAAATAACATGAAAAATATTGTTTGATTCGAGTCAAGATCATTTGGTGATCTGAGTTAAGTGAGCCAGTAGAATGAAACAAGATCAACTTAAAAGAAGTGTCCCATTTTCCTGTGATTTGAGTCAGGTTATATATGTTTTTCGAGTCATGATTCGATTCATGTAGAACCTATGATTCAAATCAATTCATGTTGCATTTGATGAATCCTCAACTTAAAGGACAGGGAAAGGTATTCATTATGATATTTCATGTGTGATAACAGAATATTTGATCAACAACGAAAGCCACAAAGAGGATCCTCCTCTACCAAAGGATGGTGGAATTAATGAATATAAAGAGGAAATCTCACATGAGGAAGACAAACAATAGACCTCAAATCAGCTACCTCAAGATTGGACAATTGCAAAAGATCACATGTTGGATCAAATACAAGGAGATATCAAAAGAGGTGCAATTACTAGATCTCCAGTTAATAATTTCTGTAATTACTCTACTTTAATTTCTCACATTGAACCTAAAAAAATATTTGATGCTTTACTTGACGAGGTATGGTTAATTACTATGCAAGAAGAACTTATCTAATTTAAACATAATGATGCTTGTGACCTTGTTCTGCGTCCAATTGATAAAACCAGCTTTGGCATTAGATGGGTATTTTGGAAAAAAAAAATGGATGAAAATGGTGTATTTACTGGAAATAAAGCAGGGCTAATGGAAAAAGTGTATAGTCAAGTTGAAGGAATAGACTACGAGAAGACTTATGCTCCTGTAACTCATCTAGAAACTATTCGACTCCTATTGGCATTCATTTGCTGCCTGGATTTTAAGCTCTATCAAATGGATGTTAAATATTTTTTCCTTAACGACTACATAAACAAAGAATTATTTGTCTCTCAACCTAGGAACATAATGAAGTGTTTGTCATCAGAAGAAAGCCATCTCATTCCCTTTTCTCTAGGCCTTAGATTGGTCCCCATAACTTCGTACCAGACTTTTGGCATAGGAGTAAGAATAGAAGAACTTCCAGCAGGGCCTTTACTACCATAGAAGATGTGCATATGATTTACAAATCTGTTGTTATGTCCGTAGATCTCAACCTTAACTTCATCTTCCTCACAGTTTATTGCTTGAGAGATGATTTTAGAGTTGATTACAACAGGGAAACCATAGACAATAGACAGAATTTGACAAACATCTAGCTCATTCTGATGAACATGAGCGTTTGCCCAAAAATCTTTCACAAGATCTGGATAGATGGATCCATAAAGCATTGCAAAATATTCATCCCATTTCTGAAAATGAATATCTGAAACTATCTGTGAAAGATTACTCGCCGCCAATTCATTGAAGTCAGTTGTATATACCTTTAGGAGTATCTAGATCATGGATCTCTCCTTTAATGGTTTTTGAAGACATTTTTTAAGAAGAAATGCTAGTTTGAAGAACAGTGATCTCACAACATTATCTTATATATAAGATAACTTATGAAATTAGGAGAATACACAGGAAACAACATAATACATAGAATGCTAATTTATAAACAAGTATTTATTAAATGTTTAGACATTTATGAGTCTGAATAAAAACGAGTTAGAATCTTTGTCAGTACACTCTTTTTAATGAACCAAATTTCAGATCAGATTTTGAAATAAGAGTGACAGTCATGTCCATTCAGTCTTGAGACTTTCCAAGACAACTGTTTATCAAAGTTGTATTTCAAAAAGCTTTTAAGTATTAGAGTGTAAGACAAGGATCCTTATTTTATCATAACTCAAGAGTAGTCCAATAGTTAATTCAAAGCACATAGCAAGGAATTAAACTAATTAATTTATGCTTTAAGCAAAGCAATCAAGGAAGAGAGAGATCTTATACTCCCTATCCAAGCTTTTAGGCCATACATAGAGACATATCAGAAAGAAAAATTCCAACTGAAAACCATCAGAGTCCAATGATTCCTCTAATACTCCATTCAGAAGATAAGAATGTATTCAGCGACAAAGACCATGTTTAGATTTTTCTTAATATAATGAAATTGAGCAATAACTAAGGGTTTTGTAAATATATCAACCAATTGATGTTCAGAATCAATAAACTGAATATCTATAACACCCTTCTGAACATAATCTCTTATAAAATGATATTTAGTTTCAATATGCTTGGTTCTAAAATGTTGAATTGGATTGTTTGTTAGACAGATAGCAGCAGTGTCATCACAAAGGATAGGAATATTGTTTCTCAAAATCTAATAGTCTTCAAGTTGATATTTTATCCATAGTAGTTAAGTACATCAATTAGCATCTGAAATGTATTTTACTTCTGCTGTAGACAGAGCAACAATTGCTTGTCTGTTACTACCTCAAGAGATAAGGTTTTCACCTATGAATTGACAGGTTCCATTAGTGGATTTCCTTTCAATTCTATCTCCGGCATAGTCAGCATCACATAATCCAACCAACTTATAATCTGAAGATTTCTTATAAAGAAGTCCAAGATTGATTATTCCTTTCAGATACCTGAAGATCCTCTTAACAGCTGTTAAGTGAGGCTCTCTAGGATCTGACTGGAATCTTGCACACAAACATACACTGAATAGAATATCAGGTCTTGAAGCAGTGAGATAGAGTAAGGAACCTATCATACCTCGATATTTAGTTGGATACACCTTAGCACTGCATTCTTCATCATTTAGATTGCAAGTTGGGTGAATATGAGTTGACATGACTTTGAATTCCTCAAGATTGAACTTTTTTAAGAGCTCTATTGTGTACTTAGACTGATGAATCTAAATACCTCCAGACTTCTGATTAATTTGAATTCCAAGAAAGTATTCTAATTCACCCATCATCTCATCTCAAATTCAGGCTGCATAATTTTAGAAAATTCTTGACAAAGAGATGCATTAGTGGAACTAAAAATTATGTCATCAACATAAATTTGAACAATCAAGATTTCTTCTGCTACAGTTTTCCTAAATAATTTAGTGTCAACCTTGCCTTTAACAAAACCATTTTCAAGCAAGAAATTACTCAATCTCTCATACCAAGCTCTTGGAGCCTATTTGAGACCATATAGTGATTTCTTGAGCGTGTAGACAAAGTCTGGATGATTGGAATCTATAAATCCTAAAGGTTACTTGAAATACACTTCTTTAGTAATAACTCCGTTCAGAAAAGCAATTTTCACATCCATTTGATAGAGTATAATGTCATGGTTGATGGCATAAGAGAGAAGAAGTCTTATGGCTTCTAACCTTCCCACATGAGCAATGGTTTCAAAGAAGTCAATTCCCTCTTGCTAACTGTAGCCTTGAGCTACAAGTCTAGCTTTGTTCCTAATGACTTCTCCAAGTTTTTTAAGTTTGTTTCTGAAGACCCACTTGGTCTAAATGATGTTTTTCTTCTGTGGTTTTGGAATAAGATCCCATACATCATTTCTTTGAAAGTGATTTAGTTCATCTTACATAACCATGATCCAACCATTATCTGTCGAGGCATAATCAATAGAAGTAGGCTCTATCAATGAAATAAGTCCAAGCATTGAATGATCATTTTTGAATGCATATCTGGTCCTCAATGGCTCGTCTTTATTACCAATGATTTGATTTTCTGGATTAAATGCTTTATATTTAAATGGTCTCTTAGGTTGAACCGAGGCTTCAGTGCCATTTTGAGCAATCACTGAATCTATAACAGTAGAACCAGTTGGAGTACCTTCAATTTCTGTAGCTTCTGGTATTTCTTTTGATATAGTAATAGATTCTGAATCATCATCCTTTATACTCTTTTCTTTAGGAACATATACCACAAGTTGTTCTTCAGAATTCTGGATGCCTGCAAAGATAACATTATGGGCCATAGATTTTGACTTGTCAATGTCAGGTATTTTATCATCAAATTTAACTTGCATAGACTCTTCAACCCCTCTGGTTTCTGAGTTATACACTCTGTATGCTTTTGAGCATTCAGAGTATCCCAAAAAAGATACCCTTTTGAGCTTTAGCATCAAATTTCTTGAGGTAGGCCTTATTATTCATAATGTAACAAGTACATCCAAATTGATGAAAATAAGACATGCTTGGTTTTATACCTTTAAAGAATTCATATGATGTTTTATCCAGAATTGGTCTAACATAGATTCTGTTCTGAACATAACAAGCAGTATTAACAACTTCTTCCCATAAGTACTTAGGGAGTTTATTTTCATTCTCTCAACAACCCTATTTTGCTGTGGAGTTCTAGGAGAAGAGAACTCATGGATAATTCCATATCTTTCACAAAAGGACTCAAATGATTCATTTTCAAATTCTCCCCTGTGGTCGCTTCTGACCTTCAGAATCTTTATTTCCATCTCAGATTGTACTTGAATGAAGAAGGTACTAAATACTTCGTATGTTACATCTTTAGATCGAAGGAACTTCACCCAAGTCCATCTGCTAAAATCATCAATAATGACCAAACCATATTTTTCCCACTGATTGAAGCATTCCCAATAGGACCAAATAAATCAATGTGAAGCAATTCTAAGGGTCTAGAAATAGAGACAATGTTCTTAGTTTTAAAAGAGGTTTTCACAATCTTTCCAACTTGGCATGCTCCACAAAGAGCATCTGAGTGATAATCAATATCAGGCACCCCTTTAACAAGTTTTTGCTTGCTAAGTTTAGAGATTAATCTCCAGTTAGCATGACCTAACCGTTTGTGCCAAATCTATTTTTCATCACTCACTGTCATCAGGAAAACGACCTTCTGATCAGCTAATTCAGAAAGATTTATTTTATAAAAATTTCCCTTTATTTTCCCTTTGAATTCAATAATTTTGTCAGCATTAACAACAGAGCAGAAATTCTTATTAAACAATACTTCACATCCACTGTCACACAACTGGCTTATACTTAGTAGATTATGTTTCAAGCAATCTACCAGCCCGACTTTATTAATAAGAGTTTGAGAATTACCAATGGTACCTGATGATTCTTCCCTTCTGGCCTCCTCCAAAACCCATATTTCCCTCCTTTTTCAGATTCAGGGTTTGGAACATATGCCTTTCTCCGGTCATATGTCGTGAGCAACCACTGTCCGGGTACCAGGATTTCCATCCTTTACTTTGGGCATATCTGCAACAAAGATAATTTGTGATTTAGGTACTCATACGCATATGGGTCCTTTCATGTTAGTTTTAATAGGTTCTTTTCTATTTTGTCCTTTTGCTAAGTAAGAAGATTTAGCTTCACTCCAAGCTTTTTGTTTCCAAAGTTTTTGGTTGGAGTTATTTTCAACCTTAGTTACAGAATTAGTCTTAGCCCTTGATCCATAAGTATTGGATACTGAGGATATCAGAACTTCTGAATTACCAGTTTCTGATATTACAATACCTTTTAACTTCTGATCAATAGGTCCAGTCAAATTCATAACTTTCATATTACTGGCAGTAGGAACAAAATAGTTACTCAACACTGTTTGAGTAATGCTGGATGAACAAGAATTTGGGAGAACTTTTAATGAAACATCATAATTAGAACATCCTTCATCATACCCTAAACCTTCTCTATTATATTTGCCAACTCCATCAATCATAGATCTAAGTTTAGTTCAATCAATGCCAGATGTAATGAATTTATGAAAAGCTTGATCATGCTTACCCAGAGATGAACATTCGTTTTGAGATGTACTAATTTCTTTTAATTCCTCTTTCAAAATGAAATTATCTCTTTTTAAAATTTTAACGTAAGTGGCTTGATCCTTGCAAAAATTTATAAGATTATTAGCATATGAAATAAAGTTGGAGTAAGAGTATACCTCATCTTCGTCTTCAGATTCAGATAATAGTCCTTCATCGGATGAGTGTGCCATTAGTGCAAGATTGGAATCATCTTCCTTTTCTGAATCTTCATCATCCAGCTCTTCCCATTTTGTCATAAAGTTCTTCTTGAACCTGTTTCTAAAGTTATCCTTCTGATATCTTCCTTTCTTTTGAGTGTGTTTCTGAAGATCAAGACATTCATTTCTGAAGTGACCAGGTTTGTTGCAGTTGTAGCAGATCATGTATTCTTCTTTCTCTTTGAAGTTGGATCTCCTATTTCTTCTAGGAAATCTCCTATTTCTTCTGGCCATTTGCTGAAATCCTCTAATGAAGCAAGCCATATCATCATCATCAGATCTTCCATCAGACTCTTCTTCAGAAGTTTCATCATGTTTACTGCTCTTAGAAGATCTTCTGGACTTTTCACCAGATTTTTTAGAAGCATGTCTCAAAGCCAGAGATTTAAGTTTATTTGAAGAATCATCTCCATTTAGTTCAATTTCATGACTTTGAAGATTGCTGATTAGACTTTCAAGAGACAACGTATTCAGATCCTTAACTTCCTGAATAGCTGTTACTTTAGGTCTAAACTTGTGAGAAAGACTTCTCAGTATCTTCTTCACATGATCTGCTGTAGAGTAGCTCTTGTTCATCACTTGAAGGCCTGATACGAGAATCTGAAACATGGAGAACATGGTTTCAATATCCTCATCATCCTTCATCTTGAACAGTTCATACTTCTGTATCAAAAAGTTAGCTTTTGCTTCTCTAACTTGTTGATTCCCTTCATAGGTGGAGCATAGAGATTCAAATATAGCATTTGCATAAGACTTATCAATGATTTTCAAATACTCAGCATGTGGTAGAGCATCCACCAGAATACCCTTGACTCTATGATGCTTTCTGTAAATTTAATTTTGAGCAGGAATCAGAGTTTTCCTGTCAGATACCATACCAATGCTATCAACAGTGATTTCAATACCATCTTCAAGTATATCCCATAGCTCATCATCGAGTCCAATGATATATGTATACATCTTACTTTTCCACCATTCAAACTTAGTGGAGTCACCACTGAATACAGGGGTTTAACAGAGTAATGGTTTCTCTTAGAGCTACTGTAATCCTAGGGAAATCACCTTACTGAGGTACTAGCATTAGTATCCTCAGTAGCCATATTTTTCTCATTGGATCTTTGACTGTACCACTGTTAAGTGTTACGTACAGACCTTGCTCTGATGCCAACTGAGGGCGAAAAAATACACAATAAAGGGGGGTTTATTTGTGTTTGCAAAATTCATTTTACTTCTGAACTAGAGTTTAGATTCCAAAACTGAGTTTAGAATCTGATAATAGGTGCAGCGGAAAATGTAACAGAAGTAAAGTAAAAACAGCAAAGAACACACATCAGTTATCCTGGTTCCTCTCCAAACTGAAAGTACTCTAGTCTCCTTGCCTTGCAAGAGATTTTCCACTATAATCAACCCGGTTACACTTGCTTATACACACCTGTATAAGACTTTCCTTGCTCAGACCTCCAGTCTAAGACTTCCCTGCTCAATCAACACCTGATCGAGACTTCCTACTTAGATCCTCAGATCCTAAGACTTCCCTTGCTTAAACCACCTGGTTCAAGACTTTCCTACTTAGATACACTACCTAAGACTTCCCTTGCTCAGATCCTCGATCCTAGACTTCCCTACTCAAACTCACCGTCTAAGACTTCTCTGCTCAAGCCTACAACAAGCGACTTTTATCTAAACTGACTGTTTAGAGAAGGAATAACTTACAACAACACTTGATTAACAATCAGAGGTGTTCAAATATAATACAACACACTTTTACAAAGGATTATTAAGCTATACAAGAATAAGAAATCTTAACAGATTTTGCTTCTGATATGTTGTTGCATGTATTTCTCAGTTGTATTTGTAACGTTATTTCTTGAGTCTTCAAATCTTCTGCTCCTTTTATAGCTGAAGAAATACAGTCGTTGGAGCATCCACAACGGCTATAATCAGATCAAATCTTCTAGTACATCTTCTTTTCTAATAAAGCAGGTGTTAGAACTTTCACTCAAGTAATTATCCACAGAACAAGGCCTTTGTCTAGAGGAGTTATTTATGATTCAAGTAAAACACAATCTGTTGAAGATAATGTTAATATATCTCGTGTCCCGTGTTAGCAGAACTGAGTTGACACTACTCAGTCTCAGAGGAAGCCATAGCATGCTTCTGATTTTGGAGTGTACTAGCAGCTGTTTTCTGATCAGACTCTCTCACGAATGTATGATCAGAATCGAACCAAAGCTACTTCTGTGTCAGAACCAGTTTCATCAAGTAAATATAATTCTGCACACATGAACCATCTAGTTTGAAATCCTAATTATTTTTCAAATACTTTGTACCTTAGAGGATACATGGTAGAACCAAACTTGTCTCAACAATACTTACACCTCTTTTGGTATCTCCTAGTATTTGATCCAACACAATTTTTTGCAATTGTCCAATCTTGAGGCAGTTGATTTGAGGTCTCTTGTATATCTTCCTCATGTAAGCTTTCCTCTTTGTCTTTGTTAATGTCCTCATTCTTTGGTGGAAGAGCATTCTCTTTGGGACTTTCGTCGTCGGTCAAATTCTTTGTTATCACACATGAAATATCAAAACAAATACATTTCCCTATCTTTTAGGATGAAGATTCATCAAATGCAAAATGAATAGATTCTTCAACCGATGATGTTCTATGATTGTAAACTCTATATGATTTACTTGAATATGAGTAGCCTAGGAATAATCATTCATCAGATTTAGCATTAAAATTACCAAGATTTCCCTTTATGATATTTAAAATTAAAAATTTGCAACCAAAAAATGAAAGTAAGAAATGTTTGGTTTCCTACCTTTAAGTAACTCAGAGGATGTCTTCTCTAGAATCGGTCAAATGACCACCCTGTTTAAGACATGGCATGCGATATTAATCGCATCCACCTAAAAGTACTTAGGCAAGCTCGTTTCACTTATCATGGCATGAGCCCATTCTTCTAAAATATGGGTTTTACGCTCAATAACACCATTTTATTGTGGATTTCTCAGACATTTTTTCATTACAAAAGTTTTGAAATTTATGCTTTGCAAACTCACCATCATGATCACTACGGAGTGTGATAATTTTATAATTAAAAAGATTTAGGACAAGCTTAGAAAAATTAACGAAAGCCTTAAAATTTTCATCCTTATAGGTTAGAAATTACGTCCAAGTAAGCCTAGAGTAGTCATCCATAATTACAAACCTGCAATAATTAACTCCTAAAGCTCTTGTCCTAGGATGACCAAACAAGTCTATATAGAGAAGCTCGAAAGGTTTTAATCTCGAAATAATATTTTTCGATTTAAATGACACTCTAATTTGCTTTCTCATTTGACAAGCGCCACATAGTTTGTCCTTTGAAATTTCAATTTTTGGAAGACCAATCACTAGATTATTGGATTCTTTTTTATTAATTAAGTCTAAATGCACATGACTTAAAAGCCTATGCTATAACTAAGAATATTCACTCTTTTTGACTAAGCATTTAGCTCCACACATTAACACATCATCAAAATCAAGCATATATATATTATCAATGCTAGAACCCTTAAACTCAAGGTCTTTACTTGCTTTATGTTCAATTAAGAAACCTAAGGTATTAAAAACCATGGAGTACCCTTTGTCGCATAATTTACTAAGACTAAGTATGATGTGTTCAAACCCTTGAACTAAAAGCACACCTTTAATGGTTATTTTGGAGGGATTTCCTCCAACACATTCTCCTAATATTTTACCTCCCGTGTTGTCCCCATATGTGACTTGAATGATTTCTTTCTCATCCAACTTAATTAATATAAAAGTGTCTCCCGTCATGTGTCTTGAGCATCCACTATATAGGAACCATAACCTTTTTGCGGAGACAAGACTTTCTTGTAGATAATCAAATAGGAACTTTAGGTACCCAACTAGTGGGTCCTTTGGGGTTTGTTAAGGAACACTTAAGTATCCATGTCATTTTACCATTAGCAGCTTTGACATTCCTAATATGACAAAGAGGCCTAATGTAACCTTTATCACCACAATAATGACATACAACTTTTAATGAAATACTTTTTCTATTTCTTTTTGTAACATGAGAGTTTTTCTTAAAAAACAATCCCTCTATCACTTGAGGAATTAAAACTAGTAGTAGATAGTGAAATATCATGTGCTAATTGTCCTTTGAGATTTTCAATTTCAAATTCTAAAGTTGAACAAGTAATGCACTCGACTTTTTCTACCTTCTCAACTAAAGAATCATAAACATTAAAAGGCTCATCAACTAGAGATATATACAATTCTTTTAAGGAATCTAAAGCGCTATTAAGATCATTAATATCTTTTTCAAGTTTTAAAATGATTTTCTTTTAGAGAGAAATTTTCTTAAAAGCATTTAAAGAATCCACATACATTTCATCACACGCTTTCGATAATTCTATATATGAAGGTTCATTTTCAGGATCGAAAGAGTATATTTGTGAGTCTTCACTTTTCTTACGTCTCATAAAGCATAGACTAACACATTCATCACCCGAGCTTGAGAAGGAATCTGAGGAGGAGTGTTTGAAAAGTTTTGTTCTACAACTATCCTTGAGTTTTGATAACAAAGTGTAGAGAACAATTTTATACTCTAACCATTTTGGTGAGTGTGCAGAAAATTGGAAACAGACTCTGACTCTAAAGACGTCCAGATTCTAAACCAAAGGATATGTTAAAAGTGTGTTTGACAAATAATTCAACTCTGATCTATCAAAACTCAACTTTTTTAAACGGAAACCATCTAGGCAAGTTCTGATAAAAGCTCTGAATACAAGCTTCTGAAAGTCTCAAAACCCAGTTTTTCAAAGATTCTGAAGTCTTACAAAGTTCTGAAAACAGACTCTAATCCCAACTCAGGCTTCAATCTACTTGCATAAGAAGCCGATGGCTAGAAGATATGTATATAAGTGTCAATGCTGATTGATGTGACAGAAGTAGAAAAGCAAATCTACTTTCTATGTAAATTATTGTACTTTGTACTAAAGAAGCTTCTCACATCCCATCATCACCAACTCTTTGCTGCAAGCACCACTCAATTGTTGCATATGAAGTATTTTGCTAAGTGTGTAAAAAATTGGAAACAAACTCTGACTTTGAACACATCCAGACTATGGACCAAAGGATATGCTAAAAACGTGTTTGACAAATAAGACAACCCTGATCTATCAAAGGTCAATGTTTCTAAATAGAAACCATCCAGACAAACTCTAATAAAATCTCTGATTTCAAGCTTCTGAAAGTCTCATAACCCAATTTTCCAAAGACTCTAAAGTCTCACCAAGTTCTAAAGATTGACTCTGATCTTTACTCAAGCTTCAATACACTAACATAAAAAGTCTCTGAATAAAAGATATATATCAAAAGGTCAATGCTGATTGATGTGGGAGAAGTACAAAACCAAATCGAATTTCTATGTAAAGTATTGTACTCTGTACTAAAGAAGCTTATTACATCCTATCAACACCAACTCTCTGCTGCAAGCGCCATTCTATTGTTGCATATGAAGTTACCCTTATACAATGTTAACATAGAGGATCTTCCATTTTCACCTTCCAACGGATCTATTTGTTTATATATAAAGAGTTCTTTGAAGATTGAAAGATATACACACACAAAACATACATCAAAGCTTACACTCACGATACCTGAATAGAGAAAAATAAGAAGTGTTTCTCACACTTATACACTTAGAAAATAAATTTTTTGAATATCTTTGTTAAGTGTAATATTTGGTTTAAACTTGTGTATCAACTTATTGAAGCATCTTGTAAACATAAAAAACTAATATAATAATTGATCGTACCTGGATCAGACAGTTGGATAGTGGCCAACAGCGTCGTGAAACCTTCAGCTCCGGTGATGGTGAGACGGCGGGGGGGGGGGGGGGGGGGTGTACCTGCAAGGTACTCCGACGCTCAAGTCAGGAAAGGTCAGAGAAAAGCAAGTACAGAAAATAGGTGTGAGTTTAGAATATGAAGTAACCTGGCCCTCTCAAGTGAGAAGGTATTTATAGAGAGCCCCCAGCGTGGGGCCAACGGTTACTTGCACTGGGCTGGATTGCAAGGCCCAATCCAAGTAAATGCCAGGGCTTACGTGGCGTAGTGAAGATCAGCACATGGTCTTCTCCATGGGGTAACGGTCCCGAGATCTCCGGAAGTAAGGCAGACCGATTCCTTCGGGAGTGGGAGGTTACAAGAGAATGCGTCCTCGCGGGGAGGCTCATGGGTGTCCAGGAGAACCGAGACCTGCAGGACTTGGTGCCTCTGCTTGACGGTCTCAGGTGTATGTGTGCTCGACGCTACTGATGGCCGTTACGTGCTCGACGTAGGCAGTTTACAAGGGCCTTGTTGGGCCAACCGGGGTCGTGCGGGTTGGGCCTGCCCATCCGAAGGGCAGGCGCTGGCCCAGTCCAGAACAATAACTTTGGTTAATTTCCTTGAGAGACTAAGTGTAGTCAGAATTCTCAAGAGTTCATTGACGGTTAGTCTTTGAGTTCTAATTCATTGAGAGAATATAATATAGTCTTAATCCTCAAGAAGTCTTAGACTGTTGGTCTTTGATTTGTTTAAACAGTTTGATTATTGAATTAAGTTCTTTTTTGAAGGAAAAATCACTCAGGCGGGTGGACTCGACGTAGCTTCGTTAACAGCGAACCAGAATAAAAATACTTGTATTCTTATCATTATCATTATCTTTGTTGTTTGATATATTGGGTGAATTCAGATGCATGTTGTAGTTCCTAACTAACCTTAGGATATCCTCTAAATCTGTTGCATTGCACTTCCCTTCTGATGTCTTCAATATCATGTCATCAATATAAACCTCCAAGTCGTGCCCTATCTTCTTAGAGAACACCATGTCCACGAGCCTGTGATAGGTGGCTTCGGCGTTCTTGAGCCCAAAAGACATGACATTATAATAGTAGCTGCCATGGTGTTGAAGCGGTAAAGCGGCAAGAAAAAAATATTATTTTCGGAAGAATTCCCTTTGGGATTTATGTCGTCTCCACAGGGATCGGTGCGAGGGAAAAAATATTGTTCAACAGTCTCTATGTCTCTAAGCTTGAGTTTAAATGGTTTTAAAGAGTAAGATGCAAAAGAAAAACATAAGACAAGAAAATAAATATATTCTTAAGACATGAGAAAACTCGTCAGCAGTTGTATTTCGTTCTACCCATCATGTCCTAAAAAATCTATGGATCAAATGCATGCAACCTAAATCACTCATCAAAACTCCAACGTATCGCTCACAACAAGAGGTTATGTCTAACGCAAAAGTCGAGAGATCAACCACATTCTCTTGTAGGTGATGTATCACGCAACTCAACAATACAGAGCATTAAGATCCGACACACACACACACACGTGAATATTAGACCACTTCCCACAACCAATAGACATTCTTCTTAGGTCGAGTTTGACAACTATATGTCTATAGCGAATCAAACCCATTAAGATAGAGATTAAATCAAAGATGACATCGATTAAGAGTTGTAAAAGAGATTTTATAAAAAGATCCATAAATATGCATACAATCAAGATAAACTTACACACAAAACCCCAACAAATGAAAAATACATAGAAAGGAAGGAAGAAGAACACAAATCACACGGTTTGTCAACTCCGATTGAAGTGGATTCGACTCTGGATCATCGTTATGCAACCTCCAAGTGTTGTTTCTAAGCTAAAACTACTAAAGAATGTTTTTGATGAAGTTGGGGTTAAAATTTCCCAACAACATAACCTAAAAAATGCTGAAAAGTGACTTAAATAGGGGCTGGAATAGCGCGAACCGCGCTATGAGGGCGCTTAGCGCCATCAGCAAAATCAAGCTTCTTGTTTTCTTCATAACTTTCAAACCGTAACTCCAATTGACGTATGGTCGGAAGCGTTGGAAAGCTTATTCAATGCTTTATATGACAATGACAAAATATCCTTCCTTAAATACCTACAAAAATGATATAAACAATTTATAAAAAGAATGGTATTTATTACAACCGCGCTAAGCGCCCTCAGATCGCACTAAGCGCTGTCTCACTTAAAGTACTCTTAAACCGACTTAAAGAGCGCTAAACGCGGTCTTTCTCTTGCTAAGTGCGATCATAAAAACAAAAATACTTCAGCTACTACCATCTAGTTCCCAGCGCGCTAAAAGTTGCGCTAAGCGCGAATGCCAACATTTTGTTGGTCAAAATTGCATTTTTAAGCATGCTTTTTGCCTCAAATGGGTCCATACTTCAACCATGCATTATTACCTATAAAAACAAATGAAAAACTATCAAACTCACTGATATGTATACAATATCCCAAAATATACAACAGTATATAAATTATACAAAATGTATAAAAAAACGGGGGATTATTAAAGGAAAACAAACTAATCAAGCCAATAAGTGCCAATTATTCACGCTAAAAATCAGTACATTTTAGCACTTATCAACTCTCCCCAACTTTAACTTGTTTGTCCTCAAACAATAATCGATCAACTTAAAGAAACAAAAGAGATTATCAAGAAATCATGCTCAACAAGACTTTACAAAAAAAAACAAATGTATGGTACACCAATCAAAAGTACACGTAAGACAATGCTTACCACTAAACTACAACGACACAATGACTATGAAACTAATTCTAAGTACAAAAAAATGTCAAAAATTCTAAAGAAATACAAATGTTGAAGAATGAATCACACCTAATGAACAACTTCATCAAGAGATGAAGAAAAAAAAACAACATGAGGGACAAGCTCACACATAACAATCTTGCTAACAAAAATTCAAATTCGGCATTCATCTAAAAAAACTCATATTGAAAGTATAAAAGCAAAAATCACAAGAGCTTTAAGGGTTGTAATGTGACCTGGGTAACAAACAATTGTTTTTCTCAAGGTAAAAGAAACAAAAACTTGCCTAATCAAATGAGAGTGATCATTTCTCACAATCTCAAGCAATCACAAATTCCAATCACCTTTTTCTCTTTTCCAAATTGTTACACCATTCCATACAACTTTTTAGCACAAGATTATTCTATTTTTTTTCTTTTTTTTTTCAATGCTATTTTTTTCTTTTCTTTTCTTTTTCGCTTTTTTCTTTCTTTTTCAAACTTTTTCTTTTTCTCAACCTCTTAGCAACCGACCTTTCTTCTCCCTAACTTGAATAAAACTAATCATGTAAAGTGAATGCTCCCAAACTTATTAGGCAAGGGTAAAAACTCAAATAACAAGTCATGGCTATGGTTCAAGAAAAAATATTAGAATCCATACAAAAATTGAACTTCACACCAACATGGGTTCTAACAAAGGCTCAAAGGGGTAAGCAAATTCTCACTCACTCACAAGGTAGATTGACTATTTGGTCAAGTGTTTGCGCTCAAAATCAAATAAAATTCCTTGATCTTTTTATTGCTATCATACAAACAACACATATACAAGATTAAACATAATTCAAATGAGTTAAACAAGAAAGTTGTTCTCCATGCAATTTAGTAAACAATGGAAAAGTTCCTCACATTGGGCTATGAACTAAAGTGATTCAAAATTGAACAAAAATTGCAAAAGAATAAATGTCATGTAAGTTGTACAAAGCCTAAGGTTCATAAACATGTTATGTTCTAGAAAAGTAATAAACACAAATCTTAGCCATGCAACTCTCTTTAAACGTTTCACCCTACCATAACATTTCCTTGTTGAAACAATCAAAGTTGAACAAATACACAATGCATCTTCAAGATAATCAAAAACAAAACTTGAGAACAAACACCAAAAATTTCTAAAACTAACAAAGTCAAATGAAAACTAACTAAACACAAAGACCAAAATTGGTGAAAGTGGATGGAAAATGAGAGATTTTTCCACTCAAAATAGGGCGCGCTAAGCGCGAACAGGCATGCTTAGTTTTTCAAGTTCTTTCTCACATGTGGTCCATCCATTCTCACTTTATATTAACTATACTACTAAATATAAAACTGTACAAACTCAAAAACCATTGGATTGCCTCCCAATAAAGCGCCTGTTTCACGTCGTAAGCTCGACGCCTTATTTACGTACAAGCTCCTCCATGTTTCTTGGTTCACCGGCTACTATCATATAAACATGCACAACACTTTGAGCAAACGTAAACGAAAAACAAAAATATGCACAAACACATATATAATTAAACATGTTGGATAACACATATATATGATAAGTGAACAAACAAAATAGAAACAAATATGTACAATGACATATGGAAAACAACTATGGAGAAGTATGTACAAAGCTTAAAAACATAGAAACTATCATAATTCAATATCAAAACACCAATCCCCGACAATGGTGCCATTTTGTTGAAGCGGTAAAGCGGCAAGCAAAAATATTATTTTCGAAAGAATTCCCTCCGGGATTTATGTCATCTCCACAGGGATCAGTGCAAGGGAAAGAATGTTGTTCGACAGTCTCTACGTCTCTAAGCTTTGGTTTAAATGGTTTTAAAGAGTAAGATGCAAAAGAAAAACATAAGATAAGAAAATAAATACATTCTTAAGACATAAGAAAACTCATCAGGAGTTGTATTTCGTTCTACCCATCATGTACTAAAAAATCTATGGATCAGATGCACACAACCTAAATCACTCGTCAAAACCCCCACGTCTCTCTCACAACAAGAGGTTATGTCTAACGCAAAAGTCTAGAGATCAACCGCATTCTCTCGTAGGTGAAGTATCACGCAACTCAACAACACGGAGCATTAAGATCTGACACACACACACATGTAAATATTAGACAGCTTCCCATAGCTAATAGACATTCATCTTAGGTCAAGTTCAACAGGTATATGTCTATAGCGAATCAAACCCATTAAGATAGAGATTAAATCAAAGATGACATCGATTAAGAGTTGTAAAAGAGATTTTATACAAAGATCCATAAATATACATACAATCAAGATAAACTTACATACAAAACCCCAACAATTGAAAAATACATAGAAAGAAAGAAAGAAGAACACAAATCTCACGGTTTGTCAACTCCGATTGAAGTGGGTTCGACTACGGATCATCGTTATGCAACCTCCAAGTCTTATTTCTATGCTAAAACTGCTAAAGAATGTTTTTGATGAAGTTGGGGTTAAAAGTTCCCAACATCGTAACCTAAAAAATGCTGAAAAATTATTTAAATAGGGGCTGGAATATCTTGAACCATGCTAAACGTGCTATGAGGGCACTTAGCGCCATCAACAAAATCAAGCTTCTTGTTTTCTTCATAACTTTCGAACCGTAACTCCGATTGACGCACGATCAGAAGCGTTGGAAAGCTTATTCAATGCTCTATATGACAATGAAAAAATATCCTTGTTTTAATACCTACAAAAATGAGATAAACAATTTATAAAAAATTGTATTTATTACAATCGCGCTAAGCGCCCTCAGATCGCGCTAAGAGCGATCTCACTTAAAGTTCCCTTAAACCGCCTTAAAGCGCGCTAAGCGCGGTCCTGCTCCCACTAAGCGCAGTCAAGAAAAAATACTCCAGCTACTGCCATCTAGTTCACAGCGCGCTAAAAGTTGCGCTAAGTGCGAATGCCAGCATTTTGTTGGTCAATACTGCATTTTGAAGCATCCTTCTTGGCTTAAATGGGTCCATACTTCAACCATGCATTATTACCTATAAAAACAGATGAAAAACTATCAAACTCACTGATATGTACACAATATCGCAAAATATACAACGGTACATAAATTATACAAAATGTATACAAAAACAGGGGATTATTAAAGTAAAACAAACTAATCAAGCCAATAAGTGCCAATTATTCACGGTAAACTTATCACATGGTTGGACATGAATACGATTTTGGGTGCATTTATGTGATCCATCTTAGTCTTGTTATACCCTAAATAGGCATCCATGAAACTTAAAGCCTTATACTGCAAAAATCCGTCAATCATAAGATCTATGTTAGAGAGAGGTTATGGATCTTCAAGACTTACAATATCGAGGTTGCTGAAATCAACGCACATACACCACTTGTTTGATGTCTTCCTCACCATGACCACGTTAGCAAACCACGAAGGGTATTTGACCTGTTATGAAAGAAGTGCTTGTCAGCTTCAGAACTTCTTCGTCAATGGTTTTTCTCTTTTTGTCCTCAAGCTTGTGTTTCCTTTGGGATACTGGCTTGATTGATGAGATATATGGTAAGGTGATGACTGTTAGAACTACAGTAAAGCGGCAAGAAGCAAAACTTTAGTTTTGAAGGAATTCCCTCCGGGTTTATATCGTCTCCACAGGGATCGGTGCGAGGGAAATAATTGTCGTTCAACGGTCTCTACATTTCTAAGCTTGCAGTGCAAAAGTTTGGTTAAAAGGTTTAAGGCACCAAAATTAAAGTCATAAAATATAAAGTAAAGACTGAATTATAAATAGAGCCTTGTTGGGATTGGATCTCATCAATTGATAACACGTGCATTCTTCTAATCAAGTAAACACAAATCAAGTATTCGTCTAATATCCCCACGCATCACCCTCAATAAAGGTTATGTCTAACGCAACATCGAGAGAAAAACCGTATTGTCTCATTGGTGATGTCTCACGCAACTTAACAACACAGAGCATTAAGAACTGATACTCACGCAAATTCTAAGCCTAAATCCATGTATAGAGTTTAGAACCTAACAGATAATCATCCTAGATCTAGATCTGAAGAGTATATGTCTATAGCGGTTCTAATCAAAGATAAATAGGTAATCAAAGATAACATCCATATCAGATAAATGATTGCTTTATATTAAATGCCATGATCAGAATACGTACACACGCTTAACCATTTTTACATGCATTCATCTAATTTTCTAAATGTATGTGAACAAGTTTCTCATCTCTATTATCACGCATCTTCACAATACCATATTGATCCTACTCATTATACTCATGCTACTAATCAACACAATAAAATAAAAGATACTAGTGAATATCAACTTACAAGACTATGTCAAAAGTTTTCTCATTGATAGATGAAAATCTAAGATCAATGATTTGAAAAGAGTTTTGTCAAGACCCACAAATAAGCAAACAAAGACAATCAACAATATTGAATCAAAACTAGTTCACAAACATACATTAGATGAAATACATAAAGTATCAAATAATTACATCCAAACCCAACAAGAGATTGAAGATCTTACCTTCTTGTTCTTAGGATTTGTGTTTCTCTTTCTAGAATATACTTGGAATGAAGAGAGATAAAATTCTGATGTGAAAAATGTAACACACCTTTCTAAAAAGCAAGAAACGTACTTAGTAGTATTTACAAAATCTGTCATGTTCGTACTGCGAACAACCTATTCGCCTAGCGAAGTCCCCTTTTTGGCACTTGTAGTGCCTCAAAAACAGTTAAACCGCCCTTGGAAAATATCTGAGTTCGCCGTGCGAGCAATTATTTGCACTGCGAACTACCTCCCTACAAGTTTGGACAACGAACTTAGGGTCCTTTAGCTACTTACTTACAAGGTTCTCTCCTCGCTGGGACCTCGCTGCTACTTCGCCCAGCGAACATTCTCTGGCTGCTCGCTACTGTTTTCCCACCGAACACTGCAGAATCTTCACATTTCTTTGGCTTCCTTTTCCAATCTTGTGTCTTACTCATTGATGTTTTATGCCCAATTTTTGCATAATAACACACACATCAAAGAATCCAAAGGTATTGTAATACCCTAAATTTTGACCACTTAGATTTCCCATCATTGTGAAAATCATCATCACAATATGGATGTACCTTTATGCTTCATTAGTCTCCCCAAAGATGGGTGAGCATCCACTACAATCAAAATTAGGGTTTCAAGCCCTCTCTGAGTGCTTAGACAAAGGATCAATCAAGAAATGACATGATCTTTAACTTGTCTAATCTCTTAAACATCCACAATGGATCAAAAAGGACTCCCACTTCAAGGATTAAGCACAAGGCTGCTCCCTTCTAGGTGGATCAAGTCTCAAGATCGACAGTGTCACCAAATTAGGGTTTTGGTCGACCAGGGCCTCCAGATGGAAATTTTCATCTGGGCACAAGGCAATGATCCAAAACATGACCTAATATACTTCATGGAACCTCATGAACCCATGCATCAAGTCAATTTTGCCTCAGGGGATGCATTCATCAAAAATCAGGAATTAGGGTTTCTTGACCTAATTCACCCCTAAGTTGACTTTTGGGACAAACCATGAGCCAAGACCTCAAGAGATGATTTGAGGGTCTCTAATATACCATATTGATCCATTTGGAACAATGGATTGATCCAAGAAGTTTGAGCAACAAGTCTCAATTTCATCTGCACCACAATTAGGGTTTTAAGGGAAAAGTCAACTGTAACTTTGACTTTTGACCAGGACATGCTCCCAAACCCTAATACATGATTGAATATACCCTATGACACCCATGGAACATGTCCATCAAGTTTGATTTAGGTCAAGGACATGATTTCCTGAAGAATTGCACAGTTTGGAATTCATCTGATAAAAAGTCAACTGTGCACAAAAGTCAACTTTGACTTTTTGAGATTTTTCACCAAAATGGATTTTTAACCCTAAAATGATGTTAATGTATGATTTGAATCATCATTCATCAAGAAAAATCAAGAAAAGTGAGATAACTTGTAAAAGGGGTAACCATAAAACTTAGAAATTTTTCTAAGTTAAAAATAAAGTGGCAAAGGTACCAACTTTGAAGGACCATAACTCCAAAACCACAAGGCCATTTTTTGTCATCCAAAGATAGATTTGTAGCCCTCATTATCACCTACAAAAACTTCAACTACAAGTCATTCCAATTCATTAAGGATTTTGAGTTATGGAGTGATCAAAGTGGCTGAAAAGTGAAAATGTCACTTTTTCCAACACTTAGTGAAATTTTCACTAAGTCAGATTCTGCCTCACTTTTTGCCAAATGTAGGGGGATTTTTCACTTGGAATCAAAAGAGATCAAAACTAAACTTGTTCAAACAGTTGTTGTATCATGTAAGAGCTTTCCAAAATGGCCAAGAACATTGCCAAATTCAACCTACACCATGAGATACAACATTGCCAAGTTGCCTTGCTGAAATCTGTCAAGGCAAGGCAGAATTTGCAACTTTGGTCGATTTACCAAAATCAGCCAAATTCAATTGCTCCTATCCACTTGGACACCTCAGAGGATTGAATCTAAAGGGGACAATCATTGAGCCAAGCCTCCAAAGTCCATGGAACAAGAAATAGCATGTTGAACCTAGAATGGCCAAAATAGGGACAAGACTTCAAATTTGGAATGAGGCATTCAATGGAACCATCAAGGTGGCATGGACTGAGCCATTCTCATCTGAAATCAGTCAAGACTTATCCAAGACCAAGGGGACCAAAGCTCTGTGCCCTAACCTCTAGTCAATGGCAAGAGGAGACTTGGATTTTTATTTGCCAACATTGGCCAAACCTACTTACCAGCTGCCATGCACTATTCCTTGCAAAAAAAACTTGCTCTACTATAAATAGAGCTCAATTGTGGTCAGTTTGAGTACACCAAAGCCATCTAACAGATGCTTTCCTCAAAATCTCTTCTTTCACTCCAATTTTGCCTTCTAAGGCAAGTCACTATCGGATTTTGAGTTTGAGAGCAATTCCAATCAAACCAATCACTCACACACCTCACATACATCACATATGAGCTGATCAAACACTTAGATTACTTCTGAAACATCAATTTCACAAAATCACCAGCTGGTTGCTCAAGGTTTTAACCAAAGTGCAGCTGAGGTACCACAAAATGATCCAGCCAATTTCAATCAAGTCCAACCATCCAAACACACTCCATAGGGTGTAGGGAAGCTGTTCAGATCATCACCACTCATCTGTAACACCTCCAAATCAAAAATCACTTTGTACTTGCTGTCACGGCCTAGAGGTAAGCACATACTTGGTCATCTCTCAATCTATGCACAATAATTTGGCCATATGTTCATAATCATGCATGGAATGTTTTCCCTCAATTAATTGCATTGTTTGAATCGTGTATCAAAAATCCTAGCCTTCATGCAGAAATTAGGGTTCTTGAGGTTTCTTCGTGATTTCATGTTTTATGTTTAATTTAAATGAAATTAAGTGTTATAGACATGATCGTGAGGTTGAGACGAGCATAATGATATGTGGATTGCATGATATGATTACGTATTCATGGAGATTGGATAGAAAATGCAAATCTGAGAAACCAAGAACACGCGCGTGTTCTTCAGCTGTTCTTGGCGCCATTTTTCATAAATTCAAATATTTGAATTTTGTGATTTTGTTTAATTGATTCAAAAATTAATTTCTCTCTGAGTTTTAATGATTTTGAGTTGATTCTTTTTTTAATAATTCACAAAAATGTTAAAATATTTTATTTTATCAAAAAATCCCAAAAATATTATTTATTTCATATAATTGATATTTTTGCAAAGAATTAATATTTTAATTGTTTTTGACATTTTAAATATTTTTTCTACATTGATTTTGCAACTTTTAATGCTTTCTAATTAGTTTGTAGGTCAATACTTAATTTTTGAAGCATTAATCCAAAATCACAATTTGTTTTTCATATGTAAAACAATTTTGATCATTTTTAATTGAATTTTTATTCAATTAAATACATTTTTGAAAACAAATTAGGGTTTTGGATTAATTCAACCCTCATAAATCATTTTCAAACCTTTTTGGGCCTCTTGAGAGAGTCTAAGACCCATCCCCCCTTGTACAAAAACTTTTTGGGCCTCACTCATTGTATAAGTCCCTCTGTACAAGTAAACGGCGCGAGCGTCGCCCGTTTAAAAATATAAATCATCTGGGCCTCTCCTTGAGCTATAAGACCCATTCAAAACACTTTGGGCCTCTATTAGAGTGTAAGACCCAATCCCCCTTTTAACCAAAACATTTTGGGCCTCACTTATTGTATAAGTCCCTCTACGTTAAAAGAAAACCTCGGCGCGATCGCCATTTTTAAACGAAAAATCATTTGGGCCTACCCTCGTGTTATAAACCCCACTCTTTTTTTCTTTAAACCTTTTTGGGCCTCTTGAGAGAGTGTAAGACCCATCCCTTTGTACAGAAAACCTTTTTGGGCCCCAGTCACTTGTATAAGTCCCGCTGTACAAAGTCAAACAGTGCGCTCACTGATAAAACCCTGGGCCTCTCCTTGAGCTGTAAGCCCCAAATCTTTCTTTTTCAAAGCATTTACTCCTTTGATTTTGAATATACGGTTGTTTTCAATCTTTCTTTGTTGAACAACTAACCAAACAGCATGGAAGCACTCCAACCGAGTAAGTGGTTATCGCTTTCATTTACTGCTTTCATATTATAAACTGTATTGTGGGGCTGCTCACTGTAAGTCTCTTTTCATAAACTCATATCTACTGTGTAATAATAGTATAGATATTTTGAGTTTCCCCGGCTACTACGTCTAGAACTAGGTGACGCCGTTTCATTTATTCGTAGAAATAGACGCCTAGATCCCCAATAGGAGCACCAGAAACAGTCTTCTCTTCGGCTGTCCTCCTTAGGAATCGTCAAGAAGCTCTACTCCCCAAGATGAATGTATTCTCCGTGAATGGCATCTTTGAGTTTCTTCTAAATTCTCGAACTTTCCTGACTTGATCTATTCCTTGTGGATAGCTTGCCTTGAATGCCTCGGGGTTTGGGTACCCACTACGGTCATAATCTTGGACCTTAACTAAGGAACCCTCTTCAAAAGCTAAAAGTCGCTGAATAGTAAACCTCGCACATTTACCAGTGGTTTTTTTTCTTTAAAAGAGTTATCTCTCCTAATGGAAAGGAGATGATAGACCCACGGGCTTCTTAAAAGCATCAGCCTCCTCTTGGGCATTATTCAAGGACCCTACGGCTTCTTAGAAGTATTCACAGCCTCCTCTTAGGCTTCGTATAATGATCTCTTCCTCCGGGAATGATAGCCTCCTCTTGGGCTTCGTACAAGGACCCGTCGGCTTCTTAAAAGTTTCCAGCCTCTTCTTGGGCTTCGTACAAATTGTCCCGACGACCTCCTAGAGGTATAGGAACAGAACTTAGTCATCTCCATAAAACAGTCATTTCATAGAGTCTACTACTGTTTCTCAAAGCATAGTACAAAAGATAAAACTCTAGACACGGACAGTCTAACTTCCTTGAGTCTCAAAAGACATTCTCAAGTGACCCCTTCGTTAAATAAGAAGGAAACCCGCAGACTCGGACAGTCTCAACACCCTTTGGATTTCCAGTTTCCTCAAAGAAAAGGAGACCACCCCGATCCTCAGATCTAACCCATGAGTACAGTGATGCTCATATAAGAACTGATTTTCTCTTTCAAAATCAGTATACTGGACCTGTCACTTAACTGACATAGCCTCCTCTTAGGCTTTGTATAAGAAAACCACTGGTTGATCCAATTAACCTTTTAGCATCAAAGTTGTGCCTCGTTCACAGTACACAAACATCAACAACTCCTTTCCCTTCATCTAATCGCTGTAAGCGGCAAGCCTCTGGATCATCTATATCCACGCCACTGTCCCTCTTTTAGCATGAGAAATTCCTAAGGAAAGATGGCATTGCTCTACACTGAGTTAAAGTCTTCTCCTTCAGGTTAAAACCCTTTCTTCAGAAATTATGGCATTACTCGGATCCGCGTATCCCAGTTAAAGTAATTCTCCTTCTCCCCTCTTTAGAGATGACAAATTCTCTCTAAAGTCGAGGTCTTTCAGCTTCACGTCTTGGGCTTTGAACAAGACACAAATAAACCTTTCAGCTTCACATCTTGGGCTTTGATCAAGATACAAATCACCTTTCGCTTCACGTCTTGGGCTTTGAACAAGACACCAAAAACCAATTTCCTCCCATAGAATAGGAGGAACTACGAACGCTCTGATTTCCCTATTTCGGTAAACGGGAATACGTAGGCATAAGATCGAAAGAAAAGATCTTAGCGAGCACAATCAACAAAAAACCCAAATCCCATATCTCAATCAATCAAAAGCAGTATTTCAAAAGCATCAGTCCTAACATCCTAAACCTTGTTCCCCGCCAGAAACCTTCTGCCCAGGTAAAAAAGAAAGAAAACAGTATTGGCGAAAATACAAATAACCAGTACAAAGGCCCCCCACATTGATAGCATCCGTAACCTAACAGACCGCTGTTTAAACTCAGTATGCAAAGCAGGGTTAATTAGAGACATCTATTTCCCTTCCTTATTCAGCTCACAATAGGATAAAAAATGAATCGACCTGTAGTTCAAGCTCAACCGCAGAGAGCGACCAGCGCTTAAGAACCGCGTCCAAAATCGCTCGCTACAGAAAAGTGGCGCCCACCGTGGGGCCAAATCTTCTTTCTTAAACGTTTAAGGTGGAAACCTTGGACAAACCTTTTTTCTCTTCACTTGTGTGAATATGACAGATTGGGGCTTCCGCCGGGGAACCCATTTCTGTCAGGAACTTAGGAATCATAGCTTTATAAGTCTAGGATGATTAGGACAAATATATATACTGCTTTTCCTAATTGCTATACGTGTTTATTTTTCTGCTACTGGGAATGCGTGTGATGCCGCATGTGGTGAGAATGAGTATACACTTAAGATAAGTGATGGCGACGGGGTCGACCATCAACCTCAGTGGAGGCTGACCAACGCAACCCATTCACTCTTCTAGCCAATGGGCCGGTTGTTAAGTCTGAGAAGCTGAGGAGCCAAACCCTTTCGTAGTGGGGAAACTATCGGAAATAGTTGTTACGCGATACTACCCTCATTTGAGGCTGGTGATCTATTCTCGGTGAATGGCACTTACTCTAAGATTGCTCTACAACTCGCTGGCGATCCGCTTGTTGTTTTGCTTTCCTGGGAGGAGCTGATGATAATGAGTACAGGTACAAAAATCACCCTAGTATAAACCTTTGGGGATGGGTAGAGCCTTGACTTCATGACAACGACCCTCTGACCCCATGGTCTTTCTATGTTTTTGTGTGCTGCATTCATGCATTCGTTTAATAAAACATTAAAACATTCAAAAAACTTTCTCTTCTAGTCTCTCTGTTTTTCAAATTAAACTAAGACTGTGATTGCAAATATCAGAGAAGAGGATTACATTAATGGATTTCGGTAGAAGGAGAACTCACCAGTATACCTTCAAGGTTCCAAAACTAGGGGATTTGAAAAGGTTAGCAAGGATGATCGTTAACCCAGAGGCTTTCAGAGCCAAGCACGGTGGTTTGCTACCACTGTTAAGAGTCCATGTAATTAAGGGGATCATGGACGCGCTCATTCAATTCTACGATCCGGTTTATCACTGTTTCACATTCCCGGATTACCAGCTTGCACCAACGCTGGAGGAGTATTCTCATCTGACTGATTTACATATCACTGATCGAGCTCCATTTTTTGGACTGGAAGAAATTCCAAAGAATCAGACTATTGCAATAGCAATTCATTTGGACGAGTCTGAGGTCAGGACTCACATGACCACTAAGGGTGGCATCCAAGGTTTGCCAGCCCAGTTCTTGACAAAAAAGGCTCTATACTTCGCTAGTATAGGGAACGAGACTGCTTTTGAAAGCATCTTTGTCTTGCTCACCTACGGGTTATTTTTGTTTCCCAACATCAATAACTTCGTCGATATCAACACTATTAAGGTTTTTCTCATTGGAAACCCTGTGCCGACTTTGCTTGCAGATGCGTATCATTCTGTACACTTGGGAAATTTGTACAGCGGAGGAGAGATCACATGCTGTGTACCTTTACTTTACAAATGGTTTATCTCTCACTTGCCCAAGTCTGCTATTTTTTGGGATTGCAAGAGTGTCTTACGTTGGTCGCAGAAGATCATGTCTCTTACCAACTCTGATATAGATTGGTGTAATAGGATTTATGAGGGAATTAGAATCATTGACCGTTGTGGAAACTTCCCCAGCGTACCCCTCATAGGAACTAAAGGAGGAATCAACTATCATCCAATATTGGTTCTTCGTCAATTTGGATACCCAATGAGACACATCCCACTGGGTGTTCATCTGGAAGGTATTTTCTTCAAAGAAGGAGAAAGTGACAGAGCACTAAAGACGGAAATAGTGCAAGCTTGGAAACATGTTCATAAGAAAGGACGAGAGTCTCTGGGAAAACCGGACTGTGTCTCGGTGGAGCCTTATCTCCACTGGGTACAAACCAGAGCTCTCAAGCTAAAGATGCCTTATCCTCGTTACGGAATTCTTTAGCCGAGGGAATCTGTCACGTACTTCATGACAGAAACTGAAAGGCTTCAGGTTACTCTCAACAAAGTTCAAAAGGAAAGAAGATCTTGGAAGAACAAGTACCGCACCCTCGACGTAGAGTGTATCCAAATACAACAACTACTAAAAGAGAAAGATGCTCTGATTGAAATTTTGGAGCAGCATGCTGTAGAGAATCAAGATGACCAAAGGAATTTGCTCGCTCCTTTCACCTGGCAAAGGAATGACAACCCAACAACGGCCCAAGCGCCCCGGTCAAAGAAGAGGACTCGGGACCCATTAGTTTAGGTTTCTGTTTCTGCACTTTGTAATCTACTGTATTTCCATTTCTGTAATCCTTTGGAATTCAATAAAAAGGGGTTTCCCCACTGTTTGATATTTTCAATCTAATTGTCGAAGTTTATTTTGATTAAACAAAAAAACAACAATTAATATAATCATTGCATTCATCATTCTCACATCGCGTATTCTCCTTACCTACGAATCTCACGTTTGTGTCTCGATTCTAGAGTCAAACTGTCTCATTCGTACAATACTCGGGCCAATCGTCAGAAAAAGATGGATGATCTTGAGGATGAAAACAGAGAGTTGAAAGAAGAGATCGACGCTCTGAGAGAGGATATGAGAAAGCTTCGTAACGACATGCAAGCCATGGCAGAAGCTCAGCTACAAAGAACTGTGATCTCAGAGATCACCTCAACGCCCATCATAGAAAAGTATGATCCTAGGTATCAGATGCCGAAAGATCGTCCTTGGGGCATGCCTGTTAACTATATCCCGGAAGGATATGTTCCGCCGATCACTGAAGATCAGGGAATCGCAACAGAAGCCGCTGGGCCTGAAGGTTACAAACTTCGGGAAAGCGAAGATGCCAGGGGCATACTCAAGACTCCTGAAGGTTACAAACTTTGGGAGGCGCTAAGACTTACTGCCGTAGTCACGGTACCACCCCCTATGGTGCACACTGTCCCGGAAGGACAGATTCCACAGACACCTTCTGGTAAGAAGGAAACTATGTTTGACAGAATGGATGAATTCCAGGAGCAGTTCTTGGAAATGCAGAAAGAGCTGCAAGCCATTCACGGTCAGGATCTATTTGGAAAGGACGCTGCAGACCTCTGCTTGGTCCCAAATGTGAAAGTCCCGCACAAATTCCAAGTGTCCGACTTTGAAAAATACAAGGGTAACTCTTGCCCTCAGAGCCATCTGGTGATGTACGCTCGGCGGATGTCAGCTCAGACGGAGAATCAGGACCTACTGATTCACTACTTCCAGAATAGTTTAACCGGTGCCGCGCTCAAATGGTGTATGGGTTTAAACCGTACTACGATCAGTACATTCAGAGATCTTGGTACTGCCTTCGTCCAACAATACAAGTACAATTTGGACATGGCACCCGACAGAGATCAACTCAGATCAATGTCACAAAAGGACAAGGAAACCTTTAAGGAGTATGCTCAAAGGTGGCATGAAATTGCCGCTCAAATTTGTCCACCTCTTGAGGAAAAAGAGATGACAAAAATCTTCTTAAAGACCTTAAGCTCATTTTACTATGACCGAATGATTGCCAGTGCACCCAGTGATTTCACCGAAATGGTCGGCATGGGTGTACGTCTTGAGGAAGCCGTCCGAGAAGGACGTTTGGTAAAAGACACTGGATCAACGAGCGGTACTAAAAAATACGGTAGTGCTCTCCCTAAGAAAAAAGAGCAAGATATTGGGAATATCTCTCTCGGAAAGCAAAGGCGACGTTATCAGCCAGTAGTAGCTGTTACTCCTGCTATCGGCCCCGCGCCTGTTCCTATGTATCAACCTCAGGTTGCGCAGAGCCAACCTGACCAACAAAGGACACAACAGCCTCTTCAGCAGGCTCGTCCTCCATATAACAGCAACTGTACAACACGGCCACCAGGATTTGATCCTATACCCGTAACGTACGCAGAGATGTTTCTGTTACTGCTGGCTAAGGGGCACATCCAGACTAAGTCTCCCCTTTCAGTTCTGGAAAATCCTCCTTTTTGGTTTAAAGCGGATCAAACATGCCCTTATCATCAAGGAGGTTCAGGGCATAACATTGAGACTTGTCTCAATTTCAAATCCGACGTGCAAAAGCTTGTTAGGAGCGGGCTCTTATCTTTCAAAGATACGAATCCTAATGTTCTTACGAACCCGCTGCCTCAACATGAGAAAGCTGCAGTCAATCTGATTGAGAAAGAGACTAACAATGTCTATCAAAGTCATGATGTACTCTTGTTAAAGACCAATCTGGTCAAGATGCATTGTAGACAGAGTGGATATGGCCATGTGCCACCTCATAATTATCACCAGTGTGATATCTGCTCTAAAGACAACCAGGGATGTTCTGTAGTGCAAGCAGCTCTACAGGAACAAATGGAACTTGGATGGATCCAAGAGCACCGAGTTCATGGAGTTAACATGGTTTACACGAATTCTAACGTCATTCAAAACCACGGTATCTGTGCAATGAATGTCAACTTGGTGGCGATGCACTCAAGGCAAAGCCAGTATCATAATCTGCCGCGGCACGATTACAGTTCCTGTCTGACTTGCTCGGTAAACAAACAGGGATGCTCTTTCATACAAGAGGCCCTCCAGCGTCAGATGGATCTTGGATGGATCCAAGACTACCATGATAGGAACTCCTATCAAATCAACATGGTTCAGATCTTTGACATTCGCGTGATGAATACCAACCTGGTAGAGTTACATGCTGAGCAGGTCCGACTTGGATTCTTAATATCACATGATTATCAAAACTGTAAAGCGGGTTGCGAAAACGATCGAGGTTGTACCCTTGTCCAGGAGGCACTTCAACACTTGTTAAATCACTGGTGGATGCCAATCTATATGAACGAAGATACTCAGCAGATTAGTATCAATCACAGGAATCCTACTCGTCGTCAAAGTCAGGATGTCCGATCAATGGAAGATAACCTAGTGAGGTTACATTGCATTCAAAGTGGGCATGGCCAGGTGCCACCACACGACTATGACAGTTGTAGCGTCTGTTCGGAAAGTAACCAAGGGTGTTACCTTGTGAGGGCAGCTCTTCAGGGTCAGGTCGATCATGGAGAAATTCGTCCATATCCAGGTTCAGGACCCATCATTTGGTCGCAGAACTACCTTGCCGAGCAAGTTGAGGATGTTGTCACAATCTTTGGTCATCACAGGACCAGGGATGTTTTTGCCATCATCCCTCTACTTGATGAATCTAAAGTTCCCAACCAGGAACGGATCGAGATTACTTACGATGGTCAGAAAAATCAGAAGGTTCCCATAGTCATCTATCTACCGGGGCCACTACCGTATGAATTAACTAAGGCAATCCCTTACAAATACGGTGCAACAATAATCGAGAATGGAAAGGAAATTCCAATACCCTCCGTCGTGAATATTGCAGACATCAGTCGTGTAACACGGAGCGGTCGAATCTTCAACCGAGGGGTTGGAGAATCCAACAAAGAAAAGGAACTTCAGGCAGAAATTCCTGATCCACCAGTCGGTCAATCTAGTAATCCCGACTTTTCAAAAGACAAAGATGAGATGCTAAAGCTCATCCAAAGGAGTGAATATAACATTGTTGATCAACTGTTACAGACTCCTTCAAAGATCTCAGTATTATCACTGTTACTCAGTTCAGAAGCACACAGAGAGGCTCTACAGAAAGTCTTGGAGCAAGCCTTTGTGGAACAAGATGTAACAATCAGGCAGTTCGATAGCATTGTCTCTAACATCACTTCCTGCAACAATTTGGGATTTAGTGATGAGGAATTACCTGAAGAGGGTCGCCGTCATAACATGGCACTCAATATCACAGTTAACTGCCAGGGCGATGCTTTAGCCAACGTACTGGTAGACACAGGGTCAGCCCTGAATGTTATGCCGAAGTCCACCTTGATGCAATTATCATTCAAGGGCCCTCCGATGAGAGTCAGCGAGGTCGTCGTCAAAGCATTCGACGGATCCAGAAAAACAGTTATCGGCGAAGTTGATCTTCCCATAACTATTGGTCCTCACACTTTCCAAATCACTTTCCAGGTCATGGACACCCGAGCAACATACAGTTGTTTATTAGGAAGGCCTTGGATACATCAGGCTGGAGCGGTTACTTCAACCCTCCACCAAAAGCTAAAGTTCATCAAGAACGATGAACTTGTCACGGTTTGTGGGGAACAAGCCTTGCTTGTGAGTAACTTATCATCATCTACTTGTGTGGAACCCGAGGAGGTTATTGGAACTTAGTTCCAAGCACTATCGGTGAGCAAGGACGATCAGTTCAAAGAAGGAACTTCAATTTCTTCATACAAAGATGCTATCAAAGCGGTCGAGAGTACCGATACGACAGGATGGGGACGGCTTGTCATTCCTATTGACAATAAAACAAAGAAGGGTCTTGGTTTTTCTGCGACCTGTACCCAGACAGCCGCCAACGATGAAAGTCTTCATCCCATTCAAAACTTCTTCCACAGTGGAGGTTTTCTCCACCCAGTGTCTCAGACAGTTCATGCTATCAATGAGGAAGATCCCTCTGACGCAGATGAAGAGTGGAAGTCCTATCTTAATGAGGACGGTTATATGTCTCAGGAAGAGGTGCCTATGCCTTTTTGCTTTCCTACAGAAAGTCCAAGATTTATACCAAGATCAGATGTCGAAATGATCTACGGAGATTGTGATCCGGAAGGATGCCGTGCTTCGCCAAATTCATTAGAGGAGGACACTCTGATGAAAGACAACTTTGACCACAATTACTATGGCCCGATGGATGGCCTGCCAATGTGGCAGCCTTACCCAGGAAACTTGGGGCAAGAAAGTCAACCGAGTAATGAAACTCAGCTGAGCATCATTGAACAGAATACCTGTGTCCCCACCATGTCATGGGATCAACACTCAGGTCATTCAGAAACTACTAAACATGAAGATGAATTGTCAACATTTGCAGGACTAGAATTCATCAACTATGCTTTTCCCGAGGTCAACGTCATCGAGAGGGATGACTCCTCCAGTTCCACAGAAGTGTGGGACACCTTGGGACAACCGAGTGGAAGATACGACTATATGGTCAAGTACACCGCTCCCGAAAGCTCTCGTATCAGGCTCGAAGATATCCAGCTAACTGGATGGGGAGATACAGCTGAGAGCACAAATGCTATGCAAAATACAACAGAGGAATCCTCCTACGACAATTCTGCTTGGGAGACAGATTCCAATGGTCCTGCTCCACTAGAAATCAGCGTCATTTCTGAAGACAAATCAAGGAAGGTGCCAGACTTTGTGATTCACCGAGGAGTTCGCCGCCAATGGGTTACCGTCGAGGTTCCGAAGGTCGTTCGTCAGTCAAATTAATTGCCATCTTTAACCTTTCACCCTGCCCAGGTGAAACGGATATTTTGATAGGGCTCGTTTTCTGTAAATTTCCCTCTTCGCTTTGCCCAAAGCGACAGAGTTTTGTTTTATAGGGCTGTAGTTTCAAGAGTCGACTTGTTCATTAATAAAATAACGTCGTTCTGTAATTTCCGCATTAATTGCTGTTTTCTCTTTTTGCTTTTTCAGAAAATGGTAATCCTAAAAAACATTCAATAATAAAAACAAGCAGTAAAATCAAAACACTGCACACACTTACATTTTCTCTATCTCTTCTAAACACGAATCATCACGTCATGCAGATTGCTTGTTTTATACCCCGTTGAAACATACGATCCGATGCCTTCTCCCAACTTTGAGTTCCCGTTATTCGAGGCTGAAGAAGAAAATGACGACCAAATTCCAGAAGAGATCTCCCGACTACTTAGACAAGAGGAAAGGTCCATCGAACCTCACAAAGAGCCGTTGGAAACGGTAAACCTGGGTTCAGAAAAAGAGAGAAAAGAAATCAGGATCGGAGCACTGCTCAGTCCAACTGCCAGAGAGGGTTTGATAAAGCTTCTCAAAGAATTTCCCGATGTATTCGCTTGGTCCTATCAGGATATGCCAGGGTTGGATACCAGCATCGTGGAACATCACTTACCGTTGAGATCAGAATGTCCGCCAGTAAAGCAAAGGTTGAGACGGACTCACCCGGACATGGCTATCAAAATCAAGGAGGAGGTACAGAAACAGATCGACGCGGGTTTCCTCGCTACATCTGAATATCCTCAATGGTTAGCCAACATTGTACCCGTTCCCAAAAAGGACGGAAGGGTCAGAATGTGTGTTGATTACAGAGATCTGAACAAGGCAAGTCCAAAGGACGACTTTCCTTTACCACACATTGACATGTTGGTTGACAGCACAACAAAGTTCAAAGTATTCTCCTTCATGGATGGATTCTCGGGCTATAACCAGATCAAAATGGCGCCGAAAGACATGGAGAAAACTTCGTTCATTACCCCATGGGGTACCTTTTGTTACAAGGTAATGTCGTTCGGTTTGAAGAATGCCAGGGCAACCTATCAAAGGGCCATGACTACTCTGTTTCATGACATGATACACAAGGAAATCGAAGTGTATGTCGATGATATGATTGCAAAATCAAAAATAGAGAGTGAGCACGTTGAACATCTGTCAAAATTGTTCGAACGTCTAAGAAAATTCAAGCTCCGCTTGAATCCCAACAAGTGCACCTTCGGTGTCCGTTCGGGGAAATTACTGGGGTTCATCGTCAGCCAGAAAAGAATTGAAGTTGATCCTGACAAGGTCAAGGCCATTCAAGAAATGCCTTCTCCGAAAACTGAAAAACAAGTCAGAGGATTCCTGGGACGTTTGAACTACATCTCCAGATTCATATCCCTTATGACCGCGACGTGTGCGCCAATTTTCAAATTACTCAAAAAGAACCAGGATTGCGTTTGGTCAGAAGATTGCCAAACCGCCTTCGACAGTATCAAGGAATATCTGTTGAATCCTCCGATTCTATCACCTCCAGTGGAAGGAAGACCACTGATCATTTACCTCATAGTCCTAGAGGACTCAATGGGATGTGTACTTGGCCAACAAGACGAAACTAAAAGGAAAGAGTCTACCATTTACTATCTAAGCAAGAAATTCACCGACTGTGAGACTCGGTACACGATGCTTGAGAAAACTTGTTGCGCTTTGGCTTGGGCAGCCAAACGTCTTCGCCAGCACATGATTCGTCATACTACTTGGTTGGTCTCCGAAATGGATCCAATCAAGTACGTTTTCGAAAAACCTGCTCTCACGGGAAGGATTGCCCGTTGGCAGATGCTGTTATCAGAATATGACATAGAGTACCACGCTCAGAAAGCCGTTAAAGGAAGTAATTTAGCCGATCATTTGGCTCATCAACCGATTGACGATCAAGAATCAATCGGGTTTGACTTCCCAGACGAAGATGTCATGTATCTAAAGATGAAAGATTGCGATGAACCGCTACCCAGTGAAGGGCCAGAACCAGGTTCCCAGTGGGGACTTATCTTTGACGGAGCAGTCAATCATTATGGAAACGGAATTAGGGCAATCATTGTTACCCCTCAGGGTTCCCACATTCCTTTCACTGCCAGACTTACATTCAAATGTACGAACAACGAGGCCGAATACGAAGCATGTATCATGGGTCTCGAAGAAGCGATTGATTTAAGGATAAAAAACTTGGACGTATACGGCGATCCAGCCCTGGTTATTAACCACATAAAAGGAGATTAGAACACATACCAATCATGATTGATTCCTTACAAAGACTATGCAAGAAGGTTGTTACCCTTCTTCAACAGAGTCGACTTTCATTACATCCCTCGTGGTGAGAATCACATGGCTGATGCATTAGCCACTCTCTCTTCCATGATTAGTGTAGGTCAATGGAATGACATACCTAAGATCGACATAATGCGCCTTGAACGGCCCGCTTACATCTTCGCGATTGAAGCAGTCATAGACGACAGACCTTGGTATCACGATATCAAATGATTCCTTCAGAAACAAGAGTACCCATCTGGGGCACTCAGAAAAGATAGAAAGACCCTCAGAAGATTGGCTGGAAACTTCTTCCTGAGCGGTGACACTCTTTATAAGAGAAATTTTGACATGGTCTTGCTCCGATGCGTCGACAGACCAGAAGCAGACATGCTTATGAAAGAAATTCATGAAGGATCCTTTGGCACTCATGCCAACGGACACACAATGGCGAGAAAAATTCTCAGGGCCGGGTATTATTGGTTGACCATGGAATCCGACTGCTACAAGTACATGAGGAGGTGTCACAAGTGTCAGATATACTCCGACAAAATTCATGTACCGCCATCACATCTCAAAGTTCTTTCTTCCCCGTGGCCTTTTTCCATATGGGGAATCGACATGATTGGTATTATTGAGCCCAAGGCTTCAAACGGACATCGGTTCATCCTGGTAGCCATTGACTATTTCACCAATTGGGTCGAAGCAGCGTCATTCGCCAATGTAACCCGACAAGTGGTGGTCCGATTTATCAAAAACAATATCATCTGCCGTTATGGTGTTCCAAGCGAGATCATTACTGATAATGGATCTAACTTGAACAATAAGATGATGAAAGAGTTGTGCGCAGAGTTCAAGATCGAACACCATAACTCATCTCCCTACCGACCCAAGATGAACAGAGCGGTAGAAGCGGCTCACAAGAACATCAAGAAGATTGTTCAAAAGATGATTGTAACCTATAAAGATTGGCACGAAATGCTACCCTTTGCTCTTCATGGTTATCACACATCTGTCCGTACTTCAACAGGGGCAACCCCTTTCTCTCTAGTATATGGCATGGAGGCAGTGCTCCCCATAGAAGTAGAGATCCCATCAATCCGGGTATTGATGGAAGCGAAGCTCACCGAAGCTGAATGGTGTCAAAGTCGACACGACGACCTGAACCTGATCGAAGAGAAGCGAATCACGGCACTATGCTACGGTCAGTTGTATCAATAGAGAATGAAGAGGGCGTTCGAAAAAAGGTCCGACCTCGTGTCTTTAGGAAATGAGACCTTGTGCTCAAGAAGATACAATCATTTCTCACTGATTCTCGGGGCAAATGGACCCCAAATTATGAGGGCCCCTATGTGGTCACGAAAGCTTTCTCAGGCGGCGCCTTGAGACTTGCAACCATGGACGGAGAGGAATTTGCCTACCCCACGAATGTTGATGTAGTCAAGAAATACTTCGCCTAAAACTAAAAAAAAAAAAAGTCTCGGTGGATTGAAAACCCGAAAGGGCGGTCCAGGCAAAAGTTAGAGACATGAAAAGAATCATCCCGATGGATTGGAAATCTCATAGTACAATCCAGGCAAAAGTTAGGGATAATGGCAAGTAACTATGTTCAACAGAGGCAAGTCCCTCAGCAGCAGTTGCATCATCATCCGTCAGGAAAACTCCAGTCAAGGTCATCTTCGACAGAAGCTCAGGATGTCCCGAATTCAAAGTTGGTAGAAGGATAGTGGTCGTTATGTTTCAACGTAGCCCTTTTCCCTGTAAATTACCATTTTCTAACTTTGTATATACTCTTTGGAATCACGCGTTTGGCTGATCTCCATCTTATCAATAAAATTTGAGCCCTTGTGCTTTTGTTTGTAATTCTTTACTTGTTTTAGCTTTACAGAACGACGTTGTTTAAACTTAATTAGCGATTCTTGAAATAAAACAAAAATAAATTTACTTGTTAAACTTTTTCTGCTTTTAAATTAAAGATGGCATTTCTTTTGACTGTTGAACATCAGAAGAACATCGATCGCTTCTCCCGAAATAAGCGGACTTCAAAGTGCAGAATCAAAGTACTCCTTCTAAGCCAGTATGCCTGAATGAAGGGATCAACTGTGTCAGAGACCTTGTTTCGTCTGACACGCCTCGGCCGAGTTCTCATCTCCTAAGCCCGATCAACATAGCTCCCAACGGGACTATCTCTCCTAAGCAAGGTGGAATTGCTATTTTGAACCAACGGTATTTCTTCGCCCCGCGATGGCCGAGTATCCAATTGTGTTCATCCATTAGTCTGTATGTCGCGTCTGTTTTGTCAGCATATACATACGTACTTCATGCATTTTTGATTTGCATTTACATTTCATATTGCATCGTTATCACTCTAGTCGGTCTTGTCCCCTAGTGATAAACAGTTTTCTCAATCGAGTTTGTCAGTTCTTTCCTCGTCAGGAAGTGTTGCGTCTGCACAATCTCGCCACCAGTGTATCTTTAGATCAGAGTCGGCACGTGGCCACTTTGATAATTTGAACCTCTGAAAGATCAGAGAACCTTCAACAGATGTCACTCTTCGCCATTAAAGATGATATCCTTGCTTTCCCGGATTAAGGAAAATCCACAGAGAAAGCCTCGTGATCAGAGATTCGGCAGCACGCCAGTTTTGCTCCGAAAAACCACTGATGAGAAGGTCATTGGCACCTCAAAATTGGACCCCATCATATGGCGTTTCTCCGGGAAGATCCCGAGAAAAGTATGATGAAAGATCCCAAATGAAAACAGTCTCTCAAGAGACTCGCTTTCCCCAGTAGAAACAAATGGCGTCTCCAACGGAGAAGTTTGTACAACTCTACAACTCAGACGACTGGGGTCCCCAGCAAGTCTGACAACAAAACATTTTCTACTCAAATGGCATCTCCCCAGGAAAATTCGGCGAGAAGTTTGAAGGAAAACCGCTACACATAGCGTCCCTTGTCAATAAAGTTTATTGACAAAAGAAACTAAGACCAGTTCCTTGGTAGGAAACCAGGATCGAGGGGAAGTTTATTTCAAAAGAAACTAAGACCAGTTCCTTGGTAGGAAACCAGGATCGAGGGGAAGTTGACAAAAGAAACTAAGACCAGTTCCTTGGTAGGAAACCAGGATCGAGGGGAAGTTTATTTCAAAAGAAACTAAGACCAGTTCCTTGGTAGGAAACCAGGATCGAGGGGAAGTTTATTTCAAAAGAAACTAAGACCAGTTCCTTGGTAGGAAACCAGGATCGAGGGGAAGTTGACAAAAGAAACTAAGACCAGTTCCTTGGTAGGAAACCAGGAACGAGGGGAAGTTCATTTCAGAGACTGAGACCAGTTCTTGGTAGGAAACCAGGATCGAGGGGAAGTTTATTTCAAAAGAGACTGAGACCAGTTCTTGGTAGGAAACCAGGATCGAGGGGAAGTTTACCTTTTCTAAGCATCATTGCTTAGCTAAAGAAGATGAATGCGTAAGCTACCATTCATAACCACCATCAAAATTTCGGGTATTCCGATATTTAATCCTCTTGCACCCCGAATGCCCGAATCCCTTCGTCATTCAAACCTTCGGGTCCAAGAAGATTAAATAGGGGCATCTGTAATACCCCAAATTTTGACCACTTAGATTTCCCATCATTGTGAAAATCATCATCACAATATGGATGTACCTTTATGCTTCATTAGTCTCCCCAAAGATGGGTGAGCATCCACTACAATCAAAATTAGGGTTTCAAGCCCTCTCTGAGTGCTTAGACAAAGGATCAATCAAGAAATGACATGATCTTCAACTTGTCTAATCTCTTAAACATCCACAATGGATCAAAAAGGACTCCCACTTCAAGGATTAAGCACAAGGCTGCTCCCTTCTAGGTGGATCAAGTCTCAAGATCGACAGTGTCACCAAATTAGGGTTTTGGTCGACCAGGGCCTCCAGATGGAAATTTTCATCTGGGCACAAGGCAATGATCCAAAACATAACCTAATATACTTCATGGAACCTCATGAACCCATGCATCAAGTCAATTTTGCCTCAGGGGATGCATTCATCAAAAATCAGGAATTAGGGTTTCTTGACCTAATTCACCCCTAAGTTGACTTTTGGGACAAACCATAAGCCAAGACCTCAAGAGATGATTTGAGGGTCTCTAATATACCATATTGATCCATTTGGAACAATGGATTGATCCAAGAAGTTTGAGCAACAAGTCTCAATTTCATCTGCACCACAATTAGGGTTTTAAGGGAAAAGTCAACTGTAACTTTGACTTTTGACCAGGACATGCTCCCAAACCCTAATACATGATTGAATATACCCTATGACACCCATGGAACATGTCCATCAAGTTTGATTTAGGTCAAGGACATGATTTCCTGAAGAATTGCACAGTTTGGAATTCATCTGATAAAAAGTCAACCGTGCACAAAAGTCAACTTTGACTTTTTGAGATTTTTCACCAAAATGGATTTTTAACCCTAAAATGATGTTAATGTATGATTTGAATCATCATTCATCAAGAAAAATCAAGAAAAGTGAGATAACTTGTAAAAGGGGTAACCATAAAACTTAGAAATTTTTCTAAGTTAAAAATAAAGTGGCAAAGGTACCAAATTTGAAGGACCATAACTCCTAAACCACAAGGCCATTTTTTCTCATCCAAAGATGGATTTGTAGCCCTCATTATCACCTACAAAAACTTCAACTACAAGTCATTCCAATTCATTAAGGATTTTAAGTTATGGAGTGATCAAAGTGGCTGAAAAGTGAAAATGTCACTTTTTCCAACACTTAGTGAAATTTTCACTAAGTCAGATTCTGCCTCACTTTTTGCCAAATGTAGAGGGATTTTTCACTTGGAATCAAAAGAGATCAAAACAAAACTTGTTCAAACAGTTGTTGTATCATGTAAGAGCTTTCCAAAATGGCCAAGAACATTGCCAAATTCAACCTACACCATGAGATACAACATTGCCAAGTTGCCTTGCTGAAATCTGTCAAGGCAAGGCAGAATTTGCAACTTTGGTCGATTTGCCAAAATCAGCCAAATTCAATTGCTCCTATCCACTTGGACACCTCAGAGGATTGAATCTAAAGGGGACAATCACTGAGCCAAGCCTCTAAAGTCCATGGAACAAGAAATAGCATGTTGAACCTAGAATGACCAAAATAGGGACAAGACTTCAAATTTGGAATGAGGCATTCAATGGAACCATCAAGGTGGCATGGACTGAGCCATTCTCATCTGAAATCAGTCAAGACTTATCCAAGACCAAGAGGACCAAAGCTCTGTGCCCTAACCTCTAGTCAATGGCTAGAGGAGACTTGGATTTTCATTTGCCAACATTGGCCAAACCTACTTACCAGCTGCCATGCACTATTCCTTGCAAAACAAACTTGCTCTACTATAAATAGAGCTCAATTGTGGTCAGTTTGAGTACACCAAAGCCATCTAACAGATGCTTTCCTCAAAATCTCTTCTTTCACTCCAATTTTGCCTTCTAAGGTAAGTCACTATCGGGTTTTGAGTTTGAGAGCAATTCCAATCAAACCAATCACTCACACACCTCACATACATCACATATGAGCTGATCAAACACTTAGATTACTTCTGAAACATCAATTTCACAAAATCAAAAGCTGGTTGCTCAAGGTTTTAACCAAAGTGCAGCTGAGGTACCACAAAATGATCCAGCCAATTTCAATCAAGTCTAACCATCCAAACACACTCCATAGGGTGTAGGGAAGCTGTTCAGATCATCACCACTCATCTGTAACACCTCCAAATCAAAAATCACTTTGCACTTGCTGTCACGGCCTAGAGGTAAGCACATACTTGGTTATCTCTCAATCTATGCATATTTCCTCGCACAATAATTTGGCCATATGTTCATAATCATGCATGGAATGTTTTCCCTCAATTAATTGCATTGTTTGAATCGTGTATCAAAAATCCTAGCCTTCATGCAGAAATTAGGGTTCTTGAGGTTTCTTCGTGATTTCATGTTTTATGTTTAATTTAAATGAAATTAAGTGTTATAGACATGATCGTGAGGTTGAGACGAGCATAATGATATGTGGATTGCATGATATGATTACGTATTCATGGAGATTGGATAGAAAATGCAAATCTGAGAAACCAAGAACACGCGCGTGTTCTTCAGCTGTTCTTGGCGCCATTTTTCATAAATTCAAATATTTGAATTTTGTGATTTTGTTTAATTGATTCAAAAATTAATTTTTCTTTGAGTTTTAATGATTTTGAGTTGATTCTTTTTTTAATAATTCACAAAAATGTTAAAATATTTTATTTTATCAAAAAATCCCAAAAATATTATTTATTTCATATAATTGATATTTTTGCAAAGAATTAATATTTTAATTGTTTTTGACATTTTAAATATTTTTTCTACATTGATTTTGCAACTTTTAATGCTTTCTAATTATTTTGTAGGTCAATACTTAATTTTTGAAGCATTAATCCAAAATCACAATTTGTTTTTCATATGTTAAACAATTTTGATCATTTTTAATTGAATTTTTATTCAATTAAATACATTTTTGAAAACAAATTAGGGTTTTGGATTAATTCAACCCTCATAAATCATTTTCAAACCTTTTTGGGCCTCTTGAGAGAGTGTAAGACCCATCCCCCCTTGTACAAAAACTTTTTGGGCCTCACTCATTGTATAAGTCCCTCTGTACAAGTAAACGGCGCGATCGTCGCCCGTTTAAAAATAAAAATCATCTGGGCCTCTCCTTGAGCTATAAGACCCATTCAAAACACTTTGGGCCTCTATTAGAGTGTAAGACCCAATCCCCCTTTTAACCAAAACATTTTGGGCCTCACTTATTGTATAAGTCCCTCTGCGTTAAAAGAAAACCTCGGCGCGATCGCCATTTTTAAACGAAAAATCATTTGAGCCTACCCTCGTGTTATAAACCCCACTCTTTTTTTCTTTAAACCTTTTTGGGCCTCTTGAGAGAGTGTAAGACCCATCCCTTTGTACAGAAAACCTTTTTGGGCCCCAGTCACTTGTATAAGTCCCGCTGTACAAAGTCAAACAGTGCGCTCACTGATAAAACCCTAGGCCTCTCCTTGAGCTGTAAGCCCCAAATCTTTCTTTTTCAAAGCACTTTCTCCTTTGATTTTGAATATACTGTTGTTTTCAATCTTTCTTTATTGAACAACTAACCAAACAGCATGGAAGCACTCCAACCGAGTAAGTGGTTATCGCTTTCATTTTCTGCTTTCATATTATAAACTGTATTGTGGGGCTGCTCACTGTAAGTCTCCTTTCATAAACTCATATCTACTGTGTAATAATAGTATAGATATTTCGAGTTTCCCTGGCTACTACGTCTAGAACTAGGTGACGCCGTTTCATTTATTCGTAGAAATAGACGCCTAGATCCCCAATAGGAGCACCAGATACAGTCTTCTCTTCGGCTGTCCTCCTTAGGAATCGTCAAGAAGCTCTACTCCCCAAGATGAATGTATTCTCCGTGAATGGCATCTTTGAGTTTCTTCCAAATTCTCGAACTTTCCTGACTTGATCTATTCCTTGTGGATAGCTTGCCTTGAATGTCTCGGGGTTTGGGTACCCACTACGGTCATAATCTTGGACCTTAACTAAGGAACCCTCTTCAAAAGCTAAAAGTCGCTGGATTGTAAACCTCGCACGTTTACCAGTGGTTTTTTTTATTTAAAAGAGTTATCTCTCTTAATGGAAAGGAGATGATAGACCCACGGGCTTCTTAAAAGCATCGGCCTCCTCTTGGGCATTATTCAAGGACCCTACGGTTTCTTAGAAGTATTCACAGCCTCCTCTTAGGCTTCGTATAATGATCTCTTCCTCCGAGAATGATAGCCTCCTCTTGGGCTTCGTACAAGGACCCGTCGGCTTCTTAAAAGTTTCCAACCTCCTCTTGGGCTTCGTACAAATTATCCCGACGACCTCCTAGAGGTATAGGAACAAAACTTAGTCATCTCCATAGAACAGTCCTTTCATAGAGTCTACTACTATTTCTCAAAGCATAGTACAAAAGATAAAACTCTAGACACGGACAGTCTAACTTCCTTGAGTCTCAAAAGACATTCTCAAGTGACCCCTTCGTTAAATAGGAAGGAAACCCGCAGACTCGGACAGTCTCAACACCCTTTGGATTTCCAGTTTCCTCAAAGAAAAGGAGACCACCCCGATCCTCAGATCTAACCCATGAGTACAGTGATGCTCATATAAGAACTGATTTTCTCTTTCAAAATCAGTATACTGGACCTGCCACTTAACTGACATAGCCCCATCTTAGGCTTTGTATAAGAAAACCACTGGTTGATCCAATTAACCTTTTAGCATCAAAGCTGTGCCTCGTTCACAGTACACAAACATCAACAACTCCTTTCCCTTCATCTAATTGCTGTAAGCGGCAAGCCTCTGGATCATCTATATCCACGCCACTGTCCCTCTTTTAGCATGAGAAATTCCTAAGGAAAGATGGCATTGCTCTACACTGAGTTAAAGTCTTCTCCTTCAGGTTAAAACCCTTTCTTCGGAAATTATGGCATTACTCGGATCCGCGTATCCCAGTTAAAGTAATTCTCCTTCTCCCCTCTTTAGAGATGACAAATTCTCTCTAAAGTCGAGGTCTTTCAGCTTCACGTCTTAGGCTTTGAACAAGACACAAATAGACCTTTCAGCTTCACATCTTGGGCTTTGATCAAGATACAAATCACCTTTCGCTTCACGTCTTGGGCTTTGAACAAGACACCAAAAACCAATTTCCTCCCATAGAATAGGAGGAACTACGAACGCTCTGATTTCCCTATTTCGGTAAACGGGAATACGTAGGCATAAGATCGAAAGAAAAGATCTTAGCGAGCGCAATCAACAAAAAACCCAAATCCCATATCTCCATCAATCAAAAGCAGTATTTCAAAAGCATCAGTCCTAACATCCTAATCCTTGTTCCCCGCCAGAAACCTTCTTCCCAGGTAAAAAAGAAAGAAAACAGTATTGGCGAAAATACAAATAACCAGTACAAAGGCCCCCCCACATTGATAACATCCGTAACCTAACAGACCGCTGTTTAAACTCAGTATGCAAAGCAGGTTTAATTGGAGACATCTATTTCCCTTCCTTATTCAGCTCACAATAGGATAAAAAATGAATCTACCTGTAGTTCAAGCTCAACCGCAGAGAGCGACCAGCGCTTAAGAACCGCGTCCAAAATCGCTCGCTACAGGTATTTACAATATAATTGAAGAATCACACAAGAACATGAATTACATCCATTAAAACATGAGAAATGAGTTGAAAAATGCCAAGAAAGATAGCTCAAAATAGGTCATATTTTGCACTTAACAACTCTCCCCAGCTAGATTTTTGCTTGTCCTCAAGCAAAATATGCCCCTCATGAAAACAAGAGGATTTGCTCAAGCATAAGATTCAACCAAGAAAGGATTAATGGTTCAAATTCAACCAAGAAAAATTTTCTCAAATAAGAGGATTTAGTCAAGCAAGAAAATGCACACAAGCAACGTTCACCACTCAATAGAATCGAACAATGACAAAAAATTTAGTTCTTAAACAAATATCATGCGATGTTTCAAATAACAACTAAATTTTCATACTTGAATCACTCTAACACTCCTCTTCAGAATAAGAATGAAGAAATTAACGTGTTTGCAACCGCGGGGCAATTTCACGCACCTGACAAACAATGCTAATAACAAGTCAATTCATACATCATCTAACAATAAAAAATGAAAACATGGAAGCAAAAATATCACAAAGGGATTTTAAAGTTGTAGCTTGGTTGGGTTCACAACAAAGGGACATTTATAAAGGCCATTGAATCGAAATTGCCGATGCAAAAAGAAACATTCAATATACATGGTATTTACACATCACAACTTCATTCACCACTTTCTTTCTTCTATTGCAAACCTTCTCAAACTTTCTTTTTCACAATTATTTCATTCTTTATTTTTCTTTTTCAAACAAGCATTCTTTTTCTTTTGTTTTTCACATTCATAATCACACTTTTTCTCAATGCTTGCTTGCAATTTTTCAAAATTTTATAGCAACCTACCACTTTTTCTTTTCATTCTGCCCAACTTAAATTCAACCAAACCTCAAGTGAATTCTCCTTGCTTTTTGCGACAAGAAAATAAATTTAAAACAATGATTAAAGGTTCAAGAAGAAATATTTAGAATCTCACAAAATTCAATTATGAACTATACTTTCAAATTATGTATATAAACCAAGTTCATCACTAAAATGAGATCTAAACTATTTAGGCTCAAAGGGGTTAACGAATACTCATTACTCACGGGTAAATTACTTTTTGGATATGGTTGTGCTCAATATAAAAAAATGCCTTGATAATTTCTAACGCTTCCACAAAATCACAATAATCAAAAGATGAAGCATGAATCAAATGAATTAAACAAAGGTATCAGTCATCCTAGCATATAGTAAACAATGGAGGTTTCTCACAATTTGTGGCTTTTGGACCTAAGTGAAACAAGCATTCAAACAGGTTGCAACATGAAACAAGAATACACATTTGCACAAAGCACAAATTTCTTAAATCATTATAACATTCTATAAAGCGGTATAATTTAGCTCATATGCATTCACATGTTCAACATCCTACCATCACCATCCAAACTCGGTCAAAGTTTCATTGAATACTTTTGTACATATAGCAACCAATCTAGAAGGAGTTCTCATCATTCCTAATCACACTAGAGAAAACATTAAAGGAAACAAATATATACAAAATAGACAAATGTACAAAGCTTAAAAATATAGAAACTATTGCAATGCGATTCAATATCTAAACTCCAATCCCCGACAACGGCGCCATTTTGTTTGAACTGTAGTAAAGCGGCGAGAAGCAAAAACTTAGTTGTGAAGGAATTCCCTCCGGGGTTTATATCGTCTCCACATGGATTGGTACGAGGGAAAGAATTTCCGTTCAAGGGTCTCTACATTTCTAAGCTTGCGATGCAAAAGTTTGGTTAAAAGGTTTAAGGCACCAAAATTAAAGGCATAAACTATAAAGAAGAAAAATATAAAGTAAAGACTGAATTATAAATGAAGCCTTGTTGGGATTGGATCTCATCAATTGATAACATGTGCATTCTTCTAATCAAGTAAACATAAATCAATCATTCGTCAAATATCCCCACACATCACCCACAACAGAGGTTATGTCTAACGCAACGTCGAGAGAACAACCGTATTGTCTCATTGGTGATGTCTCATGTAACTTATCAACACAGAGCATTAAGAACTGATACTAACGCAAATGCTAAGCCTAAATCTATGTCTAGAGTTTAGAACCTAACATATAATCATCCTAGATCTAGATATGAAGAGTATATGTCTATAGCGGTTCAAATTAAAGATAAACAGGTAATCAAAGATAACATTCATATCAAATAAATGATTGCCTCATATTAAATGCCATGATCAGAATACGTACATACGCTTAACCCTTTTTACATGCATTCATCTAATTTTCAAAATTTATGTGAACAAGTTTCTCATCTCTATTATCATGGATCTTCACAATACCGTATTGATCCTACTCATGGTACTCATGCTACTAATCAACACAATAAAATAAAAGATACAAGTAAATATCAACTTACAAGACTATGTCAAAAGTTTGCTCATTGATAGATGAAAATCTAAGATCAAAGATTTTTAAAAGAGTTTTGTCAAGACCCACAAATAAGCAATCAAAGACAATCAACAATATTGAATCAAAACTAGTTCACAAACATACATTAGATGAAATACATAAGGTATCAAATGATTACATCCAAACCCAACAAGCGATTAAAGATCTTACCTTCTCCCTCTTAGGATTTTTGTTTCTCTCTCTAGAATATACTTGGAATTAAGAGAGATGAAATTCTGATGTGAAAAATGTAACACACCTTTCTAAAAAGAAAGAAAAGTCATTATATAGTATTTACAAAATTTGTCATGTTTGCACTACGAACAACCTATTCGCCTAGCAAAGTTCCCTTTTTGGCACTTGAAGTGCCTCAGAAACACTTAAACCACCCTTGGAAAATATCTGAGTTCGCCGTGCGAGCAATTCTTCGCACTGCGAACTACCTCGCTACAAGTTCGCACAACGAACTTAGGGTCTTTTAGCTACTAACTTCCAAGGTTCTCTCCTCACTGGGACCTCGCTGCTACTTCGCCCAACGAACATTTACTGGTAGCTCTCTATTGTTCGTCCAACGAACACTGCAGAATCTTCACATTTCTTTGGCTTCCTTGTCCAATATTTTGTGTCTTACTCATTGATGTTTTGTGCCTAATTTCTGCATAATAACACACACATCAAAGAATCCAAAGGTATTTGCAATATAATTGAAGAATCACACAAGAACATGAATTACATCTATTAAAACATGAGAAATGAGTTGAAAAATGCCAAGAAAGATAGGTCAAAATAGGTCATATTTTGTACTTAACAATGACATAATACTTTGGTATCTATTCCAGGCATATTTGAGGCCATCCAAGTGAACAGGTCAATGTTCATCCTGAGTAGGGCAACCACATCAGCTTTTTCAGCCTCAGATAGTGAGGTGTATGACTTAGTGACTTGGTGGCGCAAAATCCCAATAGGACCTTTTTCAAATCTTATGTTGGGGTAAGTCTTTCATTTTCTACTCCCAATATGGGTTCTTAACTTGCAGCATCGACATCATCTCTTTTTGGACAAAGGACGACACTTAGGGTGAGGGGTTCCCTCATTACTTATAGGTTACTCTGGTAAGACTCTTAAGCGATCACCTGATCCTTTTTGACCGTACCCACATGCCCTTCAAGTAGTGGATATTTTATGCTTAAATGAAGGGTGGACCAGACCATCCCAATAGTTTAAGGGCATAAATTCTTAGGAGGGAGTTGTAAGGAGATGTGAATTCTACTATACCATACTTCACTTTGATGGTTCTGGCGCTTGTCTCTGAGCCCCGTTTTTTCTGAGGATGATGTGGCCCCAAAACTGAACTTGCTCGACTTAAAGGCTGACTATGAATCCTTTGAAAGCTTCAATGCTATTGAGATCAAGATGAATCCCCTAGAAGGCATCTAGTGCAGGATTTATGCAGAGCTGCCAAGGTCAATCAACACTCGCTTTAAATCTTAAGTGGCATACTGAGTTGTGATGACCATGGGATCGTTATTGTGGGGGATCATATTGATTGCGTCTTTTCTTGAAAAGGTGATTCTGGGATCTTGGCCCCTAACGAGGTTCTGAGAGATTTAACTGGTGTGATGTTTTCTTTTAACACCAATCGGGTGTACATTCTCTGGGAGGAGCTAGTTTATCCCCCAACAAAAGCTCTGGCAATGGTTTTGGTGGTCTTCTCGGAACTTTGCTCGAACATCCTCGTGAGAAGATGGTGGGAACAACAATTAGTAAATAATGAGCATGGGCCAAGTTAGTTTTATCGAGCCCCATGCACTACTACAAAATAGACCTTTCGTAACACCAATTTTGCAACGGCCATAGTGTTAACCGTGGTAATAATTTATTTTTGGGCGCAATTTTTTTTGGTATTTACTAGAGGACATGTCACAACGGTCAAAAGAAGCAGCCGTAGCGAAAGGTACACGGAGTGAAATGGTTTGAATCCCAACACCAACAATTAGCCATTTATTGTGATTAAAATTTTATTAACCTTGTATATCACCACGGTTTTTATTACCAACCGTGGTGAAAGGTGATACTTAATTTATGTATAAGCAAAATAATATATTGCTTCACTCTTCAGTACATAACAACTGTCTCTCTCAAAACAAAACCCTAATAACTTTTTCACTTGTCTCTCTCAAAATGAAACCCTAACGACTCTGTCACTCGTATCTCTCAAATGGAAACCCCAAAACAAAACCATAACAACAAATCTTAGCTAATGGGTATTTACAGGTACGTTTTCTCTATAGTTTTTTTTTCAAAATTTGTTTCAATAGCTTGTTTCATGATGTTTGAACTTTCTTCTTGTTTTGACTTGTAGGTATGAGTGCTTCTTTCAATAAAGAGGACGAAGCTAAATTTAGCCTTGCAAACTTGTGTCAAAGATCCAGAATGACAACCATTCAAAATATACACAAGTTTGCAGGGTTAAATGTTATCTTCATCCTTATTTCATTGTTGACACACCATTATGGGACATGTATGGTATGTTTCTGAAGCATTTTGTGACTTGATATGTTTGTTGTTTATGGTTTATTGTTGATGAATGTTTTTTATGAATGTTTTTGTTAATGTTTGTTTAAAATATGAGTTTATTATATATTATGTGGTTTGAGAGTTTTTCCAGTCCCTTATCGAATAAATAACTTTCCAAACTATATTAGAAAATTATGATATGATTGATAAAATTGTATTAGAAAATAAGTACAGGTTCAATTCTTGACAAGAATTTTTCACACTGTTAACTGCATGTTGTTCTTTGACAGTTAGAACTTGATTTAGTGATTGTAGATCTTCAACCACCCCTCTCTCCACCTCTAATTTTATTTGCAAAATAAATAATATTTTGCAAAAAGAATTAGAGATGAAGGCAGGGGCGGTTGAAAAACTAAGACCATTAAACCAAGTTCTTAGTGTCAAAGAACAAAATACGGATAAGGAGTTGAAGAACTCTTGTCTAGTATTGAACATGAACTTATTCTCCTAATATAACTTAATTTGTCATATTATAATGTTCTAGTGCAGATTGGAAGGTTATATGTTTAGTGAGCATTGGCGAAATAAGCATTCCACATAATTTATAATAAACTCAGGTCTATATATCACAACTGTTGTTTAGCACAACCGTTGTTAAATATGTTGCATTAAAGGGATACCACAACGATTATTTAAAGTAGCCGTTGTGGTGAGTAGCGCGCTACAAGGATACAATCACAGTCGCACGTCCATGGTGGAAATCATCATACATACAATCACACCTTACCTCACAACGGTTGGACCTGCGTGGTGGTATCCCTTTTCCAACCGTTGTGGTATGGATTTTCCGTAGCAGTGATGGTGGGTGCCAATTGTACTCTCTAAAAATACAAATGCAATACAATCCCTAGTGATTAATGGTGGTTAGAGGCTTTAAGGTTGTTATAGGGATAAGAGCTAGCTCACGTGGAGCGAGAATCTCTTGTATGTGTGTATTTGTGTGTTTTGTTCGCTCATTATCTATCATGATACTGATGTATTTATAATTCTTTGGGTCTGGAGCCAGGTTTTCCTAGGATGTAGCAACCACTCTAAGAATGGGTAAGTTATTTCTTGAAATTTAGGGAGCGTAGTTAAATCCCATGACTTCCTATGAAATTTTTGTTGACCCAATACATGTTTCACACACGATCGTGCATTATAAACGAAGACACTAAGGATCTGGTAAACATATCTAGAGAAAGGATACCTTATCCGAAAGAGGGGCGGTCGAAGTGTATACCTTTGCCTCGTCCCATGAACACTTCCAATAATACCACTATAAAACCAAATTGTGATGAACTTGCAAAGAAACTGCTAAAACTACCTCAACAATGGAAAGAGATGCATGAAGTGCCAAAGCATCGACATATTGCTTACTGAAAGTTGTACGTCAGCGATCATCTAACAGGATTCTTCCCACCTTCAAAAACGAAGAGGTCAATTTCGTAGGATATTATAAAAGGCATGGAGAATATCAAAACAAAAACTTTCGAAGGGGAAACTATAACCAAGGGTGGGGCCAATAGGCCAGAATGTCAAACAGACAACAACCATATCAAAGTTGCAACCAGACTCCGCAATGGCAAGATAGAATGTCAAAAATAGAGGAACCCTAAGAGTAAACTATTTTGAATCCAAAGAATTATTTCTTTACATTTCTTTCTTCAAATTCAAAGCAACAAAGGTATGTTTTTATGTTTTTGCATTATTGATTCTTAGTGTTGTATTTACATATTTTTTTGATGGCTACAATCAAATGATTTTAGTGATATTATGCTAGGCAAGGAGAAGTGTTTTTCATGTGATTAATGTTTAGGAATGTAGTTTGTATTTAGCATAGTAATTACTTATATATATATCATGTTGCATGATTAGGAGTTGATTATAGAGACAAATTAGGCGTGGTGTTTCTATCTGAGTGCTCGTAAGATTATAATGATGAACATTAGGATGACATCACATAGCGTAGAAACAAAATCATGTATGATTAATGACTAGTGATTGATATTGTTATCCCAAGAAGCTTCACACCCCAGGTTTGCTGTATTGTAATTTCATTTCATGATATAACATTAGGTTTCATAATTTCAATTCAATTAATGGCTAAAAATGCATAGGTTCAAGGGCTGAATTTTAATATGTATCAATATATTCACTGATAAAGTTTTAATCTTATTGTGTTAATAATTGATGCCGATGGCACCAAGAAGAGCAACCAAGAGGCAAGTTTCATAGGGTGGGGTATGCTAGAAGACAGAGCACATCAACTTGGACATTTTAAAGGAATTTTTTGCAAATGCTAAACAATCAAAAGATAGTCCACTAAGAAAGCTTTCTTTGGCTAGGGAAAAGATGGTTACATTTGATAAGGATGTTATCATGGAATATCTAGGAAACCCATACCCAGACGATCCTAAAGAATTATATCCCTTTTCCCAACAAGTAGCACGAGGAAATTAGGATTTTAAAGAAAGAGAGATGTTGATCTTTGTATTGAGGGGAAGACTTTTGATGTGGGTAGTGATGGAAGACCTATTTGTTTCAAGAGGGCTAACCTTACTACCAAAGACCAAATGTGGATGACTTTATCATCCTACAAAATGTCATGCCAAAAAACCACACCTCTACAATGCATAACTTTTTTAGTAAAAGAGATAAGAGAAGAGAAATACCACAAGAGAATTATATATGTTCGGCCAAAAAGACCTAATCATGTGCCCAAGAATTATTTTTAAGAATATCTAGTAATCTTCAGAGCTTATAAAAGGTTGTGCCCACGAACCCATTTATGCAAGGAAATGAAGTTTTCATAATAACTTCTAACTAAACAGCAAGCAGGGCTTAAAGCGGTTAGTCTCCAAATTAAACAGAGATTTTACACAGGTTAATCTAGAACCAATGCAGATTTTTGAGTTGGATATCGTCCAAACCAAACTGGGGTTTTACACAGGCTAAGCACGAACCGAGCCGAGATTTTTACAACACTAATCTCGAACCTACTGAGTTTTTACACCAGGTCGGACTCATAAACCATGAGTAATTTTAACTGGGTTGATATCGAACTAATAGAGCTTTTAATTGGACTGGGCTCAAGAACCGTTATGGATATTTTTACCGGTTGATATTCACGAACCAAAAGAGAGCCTTTTCTCCAAGGCTAAGCTCACAAACAAAATAGAAACTTCCTAAGATAATCCTAAAAAAATACAAGAGTTTTTAACTAGTTTTACTTGCAACCAAAATAAATACTTCATATGAAAGAATTATCTATACAAGAGAAAAAACACTCTTGGTAATCTTACAATCTTGCCCTCGCCTAGAACAAATATCACCACTTAGGTTTTGTTTAGGAGTTTGGAGGGGAAGGGAGGGGAGAGCTTTGAAAAAAGGGATGGATTGAGTGAAAAGAATAGAAGCATTTATGTGGGGAGAGTTTTGGGGGATTTATTTTTATTCAAAAACCAAAATCCCCTTAATTTAGGGGACTGGAAAATTGTATTAGAGGAAGGGTTTGAAGGATTTTGGAGGGCTTAGATAAATTATTCAGATGTAATTTGTGTTTTTATAGTATTTCAAAAATTAAAAATATGTTAATGATAAACACTCTTTTATCATTTTAAACAAAATATTTTTTTCAAAAAATGTCAAAGATATCTCTATTTTAAAAAAAAAATATTTTTCGAAGACCTCCTTACCCCTCCCCTCTAAACTCTCAAACAAAGCCTTAAAGTCAAGAACACTCTTGAAGCACTATGACTAAAATATGTGAGAAAAATATAAGACTGAGAGAGATTATGAGAGAAAGGAAAAATAAGGTTTTTACACATTTTTTATATGTTAAAAGTTATACATAATCTATCTATTTATAGGTCAAAGTGTGGTGTAAATTTGAAAACAATCCATGAGTCAAATGAATGCTAGAATCAATTAGTCTAATCGATTATACGAATTATATAACTGATTGTCATAGTCGCAAATGGAATATTTTGATATAGAGTTGTTACCAATCCTTAAGAGATTGTAACAATAAATTATAGAAACAAATTAGCATCATCTAATCGATTAGGTAAAAGATCTAATCGATTAGATAGTTAGAAAAAGTAACTTAATCAAACAGACACTCCCCTAATCAATTGGCAAGGCGTTTAAACATTTTATGGTGGTTAAAATAAAATAATAAGAGACTAATAATATTTTTTACTCTGTATGTGTATGTGTGTATGTGTGTGTGTGTGTGTGTTTGTGTGTGTGTGTGTGTGTGTGTGTGTGTGTGTCATTTTTCCATAATGTTTTTAGAAATGCCCTTGTGTCTTTAAAAGACACTAGTCACTCTGACAAACACGATCAAACGAGTTTTCACACTTCGTCTCTTTCACAACTCCAAATCTTTAAGTCTCTACATCATTATATTTAATTTTAGCATCATACGAGAGCCTCGAGTCTTCTTGATGAGGTTTTAGATATATCCATATTGATTACCATCATATGAGAGTTTGACAAGTTACACCATTGTTGATCCTTGAAACATGAGTCTTCACATGAAGTAGAATTGGACTACAGTGTTAACTTTAAACAAAAATCTTGATCGTCAAGATCATAGCTTAATTCTAGAGGGTAGTTTAATCGACCATCTTCAACATCTTTGATTGTTTGATTTATCTTCAACAGTTGCTTAACTTCAAGTGTTGTCATCATCAAAACTAAGCAGTTGCTAGTTGACTTGCATCTTTGTTATCCATAAACTTCACCATCTTGAATCATTTCTTGACTATACCTACAACCACATAGATCCTCATTCTTCCCCTTTTTGATGATGACAACACATCTTTTAGGGAGGTGGTAAAAGAGGAAACATATAGATAAATTTTGGAGTGGTTAAACTCCCCCTCACATAAGTAGAGAGTATACTCTACCCCTCCCCATTAATAGTATGCCTCTTCCTCTTTAGCATAAACAAAAAGGAGGGAATGAATTCTAGAAATAAATTGTGTAAACATGCAAGTACATAATTCACATAGACTAGACATATTTTACAAAATAAGAGAAAAATATATAGATATACTATATCAGATGAGTTTAAGCAAATAAGGAAAATTTTCATTAATTAAAGCATGCATAGTACAAAGAATACAAGAAATAACATGGAGGAATAAAACATAAAAGGAAAAACATCTAAAATAAGTAATCATGCAACTAAGCAAATGCCTAATTTGCTTCATTATCATCATCGACGGATATGATCGGAGTTAATAGTTGGATTGCAGTGAGCTTTTCAATGAGACAATGAATCCTTGAATTAGTCCTCCTTTGAATCCTCATATTTTCTTATTGATTTTGGAGGATGTTGTTGAGGAGAGTGTCAGAAGAGGAAGTAGAAGGAATGTTATACTCAAATTCCTCTAAATTTACATTTTATTCTTGCTGTTGTTGAACAAGAACTCTTGCTATTACCTTTGGAGGTAGCCCCATTTTCGACCTTTATCCTCATTAAACTTATAGTGATTTTTCCTAATGCTAAATGTCTAATCTCTGATTCCTCCTCCTCTAAATCGAAGCCAGTTTGCTTCAAGATTTTCGTGACTAGTTCACTATATGGTAGAAATGTGTTTTTTTTGCTCCCCGCCATATGATGGATCACATCATCATCCCAATTCTTTTCAGATCTATTATCCAAGAACCAAACTACAGCTATGTCAGATTTTTTTATATGGCTAGAGTTGATTTTCCTTGGGAAAAGATCAAGATTCATGATTCACCACATAGTGAATTAGATGAATATCCAGGTGTAGTATGCTAATGGTGAAGGGAGTATGAATGATAAAATTTGAATTTTTTAGAAAATAAATGGAAGCCTTTATAGTGTTAAAATTGTTACACTTCTCACTATCATCATGGTCAGAGTCTGTTAATGGAAGATTGCAAATTTGTGTAAATTTTTCAAGAGTTAGCCTGATTTTGTGTTTCATCACTTCAGGGATGAGAACCTCGTCTACGTAGTTGAGGTTAGTGTAAAACATTATTACCAAATTAGGAAACCTCTCTTTGGGTAGTTTACATATGAAGATCTTTAAACCAACCTCCGCAAAATCTTGAAAAAACCAAAATCTTTGAAAATATTATCATCCAAATAGCGAGACTCGAGTAACACTCTTTCAACATAGTAACAAATGAAGTTGGTTTCTTGCTCTTGAAAAGAGAAAATTTATGAGAAGTAGGAAGAGGAAGCTTTAGAGGTTCATAATTTTTTTTGGCCACTGACGATGATGAAGAAATAAAGAAGAAATTTGCGCTCTAAAACACTCAAATATGCACACAAGAGGGAAAGGTAGGATGAGATGAAGAGAAAGGAGAAAAAAAAATACATTTTTATAGCCTCAACCTAGTCAATTAGAACACCTTATTAAACAATTAGATCATTAAATGCGTGTGCTTGGCAGGTTGGAACTGTTTTTTACGTTGTTTTCCAATGCCCTAATCGGTTACCTAATCACTATTCAATCTAATCGATTTTTTGTAAGGTGCACCAGATTTGAAATTTGAATTATTATAATTATTAGGCCTTAATTTTAATCAATTATTTAGTGTATTTCCAACCTTCTTTATCTATTGGATTTTGGTTTGAGATTTTTACTTTTATGGAATTCTTTTGGCCCCTCTTTTTCATTTGAATTGCGCCCCTTTCTCCAAATATGCTAAAGACTCAATTTAATCATTTGTAAAAATAATTTAAATTTTTTTAGCACATAATAAACCACTTATTTGGACAATTAATCATGTTTTTCCGATTTTTAACCTCTAAAAAGTGTACTACCTTAAATGTTAAGTAACCTTGATAAAAATTCCCCCCTTTCGAAGGAACGACAGAACATTACCGTATATCCTTCTCTGCAAATTATTTGACACGAGGTTTGGTTAAAACAACGAGATAGATAAATCCACCACGAACTTGTTTTCTCAACCTACTAAGAGGTTAACTGATCATCACAGATCATAAGTGTTGAGAACCATTCTAAACCAAAGGTGTCTTGATCACATTTATTGAAATACGCTTTCAACAAACATACTTTGATCACAAGCTTCAGTATCATCAAACACCATCAAGCACACCATTTATACTCAAAGGTTTACATCTTTCTTTGCACAACTTCATTTAATAGTCATTAGGACTTCATTTAAAGTTGTAAATCATCCTGCAAAACTAGCTAGGTTTTCACCTTTGGTACCCAAATCTTTTGGGGCCTGGGTGCGTTAGTGGATCTAAGAAGCCTAGGGTTAATACCTTTATAACTTCTTAGTTATCATAACAAAAGGGATATAGGTGGCAAAGCCTATCACAATAGGAGCATTTATTAATAGGGTGATTTAATTTGTACTTATTAAAGCCTTAACTATGTGATCTACTAAGTTAAAACACTAATCTAGTTTTATTAATCAAGGACGACCTTTGATTTGATAAAATAAAATCTAGATTTTCTTTTCTCTTAGTATATTTACTTAGGGGTTCATGAAGATATTTCAATTCCTTTTTCCATTGAGACACAAGTCTCACATTTTCCAACTTGAAATCTAAGATTAGCCATTCCATATCTAAGTGTTTCATTACTTTTTTTTTTTACAAAACCAATGTAGTCTTTAAGATCTACGTCATACTTTTCAATCTTATCACAATCCTAGATTAACTTAGCATTTAATTTAAATATTTTCTTGTATGATAACATTGTTACCTCACAGTCATCTTCTTTGTGAGAAACTTTCAATCAAAGTTGTTCATATTCTTTTTTTGAAGAAGATTCTCCGAAGATTCTATCAGATGTTGATTCTTTGAGATTTCTCCTTAACGTTGAGTCTCTGAAGACATTTCTCATTGAAATTTTTTTCTCATTTCTTCTTTCAAATATTCCACAGGGAGAAACTTTTTCATCTTCTTCATATTTTATCCTTGATAAAGTTTCTCCATTTGATGTTGAATCTTCCAAGGATCATTTGTTCATAGATATTGTTCTTTCAGAGGAGATTATTAGATTTCATTTTTCTTCTTCCTTTTAAAAATAGTTATTTGATGAAGTTGCTAGAGATTCTTCTAATTTTGAGCTCGTCCTTTCATTTTTAACAATTAAATCAACTCAGTAAGTCTCTCGATGGTTTCTTCCTTCTTGGATTTTTCCTAAAAATAATAAACATATCCATCTCTCGATTTAAGGATTGTGTCATATCCTAATTTTTTACCCCCTAAGATGCCACCACATTTGCATCATTGGCATAACATTTATCATTACATTTATACATCTCTTTATACATCACTAACCCATCACAAGTACAAGATATGTGTGCTTACTTGCTTTACAGGTTAGGTGATCCCCCTAAAGCTCAAGCATATGAATTATCAAGAGAAAAGTATCATATTCAACACCATAAGTGCCTTTGTCATCCATAAAGATCAAGAGCTTTCATTCATCAATATTCAAGTGCAAGATGGCATCACAAGCTCATCAAGCCTCAATATCCTCAGTACATCCAAATTAGGGTTTGACCTAATTCAGTCCCTGAGTTGATTTTTTAAGCAAGACAATGATTCCAAACCTCCAAATATGTTTCAAGGACCTCAAATTCATCATATTAATCCCTTCATAGGATTGGATTAGCCCAAAGAATTTGATTAATAAGCAGTGCAAGAAGTTAAAATCATCTGATCTACAAACTAGGGTTTTTGATGAAAAGTCAATTGTACCTTTGACTTTTGACCAAGACATGATCTCAAACCTTGGTACATGACTCAAGACAAAAAAACACCTTTGGAGTCCATCCATGGTGTCCAAAAATCCCAAGGGTTTGATTTCATAAAGGATCACAAAAGTTCAAAGTTCATCTGATACAAAAGTCAACTGTGGTCAAAATCAAGATTTGACTTTTGAAGTTTTTGGTCAAACATAGTCTCTTCAAGTCAAGAATGATGTTAATATGTGATTTAGATCATTGTTGATCAAGATAAATCAAGAAATGTGAGGTTACTTGTAAAAAGGGCAACATTGGAGAAGTTGAATTTTTTCTAAGTTATAAAATTCAAGGATTTTTACCCTACTTTGCCAGGGCATAACTTCCAAACCAAGTAACCATTTTCTTTGATCCAAATATCAAATTGAAGAGCTTGTTACATACTACAACTTTGTCCTTGAGGGTGGATTCCCAAGAAATGCATAGATTTTAAGATATAAGGCCATGAAGTTTGAGGTTCTATACTTTTGAACCTAAACACAGTGAAATTTTGGACATAATCTGTCTTGTGTTTAAGCCAACTTTAGGGCTATTTTTCACTATGATCCACAATGATTCAAGACCAACTTTGAACATAAAAGTTGAAGTATGATATACCAGCTTTCCAAAATGTTCAAGAACATCTAAATCCTTTAATTGAGCAAGAAGTTATGGATGTTGCAATAAGGCTTGATCGAGCTGAAAATCCAAGACAGATTTGCAACATGTTTGTGCCACACGATTTGGATAAGTCTTGCAAGCCTGAAATCTTCACAAGATCAACTCCAAAATGATCATATAAGTATGTGCTTTGCAAAGCACAACTGAATTTTCAAAATTTCATCACTTGGCATGTGAAAGAAATCATTCGAAAGGTAGGAAGTGAGGTTTTGTCCTCTAGCATTAAAGTGCTATAGTGAATTTGAGAAAAATCATCCAATCTGTTAGAACCTGATCAGAACATCAAGGGATGGGATGAAACCTTGAGGAACCAAGCTCAAAAGATCATAACTTGAGCCATGTGAAGAATAGCCCATGTGTGCCTTGGCTTTCAAGTTATAGGTACATGAAATCACACCAAAATATCAGACACATTTCTCCTATAAATATAGCTCATTTCTAACATTCAAATCACACCAAAATATTGCAAGAAGCTTGTTTTCTCCAAAACTTAAGTTCCAATCAATCTGTGTCGAAACCACTGATCAAAACATTTCATATACATCATATATAAGTGATCCAAACACTCATCAAACTTCTGAAACACTAGAATCACCAAGTCACATCCCTTTTGCTCCATTTTGCTTCAAAGCTGCAGATTGGATAGACCAAAGAGTTCCAGAAGGTTTCCAAACAATTTCAGCATTGCAACACAATCCTTGGAGGTCAAGGAAGCTGTTAGCATCAACATTTTGCATCTGTAACACCTCCAAGCCAAAATTTGATTCTCACTTGCAAGGTAAGTTTCCTCAACTACTGAACTCTATGATTCATGCATCAATTTTGATCATTTGAGTTACAAACATGTTTGTCATGATGTAAGGATCATTTTCCCTCAATCAATTGCTTCATATCTTTTACATAAGGAATTTCATTTTAAATTCTCATTTTTAGGGTTCACACAGTTTTCAAATCAATTTCTTTTGATATACTGAATTTAAATAAAATTGGTTAATACCATTCAATTCCTCATTAAATTTCCATCAATTTTCATTTTTACATCGTGCCGTTTGGATGCCTATTCTGAGAGTTGGCATTTGAGGAAGATGAAGATGATGAAGCTGAAGATGAACATGGCCATGGCGTCATTTTTGAAAATAAAATGATTTTTTACTATATAATTATTTTTGTGGAAATTAATACACGGATGTATCACCACCCCAGTGGTTAAAGTGTGCGTTTTCAAGGCTTGAGTGTGTGAGGTCTGAGGTTCGAATCCCCCTCGCCATAGACCTTTTGGCTTTTATTTTTTTAAACATTTTCACTCAAAAAGTCTTTTTATTAATTTCATCACTCGCTATACTAACAGCCATGGCACATGGTTCAGTTGGTAAAGTTTTGAGCCCTCCACCCCAAGAGCGTGAGTTCAAACCTTGGCAGGGCCATCCTTATTTTTTATCACCTATGAAATTCTGGAAAGCAAATCACAGATGTCCTAAGAGATGTCGAGACATTTATGTCTCCTAAAACTGAACAAGGACAGAAACAAAATCTTCAAAGAACTGCAGAATCATAACAATGTCATGACAGATGTTTCAACATCAGTCAAGACATAAACTTCTGATCAAGAGAGCAGACTAAATTGAACATAACAAAATGATAAATAACACAAAGATATGATGACCAAGTTCGGTGAACAACAACACCTACATCTGGGAGCTACCAAGCCAGGAATGAATTCACTATCAGTAGTATTAATTTAGAGCTAAACTCCCCCGTTTACAACCCCTCACTTAATCCCTACCCAGTACAATTCTACGTAGAAATCACCATCTAGATACGAGAAACCCATCTCAATTCCTAAATCACCTCCGTGATATCTAACAGTTACAACCTCCGGCAACTGCATCAAACTGTTCAACTGAAAGACACTTCTTCCAATACAATATTCAGTTAAGACTCATGACTAACAATAACTCTTGAATTTGCTTAATAGCTTCATCTAAAAACCATACACAATTCATTACCTACAAGCTTCTTAATCTGTAAAAACTATGTTTACCACAGTGTCTCAAATGATACAAAGGGTGACTTACAACACAAGGAAGTACACGACTCTCAAAACCCTAAATCCTTATTTTCTACTTTTCAAAAGTCTTAATAAGAAATTCTTATTCTACCCTAGGTCTTGGCCTTCCTTATAATCTTCAGCTATCCATGGGCTTCGAAATATCTGTCTATTTATTCCTTGATCCATGTTCTGATTGCTCCTTAAATCTTGGACCAGATCAGCAACAACCTTCTATAACAGACCAAGATGTCGAGTCCACAAGTTAGGACATCTTGTCAGACATGTTTTCTTTCAGCAGACTTCATTATGTTGGAACATCTTGTTCAACATCATGTTTTACCAAAATTTAGTCAAATCTTTTAGAGCCTTCAATCTCCCCCTTTTGACAAATTTTGGCTAAAACACCTTTTGCACAATAAACCCAGGATGCTTATGGGAAAGAGAGAGAGGGAGTAGAAAGTCCTGAAGTCATTTCAGCCAGAAGCTTTCACTCTTCCCGTCCAGTTGCATGGATGATTTACACGACGTTCCCCACCTGTTGAATGTCGTGTACCTATTGTCCTGGTGTACATGAGGAAGAAGATGTACAACACTCCCCCTCAATACTAGTCCCAATTTACCACCCTCTGTTATCCAGACCAGGACTTGGAGAAGCAGACTGCTACTCCGGGTAACTCAGAACACAAGACACAAAAGAAAGACTCAGAAACAACACTGAGACTCAGACAGGATGTTAGAACATCCCATCCAACATCCTTGCAAAACAACTGCAAGAATGGACTCCACACCAAAGAGGATATCAATTACGTGTTTTAAGGACCAACACTTAACTGAGAATAATACACACCCGTTCTCTCCCTTTTTAGCCAAAAATTGGCAAAAGAAACCAACACAATTCCATACCCACATGGTACTTACCCAAACCTGGACAAAAGCCATGAAGACACAACCCAGCAAAAGAAACTCAACCTGAGAATCAAGAAGAAACAACCCCCTTTAAATACCCAAGCAGTTTCTCTAGGAATTAATGGTCTATAGAAGTTACCGAAGAACAATTCAATGGAGAAATAAATTTAGGTAGGTAACTTCAACATAAATGATTGTGCACTGCCCAACTAGGAATTGACTGTTTCAACTTTAGGGTAAACCATCCAAAGAATTCGCATGTATCAAGACACATGTTTAACACGCCTTCTCTTAGGCAGGCTCTCCACCGTCCAAGGAACACATCCAAAGAGAGCAACTTGACAACAACCACAAGTCCTAAACAATGTCCTGACACCTAGTCAGACTTTGTCCATTCCATCTTGTAAACTCTGAAGCATAGTCACAATGCTTTCCAACGAGCCCCAAGGATACTCCTTTCAACCAGAAGTAAAAGCAACTAACAAAGATGTTAAGACATTCCTTCTAACATCTCCCAGTTAACAACAAAGACTCCCATGAGCTTTATCTCAATCTGCAGAGAAAAAAATTCTCCCAGACAATATCCAATCTTATTTCTCAGGTCTCTCCTATGAATTAAGAACAAAGTTGATATAAGTCAATAGCCTTAACAGATCAAACTCCTAAGCAGAGCTGTCAAAGCCACAAAATCAACACAACATGATGTCAAGACATCTTTCATGACATCACATCTTCACAAGAATAAGTAACTTCATGCACATAAGTGAAAATAAACACCAGGATCACACTCCTTGTATCATAACCAACGAACTATGGATTGAGACCAGATAATACCTTTGATCACTCTCCCTCTGAACATATCCACACCCTGCACAAATTCACCTTGAAATTTACAGCCATAGACAACCCTGTTCTTTGAGAGTGAATCCAATCAATTACGGAATGCTCACATCCACGAAAGAGACATACACATTTTCTTAGCTTCTTGGTTAGACAAAATGTCATCCACTCTTGGAAAACACCAGACCCCTTCTCCATATGAAGAGGGATACACCTTCAGCCTAATACAATTTTTTTAGTGATACTTCCAGCAGAACCTATCACTAGAATCCACACAATCTTGACTAGTAGCTCTACACCATACTCAACCATGAATAGATATAGCTCCAAGACTGAAGGTTAACCTTAGTCAGCCTTCAAAAATAACCAAAACCAAGAATGGTGTTCCAACATCAGTTAGGACATCAGGCTCAATCAGAGACGACATGAATTTGATTCTTGAACACTGAACTTACTATTCTCATACTTCTATTAGCAAGGAACACTTGAGAATCACAAAAGGTCACAGCTGCAGTAGATCATAAACCATCACAGAAGATAGTATACCACAAGATAAATAAACACTCACGAGCCTCAAGAAGCTTCAACCCAGAAGTACAAAGTTCAAACATCCCAAACTAGACAGACTCCTTAGCAAGGTCTGCCTCTCCTCTGCACTTCATTCTTCTATCCCTCAAAACTCCACCTTGAACAGTCCCCCACGAGACACAGTACATCAGTACTGACAAAGTCTAATGTTTTAACAGAAGATGACACCACAAGCCTAGAGCAACAGGCTTGAGCAGGTAGTTTCTTGAGTCGCACTCAAGTACCACCTTCCACCTTTAGTGACCAATCAGAACACCTTCCACAAGGTTCTTGATTATGTGGGAAAAACAACAGAACTGAAACTTCCAGTACTAATGTAACACCCTTTTTCTACCAAACAAATTAACACGAATAACACTACAAGTAATCAGAGTAACATCCCAAAAAGGGCATCACATAACGTCGTAAATCATCAAGACATCCACCTGTCCCGTCACACGGGTTTTACCATCAATCATTTAATTAAACACCACGCAGCGGAAAAATCAAGTTTAAACGAACACTTTTATAATTCAAAACTCCTCAAACAAAACTCATGAAAAACATCATGTCCACAAAATAAAAGAACGAAATCGTTCGACTCAAACGTCCCGACCCGATGTTACATATCAGAGCAAGACCCTCTAAATCGACGGAGAAATAAAAAATGCTTCAAAACTAAATCTTCATGTGCCAAAGGAGCTAAACCTGATCACCTGCACGTTACCCACAAGGAGGCAACATTCAAACAGGCAGGGTGAGTAATCATGAAATCAATATATAAGAGATGCGTAAAAGATAAAGCACAGGTAGCATCATCATCAATCACACACAACATCAAAACACATCAATAACATCAATGTAATGCAATGCTACATAGTATGCAATGCAACGTCAGACTCATACATGTGGTACCAACATCGTCATAATCGATGGAAATTGGGCCATCACCCTCCAAAGATCCCCACCAATAGGATCGATTCTACACAAGAACCGGAGCACGTCATAAAACACTTCAAACCACACAATGGGATTGAAGCCACCAAAATGGACCAAAGTCCTACTATGCCATGAATGCATGATGCAAAATCGTCATAATAAACATCATCATAACATCGTCATAGTTGCATCATCATTCATGAATTCATCATCAAACAAACATCATAACAACACATCAATTCGCACTCGTCAAAGTTTATCATTATAACTCACAATGCGTCATAGTTGGTTCATCACATAAAATCCCCGATTTTTATTCTATTCATCGTCCTTACTAGATTACTAGTGTCATATTATCTCATCATAGCCCTACGTCTCAAAGAAACCCCATTACAAGCGAAATCGGGACAAACGGGAAAATCTGGCCATGCCCCTGCCCATACGCGTATGGACCACCCTGATACGCGTATGGCTCAAATTTCACACCCACCCTTACGCGTATTGCCCTCTTCAAAACGCGTATCAGCAGAGAGGTTCTTCCTCTCAATTCTCCTTCAGATCTCCTTACGCGTATTGCCTTCTGGTACGCGTATTGCCATCTGGTACGCGTATTGCCTTCTGGTACGCGTATTGCCCAACATCCATACGCGTATGATACTCGTATCAGCAGAGGGCCATGTCAGCCCTTGGGGACAGGTGCGTACGCTACGCGTATCACCTTGGGAGTGTCCCCGTTACGCGTATTGCCTTCCCCAGTACGCGTATTGCCTTCTCCATTACACGTATCACCTTCCCCCTTACGCGTATCACCAGAGACTCCTCCAAAAACTCAGATTTCGCATCTGAACGCAAAATCCCTCTTCCCAGCACCTTCGATCTACGAGAAACAGCCTCAAATCATCTTCGATTCATCCCAGATCCAAGTTATTCATCCTACTTCATCATCTACATCAATTACCCTTAATTAATAAGTCTGAATTTAGTTATTATCAGGTTCAATTTACAGATCTGGTTACCTAAAGTTCGTCACAGCATCAATTACACAGATTTAACATCATTGCAGCAAATCACACAGATTTCATCACAGAAAATCATATACATACAAGCACAAAATTTCATCACAAACCAGCATATAGTCATCAGACACAAAAACACACAATTATCTCTACCTTAAACCCATATCAAACATATTAACCCGGATTACCCCCCATACCTCGAAATTCCAGCAGAGATTCTCCGTTTCCGGGGTTCTACGGTCAATTCCTCAATCTAGCCTCCTTTCCTCAGATCTCTAATCACTCCTTAGGGTTGAAAATTCTGATCTCAAAATCCCTACTTTTCTCTTTTGTTAAACCTAAGGGTTTCTGGGCCTTATGTTATCCTCCACTAATCCCCTCCACATTACCGTATTACCCTTAATGGTCTCTTAATTATTTAATTAACAACAATAATAATAATAATCTAAATAATATTTTAATTATTCAAATTATTTCAATACTATTATTAATAAAATAATCTAATTAATCTATTAAATCTAAGGCCTCAAAGTTCCCTTAACCCAAAGATACCCCACAAGTCACATAATCCATCAACGTCACAAGGTCATCACAAAGCACCAAAACACCGCATAATCATAATAATTAAATAAATAAATATTATAATTATTTGGGGCGTTACAACTCTCTCCCACTTAAAGAATTTTTGCCCTCGAAAATTACCTGAAGAAAACAGAGTCGGATACGACCCCTTCATCTGATCTTCACGTTCCCAAGTCCAACTTTCGCCAGCTGGTCCACCCCACAACACCTTCACCAAGGCTATGTCTTTACCCCGCAAATGCTTCATTTCACGACCATCAATCCGCACAGGCAATGCTTCCACAGTCAGATTATCCCTAACTTGTACATCATCCATCTGAATAACATGCGACGGATTTGGAATGTACTTCCTCAACTGAGACACATGGAACACGTCGTGTAAATTCGCAAGCGTCGGCGGTAAAGCAATCCGATAGGCTACCTCTCCTATCCTTTGCAAAATTTGGTAAGGACCAACAAAACGTGGATTGAGCTTCCTAGACTTCAAAGCTCGACCCACCCCAGTCACTGGCGTCACCCTTAAAAACACGTGATCTCCCTCTTGGAATTCAAGTGCTTTCCTCCTCTTATCATGGTAACTCTTCTGACGACTCTGCAAAGCTTTCATCCTTTCTTGGATCATCTTAATCTTCTCAGTCGTCTCTTGCACAATTTCAAGTCCGAGTATATCACTCTCGCCTGACTCATACCAACACAATGGAGTCCTGTATCTTCTCCCATACAAAGCCTCATAGGGTGCCATTCCAATACTAGCATGAAAACTATTGTTGTACGTGAACTCAATCAACGGTAAATGGCTATCCTAAGATCCTCCATGATCCAACACACAAGCCCCCAGCAAATCCTCTAAGGATTGGATAATCCTTTCTATCTGACCGCCCATCTGCGGATGATAAGCATAACTCATCCTCAACTTAGTACCCAACGTATCTTGCAAACTCTCCTAGAACCTCGATGTAAATCTCAGATCCCTATCCGACACAATACTTGAAGGTATCCCATGCAACTTCACAATCTCTGCAATGTACATCTCGACTAACTTCTGTATAGAATGATTAATCTTCATCGGCAAGAAATGAGCCGATTTAGTTAATCTATCCACAATCACCCAAATGGAATCATTTCCCTTAGTAGTCTTCGGCAATCCCACCACAAAATCCATGGAAATACTATCCCACTTCCATTCTGGAATTCTCAACGGATGCATCATACCTAAAGGCTTCTGATGCTCAATCTTCGACTTCTGACAAGTCAAACACACATAGACAAACTCTGCGACATCCTTCTTCATACCTGGCCACCAAAACAACTTTTTCAAATCATGATACATCTTCATAGCACCGGGATGAATACTCAACCTACTTCGGTGTCCTTCTTCTAGAATACTCTTCTTAATATCTGAAGTATCTGGGACACATACCCTGTCTCTGAACATCATCACACCATTCTCATCAATTCGGAATTCTCCTCCGTTACCTTGGTTGATCAAAGTCAACTGGTCCACTAACTTCAAGTCGGATTGTTGTCCCACTCTGATCTCTTCTAGAATACCACTAGTCAACTTCAACATTCCCAACTTCACACTGTCAGGAGTCACTTCACACACCAAACTCAAATCTCGGAATTGTTCAAGTAACTCTAACTCTTTCACTATAAGCATCGACATATGCAATGACTTTCTGCTCAACACGTCAGCCACTACATTCGCTTTACCAGGATGGTAATTTAAATCGAAGTCAAAATCCTTCAACAATTCCAACCACCTTCTCTGCCTCATATTCAACTCTTTCTGATTAAACAGGTACTTCAAGCTCTTATGATCGCTGAACACTTCGAATTTAGAGCCAAACAGATAATGTCTCCAAATTTTCAACACAAATACCACAGCCGTCAACTCTAAGTCATGGGTTAGATAATTCACTTCATGAACCCTCAACTGCCTGGAAGCATAAGCAACAACTTGGCCGTTCTGCATTAGTACTCCTCCAAGACCCATCTTCGATGCATCAGCGTACACTACAAATAATTCACTTGGATTAGGCAAAATCAACGCTGGAGCAGTAGTCAACCTCTTCTTCAATTCCACAAAACTCTCTTCACAAGCTACATCCCATACAAAAGCTTGACCCTTTCGAGTCAACTGAGTCAAAGGTAATGCCAACTTAGAAAATCCCTCAATAAACTTGTGGTAATAACCCGCCAATCCCAAAAAAACTTCATATCTCAGTAGCAGACTTCGGAGTCTCCCACTGTAATACAACATTAATCTTAGAAGGATCAACAGCAATTCCACCACTGGAAATCACATGACCAAGAAAACTCACCTCTTTCAACCAGAACTCATACTTCGACAGCTTTGCATACAACTTCTTCTCCTTCAATACTTGCAACGCAATCCTCAAATGCTCAGCATGCTCTTCTTCAAATTTAGAGTATATCAGAATATCGTCAATGAAGACTATAACAAACTGATCCAAATACTCATGAAAGATTTGATTCATATACTCCATGAACACACCAGGTGCATTGGATACACCAAACAGCATCACAGTGTATTCATAGTGTCCATACCTTGTCCTGAAAGCCGTCTTCGGAATATCATCAGGCTTAACTCGAATCTGATGATAACCCGACCTCAAATCAATCTTGCTGAACACACAGTCACCTACTAGCTGATCCATCAAATCGTCGATTCTCGGTAGTGGATACTTATTCTTGATAGTCACCTTATTCAACTGCCGATAATCAACACACAACCTTATACTTCCATCCTTCTTCTTCACTAACAGCACAGGAGCACCCACGGAGAAACACTTAGTCAAACAAACCTCTTCTCAAGCAGCTCTTCCAACTGTTTCTTCAATTCATTTAACTCAGAAGCGGACATCCGATAAGGAGCCATTGACACCGGACTCGTACCTGGTACCAAGTTCACTGCAAACTCTGCTTCACGTTCCGGAGGTAAATCACTGATGTCGTCTGGAAACACCTTTGGAAATTCACAGACAACAGGAAACTCCACACCTGCAGCTTCACGATCAATCTGCAACGATGTAAACATTGCAAAAACCAAGGCTTCGTCTTCTTGAAGTTCGTCCACTTGCTTAGCAGACAAGAACATCAACTCTCCACCATCACTAAACTCATGAAAGTCTACTGTCTTGTTATAACAATTGATATAAACACGGTTGAACTCCAACCAGTTCATTCCAAAGATTACATCGATTTGGTGTAAGGGTAAGCACACCAAATCCATCACAAAACTCTTCTAAAAAATCATCACAGGTTTTCGTAAACACACAAAAGTAGTAGTAACAGAACCATTAGTTGGTGTTTCTATTACCATGTTACTATTCATATCAGATAACTTCAAACCCAATCTATTAGCACATTTAAGCGAGATAAAAGAATGAGTAGCACCAGTGTCAATAATAGCAATCAACTTGATATTATTAATAAAACAAGTACCTCGAATCAGGTTGTCCTTCTCTGGCGCTTCTGCACCACTCAAACCAAACACTCTGCCACTGGTCTGACCAGCAGTCATAGTCTTCTTCGACTTCTGACATTGAGCACTGATATGACCTTTCTCACCACAGTTGAAATAGGTTGGACAATCGTCCTTGCAGTCACTAGCTCTATGTCCCATCTTACCACACCTGTAGCACCTCACCACATTATTGGTGCACACATCAGCACGGTGGCCTTGCTCGCCACACTTATAACACTTTCCAGAAGCGGGAGCTGCTCCCCCACTTGTCTTTTTCCCCTCTGATGCCTTCTGCTTCCATTTGTCAGCTAAAGTCGTATAAGGCTTACCCTTATACTGCCCCTTCTTCTTGCTCAACTGGTTGTAGTGAGCAGATTGAGCTCGGCTATCCTCGTCGTAGATCCTACTCTTATCCACCAGATCAGCAAACCTGCGAATCTATTGGTATCTAATACCCTGCTTGATCTCTGGTCTCAGCCCATTCTCGAACTTGAGACACTTAGACATCTCAGCATCAGCACGGTTGTAGTGAGGACAAAACTTTACCAACATCTCGAACTTTGCTGCATACTCTGCCACAGTCATGTCTCCTTGCTTCAGCTCAAGGAATTCCACCTCTCTCTTGCCACGAGCATCCTCTGGAAAATACTTGCTCAGAAACTCCTGCTTGAACACAGCCCATGTTATCACAGTGCCAACATCTTCCAGTCTCTGATGGGTGTTATCCCACCAGTCCTCGGCCTCTTCTTCGAGCATATGCGTCCCAAACTGAACTTGCTACGCATCAGTACACCCCATCACCCAGAAGATTTTCTCAATTTCCTTCAGCCCTTTGTGTGCATTTGCTGGGTCACGAGTACCAACAAAAGTCGATGGATTGTTCCTCTTGAACTCCCCCAAAGCACGAAACTCATCTGGAATTCCACCATTCAGATTGAGTTGCGCCACCACATTAGCGACTGATTCCAAAGCATCAGCAATAGCATGATCATTTCTTCCAGCCATCCTACACACCACCAATTAGGTTAGAAGAAACAAAACATCGACAATGTACACACACTCGTCGACTGAAAGGGAACTGACATCACGTAAAAACCTGGCCGGACAGACCGACCTGCTCTGATACCACTAATGTAAGACCCTTTTTCTACCCAACAAATTAACACGAATAACACTACAAGTAATCAGAGTAACATCCCAAAAAGGGAATCACATATCGTCGTAAATCATCAAGACATCCACCTGTCCCGCCACACGGGTTTTACCATCATTCATTTAATTAAACACCACGCAGCGGAAAAATCAAGTTTAAACAAACACTTTTATAATTCAAAACTCCTCAAACAAAACTCATGAAAAACATCATGTCCACAAAACAAAAGAACGAAATCGTTCGACTCAAACGTCCCGACCCGATGTTACATATCAGGGCAAGACCCTCTAAATCGACGGAGAAATAAAAAATGCTTCAAAACTAAATCTTCATGCGCCAAAGGAGCTAAACTGATCACCTGCACGTTACCCACGTGGAGGTAACATTCAAACAGGCTGGGTGAGTAATCACGAAATTAATATATAAGATATGCGTAAAAGATAAAGCACAAGTAGCATCATCAAAAATCACACACAACATACAAACACATCAATAACATCAATGTAATGCAATGCCACATAGTATGCAATGCAACGTCAGACTCATGCATGTGGTACGAACATCGTCATAATTGATGGACACTAGGCCATCACCCTCCAAAGATCCCCACCAATAGGATCGATTCTACACAAGAACCGGGGCACGTCATAAAACACTTCAATCCACACAATGGGATTGAAGCCACCAAAATGGACCGAAGTCCTACTATGCCATGAATGCATGAGGCAAAATCGTCATAATAAACATCTTCATAACATCGTCATAGTTGCATCATCATTCATGAATTCATCATCAAACAAACATCATAACATCACATCAATTCGCACTTGTCAAAGTTTATCATTATAACTCACAATGCGTCATAGTTGGTTCATCACATAAAATCCCCGAGTTTTATTCTATTCATCGTCCTTACTAGATTACTAGTGTCATATTATCTCATCATAGCCCTGCGTCTCAAAGAAACCTCGTTACAAGCGAAATCGGGACATAAATCTCAAAAACGGGAAAATCTGCCCATGCCCCTGCCCATACGCGTAAGGACCACCCTGATACGCGTATGGCTCAAATTTCACACCCACCCTTACGCGTATTTCCCTCTTCAATACGCGTATCAGCAGAGAGGTTCTTCCTCTCAATTCTCCTTCAGATCTCCTTACGTGTAATGCCTTTTGGTACGCGTATTGCCCAACTTCCATACGTGTATGATACGCGTATCAGCGGAGAACCATGTCAGTCCTTGGGGACAGTTGCGTACGCTACGCGTATCACCTTGGGAGTGTCCCCGTTACGCGTATTGCCTTCCCCGGTACGCGTATTGCCTTCTCCATTACGTGTATCGCCTTCCCTCTTACGCGTATCACCAGAGACTCCTCCAAAAACTCAAATCTCGCATCTGAACGTAAAATCCTTTTTCCCAGCACCTTTGATCTACCAGAAACAGCCTCAAATCATCTTCGGTTCATCCCAGATCCAAGTTATTCATCCTACTTCATCATCTACATCAATTACCCTTAATTACTAAGTCTGAATTTAGTTATTATCAGGTTCGATTTACAGTTCTGGTTACCCAAAGTTCGTCACTGCATCAATTTCACAGATTCAACATTATTGCAGCAAATCACACGGTTTTCATCACAGAAAATCATATACATACAGGCACAAAATTTCATCACAAACCAGCATATAATCATCAGACACGAAAACACACAATTATCTCTACCTTAAAACCATATCAAACATATTAACCCGGATTACCCCCCATACCTCGAAATTCCAGCAGAGATTCTTTGTTTCTGGGGCTCTACGGTCGATTCCTCAATCTAGCCTCCTTTCCTCAGATCTCTAATCACTCCTTAGGGTTGAAAATTCTGATCTCAAAATCCCTACTTTTCTCTTTTGTTAAACCTAAGGGTTTCTGGGCCTTAATCTCTGTTTACCATGTTATCCTCCACTGATCCCCTCCACATTACCGTATTACCCTTAATGGTCTCTTAATTATTTAATTAACAACAATAATAATAATATAAATAATATTTTAATTATTCAAATTATTTCAATACTATTATTAATAAAATAATCTAATCAATCTATTAAATCTAAGGCCTCAAAGTTCCCTTAACCCAAAGATACCCCACAAATGACATAATCCATCAACGTCACAAGGTCATCACAAAGCACCAAAACACCGCATAATCAAAATAATTAAATAAATAAATATTATAATTATAGCGCGATTTTTGTGGTCCTGAGTCACGATCGCTTGGGTACTACAGTTCGATTCATTTTTTATCCTATTGAGCTGATTAAGGAAGGGAAATAGATGTCTCCAATTAACACTGCTTGCATACTGAGTTTGAACGGCAGTCTGTTAGGTTACAGATGCTATGTGGATGTGGGGCCCAATCTTCGATTTATTTTGTTAAGAACACAGTGTCTGGATTATTTGTGAGGTTTTTGGTAATGTGTTTAGATTTGATGCTAAAAGGTTGATTTGGTGGAGATACGGGATTTTGGGTTTTTGATTAGTATGCTCGCTAAGATTTTTCAATCTTATGCCTACGTATTCCCGTTTGATGAAACAGGGAAATCAGAGCGATCGTAGTTCCTCCTCTAGGAGGAAAAAACGTTGTTTTGGTGTCTTGTTTAAAGCCCAAGACATGAAGCTAAAGGTGGTTTGTATCTTGTTCAAAGCCCAAGATGTGAAGCTAAATGGTTTTGGCTTGAGAGAGAATTTGTCATCTCTAAAGAGGAGTTATTGATGTTTTTATGCTGTGAGCAAGGCATGACTTTGATGCTAAAAGGTTGATTGACTCAATCGGGGTTTTCTTTATACAAAGCCTAAGAGGAGGCTATTGACCCAACAAGAGGGTGTTTTTATATGTCTTGTACGAAGCCCAAGACGGAGGCTAAAGGGGAAGTGCTAACAAGTGACTGAATCAACAAGAGAGTGGTTTAATGTCTCGTACGAAGCCCGAGATGGAGGCTAAAAGGGAAGTGACTCAACAAGAGAGTCTGTTTGACGGGTGATTGACTCAACAAGATAGTCTTTTATACTTAACAAGAGAGTGTTTTGATGTCTCGTACGAAGCCCGAGATAGAGGCTGAAAGGAGATTGACTCAACACGAGAGTCTTTTATACTCAACAAAAGAGTGGTTTATATATGCCTTGTATGAAGCCCAAGACAGAAGCTAAAGGTGTTTGACTCAACAAGAGAGTCTTTTATACTCAACAAGAGAGTGATTTCTATCCCGTACGAAGCCCAAGATGGAGGCTAAAAGTGTTTGACTCAACAAGAGAGTCTTTTATACTCAACAAGAGAGTGTTTTCTATCTCGTATGAAGCCCGAGATGGAGGCTAAAAGTGTTTGACTCAACAAGAGAGTCTTTTATACTCAACAAGAGAGTGATTTCTATCTCGTACGAAGCCCGAGATGGAGGCTAAAAGTGTTGGACTCAACAAGAGAGTCTTTTATACTCAACAAGAGAGTGTTTTCTATCTTGTACGAAGCCCGAGATGGAGGCTAAAAAAGGGGTTTGACTCATCAAGAGAGTCTTTTATACTCAACAAGAGAGTGTGGGGAGAATCATTGTATAAAGTCCAAGAGGAGGCTAAAAGATGGTGACTGTTTCAGTTTAGTGATAGGTCCAGTATGTTGGATAAAAGAGAAAATCAGTTCTTATAAAGATTAAAGGTATGTTTGTGCTTTGGGATTGATCAGAGGATCAGGGTTATTTCCTGTTCTTTAAGGACATGGGAAATCCAAATGGTATTGAGACTGTCCAAGTCTACTGGTGTTTTGAGAAATCGATTCTCCGATAAGTGAATTATCTTTGTATGATGCCCAAGAAAAGGCTGATATGTTAAGGGATGAAGGTCAACCCATTAACTGGTCTGACACTTGACTCAGAAAGACAGTTCTAGCAAATTGATGACTAGGTTCTGTTCCTATACCTGTAGAGGTCTCTGGGTCCTTGTACTAAGCCCAAGAGAAGGCATGAGAGCTTTTAAGAAGCCGAAGGGTCCTTGTACAACACCCAAGAGGAGGCGGGGATGCTTTTAGGAGGCCTGTGGGTCCCCAAACCCCGAAAACTTCAAGACATGCTATTCACCGAGAATAGATCAAGCCAGGAAAGTCCGAGAATTTGGATGAAACTCAAGAGATGCCATTCACGGAGAAAAGATCATCTCTGGGGAGTTAGAGTTTCTTTGACAATTTCTAGTAGTGACAGTCTGAGAAAGGGTTCACCGAGAATGCTGCCTTTCACGTGTCCATATTGTTTAACCCCAAGAGAAGGGAAGACAAGTATACAAAAGTTTGTGAAATAAGACTTACAGTGAGCAGCCCCACAATACAGTTATATATATATATATATGAAAGCGGATAAAGAAAGCGGGTAAACACTTACTCGGTTGTAGAGCTTCCATGCTGTTTTGTTAGTTGTTCAACAAAGAAAGCTTTGATAACAATATTATATTCTAAATCAAAGGAGAAAGTGCTTTGAAAAGATTGTTGGGGCTTACAGCTCAAGGAGAGGTCCAAGGTTTTATCAGTGATTGCACTGTTGTTTTGAATTTGTACAGGGACTTATACAAGTGACTGAGGCCCAAAAAAGGTTTTCTGTACAAAGGGATGGGTCTTACACTCTCTCAAGAGGCCCAAAGGTGTTTAAAGAAAAGGAATGGGGCTTATAACACGAGGGTAGTCCCAAAGGGTTTTGTTTGAAAAATGGCGATCGCGCCGAGATTTCTTTAACGTACTGGGTCTTATACAATGCATTGAGGCCCAAAAAGGTTTTATCTACAAGGGTTGGGTCTTACACTCTATTAGAGGCCCAATAACTTATTTTTGTACAAGTGGTGGGGCTTACAGCTCAAGGAGAGGCCCAAGGTTTTTTTGTTAAAAAGGCGACGATCGCGCTGAACTTTTTGATGGTGTCGGGACTTACACAATACACTGAGGCCCAAATCATTTCGGTTTTCAAAAAGGGTTGGGTCTTACACTCTATTATAGGCCCAAAGGTGTTTGAAAAAGATTTGTGAGGGTGAAAATCAAAGAAACCCTAAATTTGTTTTCCTTTAAAAGTAAATATTTAAAGAAAATCAATAAAATGATAAAAAATACCAAATAAGTTTGAATAAACCACTTGTGATTTTTGTTTAAGGTTTGAAAAATGAGGTTTTAATCACAAGATGAATTAAAACTCATTTGGTTTTGATTTTCAAGATAAATATTCACTTTTAAATGTTTAAAAACAATTAAAAATGAATTTATTCACAAAAATACTAATTATATTGAATAAATAATATAAATTTGATTTTTTTGTGGAATAAAATATTTCAACAATTTTGTGATTTTTTGCAAAAAGAACCAATAAAAAATAATTAAAATTGAGGGAGTTATTAATTTTCCAAATCATTAAAAATAATATGAAAAATAGTAAAATATGAAAAAATATGAAAATGTGGTAAAAAAGAGGATCTGGGGTGAGGGGGATTCGAACCCCAGACCTCTTGTGTACAGGGTGCGCGCCTTACCACTGGGGTGGTGATACATCCGTTGATTGAAACACAACCACAAATATACAAGGCTTGCCTTGTTTTTGGCCTGGCCCAAGGCAAGGCAAGGCAAGATTTTGGTTAAAAACGTGAAGACCATAACTTTCTCATTTCTCCATGGACTAGGACAAAATTTAGGTCTATCCTGCCTAGAATTTCACAAGGAATCCAATGGTGGTGGTGTTTTTTTCAGATCATGCTCCTATTGAAAAACCCGATAGTGGCTTTGAAATAGGCCATGATTTGCATTTTCTGTGCCATCTCTTGGTACATGCTTGAATTACATGATAAATTGGTGCAAACACAACACATATAACATGTATAAGAGATGCATGATCAGTGGACATCAAAGGAAAGCATGATTCAAAGAATTCAAGTTGTGATGCTTACCTCTTTTTGGAGCTTTTGTGCAATCTGCCAAGTACCTTGTTCCAGAAATGATTTGATGCTTTGGACACCCTCAAATGATCTCTTAGAAGCTTTTAGGATGGTTGGAATCAGCTGGAAACCTCAAGAACAAGTTTGATCTCTTTCTTGCAAAAGGGGCAAAAGTGGCCAAAATAGCAACTCTCTCAAATGATGTTCCAGATGTGTGGAACCATTTGGGAAAGTTCAAGGGTGATATTTGGAGTGTGTTTGAGGTTTTATCTGGTTTAGAAAGTGACTGAATCAAGACATGGCTTGAAAAATGCACAAAAGTCCAATTTTGAGGTTTTGAGAGGTGACTTTGAGATTTTGGTGTTACAGGTCACTTGTGAGTGTTTGGATCACCTCTATATGATGTTTATGAGGTGTGTGTGTGTGATTGGTTTGATTGGAATTGCTCTCAAATTCAAAACCCGATAGTGACTTGCTTTGGAAGGCAAATTTGGAAGTGAGAAGGTGATTTTGAGGAAAGCATCTGTTTGATGGCTTTGGTGTACTCAAACTGATCACAAATGATGTCTATTTATAGTGCAACAAGTTTGTTTTGCAAGTAATAGTGAATGGCAACTGCTGCAGAGGTTTGGCCAATGTTGATTAATGAGAATCCAAGTCTTCTCTAGCCATTGACTAGAGGTTAGGGCACAGGCTGCTGGTTCCCTTGGTCTTGGATATGTCTTGACTGAATTCAGTTGGAAATGGCTCAGTCCATGCCACCTTGGTGCATCCATTGAATGCTCCAAAACAAAATTGGAGTCTTGTCCCCTCTTCAGGGATTTCTAGGTTTGGCATGCTATTTTTAGTTCCAAGGACTTGAGAGGCTTATGGATCAGTGTTTATCCCTCCTTGGTCTCCCCCTGAGGTGTTCAGATAGATAAGTGTGTTTGTTATTTGCAGAAATTTGGCAAATCGAGCAAAATGCACAAATCTGCCTTGCTTTGACAGTTTTCAGCAAGGCATATTGCCATTGTCATATCTCATGGTTCAAGTGGAATTTGATGGAGTTCTTGGCCATTTTGGAAAGCCCTCATATGATACAACAACTATTTGATCATAGTTGGTTTTGATACTTTTTGGATCCAAGTGAAAAATGCCCTTACATTTGGAAAAAAGTGAAGGCAGATTCTGACTTAGTGAAAATTTCACTAAGTGTTGGAAAAAAGTGACATTTTCACTTTTTGTGATTTTGATCATTCCATAACTTAAAATCCATGAGGAATTGGAATGAGTTGTGTTTGAAGCATTTGTAGAGGGCCATGAGAGCTACAAATCCAGCTTTGAATGGGGAAAATGGCCTTGTGGTTTAGGAGATATGATCCTCCAAAGTTGGTACCCTCGCCACTTTGTTCCATAACTTAGAAAAATTTCTAAGTTTTTATAGTTACCCCTTTTACAAGTTATCCCACTTTTCTTGATTTTTCTTGATGAATTTTGATTCCAATCACACATTAACATCATTTTAGGGTCAAAGAACCATAATTGTGAAAAATCTCAAAAAGTCAAAGTTGACTTTTGTGCACAGTTGACTTTTTGTCAGATGAACTCCAAACTGCGCGATCCTCTATGAAATCAAGTCTTTGACCTAAATCAAACTTGAAGTATTGATTTCATAGGTGTTATAGGGTGTATTGAATCATGTCCCAAGGTTTGGGAGCATGCCTGGGTCAAAAGTCAAAGGCACGGTTAACTTTTCCCGCGAAACCCTTATTGTGGTTCTGATGAACATGAAACTTGGGAATCAAGATTCTTGGATCAATCCATTGTTGCAAATGGATCAATGTGGTGCATTAGAGAACCTCAAATCCTCTCTTGAGGTCTTGGCTCATGTTTTGTCCCAAAAGTCAACTTAGGGGTGAATTAGGTCAAGAAACCCTAATTCCTGATTTTTTATGAATGCATCCCCTGAGGCAAAATTGACTTGATGATTGGGTTCATGATGTCACTTGGAGCACCTTAGGTTATGCTTTGAAGCATTGGCTCATGCCCAGAGGAAAATTTCCATCTGGAGGCCCTGGTCAACCAAAACCCTAATTTGGTGACATTGGCGATCTTGAGGCTTGATCCACCTGGAATGCGGCAACATTGTGCTTGATTCTTACTGTGGGAGTCCTCTTGATCCATTGTTGATGTTTTAGAGGTTAGACAAGTTGAAGATCATGTCATTCCTTGATTGATCCTTTGTCTAAGAGCTCTGAGAGGGCTTGAAACCCTAAATTTGATTGTAGTGGATGCTCACCCATCTTTGGGGAGACTAATAAGGTATAATGGTTCATCCATATTGTGATGATGATTTGCACAATAATGGGAAATCTTAGTGGTCAAACTTTGGGGTATGACAGATGCCCCTATTTAATCTTCTTGGACCCGAAGGTGTGAATGGCGAAGGTGTTTGGGCATTCGGGGTGCAAGAGGATTAAATATCAGAATACCCAAAATTTTGATGGTGGTTATGAATGGTAGCTTACGCATTCATCCTCCTTTGCTAAGCAATGATGCTTAGAAAAGGTAAAACTTCCCCTCGATCCTAGTTTCCTACCAAGGAACTGGTCTAAGTTTCTGATGTAAACTTCCCCTCGATCCTGGTTTCCTACCAAGGAACTGATCTTAGTTTCTGAAATAAACTTCCCCTCGATCCTGGTTTCCTACCAAGGAACTGGTCTAAGTTTCTGAAATAAACTTCCCCTCGATCCTGGTTTCCTACCAAGGAACTGGTCTAAGTTTCTAAAATAAACTTCTCCTCGATCCTGGTTTCCTACCAAGGAACTGGTCTCAGTTTCTTTTGTCAATAAACTTTCTTGACAAGGGACGTTATTCGTAGCGGTTTTCCTCAAACTTCTTGCCGAATTTTCCTGGGGAGATGCCATTTGATGGAAAAAGATTTGATGTCAGAGTTGCTGGTGAACCCAGTCGTCTGAGTTGTAGAAGTGTACAAACTTCTCTGTTGGAGACGTCATTTGTTGATTCTACTAGGGAAAACGAGTCTCTTGAGAGACTGTTTTCGCTTGGGGAATTTCATCATACTTTTCTCGGGATCTTCTCGGAGAAATGCCATATGATGTGATCCAATTTTGAGGTGTTGATGACCTTTTTGTCAGCGGATTTTTCGAAGAAAAACTGCTGTATTGTCGAATTTCTGATTAAGAGGCTTTCTCTGGGAATTTTCCTTAATCCGGGAAAGCGAAAATATCATCTTCAATGGCGAAGAGTGACATTTGTCGAGGGTTCTCTAGTTTTTCAGAGGTTCAAGTTATCAAAGTGGTCAAAGGCCAATTCCAATCCAGAAATAAACTGGAGAGAGATAGTTCAGACGCAACATTTCCTGACAAGGAAAGAACTGACAACTCGATTGAGAGGACCGTTATCACCAGGGGATAAGACCGACTATAGTGATGGTGATGCAATATGAATGTGAATGTAAATAAACAATGCATGATGTATCTATGTTTATGCTGACAAAACTGACGCGACATACAAACTAGTGGATGACACGACTGGATACTCGGCCACAGTGGGAGATGAGAAGTACCACTGGTTCACGATAGCAATTCTGCCTTGCTTAGGAGAAATAGTCCCTGTGGGGAACAACCGTTGGTCGGGCTTAGGAGGTAAGAACTCTGCCGGGGATGTCAGATGGAATATTCGTATCTGACATAGCTGATCCTTTATTCAGGCGCACTGGTTTAGAAGGAGTACTTTGATTATGCACTTTGAGGTTCAAACACCTTTGGAGAAGCAATTGATGTTCTTTCGATGTTCAACAGTCAAAAGAAACTGCCATCTTAATTTAAAAAGCAGAAAAAGTTTTACAAGTAAATTCATTTTTGTTTTATTCCAAGAATCGTTGATCATGTTAAACGTCATTCTGTAAAGCTAAAACAAATAAAAATTGCAAGCAAAAGTACAAGGGCTCAAATTTTATTGATAGGATGGAAATCAGCCAAGCGCGTGATTCCATAAAGTATTTACAAAGTTTAAAAATGGTAATTTAAGGGAAAATGGCTATATTAAAATATGACGACCGCTATCCTTCTACCAACTGTGAATTCTGGACATCCTGAGCTTCTGTCAAAGATGACCTTAATCGAGATTTCCTTCGATGTATGATGTAACTACTGATGATGGACTTGCCTCTGTTGGACATAGTTACTTGCCACTATCCCTAATTTTTGCCTGGATTGTACTCTGAGATTTCCAATCCACCGGGATGATTTTTGATTATGCCTCTAATTTTTTCCTAGACCGCCCTTTCGGGTTTTCAATCCACTGAGACGTTGTTTTTTTTATTTAGGCGAAGTATTTCTTGACTACGTCAACATTTGTGGGGTAGGCAAATTCCTCTCCGTCCATGGTTGCCAGTCTCAAGGCGTCGCATGAGAAAGATTTCTTGACCACATAGGGGCCGTCATAATTCGGAGTCCATTTTCCCCGAGAATTAGTGAGAAATGATTGTATCTTTTTTAGCACAAGGTCTCCTTTCCTGAAGACGCGAGGTCGGACCTTTTTGTTGAACGCCTTCTTCATTCTTTGTTGATACAACTGACCGTGGCATAATGCCGTTATTCTCTTTTCTTTGATCAGATTTAGTTCGTCGTGTCGACTTTGACACCATTCAGCTTCTGTTAACTTAGCTTCCATCAATACCCGGATTGATGGGATCTCTACTTCGATGGGGAGCACTGCTTCCATGCCATACACTAGAGAGAAAGGGGTTGCCCCTGTTGAAGTGTGGACAGATGTGCGATAACCGTGAAGAGTAAAGGGTAGCATCTCGTGCTAATCTTTATAGGTTATAACCATCTTTTGAACGATCTTCTTGATGTTCTTGTTAGCCGCTTCTACCGCTCCATTCATCTTGGGTCGGTAGGGAGATGAGTTATGGTGTGCAATCTTGAACTCAGCGCACAACTCTTTCATCATCTTATTGTTCAAGTTGGATCCATTATCAGTAATGATCTGGCTTGGAACAGCATAACGGCTGATGAGATTGTTTTTGATAAATCGGACCACCACTTGTCGGGTTACATTGGCGTACCATGCTGCTTTGACCCACTTGGTGAAGTAGTCAATGGATACCAGAATGAACCGATGTCCATTTGAAGCCTTGGGCTCAATCATGCCAATCATGTCGATCCCCCATATGGAAAAAGGCCACGGGGAAGAGAGAACTTTGAGATGCGTCGGCGGTACATGAATTTTGTTAGAGTATATCTGACACTTGTGACACCTCCTCATGTACTTGTAGCAGTCGGATTCCATGGTCAACTAATAATATCCTGGTCTCAGAACTTTTCTCGCCATTGTGTGTCCGTTGGCATGAGTGCCAAAGGATCCTTCATGAATTTCTTTTATCAGCATGTCTGCTTCTGGTCTGTCTACGCATCATAGCAAGACCATGTCAAAGTTTCTCTTATAGAGAGTATCATCGCTCAGAAAGAAGTTGCCTGCTAGCCTTCTAAGGGTCTTTCTGATTTTCCTTAGTGCCCCAGGTGGGTACTCTTGTTTCTGAAGGAAGCGTTTGATATCATGATACCAAGGTTTGTCGTCTATGACTACTTCAATCGTGAAGATGTAAGCGGGCCGTTCAAGGCGCATTATGTCAATCTTAGGTAGGTCGTTCCATTGACCTACACTAATCATGGAAGAGAGAATGGCTAATGCATCAGCCATGTGATTCTCTTCACGAGGGATATGATGAAACTCGATTCTATTGAAGAAGGGTAACAACCTTCTCGCATAGTCTTTGTAAGGAATCAGTCCTGATTGGTATGTGTTCCAATCTCCTTTGATTAGATTGATAACCAGGGCTGAGTCGCCATATACATCCAAGTTCTTGATCCTTAAGTCGATCGCTTCTTCGAGACCCATGATACAAGCTTCATATTCGGCCTCGTTGTTTGTGCACTTGAACGTAAGTCTGGCGGTGGAAGGAATGTGGGTACCCTGAGGTGTTAAGATAATGGCCCCAATTCTGTTTCCATAATGATTGACAGCTCCGTCAAAGATAAGTCCCCATTGGGAACCTAGTTCTGGCCCTTCACTGGGTAGTGGTTCATCGCAGTCTTTCATTTTTACATACATGACATCTTCGTCTGGGAAGTCAAACCCGATTGATTCTTGATCGTCAATCGGTTGATGAGCCAAATGACCAGCTAAAATACTTCTTTTAACGGCTTTCTAACCGTGGTATTCTATGTCATATTCTGATAACAACATCTGCCAACGGGCAATCCTTCCCGTAAGAGCAGGTTTTTCAAAGACATACTTGATTGGATCCATTTCGGAGATTAACCAAGTAGTGTGACGAATCATATACTGGCGAAGAGGTTTGGCTGCCCAAGCCAGAGCACATCAAGTTTTCTCAAGCATAGTGTACCGAGTCTCGCAGTCGGTGAATTTCTTGCTCAAATAGTAAATGGCAGACTCTTTCCTTTTTGTTTCGTCTTGTTGGCCAAGTACACAACCCATTGAGTCTTCCAAGACTGTGAGGTAGATGATCAGTGGTCTTCCTTCCACTGGAGGTGATAGAATCGGTGGGTTCAACAGGTATTCCTTAATACCGTCGAAGGCGGTTTGACAGTCTTCTGTCCAAACGCAGTCCTGGTTCTTTTTGAGTAATTTGAAAATCGGCGCACATGTGGCGGTCATGAGGAATATGAATCGGGAAATGTAGTTCTAACGTCCCAGCAATCCTCTGACTTGTTTTTCAATTTTTGGAGAAGGCATTTCTTGAATGGCCTTGACTTTGTCAGGATCAACCTCAATTCCTTTCTGGCTGACGATGAACCCTAACAGTTTTCCTGAGCGGACACCGAAGGTGCATTTGTTGGGATTCAAGAGAAGTTTGTACTTTCTCAGCCGCTCGAATAGTTTTGACAGATGGGTCATATACTCCTCTTCTGTCTTAGATTTTGCAATCATATCATCGACATATACCTTGATTTCTTTGTGTATCATGTCATGAAACAGAGTAGTCATGGCCCTTTGATAGGTTGCCCCGACGTTCTTCAAACCGAACGAAATTACCTTGTAACAAAAGGTACCCCATGGGGTAATGAACGAAGTTTTCTCCATGTCCTTCAGCGCCATTTTAATCTGATTATAGCCCGAGAATCCATCCATGAAGGAGAAAACTTTGAACTTTGCTGTACTGTCTACCAGCATGTCAATGTGTGGTAAAGGAAAGCCGTCCTTTGGACTAACCTTGTTTAGATCCCTGTAGTTTACACACATTCTGACTTTTTCGTCCTTTTTTGGAACAGGTACTATGTTGGCTAACCATTGAGGATATTCTGATGTGGCGAGGAAACTCGCGTCAATCTGTTTCTGTACTTCCTCTTTGATTTTGATGGCCATGTCCGGGTGAGTCCTTCTCAACCTTTGTTTTACCGGCGGACATTCTGACCATAACGGTAAATGGTGTTCCACGATGCTGGTATCCAACCCTGGCATGTCCTGGTAGGACCAAGCGAATACATCGGGAAATTCTTTGAGAAGCTTTGTCAAACTCTCTTTGGTAGTTGGACTGAGCAGTTCCCCAATCCTGATCTCTTTTCTTTCTTCCTCTGAACCCAAGTTGACTGTCTCCAACGGTACTTTGTGAGGTTCGATGGACCTTTCCTCTTGTCTGAGTAGTCGGGAGATCTCTTCTAGAATTTCGTCGTCAACTTCTTTTTCAGCCCCAAATACCGGGAATTCAAAGTTGGGAGAAGGCATTGGATCGTATGTTTCAACGAGGTTTAAAACAAGCAATCTGCATGACGTGATGATTTGTTTTTTAGAAGAGATAAAGATAATACAAGTGTGTGCAGGGTATTTTCTTTAGAAAACTGCTTGTTTTTATTATTTTGAATTGTTTTTTAGGATTACCATTTTCTGAAAAGCGAAAAGAGAAAACAACAATTAATGCAGAGATTACAGAATGACATTTATTTATTTATGATTTATTCGATTCTTGAAACTACAACCCTATAAAACAAAACTCTGTCGCTTTGGGCGAAGCGAAGAGGGATATTTACAAAAAGTGAGCCCTATCAAAACATCCGTTTCACCTGGGCAGGGTGAAAGGTTAAAATAAAGACGGTAATTACTTTGACTTATGAACGATCTTCAGAACATCGACAGCAACCCATTAGCGACGAACTTCCCGATGAATCACAAAGTCTGGTACCTTCCTTGATCTGTCCTCAGAAATGACGCTGATTTCTGGTGGAGCAGGATCAATGGAATCTGTCTCCCAGCCAGAGTTGTCGTAGGAGGATTCTTCTGTTGTATTTTGCACAGTATTTGTGCTCTCAGGTAAATCTCCCCGTCCAGTTGGCTGGACATCTTCAAGCCTGATGCGAGAGCCTTCAGGAGCGGTGTATTTGATCATGAAGTCGTATTTTCCACTTAGTTGTCCTAAGGTGTCCTACACTTCTTTGGAACTGGAGGAGTCATCTCTTTCGATGACGTTGACCTCGGGAAATGCATAGTTGATGAATTCTAGTCCTGCAAACTTTGCCAATTCATCGTCGTTCTAGATATTTTCTGAATGCCCTGAGTAATGATCCCATGACATGGTGGGGACGAAGGTATTCTGTTCAATGATGCTCAACTGATTTTCATTGTTCGGCTAATTTTCTTGCCCCAAGTCTCCTGGGTAAGGCTGCCAGATAGGCAGGAAATCCATCTGGCCATAATAGTCGTGGTCAAAGTTGTCTTTCATCAGAGTGTCCTCCTCTAATGAATTTGGTGGAGCACGGCATCCTTCCGGATCACAATCTCCGTATATCATTCTGACATCTGTCCTGGGTATAAATCTCGGACTCTATGCGGGATAGCAAAATGGAGTATGCACCTCTTCCTGAGAGATATAATCGTCCTCATTAAGATAGGACTTCCCCTCTTCATCTGTATCGGAGAGATCTCCCTCGTTGATGGTATGGACAAGTGTGATCCGCCTTAAACCAAAAAGGCGGATTTTCCGGTACTGTAAGAGGAGACTTGGTTTGGACATGCCCCTTGACCAGTAATAATGGAAATAGTTCTGCGTACAACATGGGTATAGGATCAAACCCTGGTGGTCGCGTTGTACTGTTGTTGTTGTACAGAGGACGAGCCTGCTGAAAAGGCTGTTGTGTCCTTTGCTGATATTGCTGTTGATTAGGTTGGTTCTGAGCAACCTGAGGTTGATATGTAGGAACAGGCGCAGGATTGATAGCAGGAGTTACAGCTGCTACTGGTTGGTAACGTCGCCTTTGCTTTTCGAGAGAGATATTCCCAATATCCTGCTCTTTTTTCTTAGGGAGAGCACTACCATATCGTTTTGTACTACTTGATGGTCCAGCGTCTTTAACTAAACGTCCTTCTCGGACTGCTTCCTCAAGACGAACTCCCATGCCCACCATCTCGGTGAAGTCACTGGGCGCACTGGCAACCATTCTATCGTATTAAAATGAGCTTAAGGTTTTCAAGAAGATCTTTGTCATCTCTTTTTCCTCCAGAGGTGTAGAAATTTGAGCGGCAATTTCACGCCATCTCTGAGCGTATTCTTTAAAGGTTTCCTTGTCCTTTTGTGACATCGATATGAGCTGATCTCTGTCTAGTGCCATGTCCAGATTGTATTTGTATTATTGAACGAGGGCAGCGCCAAGATCTCTGAATGTGCCGATCGTAGCGCGGTTTAAACCCACGTACCATTTTAATGCGGCGCCGGTTCAACTAACCTGAAAGTAGTGAATTAGTAGCTCCTGGTTCTTTGTCTGAGCTGACATTCGCCGAGCGTACATCACTAAGTGGCTTTGAGGGCAAGAGTTACCCTTGTACTTTTCAAAGTCGGGTACTTGGAACTTGTGTGGAACTTTCACATTGGGGACCAAACAAAGGTCCGCGGCGTCCTTTCCAAATAAATCCTGACCGCGGAGGGCTTGCAGCTCTTTCTGCATTTCCAGGAACTGTTCCTGGAACTCATTCATTCTGTCGAACATGCTGTCGTTTCCACCAGAAGGTATCTGTGGAATCTATCCTTCTGGGACAGTGTGTACGACGGGCGGTGGTATAGTCATTATGGCCGAGACTCTTGGTGTCTCCCGAAGTTTGAAACCTTCAGGAGTTGCTGTCATGCCCCTGGCATCTTCGCTTTCCCGAAGTTTGTAACCTTTAGGCCCAGCGGCTCCTGCTACGGTTCCTTGATCCTCAGTGATCGGCGGAATATATCCTTCCGGGATATAGTTAAGTGGCATGCCCCAGGGACGATCTTTCGGCATTTTATACCTAGGATCATACTTTTCCACTATGGGCGTTGATGTGATCTCTGAAATCACAGTCCTTTGTTGCTGCATCTTAGCTTATGCTAGAGCTTGCATGTCGCTATGAAGCTTTCTCAGATCCTCTTTCAGAGTGTCGATCTCTTCCCTCAACTTTCTGTTCTCCTCCTCGAGATCATCCAACTTTTTCTGACGATTGGCCCGAGTATTGTACGAATGAGATAGTTTGACTCTAGAATCGAGTGTAGCGAGCGATTTTGGACGCGGTTCTTAAGCGCTGGTCGCTCTCTGCGGTTGAGCTTAAAACTACAGGTCGATTCATTTTTTATCCTATTGTGAGCTGAATAAGGAAGGGAAATAGATGTCTCCAATTAACCCTGCTTTGCATACTGAGTTTAAACAGCGGTCTGTTAGGTTACGGATGCTATCAATGTGGGGGGGGGGGGGCTTTGTACTGGTTATTCATATTTCTCCAATACAGGTTTCTTTCTTTCGATCTGGGCAGAAGGTTTCTGGCGGGGAACAAGGATTAGGATGTTAGGACTGATGCTTTTGAAATACTGCTTTTGATTGATGGAGGTATGGGATTTGGGTTTTTTGTTGATTGCGCTCGCTAAGATCTTTTCTTTCGATCTTATGCCTACGTATTCCCGTTTACCGAAACAGGGAAATCAGAGCGTTCGTAGTTCCTCCTATTCTATGGGAGGAAATTTGTTTTTGGTGTCTTGTTCAAAGCCCAAGACGTGAAGCGAAAGGTGGTTTGTATCTTGTTCAAAGCCCAAGATGTGAAGCTGAAAGGTCTATTTGTGTCTTGTTCAAAGCCCAATACGTGAAGCGAAAGGACCTCGACTTTAGAGAGAATTTGTCATCTCTAAAGAGGGGAGAAGGAGAATTACTTTAACTGGGATACGCGGATCCGAGCAATGCCATAATTTTCGAAGAAAGGGTTTTAACCTGAAGGAGAAGACTTTAACTCAGTGTAGAGCAATGCCATCTTTCCTTAGGAATTTCTCATGCTAAAAGAGGGACAGTGGCATGGATGTAGATGATCCAGAGGCTTACCGCTTACAGCGATTAGATGAAGGGAAAGAAGTTGTTGATGTTTGTGTACTGTGAACGAGGCACAGCTTTGATGCTAAAAGGTCGATTGGATCAACCAGTGGTTTTCTTATACAAAGCCTAAGAGGAGGCTAATTTTCGCTAGGAAAATCATTATACAAAGCCTAAGAGGAGGCTATTTTGTGTCTCGTACAAAGCCCGAGAGAGAGGCTAAAAGGTTTTGACCCAGTGGGGCATATCGTTATACAAAGCCTAAGAGGAGGCTATTTTGTGTCTCTTACAAAGCCCGAGAGAGAGGCGAAAAGGTTGTTTTGACTCCACTGGGGAGAATTTTGGTATCTCGTACGAAGCCCGAGATGGAGGCTATTGTAACTGTTTCAGTTGAGTGACAGATCCAATATACTGATTTAAAAGAGAAAATCAGTTCTTATATGAGTAACACTGTACACAGGAATTTAATTTGAGGATCAGGGATATTTCCTTCTCTTTGAGGAAACGGGAAATCCAAAGGGTATTGAGACTATCCGAGTCTGCGGGTTTTCTTCCTATTTAACGAAGGGTGCTTGAGAATGTCCTTGAGACTCAAGGAAGTTAGACTGTCCGTGTCTAGAGTTTTATCTTTTGTACTATGCTTTGAGAAACAGTAGTAGACTCTATGAAAGGACTGTTCTATGAGGATGACTAGGTTCTGTTCCTATACCTCTAGGAGGTCGTCGGGACAATTTGTACGAAGCCCAAGAGGAGGCTGGAATCTTTTAAGAAGCCGACGGGTCCTTGTACGAAGCCCAAGAGGAGGCTATCATTCTCGGAGGAAGATATCATTATACGAAGCCTAAGAGGAGGCTGTGAATACTTCTAAGAAGCCGTCGGGTCCTTGAATAATGCCCAAGAGGAGGCCGATGCTTTTAAGAAGCCCGTGGGTCTATCATCTCCTTTCCATTAGGAGAGATAACTCTTTTAAAGATGAAAACCACTGGTAAACGTGCGAGGTTTACTATCTAGTGACTTTTAGCTTTTAAAGAGGGTTCCTTAGTTAAGGTCCAAGATTATGACCGTAGTGGGTACCCAAACCCCGAGACATTCAAGGCATGTTATCCACAAGGAATAGATCAAGTCAGGAAAGTTCGAGAATTTGGAAGAAACTCAAAGATGCCATTCACGGAGAATACATTCATCTTGGGGAGTAGAGCTTCTTGACGATTCCTAAGGAGGACAGCCAAAGAGAAGACTGTATCTGGTGCTCCTATTGGGGATCTAGGTGTATATTTCTAGGAATAAATGAAACGGCGTCACCTAGTTCTAGACGTAGTTGCCGGGGAAACTCGAAATATCTATACTATTATTACATAGTAGATATGAGTTTATGAAAGGAGACTTACAGTGAGCAGCCCCACAATACAGTTTATAATATGGAAGCAGTAAATGAAAGCGATAACCACTTACTCGGTTGTAGTGCTTCCATGCTGTTTGGTTCGTTGTTCAACAAAGAAAGATTAAAAACAACAGTATATTCAAAATCAAAGGAGAAAGTGCTTTGAAAAAGAAAGATTTGGGGCTTATAGCTCAAGGAGAGGCCCAGGGTTTTATCAGTGAGCGCACTGTTTGAATTTGTACAGAGGGACTTATACAAGTTACTGGGGCCCAAAAAGGTTTTCTGTACAAAGGGATGGGTCTTACACTCTCTCAAGAGGCCCAAAAAGGTTTAAAGAAAAAGAGTGGGGCTTATAACATGAGGGTAGGCCCAGATGATTTTTGAAAAGGCGACGATCGCGCCGTTTGTTTTTTGACGGTATCGTGACTTATACAATAAGTGAGGCCCAAAGATGATTTGGTCAAAAAAAGGATTGGGTCTTACACTCTAATAGAGGCCCAAAGTGTTTTGAAAATGATTTATGAGGGTTGAATTAATCCAAAACCCTAATTTGTTTTCAAAATGTATTTAATTGAATAAAAATTCAATTAAAATGATCAAAAATTGAAAAACAAATTGTGATCTTGGATTAATGCTTCAAAAATTAAGTATTGACCTACAAAATAATTAGAAAGCATTAAAAGTTGCAAAATCAATGTAGAAAAAATATTTAAAATGCCAAAAACAATCAAAATATTAATTCTTTGCAAAAATATCAATTATATGAAATAAATAATATTTTTGGGATTTTTTGGGAAAATAAAATATTTTAACATTTTTGTGAATTATTAAAAAAAGAATCAACTCAAAATCATTAAAACTCAGAGAGAAATTAATTTTTGAATCAATTAAACAAAATCACAAAATTCAAATATTTGAAAATCTGAAAATGGCGCCAAGAACACAAGCAAGAACACGCGCGTTTTCTGGGTTTGGCTGATTTGCATTTTCTATCCAATCTCACTGAATACTTGATTATAACATGCAATCTATATATCATTATGCTCGCCTAAACCTCACGATCATGTCTATGTACTTTAATTTCATTTAAATTAAACATACAACAAGAAATCACGAAGAAACCTCAAGAACCCTAATTTCTGCATGAAGGCTAGGATTTTTGATACACGATTCAAACAATGCAATTAATTGAGGGAAAACATTCCATGCATGATTATGAACATATGGCCAAATTATTGTGCGAGGAAATATGCATAGATTGAGAGATGACCAAGTATGTGCTTACCTCCAAGCCGTGACAGCAAGTTCAAAGTGATTTTTGATTTGGAGGTGTTACAGATGAGTTGTGATGATCTGAACAGCTTCCCTACACCCTATGGATTGTGTTTGGATGGTTGGACTTGATTGAAATTGGCTGGATCATTTTGTGGTACCTCAGCTGCACCTTGTTTGAAAATTTGAGCAACCAGCTGGTGATTTCATGAATTTGATGTTTCAGAAGTTATGCGAGTGTTTGATCAGCTCATATGTGATGTATGTGAGGTGTGTGAGTGATTGGTTTGTGCAGAATTGCTCTCAAACTCAAAACCCGATAGCTACCTTGCTAAGAAAGCCATTTTTGCCAAGAGAAAGAGATTTTGAGGAAAGCATCTGTTAGATGGCTTTGGTGCACTCAAACTGACCACAATTGAGCTCTATTTATAGTAGAGCAAGTTTGTTTTGCAAGGAATAGTGCATGGCAGCTGGTAAGTAGGTTTCCTCAATGTTGGCCAATGGAAATGAAAGTCTCCTCTAGCCATTGACTAGAGGTTAGGGCACAGAGCTTTGGTCCCCTTGGTCTTTGATAAGTCTTGACTGATTTCAGATGAGAATGGTTCAGTCCATGCCACCTTGATGGTTCCATTGAATGCCTCATTCCAAATTTGAAGTCTTGTCCCTATTTTGGCCATTCTAGGTTCAACATGCTATTTCTTGTTCCATGGACTTTGGAGGCTTGGCTCAGTGATTCTCCCCTTTGGATTCAATCCTCTGAGGTGTCCAAGTGGATTGGAGCAATTGCAATTGGCTGATTTTGGCAAATCGAGCCAAAATGCAAATTCTGCCTTGCCTTGACAGATTTCAGCAAGGTAACTTGGCAATGTTGTATCTCATGGTGTAGGTTGAATTTGGCAATGTTCTTGGCCATTTTGGAAAGCCCTAACATGATACAACAACTGTTTGAACAAGTTTGGTTTTGATCTCTTTTGATTCCAAGTGAAAAATCCCCCTACATTTGGCAAAAAGTGAGGCAAAATCTGACTTAGTGAAAATTTCACTAAGTGTTGGAAAAAGTGACTTTTTCACTTTTCAGCCACTTTGATCACTCCATAACTCAAAATCCTTAATGAATTGGAATGACTTGTAGTTGAAGTTTTTGTAGGTGATAATGAGGGCTACAAATCCATCTTTGGATGAGAAAAAATGGCCTTGTGGTTTAGGAGTTATGGTCCTCCAAAGTTGGTACCTTTGCCACTTTATTTTTAACTTAGAAAAATTTCTAAGTTTTATGGTTACCCCTTTTACAAGTTATCTCACTTTTCTTGATTTTTCTTGATGAATGATGATTCAAATCATACATTAACATCATTTTAGGGTTAAAAATCCATTTTGGTGAAAAATCTCAAAAAGTCAAAGTTGACTTTTGTGCACAGTTGACTTTTTATCAGATGAATTCCAAACTGTGCAATTCTTCAGGAAATCATGTCCTTGCCCTAAATAAAACTTGATGGACATGTTCCATGGGTGTAATAGGGTATATTCAATCATGTATTAGGGTTTGGGAGCATGTCCTGGTCAAAAGTCAAAGTTACAGTTGACTTTTCTCTTAAGACCCTAATTGTGGTGCAGATGAAAATAAGACTTGTTGCTCAAGCTTCTTGGATCAATCCATTGTTCCAAATGGATCAATATGGTATATTAGAGACCCTCAAATCATCTCTTGAGGTCTTGGCTCATGGTTTGTCCCAAAAGTCAACTTAGGGGTGAATTAGGTCAAGAAACCCTAATTCCTGATTTTTGATGAATGCATCCCCTGAGGCAAAATTGACTTGATGCATGGGTTCATGAGGTTCCATGAAGCATATTAGGTCATGTTTTGGATCATTGCCTTAGCCCCAGATGAAAATTTCCATCTGGAGACTCTGGTCGACCAAAACCCTAATTTGGTGACACTGTCGATCTTGAGACTTGATCCACCTAGAAGGGAGCATCCTTGTGCTTAATCCTTGAAGTGGGAGTCCTTTTTGATCCATTGTGGATGTTTGAGAGATTATACAAGTTGAAGATCATGTCATTTCTTGATTGATCCTTTGTCTAAGCACTCAGAGAAGGCTTGAAACCCTAATTTTGATTGTAGTGAATGCTCACTGTCTTTGGGGAGACTAATGAAGCATGATGGTTCATCCATATTGTGATGATGATTTTCACAATGATGGGAAATCTAAGTGGTCAAAATTTGGGGTATTACAGATGCCCCTATTTAATCTTCTTGGACCCGAAGGTTTGAATGACGAAGGTATTCGAGCATTCGGGGTGCAAGAGGATTAAATATCGAAATATCCGAAATTTTGATGGTGGTTATGAATGGTAGCTTACGCATTCATCTTCTTTTGCTAAGCAATGATGCTTAGAAAAGGTAAACTTCCCCTCGATCCTGGTTTCCTACCAAGGAACTGGTCTTAGTTTCTGATTTAAACTTCCCCTCGATCCTGGTTTCCTACCAAGAACTGGTCTTAGTTTCTGATTTAAACTTCCCCTCGATCCTGGTTTCCTACCAAGAACTGGTCTTAGTTTCTGATTTAAACTTCCCCTCGATCCTGGTTTCCTACCAAGAACTGGTCTTAGTTTCTGATTTAAACTTCCCCTCGATCCTAGTTTCCTACCAAGAACTGGTCTTAGTTTCTTTTGTCAATAAACTTTCTTGACAAGGGACGCTATTCATAGAGGCTTTCCTCAAACTTCTCGCCGAATTTTCCTGGGGAGATGCCATTTGAGTGGAAAAAGTTTTGATGTCAGACTTGCTGGGGAACCCATTCGTCTGAGTTGTAGAGGTGTACAAACTTCTCTGTTGGAGACGCCATTTGTTGACCCTACTAGGGGAAAACGATTCTCTTGAGAGACTGTTTTCATTTGGGATCTTTCATCATACTTTTCTCGGGATCTTCCCGGAGAAACGCCATATGATGGGGTCCAATTTTGAGGTGTCGATGACCTTTTCATCAACGACTTTTCGGAGAAATACTGATGTACTGCCGAATCTCTGATCACGAGGCTTTCTCTGTGGATTTTCCTTAATCCGAGAAAGCAAGGATATCATCTTCAATGGCGAAGAGTGACATCTGTTGAAGGTTCTCTGATCTTTCAGAGGTTCAAATTATCAAAGTGGCCAAGTGCCGACTCTGATCTAAAGATACACTGGTGGCGAGATTGTGCAGACGCAACACTTCCTGACGAGGAAAGAACTGACAAACTCGATTGAGAAAACTGTTTATCACTAGGGGACAAGACCGGCTAGAGTGATAACGATGCAATATGAAATGCGAACGCAAATCAAAATGCATGAAGTACGTATGTATATGCTGACAAAACTGACACGACATACAGACTAAGAGATGAACACAATTGGATACTCGGCCATCGCGGGGCGAAGAAGTACTGTTGATTCAAAATAGCAATTCCACCTTGCTTAGGAGAGATAGTCCCGTTGGGAGCTATGTTGATCGGGCTTAAGAGATGAGAACTCGGCCGAGGATGTCAGACGAAACAAGGTCTCTGACACAGTTGATCCCTTCATTCAGGCATACTGGCTTAGAAGGAGTACTTTGATTCTGCACTTTAAAGTTTGCTTACTTCGGGAGAAGCAATCGATGTTCTTCTGATGTTCAACAGTCAAAAGAAATTGCCATCTTTATTTTAAAAGCAGAAAAAGTTTAAACAAGTAAATTCATTTTTGTTTTATTTCAAGAATCGCTGATTAAGTTTAAACAACGTCGTTCTGTAAAGCTAAAACAAGCAAGAATTACAAACAAAAGCACAAGGGCTCAAATTTTATTGATAAGATGGAGATCAGCCAAACGCGTGATTCCAAAGAGTATATACAAAGTTAGAAAACGGTAATTTACAGGGAAAAGGGCTACGCTGAAACATAACGACCACTATCCTTCTACCAACTTTGAATTCGGGGCATCCTGAGCTTCTGTCGAAGATGACCTTTGATTGGAGATTTCCTCCGATAGATGATGTAACTACTGTTGAGGGACTTGCCTCTGTTAAACATAGTTACTTGCCATTATCCCTAATTTTTGCCTGGATTGTACTATGAGATTTCCAATCCATTGGGATGATTTTTTTTTCATGTCTCTAACTTTTGCCTGGACCGCCCTTTCGGGTTTTCAATCCACCGAGACATTTTTTTTTTTTTTAGTTTTAGGCGAAGTATTTCTTGACTACATCAACATTCGTGGGGTAGGCAAATTCTTCTTCGTCCATGGTTGCAAGTCTCAAGGCGCCGCCTGAGAAAGTTTTCGTGACCACATAGGGGCCATCATAATTTGGGGTCCATTTGCCCCGGGAGTCAGTGAGAAATGATTGTATCTTCTTGAGCACGAGGTCTCCTTTCCTGAAGACACAAGGTCGGACCTTTTTGTCGAACGCCCTCTTCATTCTCTGTTGATACAACTGACCGTGGCATAGTGCCGTGATTCGCTTCTCTTCGATCAGGTTCAGGTCGTCGTGTCAATTTTGACACCATTCAGCTTCGATGAGCTTAGCTTCCATCAATACCCTGATTGACGGGATCTCTACTTCTATGGGGAGCACTGCCTCCATGCCATATACTAGAGAGAAAGGGGTTGCCCCTGTTGAAGTACGGACAGATGTTCGATAACCGTGAAGAGCAAAGGGTAGCATCTCGTGCCAATCTTTATAGGTTACAACCATCTTTTGAACGATCTTCTTGATGTTCTTGTTAGCCGCTTCTACCGCTCCGTTCATCTTGGGTCGGTAGGGAGATGAGTTATGGTGTTCGATCTTGAACTCAGCACACAACTCTTTCATCATCTTATTGTTCTAGTTAGATCCATTATCAGTAATGATCTCGCTTGGAACACCATAACGGCAGATGATATTGTTTTTGATAAATCGGACCACCACTTGTCGGGTTACATTGGCGAATGACGCTGCTTCGATCCACTTGGTGAAATAGTCAATGGCTACCAGGATGAACCGATGTCCGTTTGAAGCCTTGGGCTCAATCATACCAATCATATCGATTCCCCATATGGAAAATGGCCACGGGGAAGAAAGAACTTTGAGATGTGATGGCGGTACATGAATTTTATCGGAGTATATCTGACACTTGTGACACGTCCTCATGTACTTGTAGCAGTCGGATTCCATGGTCAACCAATAATACCCGGCCCTGAGAATTTTTCTCACCATTGTGTGTCCGTTGGCATGAGTGCCAAAGGATCCTTCATGAATTTCTTTCATGAGCATGTCTGCTTCTGGTCTGTCGACACATCGGAGCAAGACCATGTCAAAATTTCTCTTGTAAAGAGTGTTACCGCTCAGGAAGAAGTTTCCAGCCAATCTTCTGAGGGTTTTCCTATCTTTTCTGAGTGCCCCAGATGGGTACTCTTGTTTCTGAAGGAAGCATTTGATATTGTGATACCAAGGTCTGTCGTCTATGACTGCTTCAATCGCAAAGATGTAAGCGGGCCGTTCAAGGCGCATGATGTCAATCTTAGGTAGGTCATTCCATCGACCTACTCTAATCATGGAAGAGAGAGTGGCTAAGGCATCAGCCCTGTGATTCTCACCACGAGGTATGTGATGAAACTCAACTCTGTTGAAGAAGGGTAACAACCTTCTTGGATAGTCTTTGTAAGGAATCAATCCTGATTGGTATGTGTTCCAATCTCCTTTTATCTGGTTAATAACCATGGATGAGTCGCCGTATACGTCCAAGTTTTTTATCCTTAAATCAATCGCTTCTTCGAGACCCATGATACATGCTTCGTATTCGGCCTCGTTGTTCGTACATTTGAACGTAAGTCTGGCAGTGAAAGGAATGTGGGAACCCTGAGGGGTAACAATGATTGCCCCAATTCCGTTTCCATAACGATTGACTGCTCCGTCAAAGATAAGCCCCCACTGGGAACCTGGTTCTGGCCCTTCACTGGGTAGCGGTTCATCGCAATCTTTCATTTTTAGATACATGACATCTTCGTCTGGGAAGTCAAACCCGATTGATTCCTGATCGTCAATCGGTTAATGAGCCAAATGATCGGCTAAAATACTTCCTTTAACGGCTTTCTGAGCGTGGTACTCTATGTCATATTCTGATAGTAACATCTGCCAACGGGCAATCCTTCCCGTGAGAGCAGGTTTTTCGAAAACGTACTTGATTGGATCCATTTCGGAGACCAACCAAGTAGTATGACGAATCATGTACTGGCGAAGACGTTTGGCTGCCCAAGCCAAAGCGCAACAAGTTTTCTCAAGCATTGTGTACCGAGTTTCGCAGTCGGTGAATTTCTTGCTTAGATAGTAAATGGCAGACTCTTTCCTTTTAGTTTCATCTTGTTGGCCAAGTACACATCCCATTGAGTCCTCTAGGACTGTGAGGTAAATGATTAGTGGTCTTCCTTCCACTGGAGGTGATAGAATCGGAGGATTCAACAGATATTACTTAATACTGTCGAAGGCAGTTTGGCAGTCTTCTGACCAAACGCAATCCTGGTTCTTTTTCAATAACTTGAAAATCGGCGCACAAGTCGCGGTCATAAGGAATATAAATCTGGAGATGTAGTTCAAACGTCCCAGGAATCCTCTGACTTGTTTTTCAGTTTTCGGAGAAGGCATTTCTTGAATGGCCTTGACCTTGTCAGGATCAACCTCAATTCCCTTCTGGCTGACGATGAACCCTAGTAGTTTCCCTGAACGGACACCGAAGGTGCACTTGTTTGGGATTCAAGCGGAGCTTGAAATTTTTAAGACGTTCGAACAATTTTGACAGATTTTCAACGTGCTCATCCTCTGTTCTTGATTTCGCAATCAAATCATCGACATATACCTCGATTTCTTTGTGTATTATGTCGTGAAACAGAGTAGTCAAGGCCCTTTGATAGGTTGCCCCGGCATTCTTCAAACCGAACAGCATTACCTTGTAACAAAAGGTACCCCATGGGGTAATGAACGAATTTTTCTCCATGTCTTTCGGCGCCATTTTGATCTGATTATAGCCCGAGAATCCATCCATGAAGGAGAATACTTTGAACTTTGCTGTGCTGTCAACCAGCATGTCAATGTGTGGTAAAGGAAAGTCGTCCTTTGGACTTGCCTTGTTTAGATCTCTGTAATCAACACACATTCTGACCTTTCCATCCTTTTTGGGAACGGGTACGATGTTGGCTAACCATTGAGGATATTCAGATGTAGCGAGGAAACCTGCGTCGATCTGTTTCTGTACCTCCTTTTTGATTTGGATGGCCATGTCCGGGTGAGTGCGTCTCAACCTTTGCTTTACTGGCGGATATTCCGATCTCAACGGTAAGTGATGTTCCACGATGCTGGTATCCAACCCTGGCATATCCTGATAGGACCAAGCGAATACATCGGGGAATTCTTTGAGAAGCTTTATCAAACCCTCTCTGGTAGTTGGACTGAGCAATGCTCCGATCCTGATTTCTTTTCTCTCTTTTTCTGAACCCAAGTTTACCGTTTCCAACGGCTCTTTGTGAGGTTCAATGGACCTTTCCTCTTGTCTGAGTAGTCGGGAGATCTCTTCAGGAATTTCGTTGTCATTTTCTTCTTCAGCCTCGAATACCGGGAACTCAAAGTTGGGAGAAGGCATCGGATCGTATGTTTCAACGGGGTATAAAACAAGCAATCTGCATGACGTGATGATTCGTGTTTAGAAGAGATAGAGAAAATGTAAGTGTGTGCAGTGTATTTATTTTACTGCTTGTTTTTATTATTGAATGTTTTTTTTTTAGGATTACCATTTTCTGAAAAAGCAAAAAGAGAAAACAGCAATTAATGCGGAAATTACAGAACGACGTTATTTTATTAATGAACAAGTCGAATCTTGAAACTACAGCCCTATAAAACAAAACTCTGTCGCTTTGGGCAAAGCGAAGAGGGAAATTTACAGAAAACGAGCCCTATCAAAATATCCGTTTCACCTGGGCAGGGTGAAAGGTTTAAAGATGGCAATTACTTTGACTGATAAACGACCTTCGGAACCTCGACAGCAACCCATTGGCGGCGAACTCCTCGGTGAATCACAAAGTCTGGCACCTTCCTTGATTTGTCTTCAGAAATGACGCTGATTTCTGGTGGAGCAGGATCATTGGAATCTGTCTCGCAAGCAGAATTGTCGTAGGAGGATTCCTCTGTTGCATTTTGCATAGCATTGGTGCTCTCAGCTCTATCTCCTCATCCAGTTGACTGGATATCTTCGAGCCTGATACGAGAGCTTTCGGGAGCAGTGTACTTGACCATAAAGTCGAATTTTCCACTTGGTTGTCCCAGGGTGTCCCAAACTTCTTAGGAACTGGAGGAGTCATCCCTCTCGATGACGTTGACCTCGGGAAAAGCATAGTTGATGAATTCTAGTCCTGCAAACGTTGCGAATTCATCTTCATGTTGAGTAGTTTCCGAATGACCTGAGTGTTGATCCCATAACATGGCGGGGACACAGGTATTCTGTTCAATGACGGTCAGCTGAGTTTCATTACTCGGCTGACTTTCTTGCCCCAAATTTCCTGGGTAAGGCTGCCACATTGGCAGGCCATCCATCGGGCCATAGTAATTGTGATCAAAGTTTTCTTTCATCAGAGTGTCTTCCTCTAATGAATTTGGCGGAGCACGACATCCTTCCGGATCATAATCTCCGTAGATCATTTCGACATCTGATCTTGGTATAAATCTCGGACTTTCTGTAGGAAAGCAAAAAGGCATAGGCACCTCTTCCTGAGACATATAGCTGTCCTTGTTAAGGTAGGACTTCCATTCTTCATCTGTGCCAGAGGGATCTTCCTCATTGATAGCATGAACTGTCTGAGACACTGGGTGAAGAAAACCTCCACTGTGGAAGAAGTTTTGAAGGGGATGAAGACTTTCATCGTTGGCAGCTGTCTGGGTACAGGTTGCAGAAAAACCAAGACCCTTCTTTGTTTTATTGTCAATAGGAATGACAAGCCGTCCCCATCCTGTCGTATCGGTACTCTCGAACGCTTTGATAGCATTTTTGTATGAAGAAATTGAAGTTCCTTCTTTGGATTAATAGTTCTTGCTCACCGATAGTGCTTGGAACTGAGTTCCAATAACCTCCTCGGGTTCCACACAAGTAGATGATGATAAGTTACTCACGAGCAAGGCTTGTTCCCCACAAACCGTGACAAGTTGATCATTCTTGACGAACTTTAGCTTTTGGTGGAGGGTCGAAGTGACCGCTCCAGCCTGATGTATCCAAGGTCTTCCTAATAAACAACTGTATGTTGCCCGGATGTCCATGACCTGGAAAGTGATTTGGAAAGTGTGAGGACCAATATTTATGGGAAGATCAACTTCGCCGATAACCATTTTTCTGGATCCGTCGAATGCTTTGACGACGACCTCGCTGACTCTCATCGGAGGGCCCTTGAATGATAATTGCATCAAAGTGTACTTCGGCATAACATTCAGGGCTGACCCTATGTCTACCAGTACGTTGGCTAAAGCATCGCCCTGGCAGTTAACTGTGATATTGAGCGCCATGTTATGACGGCGACGCTCTTCAGGTAATTCCTCATCACTAAATCCCAAATTATTGCAGGAAGTGATGTTAGAGACAATGCTATCGAACTGTCTGATTGTTACATCCTGTTCCACAAAGGCTTGCTCCAAGACTTTCTGTAGAGCCTCCCTGTGGGCTTCTGAACTGAGTAACAGTGATAATACTGAGATCTTTGAAGGAGTCTGTAACAGTTGATCAACAATGTTATATTCACTCCTTTGGATGAGCTTTAGCATCTCATCTTTGTCTTTTGAAAAGTCGGGATTACCAGATTGACCGACTGGTGGATTAGGAATTTCTGCCTGAAGTTCCTTTTCTTTGTTGGATTCTCCAACCCCTCGGTTGAAGATTCGACTGCTCCGTGTTACATGACTGATGTCTGCAATATTCACGACGGAGGGTAATGGAATTTCCTTTCCATTCTCAATTGTTGTTGCACCGTATTTGTAAGGGATCGCCTTAGCTGATTCATACGGTAGTGGCCCCGGCAGATAGATGACTATGGGAACCTTCTGATTTTTCTGACCATCATAAGTAATCTCGATCCGTTCCTGGTTGGGAACTCTAGATTCGTCAAGTAGAGGGACGATGGCAAAAACATCCCTGATCTGGTGATGACCAGAGATCGTGACAACATCCTCAACCTGATCGGCAAGGTAGCTTGGCGACCAAATGATGGGTCCTTAACCTGGATATGGACGAATTTCTCCATGATCGATCTGACCCTGAAGAGCTGCTCTCACAAGGTAACACCCTTGGTTACTTTCCGAACAGACGCTACAACTGTCATAGTTGTGCGGTGGCACCTGGCCACGCCCACTTTGAATACAATGTAACCTCACTAGGTTACCTTCCATTGATCGGACATCCTGACTTTGACGACGAGTAGGATTCCTGTTATTGATACTAATCTGCTGAGTATCTTCGTCCATATAGATTGGCATCCACCAGTGATTTAACAAGTGCTGAAGTGCCTCCTGGACAAGGGTACAAACTCGATCGTTTTCGCAACCCGCTTTACAATTTTGATAGTCATGTGATATTAAGAATCCAAGTCGGACCTGCTCAGCATGTAACTCTACCAGGTTGGTATCCATTACGCGGATGTCGAAAATCTGAACCATGTTGATTTGATAGGAGTTCCTATCATGGTAGTCTTGGATCCATCCAAGATCCATCTGACGCTAGAGGGCCTCTTATATGAAAGAGCATCCCTGTTTGTTTACCGAGCAAATCAGACAGGAATTGTAATCGTGCCGCGGCAGATTATGATACTGGCTTTGCCTTGAGTGCATCGCCACCAAGTTGACATTCATCACACGGATGTCGTGGTTTTGAATGACGTTGGAATTCGTGTAAACCATGTTAACTCCACGAACTCGGTGCTCTTGGATCCATCCAAGATCCATTTGTTCCTGTAGAGCTGATTGCACTACCGAACATCCTTGGTTATCTTTAGAGAAGATATCACACTGGTGATAGTTATGAGGTGGCACATGGCCATATCCACTCTATCTACAATGCATCTTGACCAGATTGGTCCCCAATAAGAGTACATCGTGAATTTGATAGACATTGTTAGTCTCTTTCTCAATCAGATTGACTGCAGCTTTCTCATGTTGAGGCAGCGAGTTCGTAAGAACATTAGGATTCGTATCTTTGAAAGATAAGAGCCCGCTCCTAACAAGCTTTTGCACGTCGGATTTGAAATTGAGGCAAGTCTCAATGTTATGCCCTGAACCTCCTCGATGATAAGGGCATGTTTGATCCGCTTTAAACCAAAAAGGCGGATTTTCTGGAACTGAAAGGGGAGACTTAGTCTGAATGTGCCCCTTAGCTAGCAGTAACGGAAACAGTTCTGCGTACGTTACGGGTATAGGATCAAATCCTGGTGGCCGTGTTGTACGGTTGTTGTTATATGGAGGACGAGCCTGCTGAAGAGGCTGTTGTGTCCTTTGTTGGTCAGGTTGGCTCTGCGCAACCTGAGGTTGATACATAGGAACAGGCACGGGGCCGATAGCAGGAGTAACAGCTGCTACTGGCTGATAACGACGCCGTTGCTTTCTGAGAGAGATATTCCCAATATCTTGCTCTTTTTTCTTAGGGAGAGCACTACCGTATTTTTTAGTACCGCTCGTCGATCCAGTGTCTTTTACCAAACGTCCTTCTCGGACGGCTTCCTCAAGACGTACACCCATGCCGACCATTTCGGTGAAATCACTGGGCGCACTGGCAACCATTCGGTCATAGTAAAATGAGCTTAAGGTCTTTAAGAAGATCTTTGTCATCTCTTTTTCCTCAAGAGGTGGACAAATTTGAGCGGCAATTTCACGCCACCTTTGAGCATACTCCTTAAAGGTTTCCTTGTCCTTTTGCGACATTGATCTGAGTTGATCTCTGTCGGGTGCCATGTCTAAATTGTACTTGTATTGTTGGATGAAGGCAGTACCAAGATCTCTGAATGTACTGATCGTAGTACGGTTTAAACCCATGTACCATTTGAGTGCGGCACCGGTTAAACTATCCTGGAAGTAGTGAATCAGCAGGTCCTGATTCTCCGTCTGAGCTGACATCCGCCGAGCGTACATCACCAGATGACTCTGAGGGCAAGAGTTACTCTTGTATTTTTCAAAGTCGGGCACTTGGAACTTGTGCGGGACTTTCACATTTGGGACCAAGCAGAGGTCTGCGGCGTCCTTTCCAAGTAGATCCTGACCGCGAATGGCTTGCAGCTCTTTCTGCATTTCCAAGAACTGCTCCTGGAATTCATCCATTCTGTCAAACATAGTTTCTTTCTTATCAGAAGATGTCTGTGGAATCTGTCCTTCCGGGACAGTGTGCACCACAGGGGGTGGTACCGTGACTACGGTAGTAAGTCTTGGCGCCTTCCGAAGTTTGTAACCTTCAGGAGTCTTGAGTATGCCCCTGGCATCTTCGCTTTCCCGAAGTTTGTAACCTTCAGGCCCAGCGGCTTCTGTTGCGATTCCCTGATCTTCAGTGATCGGCGGAACATATCCTTCCGGGATATAGTTAACAGGCATGCCCCAAGGACGATCTTTCGGCATCTGATACCTAGGATCATACTTTTCTATGATGGGCGTTGAGGTGATCTCTGAGATCACAGTTCTTTGTAGCTGAGCTTCTGCCATGGCTTGCATGTCGTTACGAAGCTTTCTCATATCCTCTATCAGAGCGTCGATCTCTTCTTTCAACTCTCTGTTTTCTTCCTCAAGATCATCTATCTTTTTCTGACGATTGGCCCGAGTATTATACGAATGAGACAGTTTGACTCTAGAATCGAGACACAAACATGAGATTCGTAGGGAAGAAGAATACGCGATGTAAGAATGATGAATGCAATGATTATATTAATTGTTTTTAGGTTTAATCAAAATAAACTTCGACAATTAGATTGCAAATATCAAACAGTGGGGAAACCCTTTTTTATTGAATTCCAAAGGATTACAGAAATGGAAATACAGTATATTACAAAGTGCAGAAACAGAAACCTAAACTAATGGGTCCCGAGTCCTCTTCTTTGACCGGGGCGCTTGGGCCGTTGTCGGGTTGTCATTCCTTTGCCAAGTGAAAGGAGCGAGCAAATTCCTTTGGTCATCTTGATTCTCTACAGCATGCCGCTCCAAATTTTCAATCAGAGCATCTTTCTCTTTTAGTAGTTGCTGTATTTGGATACACTCTACGTCGAGGGTGCGGTACTTGTTCTTCCAAGATCTTCTTTCCTTTTGAACTTTGTTGAGAGTAACCTGAAGCCTTTCAGTTTCCGTCATGAAGTACATGACAATTTCCCTCGGCGGAAGAATTCCGTGACGAGGATAAGGCATCTTTAGCTTGAGAGCTCTAGTTTGTACCCAATGGAGATAAGGCTCCATCGAGACACAGTTCGGTTTTCCCAGAGACTCTCGTCCTTTCTTATGAACATGTTTCCAAGCTTGCACTATTTCCATCTTTAGTGCTCTGTCACTTTCTCCTTCTTTGAAGAAAAGACCTTCCAGATGAACACCCAGTGGGATGTGTCTCATCGGGTATCCAAATTGACGAAGAACCAATATCGGATGATAGTTGATTCCTCCATTAGTTCCTATGAGGGGTACGCTGGGGAAGTTTCCACAACGATCAATGATTCTGATTCCCTCATAAATCCTATTACACTAATCTATATCAGAGTTGGTGAGAGACATGATCTTCTGCGACCAACGTAAGGCACTCTTTCAATCCCAAAAAGCAGCAGACTTGGGCAAGTGAGAGATAAACCATTTGTAAAGCAAAGGTACACAGCATGTGATCTCCCCTCCGCTGTACAAATTTCCTAAGTGTATAGAATGATACGCATCTGCGAGCAAAGTCGGCACAGGGTTTCCAATGAGAAAAACCTTAATAGCGTTGATATCGACGAAGTTATTGATGTTGGGAAACAAAAATAACCCGTAGGTGAGCAAGACAAAGATGCTTTCAAAAGCAGTCCCGTTCCCTATACTAGCGAAGTACAGAGCTTTCTTTGTCAAGAACTGGGCTGGCAAACCTTGGATGCCACCCTTAGTAATCATGTGAGTCCTGACCTCAGACTCGTCCAAATGAATTGCTATTGCAATAGTCTGATTCTTTGGAATTTCTTCCAGTCCAGAAAATGGAGCTCGATCAGTGATATGTAAATCAGTCAGATGAGAATACTCCTCCAGCGTTGGTGCTAGCTGGTAATCCAGGAATGTGAAACAGTGATAAACCGGATCGTAGAATTGAATGAGCGCGTCCATGATTCCCTTAATCACATGGACTCTTAACAGTGGTAGCAAACCACCGTGCTTGGCTCTGAAAGCCTCTGGGTTAACGATCATCCTCGCTAACTTTCTCAAATCCCATAGTTTTGGAACCTTGAAGGTATACTGGTGAGTTCTCCTTCTACCGAAATCCATTAATGCAATCTTTTTCTCTAATATTTGCAATCACAGTCTTAGTTTAATTTGAAAAACAGAGAGATTAGAAGAGAAATTTTTTGAATGTTTTAATGTTTTATTAAATGGATGCATGAATGCAGCACACAAAAACATAGAAAAAACATGGGGTCAAAGGGTCGTTGTCATGAAGTCAAGGCTCTACCCATCCCCAAAGGTTTATACTAGGGTGATTTTTGTACCTGTACTCATTATCCTCAGCTCCTCCCAGGAAAGCAAAACAACAAGCGGATCGCCAGCGAGTTGTGTGCAATCTTAGAGTAAGTGCTATTCACCGAGAATATATCACCAGCCTCAAATGAGGGTAGTATCGCGTAACAGCTATTTCCGATAGCTTCCGCACTACGAAAGGGTTGGCTTTTCTAGGTGTATACTCATTCTCACCACATGCGGCATCACACGCATTCCCATTAGCAGAAAAATAAACATGTATAGCAATTAGGAAAAGCAGTATATATATTTGTCCTAATCATCCTAGACTTATAAAGCTACGATTCTTAAGTTCCTGACAGAAATGGGTTCCCCGGCGAAAGCCCCAATCTGTGATTCCCTGCCTAAGAGATGGACCAGTATAGGTCAATCTTTCTCTTCGGTAGAGTTCCCATTTTCCGTAGAAAACAGGGATGATGCCCTAAGGCAGAAAAGGAGACTCCCCAGCAGAGTCACCATTTGTGTAATTTTTCACACAAGAGAAGTAGAAAGAAAGGAATCGGCCCCACGGTGGGCGCCACTTTTCTGTAGCGAGCGATTTTGGAAGCGGTTCTTAAGCGCTGGTCGCTCTCTGCGGTTGAGCTTAAAACTACAGGTCGATTCATTTTTTATCCTATTGTGAGCTGAATAAGGAAGGGAAATAGATGTCTCTAATTAACCCTGCTTTGCATACTGAGTTTAAACAGCGGTCTGTTAGGTTACGGATGCTATCAATGTGGGGGGGGGGGGGCCTTTGTACTGGTTATTCGTATTTTACCAATACAGGTTTCTTTCTTTCGATCTGGGCAGAAGGTTTCTGGCGGGGAACAAGGATTAGGATGTTAGGACTGATGCTTTTGAAATACTGCTTTTGATTGATGGAGGTATGGGATTTGGGTTTTTTGTTGATTGCGCTCGCTAAGATCTTTTCTTTCGATCTTATGCCTACGTATTCCCGTTTACCGAAATAGGGAAATCAGAGCGTTCGTAGTTCCTCCTATTCTATGGGAGGAAATTGGTTTTTGGTGTCTTGTTCAAAGCCCAAGACGTGAAGCGAAAGGTGGTTTGTATCTTGTTCAAAGCCCAAGATGTAAAGCTGAAAGGTCTATTTGTGTCTTGTTCAAAGCCCAAGACGTGAAGCGAAAGGACCTCGACTTTAGAGAGAATTTGTCATCTCTAAAGAGGGGAGAAGGAGAATTACTTTAACTGGGATACGCGGATCCGAGCAATGCCATAATTTCCGAAGAAAGGGTTTTAACCTGAAGGAGAAGACTTTAACTCAGTGTAGAGCAATGCCATCTTTCCTTAGGAATTTCTCATGCTAAAAGAGGGACAGTGGCATGGATGTAGATGATCCAGAGGCTTGCCGCTTACAGCGATTAGATGAAGGGAAAGAAGTTGTTGATGTTTATGTACTGTGAACGAGGCACAACTTTGATGCTAAAAGGTCGATTGGATCAACCAGTGGTTTTTTTATACAAAGCCTAAGAGGAGGCTAATTTCCACTAGGAAAATCATTATACAAAGCCTAAGAGGAGGCTATTTTGTGTCTCGTACAAAGCCCGAGAGAGAGGCTAAAAGTTTTTGACCCAGTGGGGCATATCGTTATACAAAGCCTAAGAGGAGGCTATTTTGTGTCTCGTACAAAGCCCGAGAGAGAGGCGAAAAGGTTGTTTTGACTCCACTGGGGAGAATTTTGGTATCTCGTACGAAGCCCGAGATGGAGGCTATTGTAACTGTTTCAGTTGAGTGACAGATCCAATATACTGATTTAAAAGAGAAAATCAGTTCTTATATGAGTAACACTGTACACAGGGATTTAATTTGAGGATCAGGGATATTTCCTTCTCTTTGAGGAAACGGGAAATCTAAAGGGTATTGAGATTATCCGAGTCTGCGGGTTTTCTTCCTATTTAACGAAGGGTGCTTGAGAATGTCTTTGAGACTCAAGGAAGTTAAACTGTCCGTGTCTAGAGTTTTATCTTTTGTACTATGCTTCGAGAAACAATAGTAGACTCTATGAAAGGACTGTTCTATGAGGATGACTAGGTTCTGTTCCTATACCTCTAGGAGGTCGTCGGGACAATTTGTACGAAGCCCAAGAGGAGGCTGGAATCTTTTAAGAAGCCGACGGGTCCTTGTACGAAGCCCAAGAGGAGGCTATCATTCCCGGAGGAAGAGATCATTATACGAAGCCTAAGAGGAGGCTGTGAATACTTCTAAGAAGCCGTCGGGTCCTTGAATAATGCCCAAGAGGAGGCCGATGCTTTTAAGAAGCCCGTGGGTCTATCATCTCCTTTCCATTAGGAGAGATAACTCTTTTAAAGATGAAAACCACTGGTAAACGTGCGAGGTTTACTATCCAGCGACTTTTAGCTTTTAAAGAGGGTTCCTTAGTTAAGGTCCAAGATTATGACCGTAGTGGGTACCCAAACCCCGAGACATTCAAGGCATGCTATCCACAAGGAATAGATCAAGTCAGGAAAGTTTGAGAATTTGGAAGAAACTCAAAGATACCATTCACGGAGAATACATTCATCTTGGGGAGTATAGCTTATTGACGATTCCTAAGGAGGACAGCCGAAGAGAAGACTGTATCTGGTGCTCCTATTGGGGATCTAGGTGTCTATTTCTACGAATAAATGAAACGGCGTCACCTAGTTCTAGACGTAGTTGCCGGGGAAACTCGAAATATCTATACTATTATTACACAGTAGATATGAGTTTATGAAAGGAGACTTACAGTGAGCAGCCCCACAATACAGTTTATAATATGAAAGCAGTAAATGAAAGCGATAACCACTTACTCGGTTGTAGTGCTTCCATGCGGTTTGGTTAGTTGTTCAACAAAGAAAGATTAAAAACAACAGTATATTCAAAATCAAAGGAGAAAGTGCTTTGAAAAAGAAAGATTTGGGGCTTACAGCTCAAGGAGAGGCCCAGGGTTTTATCAGTGAGCGCACTGTTTGAATTTGTACAGAGGGACTTATACAAGTGACTGGGGCCCAAAAAGGTTTTCTGTACAAAGGGATGGGTCTTACGCTCTCTCAAGAGGCCCAAAAAGGTTTAAAGAAAAAGAGTGGGGCTTATAACACGAGGGTAGGCCCAGATGATTTTTGAAAAGGCGACGATCGCGCCGTTTGTTTTTTGACGGTATCGGGACTTATACAATAAGTGAGGCCCAAAGATGATTTGGTCAAAAAAAGGATTGGGTCTTACACTCTAATAGAGGCCCAAAGTGTTTTGAAAATGATTTATGAGGGTTGAATTAATCCAAAACCCTAATTTGTTTTCAAAATGTATTTAATTGAATAAAAATTCAATTAAAATGATCAAAAATTGAAAAACAAATTGTGATCTTGGATTAATGCTTCAAAAATTAAGTATTGACCTACAAAATAATTAGAAAGCATTAAAAGTTGCAAAATCAATGTGGAAAAAATATTTAAAATGCCAAAAACAATCAAAATATTAATTCTTTGCAAAAATATCAATTAAATGAAATAAATAATATTTTTGGGATTTTTTGGGAAAATAAAATATTTTAACATTTTTGTGAATTATTAAAAAAAGAATCAACTCAAAATCATTAAAACTCCGAGAGAAATTAATTTTTGAATCAATTAAACAAAATCACAAAATTCAAATATTTGAAAATCTGAAAATTGCGCCAAGAACACAAGCAAGAACACGCGCGTTTTCTGGGTTTGGCTGATTTGCATTTTCTATCCAATCTCACTGAATACTTGATTATAACATGCAATCTATATATCATTATGCTCGCCTCAACCTCACGATCATGTCTATGTACTTTAATTTCATTTAAATTAAACATACAACAAGAAATCACGAAGAAACCTCAAGAACCCTAATTTCTGCATGAAGGCTAGGATTTTTGATACACGATTCAAACAATGCAATTAATTGAGGGAAAACATTCCATGCATGATTATGAACATATGGCCAAATTATTGTGCGAGGAAATATGCATAGATTGAGAGATGACCAAGTATGTGCTTACCTCCAAGCCGTGACAGCAAGTTCAAAGTGATTTTTGATTTGGAGGTGTTACAGATGAGTTGTGATGATCTGAACAGCTTCCCTACACCCTATGGATTGTGTTTGGATGGTTGGACTTGATTGAAATTGGCTGGATCATTTTGTGGTACCTCAGCTGCACCTTGTTTGAAAATTTGAGCAACCAGCTGGTGATTTCATGAATTTGATGTTTCAGAAGTTATGCGAGTGTTTGATCAGCTCATATGTGATGTATGTGAGGTGTGTGAGTGATTGGTTTGTGCAAAATTGCTCTCAAACTCAAAACCCGATAGCTACCTTGCTAAGAAAGCCATTTTTGCCAAGAGAAAGAGATTTTGAGGAAAGCATCTGTTAGATGGCTTTGGTGTACTCAAACTGACCACAATTGAGCTCTATTTATAGTAGAGCAAGTTTGTTTTGCAAGGAATAGTGCATGGCAGCTGGTAAGTAGGTTTCCTCAATGTTGGCCAATGGAAATGAAAGTCTCCTCTAGCCATTGACTAGAGGTTAGGGCACAGAGCTTTGGTCCCCTTGGTCTTTGATAAGTCTTGACTGATTTCAGATGAGAATGGCTCAGTCCATGCCACCTTGATGGTTCCATTGAATGCCTCATTCCAAATTTGAAGTCTTGTCCCTATTTTGGCCATTCTAGGTTCAACATGCTATTTCTTGTTCCATGGACTTTGGAGGCTTGGCTCAGTGATTCTCCCCTTTGGATTCAATCCTCTGAGGTGTCCAAGTGGATTAGAACAATTGCAATTGGCTGATTTTGGCAAATCGAGCCAAAATGCAAATTCTGCCTTGCCTTGGCAGATTTCAGCAAGGTAACTTGGCAATGTTGTATCTCATGGTGTAGGTTGAATTTGGCAATGTTCTTGACCATTTTGGAAAGCCCTAACATGATACAACAACTGTTTGAACAAGTTTGGTTTTGATCTCTTTTGATTCCAAGTGAAAAATCCCCCTACATTTGGCAAAAAGTGAGGCAAAATCTGACTTAGTGAAAATTTCACTAAGTGTTGGAAAAAGTGACTTTTTCACTTTTCAGCCACTTTGATCACTCCATAACTCAAAATCCTTAATGAATTGGAATGACTTGTAGTTGAAGTTTTTGTAGGTGATAATGAGGGCTACAAATCCATCTTTGGATGAGAAAAAATGGCCTTGTGGTTTAGGAGTTATGGTCCTCCAAAGTTGGTACCTTTGCCACTTTATTTTTAACTTAGAAAAATTTCTAAGTTTTATGGTTACCCCTTTTACAAGTTATCTCACTTTTCTTGATTTTTATTGATGAATGATGATTCAAATCATACATTAACATCATTTTAGGGTTAAAAATCCATTTTGGTGAAAAATCTCAAAAAGTCAAAGTTGACTTTTGTGCACAGTTGACTTTTTATCAGATGAATTCCAAACTGTGCAATTCTTCAGGAAATCATGTCCTTGCCCTAAATCAAACTTGATGGACATGTTACATGGGTGTCATAGGGTATATTCAATCATGTATTAGGGTTTGGGAGCAAGTCCTGGTCAAAAGTCAAAGTTACAGTTGACTTTTCTCTTAAAACCCTAATTGTGGTGCAGATGAAAATGAGACTTGTTGCTCAAGCTTCTTGGATCAATCCATTGTTCCAAATCGATAAATATGGTATATTAGAGACCGTCAAATTATCTCTTGAGGTCTTGGCTCATGGTTTGTCCCAAAAGTCACCTTAGGGGTGAATTAGGTCAAGAAACCCTAATTCCTGATTTTTGATGAATGCATCCCCTGAGGCAAAATTGACTTGATGCATGGGTTCATGAGGTTCCATGAAGCATATTAGGTCATGTTTTGGATCATTGCCTTGGGCCCAGATGAAAATTTCCATCTGGAGACTCTGGTCGACCAAAACCCTAATTTGGTGACACTGTCGATCTTGAGACTTGATCCACCTAGAAGGGAGCAGCCTTGTGCTTAATCCTTGAAGTGGGAGTCCTTTTTGATCCATTGTGGATGTTTGAGAGATTAGACAAGTTGAAGATCATGTCATTTCTTGATTGATCCTTTGTCTAAGCACTCAGAGAGGGCTTGAAACCCTAATTTTGATTGTAGTGGATGCTCACTGTCTTTGGGGAGACTAATGAAGCATGATGGTTCATCCATATTGTGATGATGATTTTCACAATGATGGGAAATCTAAGTGGTCAAAATTTGGGGTATTACATCGAGACGCAAACGTGAGATTCGTAGGTAAGAAGAATACGTTATGCGAGAATGATGAATGATATGCAATGATTATATTAATTGTATGTTTTTGTTTATTCAAAGTAAACTTCGACAATTGGATTTCAAATATCAAATAGTGGGGAATCCCCATTTTATTGAATTCAAAGGATTGCGGAAATGGAATTACAGTAATTTACATAGTGCTGAAAAAGGAATCTAAACTAATGGATCCTGAGTCCTCTCTGAGGAGAGCTCAGGTGCTGGTTCTGGTACTTTCCTTTTCTTTGACCGAGGCTCTTGGGCCGTTGTCAGGTTGTCATTCCTTTGCCAAGTGAAAGGAGCGAGCAAATTCCTTTGGTCATCCTAATTTTCTACAACATGTTGCTCTAAAATCTCAATCAGAGCATCTTTTTCTCTTAATAGCTGCTGCATTTTCTTACACTCCACATTGAGAATACAGTACTTGTTCCTCCAAGACCTCTTCTCCTGCTGAACTTTGCTGAGAGTAACCTGAAGCTTTTCCGTCTCAGACATAAAATAAAGGGCAGAGTCCCTTAATGGAAGAACTTCCTGACGAGGGTAAGGCATCCTCAGCTTGAGAGCTCTAATTTATACCCAGTGGAGATAAGGCTCCACCGAGACATAGTCTGGTTTCTCTAGAGACTCTCGTCCTTTCCTGTGAACGTGTTTCCAAGCATGTACTATTTCTGTCTTTAGTGCCCTGTCATTTTCTCCTTCCTTGAAGAAAAGACCTTCCAGATGAGCATTACGTGGAACATGCCTCATTGGGTATCCAAATTGACGACGAACTAACACCGGATGATAGTTGATTCCCCTCTTAGTTCCTATAAGGGGTACATTTGGGAAATTTCCACAACGGTCAATGATCCTGATTCTGTCGTAGATTCGATTGTACCAATCGATGTTAGAGTTGGTAAGAGACATGATTCTCTGCGACCAACGTAAAGTATTCTTTTGATCCCAAAATGCAGCAGACTTGGGCAAATGGGAAGTGAACCATTTGTAAAGCAAGGGTACACAGCACGTGACCATTCCTCCGCTGTATAAATTCCTTAAGTGTACCGAATGATACGCATTTGCGAGTAAGGTTGGTACGGGTTTCCGATCAGGAAAATCTTAATGGCGTTGATATCTACAAAGTTATCAATGTTAGGAAACAAAAATAACCCGTAGGTGAGCAAAACAAAGATGCTCTCGAAAGCGGCCACGTTCCCTATACTGGCAAAGTACATGGCTTTCTTTGTCAAGAATTGGGGTGGCAAACCTTGGATGCCACCCTTAGTGGTCATGTGAGTCTTGACTTCTGACTCGTCCAAATAAATTGCTCTTGCATTGGTTTGATCCTTTGGAATTTCTTCCAGTCCAGAAAAGGGAGCTTGATCAGTGATATACAGATCAGTCAGGTGAGAGTACTCCTTCAGCGTTGGTGCTAGTTGATAATCCGGCAATGTGAAATAGTGATAAACCGGATCGTAGAACTGAATCAGCGTAGACAGGATTCCTTCGACTACATGGACCCTTAATAGAGACAGTAGTCCCCCATACTTGGCTCTGAAAGCCTCATGGTTGGTGATCATTCTCGCCAAACCTCTCAAATCCTCTAACTTTGGAACCTTGAAGGTGTACTTATGAGTTTTCCTTCTACCGAAATCCATTAGCGCAATCTCCTTATCTGAGATTTGCAATCATTGTCTTAGTTTAATTTGAATAAAAGAGAGACTAGAAGAGAAAATTTTTTTTTTGTTTTAATGTTTTTTAAATGAATGCATGAATGCAGCACACAAAAACATAGAAAAAACACGGGGTCAAAGGGTCGGTGTCATGAAGTCAAGGCTCTACCCTCCCCCAAAGGTTTATACTGGTGATTTTTTGTACCTGTCCGCAAAATCATTGACCCCTCTTGAGATAACAACAGCAAGCGGATCGCCAGCGAGCTGATGTATCTTAGAGTGATCTTAGATGAGGGTAGTATCGCGTGATAACTATTTCCGATAGCTTCCGCACTACAAAATGGTTTCAGCCTACTAAAAACCTCAGCTTCTCAGATAACCCAGTCGACCACACTACTTTCAACAACCGAAGTCGTATAGGCAATGTATCTGCAAAGGGAGTCTCCACTGAGTTTGATGGTCGATCGGGGACTCTTAATTGGGATTCACTCCCTGCAAGATTACCCGCATTTCCATCACCTATCTTAGGTGTATACTCAATCTTTCAACATGCGGCATCACACGCATTCCCATTAGCAGAAAAATAAACACATATATCAATTAGGAAAAGCAGTATATATATTTGTCTTAATCATCCTAGACCTTTAGTCTTATGATCCTATACAGACAATGACTCCCCAGCAGAGTCGCCATTTCTGTGATATTTTGCGAACTCAAGGTTTCTATCGAAGATGGTAAGAAAGAGAAGACGCCCCACGGTGGGCGCCATTTTTTCTGTAGCATGATTTTTGTGGTCCTGAGTCACGATCGCTTGGGTACTATAGTTCGATTCATTTTTTATCCTATTGAGCTGATTAAGGAAGGGAAATAGATGTCTCCAATTAACCCTGTTTGCATACTGAGTTTGAACAGCGGTCTGTTAGGTTACAGATGCCTTGTGGATGTGGGGCCCAATCTTCGATTTATTTTGTTAAGAACACAGTGTCTGGATTATTTGTGAGGTTTTTGGTAATGTGTTTAGATTTGATGCTAAAAGGTTGATTTGGTGGAGATACGGGATTTTGGATTTTTGATTAGTATGCTCGCTAAGATTTTTCAATCTTATGCCTACGTATTCCCGTTTGATGAAACATGGAAATCAGAGCGATCGTAGTTCCTCCTATTCTATGGGAGGAAAAAAAGTTGTTTTGGTGTCTTGTTTAAAGTCCAAGACATGAAGCTAAAGGTGGGTTGTATCTTGTTCAAAGCCCAAGATATGAAGCTGAAGGGTTTTGGCTTGAGAGAGAATTTTTCATCTCTAAAGAGGAGTTGTGGATGTTTGTATGCTGTGAGCAAGGTGTGACTTTGATGCTAAAAGGTTGATTGACTCAACCGGGGTTTTCTTTATACAAAGCCATAGAGGAGGCTATTGACCCAACAAGAGGGTGTTTTTATATGTCTTGTACGAAGCCCAAGACGGAGGCTAAAGGGGAAGTGCTAACAAGTGACTGACTCAACAAGAGAGTGGTTTAGTGTCTCGTACGAAGCCCGAGATGGAGGCTAAAAGGGAAGTGACTCAACAAGAGAGTCTATTTGACAGGTGATTGACTCAACAAGAGAGTCTTTTATACTCAACAAGAGAGTGTTTTGCTGTCTCGTACGAAGCCCGAGATAGAGGCTGAAAGGAGATTGACTCAACAAGAGAGTCTTTTATACTCAACAAAAGAGTGGTTTATATGTGCCTTGTATGAAGCCCAAGACGGAAGCTAAAGGTGTTTGACTCAACAAGAGAGTCTTTTATACTCAACAAGAGAGTGATTTCTATCACGTACGAAGCCCGAGATGGAGGCAAAAAGTGTTATACTCAACAAGAGAGTCTTTTATACTCAACAAGAGAGTATTTTCTATCTCGTACGAAGCCCGAGATGGAGGCTAAAAGTGTTTGACTCAACAAGAGAGTCTTTTATACTCAACAAGAGAGTGATTTCTATCTCGTACAAAGCCCGAGATGGAGCCTAAAAGTGTTAGACTCAACAAGAGAGTCTTTTATACTCAACAAGAGAGTGTTTTCTATCTTGTACGAAGCCCGAGATAGAGGCTAAAAAAGCGGCTTGGCTCAACAAGAGAGTCTTTTATACTCAACAAGAGAGTGTGGGTAGAATCATTGTACAAAGCCCTAGAGGAGGCTAAAAGCTAGTGACTGTTTCAGTTTAGTGACAGGTCCAGTATGTTGGATAAAAGAGAAAATAAGTTCTTATAAAGATTAAAGGTATGTTTGTGCTTTGGGATTGATCAGAGGATCAGGGTTATTTCCTGTTCTTTAAGGACATGGGAAATCCAAAGGGTATTGAGACTGTCCAAGTCTACTGGTGTTTTGAGAAATCGATTCTCCGATAAGTGAATGATCTTTGTATGATGCCCAAGAGAAGGCTGGTATGTTAAGGGATGAAGGTCAACCCATTAACTGGTCTGACACTTGACTCAGAAAGATAGTTCTAGCAAATTGATGACTAGGTTTTGTTCCTGTATCTGGTAATCCTATGGGGATCTAGTTTTGTTTGTATTTAAGAGTGACCAACAGGGCTTTACCTAGTGCTAGACGTAGTTGCCGGGGAAAACTCTAAATAACTATACTAGTATTACACAGTTGATATTTGACAAGTATACAAAAGTTTGTGAAAGAAGACTTACAGTGAGCAGCCCCACAATACAGTTATATATATATATGAAAGCGGATAAAGAAAGCAGGTAAACACTTACTCGGTTGTAGAGCTTCCATGTTGTTTTGTTAGTTGTTCAACAAAGAAATCTTTGATAACAATATTATATTCTAAATCAAAGGAGAAAGTGCTTTGAAAAGATTGTTGGGGCTTATAGCTCAAAGAGAGGCCCAAGGTTTTATCAGTGATTGCACTGTTGTTTTGAATTTGTACAGGGACTTATACAAGTGACTGAGGCCCAAAAAAGATTTTCTGTACAAAGGGATGGGTCTTACACTCCCTCAAGAGGCCCAAAGGTGTTTAAAGAAAAGGAATGGGGCTTATAACACGAGGGTAGGCCCAAAGGGTTTTGTTTGAAAAATGGCGATTGCGCTGAGATTTCTTTAACGTACTGGGTCTTATACAATGCATTGAGGCCCAAAAAGGTTTTATCTACAAGGGTTGGGTCTTACACTCTATTAAAGGCCCAATAACTTATTTTTGTACAAGTGGTGGTGCTTACAGCTCAAGGAGAGACCCAAGGATTTTTTGTTAAAAAGGTGACGATCGCGCCGAACTTTTTGATGGTGTCGGGACTTACACAATACACTGAGGCCCAAATCATTTCAGTTTTCAAAAAGAGTTGGGTCTTACACTCTACTAGAGGCCCAAAGGTGTTTGAAAAAGATTTGTGAGGGTGAAAATCAAAGAAACCCTAAATTTGTTTTCCTTTAAAAGTAAATATTTAAAGAAAATCAATAAAATGATAAAAAATACCAAATAAGTTTGAATAAACCACCTGTGATTTTTGTTTAAGGTTTGAAAAATGAGGTTTTAATCACAAGATGAATTAAAACTCATTTGGTTTTGATTTTCAAGATAAATATTCACTTTTAAATGTTTAAAAACAATTAAAAATGAATTTATTCACAAAAATACTAATTATATTGAATAAATAATATAAATTTTATTTTTCTGTGGAATAAAATATTTCAACATTTTTTTGATTTTTTGCAAAAAGAACCAATAAAAAATAATTAAAATTGAGGGAGTTATTAATTTTCCAAATCATTAAAAATAATATGAAAAATAGTAAAATATGAAAAAGTATGAAAATGTGGTAAAAAAGAGGATCTAGGGCGAGGGGGATTCAAACCCCATACCTCTTGTGTACAGGGCATGCGACTTACCACTGGGGTGGTGATACATCCGTTGATTGAAACACAACCACAAATATACAAGGCTTGCCTTGTTTTTGGCCTGACCCAAGGCAAGGCAAGGCAAGATTTTGGTTAAAAACGTGAAGGCCATAACTTTCTCATTTCTCCATGGATTGGGACAAAATTTAGGTCTATCCTGCATAGAATTTCACAAGGAATCCAATGGTGGTGGTGTTTTTTTTCCAGATCATGCTCCTATTGAAAAACCCGATAGTGGTTTTGAAATAGGCCATGATTTGCATTTTCTGTGCCATCTCTTGGTACATGCATGAATTACATGATAAATTGGTGCAAACACATCACATATAACATGTATAAGAGATGCATGATCAGTGGACATCAAAGGAAAGCATGATTCAAAGAATTCAAGTTGTGATGCTTACCTCTTTTTGGAGCTTTTGTGCAATCTACCAAGTACCTTGTTCCAGAAATGATTTGATGCTTTGGACACCCTCAAATGATCTCTTAGAAGCTTTTAGGATGGTTGGAATCAGCTGGAAACCTCAAGAACAAGTTTGAGCTCTTTCTTGCAAAAGGGGCAAAAGTGGCCAAAATAACAACTCTCTCAAATGATGTTCCAGATGTGTGGAAGCATTTGGGACAGTTTAAGGATGATATTTGGAGTGTGTTTGAGGTTTTATCAGGTTTGGAAAGTGACTGAATCAAGACATGGCTTGAAAAATGCACAAAAGTCTAATTTTGAGGTTTTGAAAGGTGACTTTGAGATTTTGGTGTTACAGGTCACTTGTGAGTTGGATCACCTCTATATGATGCTTATAAGGTGTGTGTATGATTGGTTTGATTGGAATTGCTCTAAAACTCAAAACCCGATAGTGACTTGCTTTGGAAGGCAAATTTGGAAGTGAGAAGGTGATTTTGAGGAAAGCATCTGTTTGATGGCTTTGGTGTACTCAAACTGATCACAAATGATGTCTATTTATAGTGCAACAAGTTTGTTTTGCAAGCAATAGTGAATGGCAACTGCTGCAGAGGTTTGGCCAATGTTGATCAATGAGAATACAAGTCTCCTCTAGCCATTGACTAGAGGTTAGGGCACAGGCTGCTGGTTCCCTTGGTCTTGGATATGTCTTGACTAAATTCAGTTGGAAATTGCTCAGTCCATGCCACCTTGGTGCATCCATTGAATGCTCCAAAACAAAATTGGGGTTTTGTCCCCTCTTTAGGGATTTCTAGGTTTGGCATGCTATTTTTAGTTCCAAGGACTTGGGAGGCTTATGGATCAGTGTTTGTCCCTACTTGGTCTCCTCCTGAGGTGTTCAGATGGATAAGTGTGTTTGTTATTTGCATAAATTTAGCAAATCGAGCAAAATGCACAAATCTGCCTTGCTTTGACAGTTTTCAGCAAGGCATATTGCCATTGTCATATCTCATGGCTCAAGTGGAATTTGATGGAGTTCTTGGCCATTTTTGAAAGCCCTCATATGATATAACAACTGTTGGATCATATTTGGTTTTGATAATTTTTGGATCCAAGTGAAAAATTCCCCTACATTTGGAAAAAAGTGAAGGCAGATTCTGAATTAGTGAAAATTTCACTAAGTGTTGGAAAAAAGTGACATTTTTACTTTTTGTGATTTTGATCATTCCATAACTTAAAATCCATGAGGAATTGGAATGAGTTGTGTTTGAAGCTTTTGTAGAGGACCATGAGAGCTGCAAATCTAGCTTTGAATGGGGGAAAATGGCCTTGTGGTTTAGGAGATATGATCCTCCAAAGTTGGTACCCTAGCCACTTTGTTCCATAACTTAGAAAATTTCTAAGTTTTTATGGTTACCCCTTTTACAAGTTATCCCACTTTTCTTGATTTTTCTTGATGAATGTTGATTCCAATCACACATTAACATCATTTTAGGGTCAAAGAACCATAATTGTGAAAAATCTCAAAAAGTCAAAGTTGACTTTTGTGCACAGTTGACTTTTTGTCAGATGAACTCCAAACTGCGCGATCCTCTATGAAATCAAGTCTTTGGCCAAAATAAAACTTGATGGATTAATTTCATAGGTGTTATAGGGTGTATTGAATCATGTCCCAAGATTTGGGAGCATGCCTGGGTCAAAAGTCAAAGACACAGTTGACTTTTTCCGCGAAACCCTAACTGTGGTTCTGATGAACTTGAAACTTGAGAATCAAGCTTCTTGGATCAATCCATTGTTGTAAATGGATCAATGTGGTGAATTAGAGACCCTCAAATCCTCTCTTGAGGTCTTGGCTCATGTTTTGTCCCAAAAGTCAACTTAGGGGTGAATTAGGTCAAGAAACCCTAATTCCTGATTTTTTATGAATGCATCCCCTGAGGCAAAATTGACTTGATGATTGGGTTCATGATGTCCCTTGGAGCACCTTAGGTTATGCTTTGAAGCATTGGCTCATGCCCAGAGGAAAATTTCCATCTGGAGGCCCTGGTCAACCAAAACCCTAATTTGGTGACACTGGCGATCTTGAGGCTTGATCCACCTGGAATGCTGCAACATTGTGCTTGATTCTTGCTGTGGGAGTCCTCTTGATCCATTGTGGATGTTTGAGAGTTTAGACAAGTTGAAGATCATGTCATTCCTTGATTGATCCTTTGTCTAAGAGCTCTGAGAGGGCTTGAAACCCTAAATTTGATTGTAGTGGATGCTCACCTATATTTGGGGAGACTAATGAGGTATCATGGTTCATCCATATTGTGATGATGATTTGCACAATAATGGGAAATCTTAGTGGTCAAAATTTGGGGTATGACAATAATTATTTGGGGCGTTATAACTAACATCCCCTTACCCCAGACAGAACTCTGGAACACTCATATCAAACATCTTAGATGAGACTCCAAGAAGAGGATATGAAAACACCAAGCAATTAGCAACTCCCTTGAGATTTTAGCTATTGCATGATCCAAAAAGGTTGATATAGACTTTGGAAATAGTCGTATAGTTAAAGAAAAACCACTCCTAAGATGACCAGCCTATACAAGATGGTGCAGCTCTAATGCACACAAATGACAATAGCATGAACATCCAGATGTTCAGTCCCATGTCAGAATATTTGATCTACATCAATGACTTAACTAGCCAACTGATGAAATCACACATGCCTGAGTCAGTCTTGAAGGTATAACTCTTAGACTTCCAGATAATATCCCATCATGAGTGGCCTTTCCACCATATCAGAACAAGAGTTCCATGTTCTCATAGACTTGATCATGAAATCAAGTTTGAGTAAACAACCTCTATCCTGATCATAAGAAAGATAATCAACAACCAGTCCTCTCAAGGAATGAACAAATACCCTGATGACAACCTTCTTTAAGCATAATTATCCAAGGGAATCATCCACACAAGATTAGATTCTACGCCAGAATTGAACCAAACCAAATAGTCACAACTATTTGCATGATCATTCATATTCACCTCTGAAAGACCAGTCAAGTCTCCAAAATGTCAGGGAAAATGTCCTAGACATGTTTCTTTAACTTCCAAATGCACAGAATCTGGTAGAGATGTCTTCACAGTTCTCCACTAGTAGTTTGAACCCAAACTACTATACATGAACATAGCTTATGCATCCCTATATGCTTAGACTAGAAATAAACTGACCCAAGGTATGTTCTTCAAGACAATCTTCTCTTCCTCAACAGCAAGTTTTTAGAATAAAAACTTACTAGACTGCATACCAGTTGACTCTTCAAGTCCAATCAGAAGAAGATTCCAAATAGATTTGGTCATCACACATTTGTTCAATAGCCAGATCATATGTCACAATGCCCCTTCGTCCACGCAGTTCACTCCTTGGATCAAAAGAATTATGCACACACTCTTCTGGAGAGATGTCCCAACATCTGGTTGAACATAAGTTCCTTTTACAAGAGAACATATCATTGAAAATGGTTTTGAGTTCTTACAACCATCAGAAGCTATGCCTCCTGGTGTGACAATTTGACATCATCTTTCTTGAACACCAGCAATAGGATAATCAATTAAAGACTTGCTAAGGCCACAATAGCAATTGATCTTAAATCCCAACTTTGTATTCTTCAGATTTGCATCCCTCGTTACTCTAGCTATAAACCAGAAATAAGTCATCCATCACAACCTTAGAAAAAAATCTTCAAAGCAAAAATGTTCCTAAGAAGACTATCTTCAGGCAACCAGTGACATCCTTGGATAAGACACATATCCAATGTCTTTACACTCATGAGACTGCTTCAACAACAATTACTCTAGTTCCTCCCAAATACTTCCTTCTAGAAGATCTGATAGGAGATCCTCAAGTAAAGACACTCTCTTATAGAGTTGGAAGCAAAAATAAATTGCTTATGGCTCTCTTCCATGATATGACACTCTCATGTCACACTTCTAAGAACTCCTGCAACATCTTTTTGACCATCCTCTCTTCTGACTCTATTATTCAAAAGTGCCTTTATGAGTGGACTTGAGAGACAACTCAAGTATCTTTGGCAACTTTCAATATGACATAGAGTGTTTATCAAATCCTATGGATCATGAATTGGATACACAAGACCTCAACTCCACCTTTTCACTTCTATGGCCCTTCATGTTACCTGATTAAGGAGATCCCTTAAGCAACATAGAAAGATCCTTCAAAGAACTCCAGGTCACAGTGCCCCCTCCTGTCTATTACTCCCAGCTAGACATGGCAAGAACACTTAGAGAAAACGACCCATCTTCAACATGCACCAGGTAAGATGTCACAACATCTTATCAGGCACCATGCGTAACAGTAGCATTATTAGCAGCAGCGGAGAATATTCACAAAGTATCAGTCAACCATCAGTAGTTGTTTGTCTGGAATAGCCTATCCCACAACACAAAAGAATGGTCTGATCATGCAACCTCCTTCCTTGTTCAAAGACCAGAAAGTATCTTCCCTAGAACTCATCCAAAAACAGACCAGATGCCTGCTCTGATACCAATTGAAATTCTGGCAAGCAGATCACAGATTTCCTATGAGATGTCGAGACATTTATGTCTGCTAAAACTAAACAAGGACAGAAATAAGAATCTTCAAAGAACTGCAGATTCACAACAATGTCATGACAGATGTTTCAACATCAGTCAAGACATAAACTTCTGATCAAGAGAGCAGACTGAATTGAACATAACAAAATGATGAATAACACAAAGATATGATGACCCAGTTCGGTGAACAACAACACCTACATCTGGGGGTTAGCAAGCCAGGAATGAATACACTATCAGTAGTATTAATTTAGAGCTAAACTCCCCCCTTTACAACTCCTCACTTAATCCCTACCCAGTACAATTCTACCTAGAAATCACCATCTAGATAAGAGAAATCCATCTCAATTCCTAAATCACCTTCGTGATATCTAACAGTTACAACCTCCGGCAACTGCATCAAACTGTTCAATTGAAAGATACTTCTTCCAATACAATATTCAGTTAAGACTCTTGACTAATAATAACTTTCGAATTTTCTTAATAGCTTCATCCAAGAACAATACACAATTCATTACCTACAGGTTTCTGAATCTGTAAAAACTATGTCTACCACAATGTATCAAATGATACAAAGGCTGACTTACAACACAAGGAAGTACACGACTCTCAAAACCCTAAATCCTTATTTTCTACTTTTCAAAAGTCTTAATAAGAAATTCTTATTCTACCCTAGGTCTTGGTCTTCCTTTTATAATCTTCAGCTATCCATGGGCTTCGAAATATCTGTTTATTTATTCCTTGATCCATGTTCCGATTGCTCCTTAAATCTTTGACCAGATCTGCAACAACCTGCTATAACAGACCAAGATGTCGAGTCCATAAGCTAGGACATCTTGTCTGACATGTCTTCTTTCAACAGACTTCATCATGTTGGAACATCTTGTTCAACATCATGTTTTACCAAAATTTAGTCAAATCTTTTAGAGCTTTCAACCTATTTTCTTCAATTTTCTTCACAAATTCATTCAATTTTTATTGATCAAATTTAATATTTTTGAGCCAGTTGTTTGCACATTCTTCATTTACCTTCCCTATTTTGGGAATCCATGAAAAAATGTTGAAAATAATTTTTATTTAATCATTTTTTATTAGGTTGAAAAGTGGTACATTTTAAGTGTTTTATACCTTAAAAAGTTACTTTCCTTTTATTCTAACCCTAACATAATTGATCATCATTATTTATGTGGATAACATGCTTTGTTTAAGTCTTGTTTAAATGTACCTAACATACTTGTCTTGACTTAAACACCATTCATACCATGTTTAATTGATTTTCCTTTTGAAAGTACTTTTGATTAAATGTTTAATTAGGGTTTTCACTTTGATTAAACTTTGAAAACTCTTTGTACATAGTTAGGGTTGATCGCTCTATTTAGTGTGCCTAAATAAATCTAACTGCAAGTATACAGTCGTATCGCGTAGTTTTAAAAGATTATCGATCCCACAGAGACTAGAAATCGAACGCACCGTTATCTATCGTTACTATGTTTATCTAAGGCTAATCAGAATTGGTTTTTAAGTTCAAAAGGGAAATTAAAGAGAAATTAAAATTTGGAAATACTAGTTATGAATAAGATATCGGTATATAATTTAGTAAACCTACGTGGAATTAATTAAACCTAAGCGTATAAAGATTTATCACCCTATGCATCTGTAGGAAAAACCAGTTTAAAAGCCCTCACCTCACACTACCGTGGTTATTGCTTCTGACTATACTCTTAAGTTAATATGTCTGCTCTCGCTAGCCCATATGAGGTTAAAAATACTTTTTGAAAACTAGTTAAACCTAATTAACTTTAAAGCGCTTCCGTTGTTTTTAAAACTAATGCCCGATTTCAGCTATCCGGGTAAAGCCTCACACTCCCGTGGTCTCGACTTTAACCTTTGTTACTTTTTTACTCTCGTAATAAAAGTTGGGTTTAAAATTAAGAAATTGAAGCCAGAAGAAGAGTTAATTATTGATTTTAGCTTAGAGTTATTTAGTCCATTTGGTTACTTCATTACATACCGATAAGATCGGTTTAGCTAGACATAATTATGAAATTAAACGTAAAGGCAAAGAGATAAATAGACATAGACATAATTAAGGAGGAAATAAACAATGCTTTGAATTTAATAATGGAAACCTGGTAATTCGTAATAACAGCAATAGTAATCCCTCCACAAGCTGGTAGGTTCTTGCTTGAATAAAGTAGTTGGCAAATGATGAAGGTAATGAAACAAAAACTAAAACTAAGTTGTAATAGTCCCTCAATGTGAGAAACTATTACTTTGTTCGGTAATAGGTAACAAGGAATGGAAATGCAAAGTAAAAAGGAAATAAAAACTCTGAACAAAATTCGGCAGCAAAACGGTACTTCAATATGCAAAAGTGGTCTCCCCCTTTGTTCTTCGAAGACTCTAGTATTTATAGACTGAATTTAGGTGGAGGTTGGAGAGAATGTAGGCACTCCTTTGACAGTTACGTGACTTTGAACCTAGTATTCTTCGGAGGAAAATGTGATCGTGTAACAAACTGGCTCTCTAAAAACTCGTAATCACGTTTCTGCTTCAACGTGTAAAATTGAGCGCATGACGATCGTGAGGAATTGTGACGGTCGTGATGTATTTTGAAGCTGCCACGGTCGTGGTGTACCTGTGACAATCGTCACATCAGCAAAGTTTGGTTTCTGCAATTTTTCTTCACTTTTCTGCTCTTTTCTTGCATGTTTTGGTTCTTTTCCACACTTAGCATACTTTGACTTGGAAAATGGGATTACCTGCAAAAACACTTAAATAATCTCGAGAAAATCGAATATTAGACGAAAAACGGAATAAGAAACTAACATAAATCGAAGTAAAAATATGATATAAATTCGTGTTATCAAACTCTCCCACACTTGAATCTTTGCTTGTCCTCAAGCAATCAATCTATTAAAATGGACAAACTTCATCAAATGCACATGCCTGGTATACCAATGGATTTGAAAAGGAGTTTCTTGTTAGTAAGACAGGTACTAGTGTAAAACACTAAGGATACAATAATGACACAAAGCAACAAGCTTGTCATAGACCTCTCTTTTGTACAATCCAGTTCTAATCATTCTATTATAGTTCAACCAAAAGTTTTCGTGTCTATTTCACCCGGCTTCATTCCAATGCAATCTCATTAAGCCCTTTGCCTCATTCACGCACGTAGTGGAGTAACCGGTTAGTGACTTTGATCCCTTTTTCTCACGTGGCCTGATACACAAGTGTGGTAACCCTTTATACATCCCATTCGTAGATTGCGGGGGATCGAATCGTAGTTCGCCCTACCAAGTCCAGAATCAGGTACCTCTGAACCAATCGACAGCGGATTTTCTTTCTTTTCTTGTAACTTTTCACAACTGTGAGAGTTGTTGCATATTCTATTTTTCTCGGCATATAGATAAGAAATATTTTTTTCTCGTATCATGATTGGGCATCAAACACTTATATTCATCGGCTCCCCACGTGGTTTGTGATTTAGACGGTGCTGACTGCTGATATAAACTACTGGGGGTTACTTTAGGACTGAACTCAAGGTATCGTATAATAAGTATCGAAACTGATATCGCATACGCAAAGGGTCTAAGGTGTCAAGACGGTATCGATCTTGCTAGCACTTTCCCAGCTTCCTAACATAATTTAAAGCTTGGTATGTCACGATGTGCATTAATCATAAAATTTTTTTTCGTTATGGCAGAATAAAATGGGGAAATTGGATACTTAGCGAAAATACTCATATATTACTTTGATATGGAAAAAGAAAGTACAAGAAAGGGAAATAAAACGGAAATAAACTGACTCTCCCACACTATATCGGACATTGTCCTCAATGTTGCGATATAAAGGGGGCTAACAAGAAAAATAAAGTAAAACTAGGGAGCTCCACGTCCTCTGCCCCTTGAGCGTCCTCTTCCATGCTGCGCTACGTGATCAGGAATGCCCACGTGATGGATGTACTCACGTAGGTTCTGCACTCGCAGTGTCAATGCACCCATCTCATCGATGACACCGTCAAGCCTCTGACCTTGGTCAACTTGCCCTTGCTGGATTTGATGCATAAGGGTCATCATTTCGTTCTGTTGCTGGGTTTGTTGCCATATAGCCCTCAAGATTTCTTCATTAGTAACTGGGTCTTGGTCAGGGCGGCGACGACGTCTGGAGGTCGAGGGAGCATCATTGGCAGGCGGTGGTTGGTTTTCTGGGGCGTTAGCCATCTCTTGCTCCATCTCATCAGCAGGTCCATGATTTTGATCATCAGGAGCAGACGCATTTTGCTCAGGAGCATTCAGATCAAAGAGCCAATTGGCCATATTCTGAGGGTCAATGCGGCTCCTGTACGGCATAATGATACTTCTTACGATTTTGGCGCGGACCATAGGATGGTATTTCCCATCTCGTCGTAACTTGATGAGATGAGAGTTTCGGCAATAGTCTATGTCAAGGAACACCGGAGGCAAGGAGGGTAATCTGTTAAGCTTGTTTTCCAAATTCAAACTTAGAGCAATAGAGGTGACAATCCCTCCAAAATAGAAAGGTTTGGAACCTCTAGCACAGTTTGCTTGTATGTGTGCTAGCAAAAATGGTGCGGCGTTGATTAGCTCTGGATGAAACATACAATGAAGGAAAAATAACTCCTTAGAATTCACCTTATGGTTACTATCTCGTGCAAAGATGGTGCTTCCAAGTGCGCGGTGGACATATCTGATAGTTGGGTTGTGGATATATGTTGCGTTGAGGCTATCCCAGGTATCTGCGGTCGTTCCTGTTAACTGATTCCAAAGTTGAAACGCTGCTTGAAAGAAAGTTTCCTGTGGTACTCGGCGGTGCACATTCTCACCATGGTGGAAACCAAGCATGCCGGCAAGTATCTCTTGGTTGATTTTATACTTAGTACCGAACATGCGGAACGTGGCTACGCCGGTTAATTGGTTCGTTTCTCCCGAAGGGTTATATAGGTGAAGGAACTGAGGAACTCTAAAGTTAGGTCTTCGTAAGTGGGCCTACTTTGAGTGCAAATTTGCTAAAGGCCGGCTGTTTCTAGCAAATTTCTTACTACTTTAAGCATTCCAAGTTCCTCTAAACATGCAATGTCAATGTAGCGGGTCGGTTGAACGGAACGTTGATAGAAATCGATGTACCGAGCTCTTTGGCATTCTCCTGCTTCTCCATCTCGGGAGTTCAATGTAGACAGGTCTGGAATTTGTCGTACCATTGTTTGGTTACAGAGAAATTAGGGGAGAAAATAGGTTATGGAGAATGAGGGTTTGTGAAAAGAAGTGGCGTATGGTTTGATTATATAGTGAATGGGTAAGATGAATGGTTACGGAAAATGATTAATATGGGTCAAATGGTAATGGTGGAATGGTTATGGAAAGGTCCCATAAAATCAATCCCCCATACGTCAAAGACTTCTACTTCTAATATACCTTTTTGAGGCATCTCACCGCGTCTTGATATGTTACCAGTGCGTTGGCACCGGTCGCAGTTTAGTATTGCAATGTGGACATCCTTCCAAAGGTTGGGCCAGAATAGGCCGGATTGTAAGATCTTAGCACATGTCTTTGAGGTACTAGCATGTCCTCCATAAGGAGCAGAATGACATTGAGAGATTATGTTTTCTATTTCTTCTTCAGGGATGCAACGATGGAAGATGCCGTCGGCTCCTCTCTTAAACAGCAAAGGTTCATCCCAATAATAATGTTTTAGATCATGAAAGAATTTTTTCTTTTGTTGATAAGATAAGTCTGGTGGAAGTACTTCAGCTGCTAAGTAGTTGACTATGTCAGCATACCATGGCAGGGTTGTGTGTATGTTAATTTCTTCCACGACTTCTTCCATCTTTGGGTCATTCGACTGTAGAGTAGACATATCACTTTCTAGTTGGGCTATGAGTCGTTCATATGGGAAATCCTCATTAATGGGTACTGGCTCTGGTTTAATGCCCTCTAATTGGGATAAGTGGTCTGCTACTACGTTTTCAGTTCCTTTCTTATCTTTGATCTCCAAATCAAATTCTTGTAAAAGTAGGATCCACCTTAGCAGTCTAGGTTTTGCATCCTTTTTGTTAAGTAAATATCTAATAGCTGCGTGGTCTGTGTAAATGATGATCTTAGCTCCCACTAGGTAGGAACGGAATTTGTCAAGGGCAAAGATCACGGCTAAAAGTTCTTTTTATGTGGTAGCGTAGTTCATTTGGGCAGAATCTAAGGTTCTACTTGCATAGTAAATGGCATGAAGTTTTCTATCCCTCATCTGTCCTAAAACTGCACCTACAGCATAATCACTTGCATCACACATGATTTCGAAGGGTAATCTCCAATCTGGTGGTTGCATGATAGGTGCGGTAATAAGAGTTGTCTTTAGCTGTTCAAACGCTTTTAGACATTTCTCATCAAAGATAAATTCAGCGTCTTTTATTAATAGACCGGTAAGAGGTTTGGTAATTTTCGAGAAATCCTTTATGAATCGTCGGTAGAAACCGGCGTGTCCTAAGAAGCTTCGTATTTCTCGTATGGTTTTCGGAGGCTAAAGATTTTTGATAATTTCTATCTTAGCTTTATCAACTTCAATTCCTCTGTCGGACACAACGTGTCCAAGTACGATTCCTTGATTTACCATAAAATGGCATTTCTCCCAATTTAGTACGAGATTAACTTTTACACATCTCTCAAGTACCATTTCTAGGTTCGATAGACATCCTTCAAAGCTCTGCCCACAAACAGAAAAATCGTCCATAAATACTTCCATAAGGTCATCTATAAAATCAGTAAAGATTGACATCATGCATCTTTGGAATGTGGCAGGTGCGTTACATAGTCCAAACGGCATTCGTCGATAGGCAAATGTACCATAGGGACATGTGAAGGTCGTCTTTTCTTGGTCATCGGGATGAATAGGAATTTGAAAGAATCCTAAATATCCGTCTAAATAGCAGAAGTATGAGTGTTTAGCCAATCGTTCCAACATTTGGTCAATAAAAGGCAATGGGAAATGGTCTTTACGAGTGGCTTTATTTAGCTTTCTATAGTCGATGCACATTCTACTTCCAGTTACAACCCTTTTTGTTATAGATTCACCTTTTTCGTTCTTAACAACTGTAACACCTCCCTTCTTTGGAACGACATGTAATGGGCTAACCCATTTACTGTCAGATATCGGGTATATAATTCCTGCTTCTAGAAGTTTTTTCACTTCGTTTTTTACCACAGTGCTTAAGATCAGGTTAATCCTTCTCTGATGTTCCCTAGAGGATTTACAGTCTTCTTCTAGCATAATGCGATGCATACAAATAGAAGGACTTATTCCTTTAAGATCGGCGATGTTATAGCCTAATGCAGTTGGGTATTTTCTTAAGACATCTAATAGTTTCTTGGTTTCGGTCTGTCCTACGTCTGCATTGACTATTACAGGTCGTTCGAGAGCTTCGTCTAGGAATTCATACCTTAAATTTTTGGGTAATGTTTTCAGTTCTAGGGCTGGTTTCTTCGAGCAAGGTAGATGATCTGGTATAACTGCTAAGCGTTCGCTTAGGCTATCATCTTGATAAGGTTCACGCCAGTTATCATCTTCAAAGATCGGAGGTATTGGAATTTTTAGAATATCTGAATATGTGGTCGGTTCCATCTCTATTTCTCTTACGCACTCATCTATGACATCTAGTAGGTAACATGTGTCGTCTATAGCTGGAGCTTGTAAGAATTGTGTCAAAATAAATTCAACCTTCTCTTCACCAACTTCAAAAGTTAGCTTGCCTCTCTTTACATCTATAATTGCTCCAGTAGTAGCTAGGAATGGTCTTCCTAATATGATAGGAGTAGTAGAGTGTTCTGTAATATCCATGATTATGAAATCGGTAGGGATATAGAATTGTCCTATACGAACTGGAACATTCTCTAGTATACCAACTGGGTATTTAATAGAGCGGTCAGCTAATTGAACAGACATCTTAGTTAGTCTTAAATCTCCCATGTCTAGGTTCTTGCATATGGATAAGGGCATAATACTAATACTGGCTCCTAAGTCGCATAGAGCTTTGTCTATGAAGAACTTTCCAATTACACAAGGTATGGAGAAACTACCTGGGTCTTTCAGCTTAGGAGGCATATTGTTTTGAATTATTGCGCTGCACTCAGCAGTAAGTGTGACTGTTTCGTTTTCCTCAATCTTTTTCTTGTTGGATAGGATTTCTTTAAGAAACTTAGCATACGAGGGCATCTGAGTGATGGCTTCTGTAAAAGGTATCGTGATGTTTAATTGGTTCAGAAGTTCAACAAATTTCTTAAATTGCCCCGCAGTTTTGGAATTTGTCAATCTTTGAGGATACGGAATAGGGGGTTTATAAGGTGGTGGAGGCACATAAGGTTTTTCTTTGTTGATAACCTCTTGGTCATTATCTTCCTTTTCCTTAGGTTCATTCTCCTTCTCAATTGTTGTGTTGTTAGCAGATTTTTGGTACATGGCTGGATTTTGAAGTCTTGGATCAATGGGTCCATCTAATTCTTTTCCACTTCTCAGTATAACAGCATTTGCATGCCCTTTTGGATTAGGTTGTGGCTGTCCAGGAAATGTTCCAGCAGGAGCAGCAGTAGGTGCTTGTTGTTGAGCCACTTGAGAAATTTGTGTTTCAAGCATTTTGTTGTGAGTGGCCAAAGCGTCTACTTTGTTTGCTAACTGCTTAATCTGTTCACTAGTGTGTACGTTTTGATTCAAGAACTCTTTGTTTGTCTGAGTCTGGGTAGCTATGAAGTTTTCTATCACCAGTTCAAGGTTAGACTTCCTTGGAACATTTGGAGCAGCTGTTGCAGCCTTTTGATAACCTGGTGGTGCAGCAGGTGCTTAACCAGGCGCATACAGTGCATTGTTGTTTTTGTAAGAGAAGTTTGGTTGATTCTTCCAACCAGGATTGTAGGTATTTGCATAAGGGTTTGCTTGAGCATAATTCACTTGATCTGTAGAGGCTCCTGCTAAAACTTGGCATTCAGGGGCAGCGTGTCCAGCTATTCCACATAATTCGCAGTTTGGCGCTACAGCAGCCACGGTGGCTGTGGGTGTTATGGTCAAGTTATCTATCTTTTGGGCGATGGCATCTACCTTAGCACGGACATGATCTAGGCTAGAAACTTCGTGCATTCCTCCTTTTGGTTGGGATTTCTCCACTTGAGTTCTTTCACCTCCCCATTGGTAGTTATTCTGAGCCATACTCTCGATGAGTTGTTGGGCTTCATCGTAGGGTTTATCCATCAGTGTACCACCAGCGGCGACATCTATTGTCAATCTTGTATTGTATAAGAGACCATTGTAAAATGTGTGGATAATTAACCAATCCTCAAGACCATGATGCGGGCATATCCTCCTCATATTTTTGTATCTTTCCCAAGCATCATATAAAGACTCGTTGTCTTTTTGTCTGAAGCTGTTGATTTGGGCTCTCAGCATAGCTATTTTGCTTGGCAGAAAGTATCGTGCCAGAAAGACCTTCTTTAAATCCTCCCAAGAAGTAATAGAGTTGGATGGCAAGGATTTCAACCAAGCCCAAGCTCTATCTCTCAATGAGAAAGGAAAAAGACGTAGTCTTATGGCGTCTGCGGTTACACCATTTGCTTTCACTGTGTCTGCGTACTGCACAAACTTGGTCAGATGTTCGTTCGGATCTTCTGTTGGATTTCCAGAAAATTGATATTGTTGCACAGCAGATAACAGCGAGGGTTTCAACTCGAAATCGTTTCGATTGATAGCTGGAGCGACAATGCTGTTGTGAGGTTCTTGTTGAGATACGACAACATAATACTTAAGAGGTCGGTTTTGTGGTGGTTCAGCCATGTCTGTTTCTGATTCAGAATCTGATTTAGATTCAAGTTCAGGATCTGATTGAGATTCAGGTTCTGATAAAGGAAAAGGGATATCGTGAGCTAAGCAGTATTCTTGGATATGTCTTTTTACGGTAAGAAGACGTTCAGGTTCGTCTGTCGGTCGTATGAGGTCTTCGCCAGAAGAGGGAGTACTTGGCATACAATCGACAGAAAGGGAATTTTGGTTTTTGCCTTATTCTATACGACGTAATAAAGGAATTACGATGTCGACTTAATTAGTCCCCGACAACGGCGCCAAAAACTTGATCGCTCTATTTAGTGTGCCTAAATAAATCTAACTGGAAGTATACAGTCGTATCGCGTTGTTTTAAAAGATTATCGATCCCACAGAGACTAGAAATCGAACGCACCGTTATCTATCGTTACTATGTTTATCTAAGGCTAATCAGAATTGGTTTTTAAGTTCAAAAGGGAAATTAAAGAGAAATTAAAATTTGGAAATACTAGTTATGAATAAGATATCGGTATATAATTTAGTAAACCTACGTGGAATTAATTAAACCTAAGCGTATAAAGATTTATCACCCTATGCATCTGTAGGAAAAACCAGTTTAAAAGCCCTCACCTCACACTCCCGTGGTTATTGCTTCGGACTATACTCTTAAGTCAATATGTCTGCTCTTGCTAGCCCATATGAGGTTAAAAATACTTTTTGAAAACTAGTTAAACTTAATTAACTTTAAAGCGCTTCCGCTGTTTTTAAAACTAATGCCCGATTTCAGCTATCCGGGTAAAGCCTCACACTCCCGTGGTCTCGACTTTAACCTTTGTTACTTTTTTACTCTCGTAATAAAAGTTGGGTTTAAAATTAAGAAATCGAAGTCAGAAGAAGAGTTAATTATTGATTTTAGCTTAGAGTTATTTAGTCCATTTGGTTACTTCATTACATACCGATAAGATCGGTTTAGCTAGACATAATTATCAAATTAAACGTAAAGGCAAAGAGATAAATAGACATAGACATAATTAAGGAGGAAATATACAATGCTTTGAATTTAATAATAGAAACCTGGTAATTCGTAATAACAGCAATAGCAATCCCCCCACAAGCTGGTAGGTTCTTGCTTGAATGAAGTAATTGGCAAATGATGAAGGTAATGAAACAAAAACTAAAACTAAGTTGTAATAGTCCCTCAATGTGAGAAACTATTACTTTGTTCGGTAATAGGTAACAAGGAATGGAAATGCAAAGCAAAAAGGAAATAAAAACTCTGAATAAAATTTGGCAGCAAAACGGTACTTCAATATACAAAAGTGGTCTCCCCCTTTGTTCTTCGAAAGCCTTTAGGTGGAGGTTGGAGAGAATGTAGGCACTCCTTTGACAGTTACGTGACTTTGAACCTAGTATTCTTCGGAGGAAAATGTGATCGTGTAACAAACTGGCTCTCTGAAAACTCGTAATCACGTTTCTGCTTCAACGTGTAAAATTGAGCGCATGACGATCGTGAGGCATTGTGACGGTCGTGATGTATTTTGAAGCTGCCACAGTCGTGGTGTACCTGTGACGATCGTCACATCAGCAAAGTTTGGTTTCTGCAATTTTTTTTCACTTTTCTGCTCTTTTCTTGCATGTTTTAGTTCTTTTCCACACTTAGCATACTTTGACTTGGAAAATGGGATTACCTGCAAAAACACTTAAATAATCTCGAGAAAATCAGATATTAGACGAAAAACGGAATAAGAAACTAACATAAATCGAAGTAAAAATATGATATAAATTCGTGTTATCAAGGGCTTCCACTTGAGTTTGGATTCCCTTAAAGTCTTTAAGTCAACCATGTTTGAATGCTTTATCCATATGTTTACCCTTTAATATATTCACTTGATCCTCGATTCATCTTGAATATCCGCTTACTTGAACTTCTTTGTGTTTGCTTCCATAGATTGAATCTTTGCTCACATATTTTAGTATTTCCTTCATTAACTCTTACCATGATAAACATATCTCCTTGTCTGATGCACATTCACATGTTGATATGTCATGCTTAATCATACCATATTCATGTCATCCTCGATGATCACATTTTAAAAGCTTAATCAAGCTTGTTTTGTTAAGTTTCTCTTGACATTTACAACACTTGCATAACTTTGTTTTCAATACTCACCCCCTAGTTTATACTCAGTTCAAACTTTAGGATCCTCTTCAAACTACAACTTAGTTCAAACACTAGGTTTCCCTTGTTGAAGTTCCAACAAACATCAACTAGCCTCCTATTGGGATTTATACAAGAAGACTTCACAAACACCATAACCTCCTCTTGGGCTTTATACAAGGAGACTTCACAAACACCCTAGCCTTCTATTGGGATTTATACAAGGAAATTTCATAAACACCCTAGCCTCCTCTTGGGCTTTGTACAAGGAAGTTAGACTTCTGACTCAACTCTTCAACAAAGAGATGAGAATTCCCTTTTGGAGTTCTAACACCAACCATAGCCCCTTGTGGCTTCAAACCTCAAACCTCAAGTCAAACCATAGCCAACCTTTGGTTTCAAATTCAACACTCCCCAGAGATGAGACATGAATCATCTCTATGGAAGAGATGTCTTTTCTATTCCCTCGCCAAACATAAATCAAACATTTCGAACTTTTTTCCATTTTAAGTGATATAAGTGGCATACTTGTTGATTCAAAATCCAAGTTGGAGTCTTTCTCTTATTATGGTACAAAAACACTTCTTTCATTTAAGTGATGTAAGCTGTATACTTGTTGATTCTATATCCAAGTCAAGGCCCTTCTCTTAAAATGTAAAGACTCAGTTAAAGGAAGATATGACATTACTCTGGATTTTTTACATTCAAGTTTAAAGCTTCTTCCCTTATTCTCTTATTTATTAAATTTTTTGTGGTGAATAGGTGAGATATCTCCCTTAAAGATGACAATTTGTCTCTTTTCCAAAGCCAACAAACCCAATTCCACCCATTAGTAGGTGGAACTACAAACGCTCTGATTTCTCAATTTCCTTTTGAGAATACGTAGGCATAAGATTGTGAGATCTTAGCAAGCATAGTAATAAGTAAAACCATTAGGTTCATACACCTTTGTCTTAGTTTATTTTACATTACAAAAACATCGAAAAATATATCTCATATCACTCACTCAAAACAAATCAAGAAATTCCCATTACACAGTAAGTAACTTAAAACAACAATGAACACAAATATATGCAAGAGGTTCCTATAGGATACTATAGATACTTAGGGTGCTAATACATTCCCTTTGTATAACCAATCCCGATTCCCGATCTCTCAAGTGCATTGTTTTTGCATTGTACACACTCACGGGTTTATTTAGATTTTTTCCAATTCCCTCCTTTGGGATAAATTAAAAGTTCAGATGTAAAAAGGGCGAATCTTTCGCGCGGCTATAGATTGGATCAGGTTTTATATTCTAATTCTTAGCTCTTAGTTATTAGTTAGCAACAAAATTTCTAAACCAGCTTCCAAGATTTTTAAAGGTTGAATAAAATTTGTGAAAGTAACACTCACATTCATTTTATTTGCCTCGTATGTTGATTCCTTCTTGTTCGATACTTTGAGATACTCAATAAATCATTTCAAGTGTGTCCCACATTTCCTTGGTGGATTTGTAATTAATTACATAAAGAAATTTATTTTCATTTAAAGACATAACTAAAAAGTTTTTAGTTTTGAAATCAATTTTAAACTTTCTCTTATCTTTTACAATCCAAATGAAACCAGGTTTATCTACTAATTCACCAACATCATAGTCAACAGTGGTAAACAAACCATTGATTATTTTTTCCCATAGTTCAAGATCAAAACTTTGAATGAAAATTTTAAGTCTAGATTTCCACAATTCAGACCTATCACCATTAAACGGTTGAGGTGTGTTTAGGAAAGTTCTCTTATTAAAATTAGTGTTGAAGCCATCTTCCTCTTGAGATGATTATTCTTTAAACAATATTTTGGCTCTAGTACCACTTGTTGGACATGTGAATCAATAAACAAGAGGGGAGTGAATTGTGGAGGTTTGAAAATATTGATTTAAAATAAAATCATTTGATAAATCATAGTTTGAAAACATTTCAAAACAAATGAGTAAATAAGCAGTGGAAAAATAAAATTATTCAAAAAGTAAAACAGATAATGGAACAAAAATATCATCTATGAATTATACAAATTAGGCCAAGAAGACCTAATCTCGTCCTCAAGAATTATTCTTGAGAGTTTGCACTAAACTAGAGAGATTTTAGAAGGCCATGCCCATGAAACCCTCTTATACAAGCAAATGAAGTTTTCAGGATAAATTATAACCAAATAGCGAACAGGGATTAGAGTGACTAGTCTCGAAACCTAATAGATATTTTACATAGGCTGATATCGAACTAAGGCTGAATTTTAAATAGGATATCCTCCAAACCAAAATAGCATTTTACACACGCTGACCACGAATTGAACTAAGATTCTTATCGCGCTGATCTCAAATCTACTGAGTCATTACACCTGGATGAACATAGAAACCAAGAGAGATTTTAACCGTGATGATCTTGAAGTGATAGAGCCTTTAACCGGTATGAGCTCAACTAAAATTATGCATATTTTCACTGGGTGATCTTCACGAACCAAAATAGGGATTCGAAGGCTAAGCTCACGAACCAAACAAAGACTTCCTAAGATAATCCACCCAAAATACAAGAGATTTTAACTAGTTTAGCTTGCAACCAAAATAAAGAATTTCTTTGGAAGAATTCTTTACACAAGATAAAAATACACTCTTGGTAAATTTACAATTTTACCCTCACCCAAAACAAATATTCTGACATAGACTCAAGAATACTCTTGAAGCACTATGACTAAAATATGTGGAAAAAATGAAAGATTGAGAGAGATTATGAGTGAAACGAAAAGTGAGGTTTTTACACATTTTCTAGATGTAAAAAAGTGATAGAGAAACTCTATATTTAGAGGTCAAGACGCGGTATAAATTTTGAAATAATTCATGAGCCAAATTAATTCTTAAATCAATTAGGCTAATTAATTAGACAATCTAAATAATTGATTGTCAAGGCCACAAATGGAAATTTTGATATATAGTCGTTACCAATTATTAGGAGTCAATCCCGATCGATTTCAGACTAAACCAAGCATCATCTAATTAGTTATGCACAATGTCTAATTGATTAGAGATTTAGAAAAGTCTCATAATCAACCATACATTCCCCTATTAAATTGTTGGACCTTAAAAACATTTTATGGTTGTTTAAATAAAATAATAAGAGATTTCCCAATGTTTTGTGTGTGTGTGTGAGTGTGTGCGCGAGCGTGTGTGTGCGTGTGTATGCATGTGTGCGTGTGCGTTCGTGTTTGCGTGTGTGTGTGTGTATGTGTGTGTGCGCGCGTGTGCGTGCATGTATGCGTGCATGCATGTGTGTGTGATTTAGCCGTAATATTTCTGTAAATGCCCTTGTGTCTTAACAAGACATTGGTCACTCAGACAAACACGACTAGACAAGTATTCACACTTCCTTTCTTTCACAACTCTAAAGCTTCTATCATTATCTTTGATTCTAGCATCATACAAGAGTCTTGATTCTTTTTTATGAGGCTTGAGATATCTCCATGTTGATTACCATCATCTAAGAGTTTGAAAGGTTAAACCACTAGTGATCCTTGAAACCTGAGTCTTTAGTTGAAAGTCATTGGACTAAGGTGTTAACTTTAAACAAATGTCCTAATCTTCAAGAGAGTAGTTTGACTCGGTAGGATAGCTTGATCAAATATCTTAGGCATATTTTATTGCTTGAGCTATCTTAAGCGGTTGCTTGACTTTAAATGTTGTAATTATCAAAACTAAGCATCTACTAGTTGACTTAAATCATTGCTATCCATAAACGTCGCCATTTTGGATGACTTATTGACTATACCTATAATCACATAGATTCACACATAGATACTGCAAAATGATAGGGTGAAGTCAAAGATCGTCTCAACCACCATTCATTACTCCACCTCAAGGGTTCCAACATATGGCCCAAAACTTTGATACCATGGACCCTAACCTACATACCTATTTCACACGCTGGAATGCTAATGATGCATGCTACAAAGACATTATTTAATTTAATTATTTTTTAAAAAAGGCTACAATTATAGGTGCAAGATCCATAATCTCTATATCACCGAGTGCCTACCTAGGAGGAGTTCATAACTCATATTTAGTAGCCTGAGGGAACCCTTTTTACCCACAGGGGACGAGTCCTAGTGGGAGTACATCAAGGGGAAACATAAATGAGTAAGAAGACTAAGATGAAGAGGAAGAAGAAAGTGAATAGACAGAGGAAGAAAGTGATGATTGAAGTTGTTAGCCACCACGAACCACATCCAAAACTTTGATTTTTTTATCTGTTTTTACTGCTTTAGTTAGATTTATCTCTATGATTTGCACAATTTATGTTTTGTTTATGTTATGTTTCTCGTTGTACAAAAATAATTTTAGCACGTTGTGTATTTTTTAAGCACAAGAACATGCTCAAGTTCTTGCTACTACATTGCCCATGATTTTGAATGACATTGATGTTTTATAGATAATTTTGAAAAAAAATGTGATTATTCTTAAGTTTGTATATGTTATACAATAAGATTAAAAACAAGTCTCAAATGATTCAACGAGTGAAACAAAAAAATCATTGGACTTCATGATGCAGATACTTTCGCTAGGCGAGCTTCTTTTCTTGCTAAGTGAAAAATGTGCAGGATGCAGGCTTATGGAAGCATCAGAACACTACATGATCAAAGTTTATTCTTTAAATTTCTTCATATGAGTGATGACATGAAAATGAAATGTTTGCTTGATTAAAGTTAAATTTCTCTTATTTTTTGTGAGAAATCTCATGTTTTACTTATAGATATTGAGTGAAGACATTGCATATAACTCATACGATTTTACATGAATATTGCTATTGCTTGATATGTATTATTTCATGGATGTGGTCAAAGAGTTTTTTCTTATCTGAGTAAAAAATCACTTGCCAAAATAAAGTCCACCTAGTGAGGGAGTGGTCATTTGATAAACCCATTCGAGCGAAAAAAAATTAAATTTCATGTTTTTTAAAAGTTACAACCCTTAACCTATGAAAAGAAAAATAATGTTCACACAATTTCTTAAAAGATAGGAGAGCATTTGAAAATGAAGGGTATGTAAAAAAGAAAAGAAAAGTTTGGGAGAAAAGATTCATAGAAAGAAAAGGAAGCCAATAATGATACAATTTGGTGATCGAATGAAAAGAAAATGATACTTTGACAAAAGAATGTAAAATAAAAAAAATGTTAAAATACAAAGAAATCACCAAAAGAAAGTTGTAAGTGGAATAAAGAAAGAGAAGTTTAAAAAGCAAAAAGTAACTTATGGTCTCTTATCTTGTATGTATTTTAGAATCCAAATAAAAATCAATATTTCTTTTAAGCCAACCCACGTTACAACCAAAATAAAAAACTTAGTTTTCATGACAAAATGCATATGTTCTGATGTTTCTTATATGAAATTAATTTTTTTATATAATTTATGTAATTGTCTGAAATTGAGGGACACATAACCCAAGGAGTGATATATAAGTGTGAAATATGATACAAGTGAAAACATGCAAGGAAAACACAATGTGCATTGATAGTAGAAGACTTACTAGAACATGCCAAAAGCTCGCCCATCCAGAGTGTTAAGAATTAGGATGCCTTAAAACAAAATATACTTGGTTTCTTTAAAGGCGAGAAACACACAAGGGTTAGGGTTAACAAGGAAAAACAACAAGGATTGGTTATAACTGCTATTCTTTACTTTCTCTTCAAATCAGATTACAAGTACTCAAGAATAACAAATAACCCTCTCACCCTAATTAGGATTTGCCACACCACACCACACTTAAGATGAGAGACTAGTATGTTATTTATAATAAAACCTAACATACTAAACTAATGGGCATTTTAACAATTACCCATTACAAGCTAAGTTAGGGTACAAGCTAACTTAAACAATTTAATCCTTAACACAAGGCCCAATTCGACAACTACATACTAGAACACAATTCGACTACAATATGTAGGTATTCGACAACATGCTAAACTAGAGTTCGATCCTATATCTCACAAATCTCCACCTTGGATCTAACTCTATAATATCAAGAAACAAACTAGCTTTCTTCATGCAGCTTTATCAACTGAATACAGTGGAAGAACTTGCAATTGGGCAACATCTTGGTGATCATATCAGCAACATTATGATCTGTCGAAACCTTAAGCACTTGGACTTCTGCACGCTCGATTACCCCTCTGAAGAAATGCAGCCTCACATCAATGTGCTTGGTTCGCTAATGATAGGCTGAATTCTTTGACAGGTGTATTGCACTTTGGCTATCACATTTAACAGTGATAACTTGACCTTGAAGTTTCAGCTCCTTTGTAAAACCTTCAAGCCACAATGCTTCCGTCATAGCTTTAGTTAGGGTGATATATTTCGCTTCAGTGGTTGATAAGGCAACAACCTTCTGAAGAGTTGCTTTCCAACTAATTGTTGCACCAAACATAATGAACACATATCCAGAAATAGATTTTCTGGAATCCATACAACCTGCATAATCAGAGTTGGCATATCCTTCGATTGCTGCTTTTTACTATCTTCACCCAAGGCTCCACCATAAATTAGGACTCTGTTCAGAGACCCTTTTATGTACCTTAGAATCCACTTTAATGCTTTCCAGTAAGCCTTTCTAGGATTCACCATGTACCTGCTTACAAGACTTAATGCATATGCTATGTCAGGTCTAGTACATACCATATCATACATCAAAGAACCCATTATATCAACATATGGAATGTTATTCATATAAGCTTTTTCGACATCACTACTGGGACACTGATCTATACTTAGCTTGAATTGAGGGTTTGTCGGAGTCACAACAGGCTTTTAATTTGACATACCATACTTTTCGAGAATCTTCCGTAGGTATGCCTCTTGAGATAAGCATAATTTCGACTGCTTTCTATCTCTTCGGATGTCAATCCCAAGAATCCTGAAACGCATCTCCCAGATCCTTCATGTTGAACTCCTTATTAAGTCCAACCTTCACCCTCATTACATCTTCGACATTGTTGCTTGCTATTAGAATATCATCCACATAAAGCAACAAAATAATAAATGAATTACCAGGTCGAAATCTAAAGTAAACACAGTGGTCGAACTGTCTTCTAATGAAACTTATGCGTGCCATGAACTTGTCGAAACTCATATTCCACTGTCGAGGAGATTATTTCAGTCCATATAACGATCTCTTCAGTTTACACACATAATCTTCTTTCCCCCTTTCGACATAACCTTCAGGTTACCTCATCAGGATTGTTTCATCTAGATCACCATACAAGATCATAGTCTTCACATCCATCTGCTCTAGTTCAAGGTTGAACTGTGCCACCGTGGCAAGCAACATTTGAATGGATATGTGCTTCACAATAGGAGAGAACATATCATTGAATTCGACACCTTATTTCTGAGTGAAACCCCTCGAGACTAATCTTGCCTTGTATCTCTTCGACGCCACTCCTTCGATTCCTTCCTTAACGTTGAAAATCCATTTACAGCTAACTAACCTGGCTCCAACAGGTTTCTTAATCAGATCCCATGTGTTGTTATCATGAAGAGATTTCATATCATCATCCATGGCCTTTAGCCATTCAGTCTTCTTTCGACTCCTCATAACTTCCTTATAGTCTCTAGGTTCTTCGTCGAGAACCTCACTTGCAAAGATTAAGGAATAAGCTATAAGATCTGCATACCTAAGTCTCTGAGGTGGCTTGATGCGTCTCCTTGACTTGTATCTTGCTAGCAGGTAGTCATTATCAGTTTCCTCATCTTCGACAACAGCTTCTGCTTCTTCTTCGACTTCATCAGGGATACACAATTCAGCATCGACATGCTCCACCTCAACAGGAATCTCTCCCTGTTCCAGCTCTTCGTCAGCATCATAAGTTTTCTTGAAGGTCATCTCAGCTTCATTGAAAACTATATCTCGACTGGAGATACACCTTCTGTGACCTGGCTCTAGGCACCATAACCTATAAGCTTTGGCTCCTTCAGGGTATCCCATGAACATGCATTCCAGCACATCTATTATATGTGTGTGATCATGTTATAAGTCATAGGTATTCATAAACATTGCCTAAGTAGATGAAAACATGTGCAAAAATCAGTTTTTAAGAGTTTTGGTAGCTTGAGTCGTCCTAAACCAAGCTTTGGTCGACTCATGAAAGGTTGGCATTGTTGAAATTTCCTTGGGTTAGCACACGCTGACCCTCTGGTCGACGCATACTGAAGCCATTTCCCATTCTGCATTTTCTTCAGCCATGCGTCGATGCATGACCCCTGTAGCGGTCAAAGCATGGTACTCAAACTTGTGCAGATTTGCCCACGGGTCAGCGCAGGCTGACCCTCATTAAAGTTAGGTCGACTCTTCGCTTAATGTGGGTCATTTTTCTGGTTTTTCTAAGTTTCAAAATGTTGTTGTTTGTGGTAGTTGGTCCTAGCATCATATAAATACTTGGTTCCTCATTTTTTAAATAACAACAAGAAAAAGTGAAAGATTTACATTGAAATTTTTCTCTCATCATCTTCATCTTCATTCTTGCATTTTCTCAACAAATACACATAACCATTTTTGTTGATCCTTTGCATTATGAGGTGATAACGTCCAAACATAGAAGTGTATCTTGTTTGGGGTAAGTGTTTCAGTGGGTTTTCTTTCTTGAATAAAACCTCTAGGGTTTTGTCCTCCAAGATCAATTGGATTTGGGGGTTTTTGGTTCAGATCTTTGTGTGCATTGAATTCAGCCGAGCGAAGGTGATCGAAGAACGGTGGGTTTTGTCGATCTAGTAGCATCAACCGGAGGATTGTGCAACAAAGGTTTGGGGATCGGTCGAGTGAAGGTGATTGAAGACCGGTGTGTTCATTCAATCTAGTAACGATAAATGGAGGTTTATCCAACAAGTTCGAGGCACTTGATTCGACTCGAATCAAGGGAAGAGAAGACATAGTATCAGGATCAACGGAGTTTCTTGAGTGTGTGATAGCTAAGGATTCTCTTATAAAAACAATTTTCAAACAATATTATAGATATCTCAATTCTAGATTTAGAAATGGGGGCAGACGTAAACGAAACGAGGACGAAAGGGGAACTGCCTAAACAAACTTGGTGTCGTTTCTCTTTCCCTATCTCCTTTAATTTTCGAACAGTTTACGCTTGTGATTGTTCAATTGATCGATAAAAATTCTGGTATAGTATAGTGCAGAAAAACTAATTTGAAAAACATTGCACAATTATTTTGGATCGCGCTTAGTGAAAATTATGCACTAACTAAAATAAAAGGTTTATCTTGGAGTGTTTCGCACTCCAAGTGCTCGATTAATTGAACGCTTACAAGGTGTTTGATATATTGTCAATTTGGTTTTATTTTTTATTGTTCATTGGAGATTGCACAACATTGAGTGTTGTTGGTAAATTGATTAATAGTTAAGTTGTGATTAAATTTTTCTCATCGATCCTTTCATTCCATTTGACTTATGCATATCTGATTCTCTCAGTAATCGGTTCGTTTAGACGAATTGTCCTCGACCGCTTCCGCTTCCGCCGACTCACAATTAAAAAGTAGTGATCTATTCAACCCCCATTCTAAATCAATTGTCGTCGTCTAACAAGTGGTATCAAGAGCACCGCTTAATCTAGTGCTTCGAGTATAACTTTTTAGAAAATGGCAAACGAACCGAAAGGGGCTTACAATAGAGCAGCGGTTTTTAACGTGAGAACTATAGTAACTGGAAGGATTGTATGCGTGTACATATCAATTCTATTGATAGGAAGGTATGAAGCATTATACAAAATGGTCCAATGGAAATAACCATGATCGATGCGAATAACGTGGTAGTACCTAAGCCTGAAGCACAATGGAATGAAGAAGACGAGAAAAAGTACAACTACGATTGGAAAGCTAGAAATATTCTGATCTCCTCATTGGGTGCTGATGAGTATTATAGAGTTTCACATTCTACGAGTGCTAAAGCTATGTGGGACGCATTGCAAGTTGTCCATGAGGGAACTAACGACGTCAAGCTAGCTAGAATCAATACCTTGACTCAAGAGTTTGACCTCTTTCACATGAAGCAAGGGGAAACCATTGCCGACATTCAAAATAGGTTCACTCATTTAATCAATAGACTTAACTCACTTGGTAGACCAATTTCCAATGACGTTGCTACTAATAAAATCATGAGGTGTCTTACTAGGGATTTGCAACCAAAGTTGACCGCCATAAAAGAAGCCAACGACCTAATGACGTTAGACATCACAACTTTATTTGGGAAGCTAGAGGAACATGAGCAAATGTTCATTAGCCTAGACCAATTTGTGAAAAGAGAGAAGAAGGAAAAGAAAAAGACCAAAGATGCGAAAAAGAAGTCAATAGCTCTAAAGACTTCTAGTTCAAAGTCCTCCGCAAATGAGCTAAGCGAGAATGAATCTAGTGATGACGAGCAATAGGATTCGAATGAAGACATGGGATTATTGGTGAAGCAATACAATCGCTATATAAAGAAAAATGGTATTCAATATTCGGAGAAAAACCTCGTCAACTTTAGAAAACAATCAAGGTCTTCTAAGAATGAAGATAAAAAGAGTGGAAAAACTAAGGGTTCTTGCTATAACTGTGGAAAAGTCGGCCACTATAAGCCGGATTGTCCATTGTTGAAGAAGGACAAAGGAAAGGATAAAAGTCGTCAAGGGAAGAAACAAGGTAAACCTAGAAGATCCTATATCGCTTGGGAAAGCGATAGTGAGTCATCTAGTGATGAAAGTTCAAGTGACGAAGGGGATTCCGTCAACCTTTGCCTTTCCGCTCACCAAAGGAAAAAGAACAAAAAGGTAAGACATTCTAAATACGATAACTCTAATACAATATCTTATTCTGAATTATAACATGCTTTTGATACTCTACACCATGAGGCCAAGTAAGCCTTTAAACAATTAGCTTCAAATAAACAAATATTTTCTCATTTGGAGCAAAAGATCTCCGATTCCGAAAAGGAATTAGAGGCTCTCAAAAAATCAATGGTGGAAGTAACAAAGGTAGATGTTGAGGAGGACAAGAGTAAATGGTTAAATTTTGGTTGTGATACTTGTCATATTTGGCAAAAAGAGGTTAGAACTCTAAAGGCCAAACTTGACAAGGTTCTAGAACCAAAGATGACTTTTTCCATTTATAGATCACATCTTAAGAAAAGCATGATTAATCCATATCAAAAATACACTTATGTGATTAGAGATTAACCTAGCAAAAGTGATCCTCATGTTAACCTTACTTGCTTGTATTGTTGCAAAAGGGGTCATACCATTGCAAAATGTCGCTTTAGGAGGTATTTAGTTCCTAAAGGCGTTTATCAATGGTTGTCCAAATACAATTGTCATACCCCAAATTTTGACCACTAATATTCCCCATCATTGTGCAAATCATCATCACAATATGGATGGGCCATCATACCTCATTAGTCTCCCCAAAGATGGGTGAGCATCCACTACAATCAAATTTAGGGTTTCAAGCCCTCTCAGAGCTCTTAGACAAAGGATCAATCAAGGAATGACATGATCTTAAATTTGTCTAAACCTCTCAAATATCCACAATGGATCAAGAGGACTCCCACATCAAGGATCAAGCACAAAGTTGCAACATTCCAAGTGGATTAAGCCTCAAGATCGCCAGTGTCACCAAACTAGGGTTTTGGTCAACTGGGGCCTCTAGATGGAAAATTTCCTCTGGGCATGAGCCAAAGGCTTCAAAGAATAACCTAAGATTCTCCAAGGGACATCATGAACCCAATCATCAAGTCAATTTTGCCTCAGGGGATGCATTCATAAAAAATCAGGAATTAGGGTTTCTTGACCTAATTCACCCCTAAGTTGACTTTTGGGACAAAACATGAGCCAAGACCTCAAGAGAGGATTTGAGGGTCTCTAACATACTACATTGATCCATTTTAAACAATGGATTGATCCAAGAAGCTTGATCAACAAGTTTCAAATTCATCAGAACCACAATTAGGGTTTCGCGGGAAAAGTCAACTATGCCTTTGACTTTTGACCCAGGCATGCTCCTAAACCTTGGGACATGATTCAATACACCCTATAACACCTATGAAATCAATCCATCAAGTTTGATTTAGGTCAAGGACTTGATTTCATAGAGGATCGCACAGTTTGGAGTTCGTCTGACAAAAAGTCAACTGTGCACAAAAGTCAACTTTGACTTTTTGAGATTTTTCACAATTATGGTTCTTTGACCCTAAAATGATGTTAATATGTGATTGGGATCATCATTCATCAAGAAAAATCAAGAAAAGTGGGATAACTTGTAAAATGTGTAACCATAAAAAACTTTGAAATTTTCTAAGTTATGGAACAAAGTGGCTAGGGTACCAACTTCCAAGGATCATAACTTGAGATCTAAGCAACCATTTGGGATGATCCAAAGATGGATTTGTAGATATCATGGCATACTTTAAAAGTGTCAACTACACCTCATTCCAATTCATCATAGATTTTGAGTTATGGTTGGATCAAAGTGGCTGAAAACATGAAATGCCACTTTTTCCAACACTTAGTGAAATTTTCACTAAGTTAGAATCTGTCTTTTTTTTTTCAAAAGTAGGGGGATTTTTCACTTGGATCCAAAAATTATCAAGACAAACTATGATCACACATGTGTTGTATCATATAAGAGCTTTCCAAAATGGCCAATAACTCCATGAAACTCCACTTAAGCCATGAGATATGACAATGACAATGTGCCTTGCTGCAAACTGTCATGGGAAGGCAGATTTGTGCATTTTGCTTGATTTGAGCAAATTTTGCAAATGACAAACAAGTTTATCCATCTGAACACCTCAGGGGGAGACCAAGGAGGGACAAACAATGATCCATCAGCCTCCTAAGTCCTTGGAACCAAAAGTAGCATGCCAAACCTAGAAATGCCTAAAAGAGGGACAAGACTCCAATTTTGATTTGGAGCATTTAATGGATGCACCAAGGTGGCATGGACTGAGCCCTTTCCAACTGAATTCAGTCAAGACTTATCCAAGAACTAGGGAACCAACAGCCTGTGCTCTAACCTCTAGTTAATGGCTAGAAGTGACTTGGATTCCTATTGATCCATATTTGCCAAACTTCTGCAGCAGTTGCCATTCACTCTTGCTTGCAAAACAAATTTGCTCTACTATAAATAGAGCTCATTTATGCTCAGTTTGAGTACACCAAAGCCATCAAACATATGCTTTCCTCAAAATCTCTTCCTTCACTCCAAAATTGCCTTCCAAAGCAAGTCACTATCGGGTTTTGAGTTTGAGAGCAATTCCAACCAAACCAATCACACACACACACCTCAAAAACATCATATAGAAGTGATCCAAACACTTAAACAACATCTGAAACACTGATTTCTCAAAATCACCATCCAACTGCTCAAGCTTTTAGCAGACTTGCAGTTGGGGTACCATCTTCAGTTCCAGCTTGTTTCAAACCACTCCAAGCATTCAGACACATCACTTGGCACCTAAGGAAGTTGTGCAAATCATTGGAACCAGCTTGCAATACCTCTAACACAAAACACGATCACCAGCTGTAAGAGGTAGGCCTGAGCTCTTCTAACTCTCTGATCCATGCATATTTTGCTGCACAATAATTTGGCCATATGTTCATAATCATGTATGAAGGGTTTCCCCTCAATCAATTACTTTGTTTGAATCATGTATGGAATTTCTGAGCCTTCATGCAAATTTTAGGGTTCTTGAGGTTTCTCTTTGATTTCTTATTCCATGCTTAAAATAAATGAAATTAAAGACCATATACATGATCGTGAGGTGAAAACGAGCAGATTGATATGTAGATTGCATGATATCATCAAGTATTCAGTGAGATTGGATAGAAAATGCAAATCTGCAGAAACAGAGGGTGGCGCGTGTTCTTGGCGCCATTTTTTGAATATTTGAATATTTGAATTTTGTGATTTTATTTAATTGATTCAAAAATTAATTTCTCTCTGAGTTTTAATGATTTTGAGTTGATTCTTTTTTTAATAATTCACAAATATGCTAAAATATTTTATTTTACCAAAAATTCCTAAAAATATTAATTATTTCATATACTTGATATTTTTACAAAGAATTAATATTTTATTTGTTTTTCAACATTTAAAATGTTTTTTCTCCCTTGATTTTCCAAACTTAATTGATTTCCAATCATTTTGTGGATAGAAACATGATTTTTGAGACATTGATCCAAGATCACAATTTGTTTTCACACATGTTTAACAATTTTGATCATTTTAATTGAATTTTTATTCAATTAAAATATATTTTGAAAACAAATTAGGGTTTTGATTAATTCAACCCTCATCAAACTTTTTAAAAACTCTTTGAGCCTCTAATAAAGTGTAAGACCCAACCCTTTTTTTGAAACCAAAATGATTTGGGCCTCAGTCATTGTATAAGTCCCATTGTATTTTCAAAAAAAACAACGGCGTGATCGTCGCCTTTTTAACAAAATCAACTTGGCCTCTCCTCGAGCTATAAGTCCCAATTATTTTTCTTAAAACTCTTTGGGCCTCTAATAGAGTGTAAGACCTAACCCTTTTTTAAAACCAAAATAATTTGGGCCTCAGTGTATTGTATAAGTCCCGATACCGTCAAAAAGTTCGGCACAATCGTCGCCTTTTTAACAAAAATCATTTGGGCCTCTCCTTGAGCTGTAAGCCCCACCACTTGTACAAAAATAAATTATTGGGCCTCTAATAGAGTGTAAGACCCAATCCCCTTTTAACCAAAACATTTTTGGGCCTCAGACATTGTATAAGTCCCTCTGCGTTAAAAGAAAAACCTCGGCGCGATCGTCGTTGCCAAACAAATCATCTGGGCCTACCCTCGTGTTGTAAGCCCCATTTCTTTTCTCTTCAAAATCTTTGGGCCTCTAATAGAGTGTAAACCCATCCCCTTGTACATAAAAACTTTTTGGGTCTCACGTATTGTATAAGTCCCTCTGTACATTTTTTTAAACAACGGTGCAATCATCGTTAAAACTTGGGCCTCTTCTTGAGTTGTAAGCCCCAACAATCTTTTCAAAGCACTTTCTCCTTTGATTTTGAATTCAAATATATGTTGTTGTCAAAACTTTCTTTGTTAAACAACTAACCAAACAGCATGGAAGCTCTACAACGGGTAAGTGTTTACCCGCTTTCATTTACCGCTTTCATATGTATATAACTGTATTGTGGGGCTGTTTCACTGTAAGTCTTCTTTCACATCCTTTTATATACTTGTCACATATCCACTATGTAATACTAGTATAGTTATTTAGAGTTTTCCCCGGCAACTACGTCTAGCGTTAGGTAAAGCCATGTTGGTCACTCTTAAATACAAACAAAACTAGATCCCCCGTACGATTCCAGATAGAGTCTTCCCCCCTCTTGGGTTAAACAATATGGAACAAAGAGAAAGGCAGTATTCTCGGTGAACCTTTTCTCAAACTGTCACCCTTAGAAATTGTCAAAGAAACTCTAACTCCCCAGAGATGATCTTTTCTCCGTGAATGGCATCTCTTGAGTTTCTTCCAAATCCTCGAAATTTCCTAGAATGATCTCTTCTCGGTGAATTGCATTTCTTGAACTTCTCTTGGTTTGGGGACCCACAGGCGTTGTACAAGGACCCTTCGGCTTCTTAGAAGTTCTCATGCCTTCTCTTGGGCTTAATACAAGGACCCTGACGACCTCTTAAAGGTATAAGATAGAACTTGGTCATCTTTTTCTAGAGCAGTCTTTTCAGCGTCAAAACTCCGGCCGTTGTAGGGTTGATACTCATCCCTTAATACCCAAGCCTCCTCTAGGGCATAGTACCATTGAGAAAACTCTAGACTTGGACAGTGTAATACCCTTGAGTCTCAAAGACATTCTCAAGTTCCTTTCAAACATAGGAAGAAACCCCGGTCTCTCCCATGAGAGTTCCCCACACTTGGACCCGCTTCAGGATCTCCAGAATCCACAGCGGTAAGCCAGCCTCCTCTTGGGCTTTGTACAAATGATTCTCCCTAGCAGAGCTAACATTTTCAGACTCTCTTGTTGAGTCAATCACTTTTTAGCCTCCGTCTTGGGCTTTGTACAAGACATATAAAACACTCTCTTGTTGAGTATAAAAGACTCTCTTGTTGAGTCAACCTCCTTTTAGCCTCCATCTCGGGCTTCGTACGAGACAGAAAAACACTCTCTTGTTGAGTATAAAAGACTCTCTTGTTGAGTCAACCACTTTTAGCCTCAATCTTGGGCTTTGTACAAGACATATAAAAAACCACTCTCTTGTTGAGTATAAAAGACTCTCTTGTTGAGTCAACCACTTTTAGCCTCAATCTTGGGCTTTGTACAAGACATACAAAACACTCTCTTGTTGAGTATAAAAGACTCTCTTGTTGAGTCAATCTCCTTTTAGCCTCCATCTCGGGCTTCGTACGAGACAGCAAATTACTCTCTTGTTGAGTATAAAAGACGCTCTTGTTGAGTCAATCACCTGTTCAAGACTCTCTTGTTGAGTCAACCCTTTTTAGCTTCCGTCTTGGGCTTTATACAGGACAGATAAAAGTACTCTCTTGTTGAGTCAAAACCATTTCAGCCTCCATCTTGGGCTTTATACAAAATACATTCTCCTCAACGGAGTCAAAATCCCTTTTAGCTTTAACCTTGGGCTTTGTACAAGACAGAAAGAACATTTTCCTCCAGAAAAGTCAAACTTCCCGCCTCCTGTTAGGCTTTGTATAAAGAAAACCCCGGTTGAGTCAATCAACCTTTTAGCATCAAAGTTGTTCCTTGCTCACAGCATACAAACATCAACAACTCCTCTTTAGAGATGACAAATTCTCTCTCAGCCAAAACCCTTTAGCTTCACATCTTGGGCTTTGAACAAGATACAAACCACCTTTAGCTTCATGTCTTGGGCTTTGAACAAGACACCAAAACAACCTTTTTCCTCCCATAGAATAGGAGGAACTACGATCGCTCTGATTTTCCTGTTTCGGGAATACGTAGGCATAAAATTGCAAAATCTTAGCGAGCATACTAATCAAAAACCCAAAATCCCGTACCTTCAGACATCAATCGAAAAGCATCAAACCTAACATCTTACCAATAGCCTAGACATTGTTTTTAAGTGAATAACCCTAAAGAAGAACCCCCTCTTGATAGCATCTGTAAACCAACAATTTTAACTATTTAATCTCAGTTTGCAAGCAGGGTTAATTGGAGACATCTATTTCCCTTTCTTAATCAGCTCAACAGGATAAAAAATGAATCAAACTGTAGTACCAAAGCGATAATGATTCGAAACCACAAAAATCGCGCTACAGAAAAGTGGCGACCACAGTGGGAGGCATTCTTTCTTGCATTCCCAAGGGATGAAACCTTAAATTCAACAAAATGTCACAGAAATGGGACTCTGCTGGGGAGTCATTGTCTGTATAGGATCATAAGACTAGAGGTCTAGGATGATTAAGACAAATATATATACCGCTTTTCCTAATTGATATTTGTGTTTATTTTTTTGCTAATGGGAATGCGTGTGATGCCGCATGTGGAAAGATTGAGTATACACCTAAGATAGGGGATGGCATTATACGGGTAATCTTACGGGGAGTGAATCCCAGTTAAGAGTCCCCGGTCGACCATCAGACTCAGTGGAGACTCCCTTTGCAGATACATTGCCTATACGACTTCGGTTGTTAAAAGTAGTGTGGTCAACTGGGTTATCTGAGAAGCTGAGGTTTTTAGTAGACTAAAACCATTTTGTAGTGCGGAAGCTATCGGGAATAGTTGTCACGCGATACTACCCTCATTTTAGATCACTCTAAGATACATCAACTCGCTGGCAATCCGCTTGCTGTTGTTATCCAAAGAGGGGTCAATGATTTTACGGACAGGTACAAAAAATCACCAGTATAAACCTTTGGGGATGGGTAGAGCCTTGACTTCATGACACCGACCCTTTGACCCCATGTTTTTTCTATGTTTTTGTGTGCTGCATTCATACATTCATTTAAAAAACATTAAAACAAAGAAAAATCTTCTCTTCTAGTCTCTCTTTTTCAAAATAAACTAAGACAATGATTGCAAATGTCAGATAAAGAGATTGCACTAATGGATTTCGGTAGAAGGAAAACTCATAAGTACACCTTCAAGGTTCCAAAACTAGAGGATTTAAGTGGGTTGGCAAGGATGATAACCAACCCTGAGGCTTTCAGAGCTAAGTATTGAGGACTGCTGTCCTTGTTAAGGGTCCATGTAATCGAAGGAATCCTGTCCACACTAATCCAGTTCTACGATCCGGTCTATCACTGTTTCACATTCCCGGATTATCAGCTAGCACCAACACTGGAGGAGTACTCTCACCTAAAGGATTTACATATTACTGATCAAGCTCCCTTTTCTGGACTGGAAGAGATTCCAAAGGATCAAACCATTACAAGGGCAATTTATTTGGACGAGTCAGAAGTCAGGACTCACATGACCACTAAGGGTGGAATCCAGGGTTTGCCAGCCCAGTTCTTAATAAAGAAAGTTCTATACTTTGCTAGTATAGGGAACGTGGCCGCTTTCGAGAGCATCTTTGTTTTGCTCACCTATGGGTTATTTTTGTTTCCTAACATCGATAACTTTGTAGATATCAATGTCATTAAGGTTTTTCTGATTGGAAACCCTGTACCGACCTTGCTCGCAGATGCTTATCATTCAGTACACTTAAGGAATTTGTACAGCGGAGGAATGATCACATGCTGTGTACCCCTGCTATACAAATGGTTCACTTCCCACTTACCCAAGTGTGCTGCATTTTGGGATCAAAAGAATACTTTATGTTGGTCGCAGAGAATCATGTCTCTTACCAACTCTGACATCAATTAGTACAATCGAATCTATGATGGGATCATAATCATTGACCATTGTGGAAATTTCCCAAATGTACCCCTTATAGGAACTAAGAGAGGAATCAATTATCATCCAGTATTAGTTCGTCGTCAATTTGGATACCCGATGAGGCATGTCCCGTGTAATGCTCATCTGGAAGGTCTTTTCTTTAAGGAAGGAGAAAACGACAAGGCACTAAAGACGGAAATAGTGCACGCCTGGAAACACGTTCATAGGAAAGGAAGAGAGTCTCTAGGAAAACCAGATTGTGTCTCGGTGGAGCCTTATCTCCACTGGGTACAAACTGGAGCTCTCAAGCTGAGAATGCCTTACCCTCGTCAGGAAGTTCTTCCATTAAGGGACTCTGTCCTTTATTTTATGTCTGAGACGGAAAAACTTCAGGTTACTCTCAACAAAGTTCAATAGGAGAAGAGGTATTGGAGGAACAAGTACCGTATTCTCAATGTAGAGTGCAAGAAAATATAGCAACTGTTAAAAGAAAAAGACGCTCTGATTGAGATTTTAGAGCAACATGCTATAGAAAATCAGGATGACCAAAGGAATTTGCTCGCTCCTTTCACTAGGTAAAGGAATGACAACCCGACAACGGCCCAAGAGCCCCGGTCAAAGAAAAGGAAAGTACCAGAACCAGCACCTGAGCTCGCTTCAGAGAGGACTCAGGACCCATAAGTTTAGATTTCCTTTTACAGCACTTTGTAAATTACTGTATTTCCATTCTGCAATCTTTTAAATTCAATAAAACGGGGTTTCCCCACTGTTTGATATTTGCAATATAATGGTCGAAGTTTACTTTGAATAAATAAAAATATATATACAATTAATATAATCATTGCATATCATTCGTAACGCATTCTTCTTACCTACGAATCTCACGTTTGCGTCTCGATTCTAGAGTCAAACTGTCTCATTCGTACAATACTCGGGCCAATCGTCAGAAAAAGATGGATGATCTCGAGGAAGAGAACAGAGAGTTGAGAGAAGAGATCAACGCTCTGAAAGAGGATCTGAGAAAGCTTCATAACGACATGTAAGCTCTAGCAGAAGCTCAAATACAACAACAAAGGACTGTGATCTCAGAGATCACATCAACGCCCATAGTGGAAAAGTATGATCCTAGGTACAAAATACCGAAAGATTGTCCTTGGGGCATGCCTATTAACTATATCCCGGAGGGATATATTCCGCCGATCACTGAAGATCTGGAAACTTCGGCAGGAGCCGCTGGGCCTGAAGGTTACAAACTTCGGGAAAGCGAAGATGCCAGGGGCATGACAGCAACTCCTGAAGGTTACAAACTTCGGGAGGCACCGAGAGTCTCAGCCATAATGACTACACCACCACCCGTGGTACACACTGTCCCGAAAGGACAGATTTCCCAGATACTGTCTGGTGGAAACGAAAGTATGGATGAGAGAATGAGGGAGTTCCAGGAATAATTCCTGGAGATGCAGAAAGAACTGCAAGCCCTTCGCGGTCAGGATTTATTTGGAAAGGACGCCGCAGACCTTTGTTTGGTCCCCAATGTGAAAGTTCCGCATAAATTCAAGGTGCCCGAATTTGAAAAGTACAAGGGTAACTCTTGCCCTCAAAGCCACTTGGTGATGTACGCTCGGGGAATGTCAGCTCAAACAATGAACCAGGAACTACTAATTCACTACTTTCAGGATAGTTTAACCGGTGCCGCACTCAAATGGTACATGGGTTTAAACAGCACTAAGATTGGCACTTTCAGAGATCTTGGCGCTGCCTTTGTTCAACAATACAAGTATAACCTGGACATGGCACCAGACAGAGATCAACTCAGATCGATGTCACGGAAGGACAAGGAAACCTTTAAGGAGTACGCTCAGAGATGGCGTGAGATTGCCGCTCAGATTTATTCGCCTCTTGAGGAAAAAGAGATGAAAAAGATCTTCTTGAAAACCTTGAAAAGAGATGATAAAGACGCTGGATCATCAAGTAGTACAAAATGATACGGTAGTGCTCTCCCTAAGAAAAAAGAGCAGGATATTGGGAATATCTCTCTCGGAAAGCAAAGGCGACGGTATCAACCAGTAGAAGTTGTAACTCCTGCTATCAACCCTGCGCCTGTTCCTACATATCAACCTCCGGTTGCTCAGAGCCAACCGAATCAACAACAATATCAGCAAAGGACACAACAACCTCTTCAGCAGGCTCGCCCTCCGTACAACAACAACCGTACAACGCAACCACCAGGGTTCGATCCTATACCGGTGTTGTACGCAGAACTGTTTCCGTTATTACTGGTCAAGGGACACGTCCAAACCAGGTCTCCTCTTACAGTACTAGAAAATCCGCCTTTTTAGTTTAAAGCGGATCAGACTTGCCCTTACCACCAAGGAGGACCAAGGCATAACATAGAAAACTGTCTCAGTTTCAAATCCGATGTGCAAAGCTTGTCAGGAGCGGGGTCTTATCTTTCAAAGATACGAATCCGAATGTTCTCACAAACCCGCTGCCTCAACACGAGAAAGCCGCGGTAAATTTGATAGAAAAAGAGTCTAAAAACATCTATCAAATTCATGATGTACTCTTATTAAGGACCAATCTGGTCAAGATGCATCGTAGACAGAGCGGGTATGGCCATATACCACCTCATAATTATCACCAGTGTGATATTTGCTCTAAAAACAATCAAGGATGTTCTGTGGTGAAATAAGCTCTACAGGAACAATTGGATCTCGGGTGGATCCAAGAGCATCGAGTTCGTGGAGTTAACATGACTTATACGAATTCCAACATCATTCAAAACCACGACATCCGTACGATGGATGTCAACTTGGTGGCAATGCACTCAAGGCAAAGCCAATACCATAATCTGCCACGGCATGACTATAATTCCTGTATGACTTGCTCAGTAAATAAACAGGGATGCTCTTTTGTACAAGAAGCCCTCTAGCGTCAGATGGATCTTGGATGGATTCAGGACTACCGCGATAGAAATATGTATCAAGTAAATATGATTCAAATCTTCGATATTCGCTTGATGAAAACCAGCTTGGTGGAGTTGCATGCCAAGCAAGTCCAACTCGGTTTTCTCACTTCACATGATTATCTGAGCTGTAAAGTATGTTGTGAGAGTAACCAAGGGTGCGCTCTCGTTCAAAGAACTTTACAACACTTGTTAAACCATTGGTGGCTTCCGATCTATATAGATGAAGACACGCAACAAATCAGTGTGACAAATGGGAACCCTACTAGGCATCAAATTCAGGATGTTCGATCTATGGAAATAGACCTGGTAAGGTTACACTGCATACAAAGCGGACGTGCCCAGGTGCCACCACATAACTACGAGCGCTATAGAGTCTGCTCGGAAAATAATCAAGGATGTTACCTCGTGCGAGGAACCCTTCAAAGTCAGTTTGCTCCCAAAGAGATTCGACCGTGTCCAAGTTCTGGATCAATCAATTGGACGCCAGACTATTTCGCTGACCAGATTAAGGATGTTATTATGATCTCTGATCGCGAAAGGACCAAAGATGTTTGTACCATCATCCCTCTACTTGACGAATCAAATGTTCTTAACCAAGAACTGATTGAAGTTACCTACGACAGTCAGAAAAATCAGAAGGCTCCTGTAGTTATCTATCTACCGGGACCAGTGCCGTACAAATCCGATAAGGCGATCCCTTACAAATAAAGTGCAACAACAGTTGAGAATGGAAAGGAAATTCCATTACCCTCCGTCGTGAATATTATAGACATCAGTCGAGTAACACGGAGCGGTCGAATCTTTAAAAAAGGAGTTGGAGAACCTAACAGAGAAAAGGAACTTCAGACAGAAGCTCCCAACCCACCAGTCGGTCCATCCAGTGATCCCGACCTTTCAAAGAACAATGATGAGATGCTGAAGCTCATCCAAAGGAGTGAATGCAACATTGTTGATCAACTGTTACAAACTCCTTCAAAGATCTCTGTGTTATCTCTTTTACTCAGTTCCGAAGCCCACAGAGAGGCTCTACAGAAAGTCTTAGAACAAACCTTTGTGGAACAGGATGTGTCAATATGACAATTCGACAGTATCGTCTCTAACATCACTTCCTGCAACAACTTGGGGTTTAGTGATGAGGAATTGCCAGAAGCAGGAAAAAGTTACAACATGGCGCTCAATATCACAGTCAACTGCCAGGACGATGCTTTAGCCAGCGTACTGGTAGACACCGGATCGGCTCTCAACATCATGCCGAAGTCCACTCTAATGCGACTATCATTCAAAGGCTCTCCGATGAGAGGCAGTGAGGTCGTCGTCAAAGCATTTGACGGGTCTAGAAAAACAGTTATCGGTGAAGTCGACCTTCCCATAACCATCGGTCCTCACTGTCATACCCCAAATTTTGACAACTAAGATTCCCCATCATTGTGTAAATCATCATCACAATATGGATGGACCATCATGCCTCAATAGTCTCCCCAAAGATGGGTGAGCATCCACTACAATCAAATTTAGGGTTTCAAGCCCTCTCAGAGCTCTTAAACAAAGGATCAATCAAGGAATGACATGATCTTCAACTTATCTTAACCTCTCAAACATCCCCAATGGATCAAGAGGACTCACACCTCAAGGATTAAGCACAAGGCTGCAACATTCTGAGTGGATTAAGCCTCAAGATCGCTATTGTCACTAAATTAGGGTTTTGGCAGACCAGGGCCTCCAGATGGAAATTTTCCTCTGGGCATGAGCCAATGCTTCAAAGCATAACCTAAGATGCTCCAAGGGACATCATGAACCCAATCATCAAGTCAATTTTGCCTCAGGGGAAGCATTCATCAAAAAATCAGGAATTAGGGTTTCTTGACCTAATTCACCCCTAAGTTGACTTTTGGGACAAAACATGAGCCAAGACCTCAGGAGAGGATTTGAGGGTCTCAAATACACCACATTGATCCATTTGCAACAATGGATTGATCCAAGAATCTTGAGCAACAAGTTTCAACTTCATTAGAACCACAATTAGGGTTTCGCGGGAAAAGTCAACTGTGCCTTTGACTTTTGACCCAGACATGCTCCCAAACCTTGGGACATGATTCAATACACCCTATAATACCTATGAAATTAATCCATCAAGTTTGGTTTATGTCAAGGACTTGATTTCATAGAGGATCGCACAGTTTGGAGTTCATCTGACAAAAAGTCAACTGTGCACAAAAGTCAACTTTGACTTTTTGAGATTTTTCACAATTATGGTTCTTTGACCCTAAAATGATGTTAATATGTGATTGGGATCATCATTCATCAAGAAAAATCAAGAAAAGTGGGATAACTTGTAAAAGGGGTAACCATAAAAACTAAGAAATTTTCTAAGTTATGGAACAAAGTGGCCAAGGTACCAACTTTGGAGGATCATATCTCCTAAACAACAAGGCCATTTTTCCCCATTCGAAGTTGGATTTATAGCTCTCATGGCCCTCTACAAAAGCTTCAACTACACCTCATTCCAATTCATCATGGATTTTGAGTTATGATTGGGTCAAAATGGCTGAAAACATGAAATGTCATTTTTTCCAACACAGTGAAATTTTCACTAAGTCAGAATCTGCCTTCACTTTTTTCCAAATGTAGGGGCATTTTTCACTTGGATCCAAAAGGTATCAAAACAAACTATGATCACACATGTGTTGTATCATATGAGGGCTTCCCAAAATGACCAAGAACTTCACCAAACTCAATTTGAGCAAGAAGTTATGACAATGGCAATATGCCTTGCTGCAACTGTCATAACAAGGCAGATTTGGGAGTTTTGCTCGATTTGTTCAAATTTTGCAAAGGGCAAACAAGTTTATTCATCTGAACACCTCAGGGGGAGACCAAGGAGGGACAAACACTGATCCATCAGCCTCTCAAGTCTTTGGAACTAAAAATAGCATGCCAAACCTAAAAAACCCTAAAGAGGGGACAAGATTCCAATTTTGTGTTGGAGCATTCAATGGATACACCAACGTGGCATGGACTGAGCCTCTTCCATCTGAATTCAGTCAAGATATATCCAAGACCAAGGAAACCAGCAGCCTGTGCCCTAACCTCTAGTCAATGGCTAGGGGAGACTTGGATTCCAATTGATCAACATTGGCCAAACCTCTGCAGCAGTTGCCATTCACTATTGTTTGCAAAACAAACTTGTTGCACTATAAATAGACATCATTTGTGATCAGTTTGAGTACACCAAAGCCATCAAACAGATGCTTTCCTCAAAATCACCTTCTCACTTCCAAATTTGCCTTCCAAAGCAAGTCACCATCGTGTTTTGAGTTTGAGAGCAATTCCAACCAAACCAATCACACACACGCCTCATAAACATCATATAGAGGTGATCCAAACACTCACAAGTGGCCTGTAACACCAAAATCCCAAAGTCACCTCTCAAAACCTCAAAATTGGACTTTTGTGCATTTTTCAAGCCATGTCTTGATTCAGTCACTTTCCAAACCAGATGAGACCTTAAACACACTCCAAATATCATCCTTGAACTGTCCCAAATGGTTCCACACATCTGGAACACCATTTGAGAGAGTTGTTATTTTGGCCACTTTTGCCCCTTTTGCAAGAAAGAGCTCAAACTTGTTCCTGAGGTTTCCCGCTGATTTTAAATATCCTAAAACCTTCTAAGAGATCATTTGAGGGTGTCCAAAGCATCAAATCATTTCTGGAACAAAGCACTTGGCAGATTGCACAAAAGCTCCAAAAAGAGGTAAGCATCACAACTTGAATTCTTTGAATCATGCTTTCCTTTGATGTCCACTGATCATGCATCTCTTATACATGTTATATGTGTTGTGTTTGCACCAATTTATCATATAATTCATACCTGTACCAAGAGATAGCTCAGAAAATGCAAATCATTGCCTATTTCAAAACCACTATCTGGTTTTTCAATAGGTGCATGATCTGAAAAAAAACACCACCACCATTGGATTCCTTGTGAAATTCTAGGCAGGATAGACCTAAATTTTGTCCCAATCCATGGAGAAATGAGAAAGTTATGGCCTTCACGTTTCTAACTGAAATTCTGGTATCAGACGTGTGATGTTAAGGTGCGATGTCACAACAACAGACTCTGCACAGTGGACAACAATAAGAGTAACAAAGCAACACAAGGAATTGTTGACCCAGTTCGGTTACAACCAACCTACTCTGGGGGCTACCAAGCCAGGGATGGAATTCACTACTTGTAGATATAATTTACAGACTCAACAACCCGTTGACAATCTCCTAAACTTATACTCTACTAATGACTTCCTACCTAAGAAACCACCTAGGTATGAGAACACCACTCAATCCCTTACAAATTCTCAAAGAAACCACTTTGAGTACCCTTGATCTTGCTTCCTAGCTTCGATCAAGCAACCACTCTCTATTGCTTCACAGCTTCTAGAGAGGACAGAAACATAACACCTATTCAAACCCTAGAATAGTGTAAATACAAGCACTCTAAACAAACTCTAGACACTAAGCCTCCAACTCCTGATCTTCTGAATGTTTTTTGTCACTTTTTCCTTTGGTCTTGTGCACTTTATATAGCTCATTGAATTGGTCTTGGACCTGCTACAATATCTCCCAGATTTGTTATTTAAAACTGAATATTTAAAACAGATTTTCTCCTAAAATCTTTTTAAATCTTCAACCTTTTAAATCTCCTACAAATCTGCACCAGATCTCCTATGCAGCAGAAAATATCTATCCCAAGATATTCACATCCAATGAGACAGCTTGCTCTCCACAATTCCAGCTAACACGCAACCCTAACAACATCACATCATACTGTTGTTAATTCTGCAGATCTGATGTCACAACATCGCCTATGTGACATCAGACATCCAACTTCAGCAATTAATTACTTAACACAGCCCAGTGTTAAGACTTCAATGTTGCAACATCAGCACCTTGACATCAACATTGATCATACCTTGTTTTACCAAAATTCCAGCCAATCCAAGAACTAACAATCTCCCCCTTTGGCTAATTTTGGCTAAAACAATCTCTGCATTCTGCACCTTCAGAGACTTTAGCAACGGAAAAACAACTTCAAATAATAATTTGAAACTCCATCAGCAGCAGTTTGACAATTTTCATAATCTTCATCACTTGATCTGCTGCAGCACCATCTTCATTATTGATAACAGCCAATTGGCGCTCCCCCTCAAAAATATAAACCAGCATCACAACTGTTCAGTAGCTCACAATGTGCAGCACTTCTCTCCCCCTTGATGTCTGCTTGGCTGCACTCTTCAAATGCTATGCTATCTTCACTAGCTCAGTCTAATCTCCCCCTCAATAACTCCATCAGCACTTTTCAACAACCACCTTTTATTAGCAGCAGCATCTAGCAACATTTGGCATTCTTTGATACTCTTGACTTTCTTGGCTATTTCTCCCCCTTTTTAGCCACAATTAGACAAGCTTCACTCAGAATCCCTATGAACTATAGTCAGTACACCCTAGCTCTCATTGTTAGCCTCTCAGTTAGCAACCAGGCAAAACAAATCATAGAAAACAAAACTAGTGCATATAACAGCACAATATTTAACTTACATAACCAAGCACACAAAGTGCTGAAACAAAGACAGAAAATAAAACTAAAACTAGTAATTAAGGAGGCAAACATTAAAAGCTTGAATCATCTGAGCTGAGATCATCATTATCTTCTTCATCACCAGGTCCATCATCAACATCCTTGCTTGTGTTGGCTGCTTCACCTTCCTTTGCTGCCAATCTCAGAGTCATGACAAGCCTTTCAAATTTTTGTTTCCTCTCAGTACTAACTCTTATGACTTCATCTAACTCCTTGCAAGCCTCCTCTAGTTCTGTAATCAACCCAGTCTTGGCTGGTGACTGTTGTGATGTTGAAGCAGATGTCTTGACACTGTCAGGAACATGTTTCCCTTCAAACAACTTGTAATGGACTGACAAGGCAGGCTTCCTTTTGCAAGCAACATCTGAATGCTGTAGAATTCTAGGATGTTGAGACAGGATAATCCCACACATGAGAGAGGGAAAAGCAATGGGAATATTCACAGCATTTGTAGCAACATACTTAATAGTATGATCATAGATGTATGAGCCATAGTCAATTCTTTGCTTGGTCCCAACTGCATAAATTATCTTGCCCAATCCAACAGAAATTGTGGTCCTGTGACTAGTAGGAACCCAGTTGACAACACCTATTCTGTGCAGAATAGCATATTTGACACTCAACAAACTGGCTAACAGCTTTCCTTTTACGGGCCAAACATCTACCTGACCACCAGTGATTTCTTTGCATATAACATTATTGGAGACTTCTAATTCTCCATAATCTTCCTCACTTCTTCCTAAGTAGGCATTGATCACTTTAGGAGAGAACCAGACACACTTACCCCTGATGGTAACTCTTCTGAAGGTTAGGCTCTTGCTGTCATTTATAGATTCAGGGATATTAACTATGAATTCTCTGACCAGTCTATCATAGCAATTAGTCAACCCTGACATAGTCCTTATGAGACCAGCAAACTTAATTAGGTCTACTATTTTAGTAGACTCTAAGTCTTCTGCTACTACCTCTCTTTCCAGAGCTATCCTTCTTTGACTCACAATTCCACATGGATGCACTTCTGGCACAGTGAGATGAGATGTTATCAGGCACTTGATGAGTATCACACTCAGAATTTGACTCTTCCCTGATTCTCCTCTTCTTGTCAGACCTGGCAACTTTGCTCCACGACTTGGGAGAGTCTGTAACTGAAGTCCTTTTCTTATCCTTCCTTCTTCCAATTCTATCATCATCAGATGAGTCCTCAATCTCTATAACCTCAACCTGATCCTTCCCTTTACCCCTGTGACTTTCATTCCTAGGGGACGATGTTCTGACATCAAAGATGACATTAGTAGCATCAGGATCTTCTCCTTTAGCTTCTTGACTCAGGGCCTGTCTTTGAAGATTTTTGTCCTCACCTTGAGAGTCGACCTGTTCAGCAGGTATTTGCCTTAAAGGGACAGAAATTCCTTTCACACGTATTCCCTTCTCAAGGATTTTGGTGGCAATCTGCTCCAAATGCATGTCTACATCATACTTCTCCTCAACAGCTTGAGAGGATGATGACTTAGCTTCAGTACTATTCACCGTGGTTGAGGGTTTAGGGTTACCTGGCTCGGGAAGAGCAATAGAAATGTGTTCTTCGTTAACTAGTTCTTTTTCGGAAGAAACCCTAGTTTGTACCTGCTCAGGTTTTTGAGACTCAGAGTACTTGGAAGGGGAAGACATCGTTCCTTTGTAACAGACTAGGTTTAGAGAAGAACTTTCTATTCTGTTGCGATTTAGGGAGATGAAACGTTGCGATGAGAATGCTTTGGTAAATCTTGATGTAGTATCAATATGGTAAGGCGCCTGATTTTGAGTACCTTTTAAAGGCCAATCACTAATGTTTTCCCTCCATAAAGACTTTCCTTTTAAAAAATTCACATCAGGACTCATTAACTCTGAGTAACCTTTCAGCATCATGACATCATAGTCTGATGTTTTAACATCGACCTGAACATCATTAGCTGAACTACTTTCAAAAGAAATCCACTGATAGCAGTTATCTCTAGTTCTGACACCCTTCATAACAACTTGATTATGCTCATCAGAAACCACACACTCATCCTTAGTGTAGTTTACCTTGTAACCTTCATCACACAACTGGCTTATGCTGATCAAATTTGCATTTAAACCACTGACAAATAGAACATTGTCAAGTTCTGGTCTACCATCACCTTGCACCTTCCCAACTCTTGCAACAACACATTTTTCTCCATTGCCAAAAATAACCTCATGAGAGGGACAATGACTGACTTCAGCAAACATGGATCTACATCCAGACATGTGTTTGGAACACCCACTGTCAAAATACCATGTTCCTTCTTTAAACTCTTTGTCAGCCAAGTGAGCCAATAAGCACTTCACCTTCTCCTTAGGTACCCATTGTTTAACAACTTTGGGCCTGTACTCTCTTCATCTGTTTTGAGGCTGAGGGTATCCATGCAGCTTGTAGCACGAGTACTGCATATGTCCAAACCTTCCACAATAATAGCATCTCACCCTTTCATCTCTGAATCTCCTGCCATGATGAGATTGCTTAGGCTGCCAGCCATAATGTGGTCTTCTCCTACCATAACTGGCCTGCCTTCTATTATGTTGGTATCTTCTCCCATAAGAAGGTTGAGAATGTTGTTTCCTGGATTGTCTCCCATGATGGTGTGGTTTTCTTCTTTCATATATATGAGGAACAACATTGGTGTATCCATAACCATACCAATTTTCCTGATGTTGAGACACCTGATGAGACATGTCCTGTTTGAACCTTGCAGCTTGCATGCTCTTGTGATATTGGGGAGGCATATACTGACTAGCTCCTTGTGGTTGCTTTCTCTTCTGATTAGGACCAGTCTTCTTCTCAATCTTCTTAGGTTGTGAAACATCAGCTTGCTTAGGAGTTGGATCCTGCTTCTTTGGTTGATGTTGAGACAAAAGTTGTGACACTTCCTTCTTTGAACCTGAAGTGCTTTCTTCTGAAGTTCCCTTATCCTCAGCCACATAACCTATCCCAGCTTTGTCTCCAGCAGCTTTTTCTGACTGAAGGATCTTATCAAGTGTGTCTGTACCACAACTCAGCATCCTAACAGACTTGGTCATTTGATCAAGGTGAGCTCTAACTAGTACAACTTCATTTTCCAGACCAGTCTTTTCATTCTCTAGCTGAGCAATCTGTTGCTTGTGGCACTTATTTTCTTGACAAATCTCACCACTTTTTAAACACAGCTCTTGATAGGTAGATGCTAACTGCTCATAGGTTATTTCTCCATCACTAGAATCATCATCAGAAACAACAGCTCCTGTTAAAGCTCTAACATGCTTTGCTGACTCACCTTCACTTTCACTATCTGAGTCAGACCAGGAAACTGTCATGCCCTTCTTCTGCTTTTTCAAGAAGGTGGGACATTCTTTCTTGACATGTCCATACCCTCTACACTTAAAGCACTGAACTCCTTTATCTTGGGCAGTTTTCTCTTCATCCTTCTCTTTTGACCTGCTGATGTCAGAAGATATGTTCTCGACATTAGGCCTGGAGTTTTTATTCATTCTCTTGAATACTTTGGTGAACTGTCTTCCCAACATAACTATGGCCTGAGATAGATCCTCCTGCGATTCAGAACTCTTTCCTTTTTCTTCTGCATCATTTGACACCAAGGCTATACTCTTTGGCTTCTTTTCTGGTTCTTCCTCATTCAACCCAAGCTCAAAAGTTTGAAGAGATCCAATGAGCTCATCAACTCTCATCTTGCTGATGTCTTGTGATTCTTCAATGGCAGTAACCTTCATCTTATACTTCTTAGGAAGGGACCTAAGGATCTTCCTTACAAGCTTTTCATCTGACATTTTCTCACCAAGAGCACTGGATGCATTCGCCAGCTCAAGCACATTCATGTGGAAGTCATGGATAGTCTCATCGTCCTTCATCTTCAGGCTTTCAAATTTTGATGTTAAAATCTGAAGTCTTGACATCTTAACTCTAGATGTTCCTTCATGTGTAGCCTGCAAAATATCCCATGCTTCCTTAGCAACTTCACAGGTATTGATTAACCTGAAGATATTCTTATCCATTCCATTGAAGATTGCATTTAGAGCTTTGGAATTTCCAATGGCAAGCTCATCTTCTTCCTTGGTCCATTCTTCTTCAGGCTTTGGCTTTGAGGTGCCTTCTTTATCTTTTCCAGCATCATCTTTCTCACACACAACAGGTGCTTTCCATTCTTTAATAACAGCCTTCCAAGCTCTGCTGTCCAAGGATTTTAAGAAAGTGGTCATCCTTGGCTTCCAATAGTCATAATTGGATCCATCCAAAATAGGGGGTCTGTTGAGGAATCCTCCAATTTCTTTGTCCATCTTTACACCAGAAAGTAACTTCCCTAGATCTCACCCAGAGACAGACAGGATGCCTGCTCTGATACCAATTGAAATTCTGGTATCAGACGTGTGATGTTAAGGTGCAATGTCACAACAACACACTCTGCACAATGGACAGCAATAACAGTAACAAAGCAACACAAGGAATTGTTGACCCAGTTCGGTTACAACCAACCTACTCTGGGGGCTACCAAGCCAGGGATGGAATTCACTACTTGTAGATATAATTTACAGACTCAACAACCCGTTGACAATCTCCTAAACTTATACTCTACTAATGACTTCCTACCTAAGAAACCACCTAGGTATGAGAACACCACTCAATCCCTTACAAACTCTAAAAGAAACCACTTTAAGTACCCTTGATCTTGCTTCCTAGCTTCGATCAAGCAACCACTCTCTATTGCTTCACAGCTTCTAGAGAGGATAGAAACACAACACCTATTCAAACCCTAGAATAGTGTAAATACAAGCACTCTAAACAAACTCTAGACACTAAGCCTCTAGCTCCTGATCTTCTGAATGTTTTCTGTCACTTTTTCCTTTGGTCTTGTGCGCTTTATATAGCTCCTTGAATTGGTCTTGGACCTGCTACAATATCTCCCAGATTTGTTATTTAAAACTGAATATTTAAAACAGATTTTCTCCTAAAATCTTTTTAAATCTTCAACCTTTTAAATCTCCTACAAATCTGCACCAGATCTCCTATGCAGCAGAAAATATCTATCCCAAGATATTCGCATCCAATGAAACAACTTGCTCTCCACAATTCCAGCTAACACGCAACCCTAACAACATCACATCCTGCTGTTGTTAATTTTGCAGATCTGATGTCACAACATCGCCTATGTGACATCAGACATCCAACTTCAGCAATTAATTACTTAACACAGCCCAGTGTTAAGACTTCAATGTTGCAACATCAGCACCTTGACATCAACATTGATCATACCTTGTTTTACCAAAATTCCAGCCAATCCAAGAACTACCACTAACCAAAATCTTGCCTTGCCTTGGCTTGGGCCAGGCCAAAAACAAGGCAAGGCGCGCGCCCTGTACACAAGAGGTCTGGGGTTCGAATCCCCCTCACCCCAGATCCTCTTTTTTTACCACTTTTTCATATTTTTTCATATTTTACTATTTTTCATATTATTTTTAATAATTTGAAAAATTAATAACTCCCTCAATTTTAATTATTTTTGATTGATTCTTTTTGCAAAAAATCACAAAAATGTTGAAATATTTTATCCCACAAAAAATCAAATTTATATTATTTATTTAATATAATTAGTATTTTTGTGAATAAATTCATTTTTAATTATTTTTAAACATTTAAAAGTGAATATTTACCTTGAAAATCAAAACCAAATGAGTTTTAATTCATCTTGTGATTAAAACCTCATTTTTCAAACCTTAAACAAAAATCACAAGTGGTTTATTCAAACTTATTTGGTATTTTTATCATTTTATTGATTTTCTTTAAATATTTACTTTTAAAGGAAAACAAATTTAGGGTTTCTTTGATTTTCACCCTCACAAATCATTTTTGGGCCTCTAGCAGAGTGTAAGACCCAACCCTTTTTGAAAACCAATATGATTTGGGCCTCAGTGTATTGTATAAGTCCCGATCCCATCAAAAAGTTCAGCGCGATCGTCGCCTTTTTAACAAAAACCCATGGGCCTCTCCTTGAATTGTAAGCCCCATCTCTTGTGCCAAAAATCATTTTTGGGCCTCCTGATAGAGTGTAAGACCCAACCCCCTTTTTAACCAGAACCTTTTTGGGCCTCAATACATTGTATAAGACCCAGTACGTTAAAGAAACCTCGGCGCGATTGCCAGTTCAAAATTCAAGTCATCTGGGCCTACCCTCGTGTTATACGCCCCATTCCTTTCTTTAAACACCTTTGGGCTTCTTGAGAGAGTGTAAGACCCATCCCTTTGTACAGAAAACCTTTTTGGGCCTCAGTCACTTGTATAAGTCCATGTACAATTTCAAAACAACAATGCAATCACTGATAAAACCTTGGGCCTCTCCTTGAGCTGTAAGCCCCAACAATCTTTTCAAAGCACTTTCTCCTTTGATTTAGAATATAATATTGTTATCAAAGCTTTCTTTGTTGAACAACTAACCAAACAGCATGAAAGCTCTACAACCGAGTAAGTGTTTACCCGCTTTCTTTATCCGCTTTCATATATATATATATATATAACTGTATTGTGGGGCTGCTTCACTGTAAGTCTTCTTTCACATCCTTTATATACTTGTCACATATCCACTGTGTAATACTAGTATAGTTATTTAGAATTTTCCCCGGCGACTACGTCTAGCACTAGGTAAAGCCCTGTTGGTCACTCTTAAATACAGTCAAAACTAAACCCCCCATAGGATTACCAGATACAATCTTCCCTCCTCTTGGGGTTAAACAATATGGAAATGTGAAAGGCTGCATTCTCGGTGAACCCTTTCTCAGACTGTCACTCTTAGAAATTGTCAAAGAAACTCTACTCCCCAGAGATGATCTTTTCTCCGTGAATGGCATCTCTTGAGTTTCTTCCAAATCCTGGAACTTTCCTAGCTTGATCTATTCTCAGTGAATAGCATGTCTTGAACTTCTCTTGGTTTGGGGACACACAGGCTTCCTAAAAGCATCCCGCCTCCTCTTGGGCATTGTACAAGGACCCTTCGGCTTCTTACAACCTCTCCAAGCAAGTATACCATAACATAACTCTATAAATAGAGTTCTTAGTCATTTCATTTGAATGGCATTCCACAGTTTATTAGTGATATAGTCACATTGTAATAATTAATAATTTTGTACCACAAGAGATAATTGTGAGGGAAACTTTCAATCAAGATAATGAATAATCAAGGTTAAGGCTCTATGTGATCGAGAAATTTTCATGGATGCTTTTTCATCTTGTTCTTCCTGACTGTCCTTATAAAACTACCTTGAGTAAGCATAACTAAACTCTCTTTTGTTGGGGTTAGATATAGTAAGTCTAACACTCAGGTATTCACATTATTCATGGCATTATGTATGTTCTCATTATTTATTAAAATATATGAATATATTCATTTTTAAGGCTTGTTATGAATTAGCCACTTATAACTTGGTATAATCGTTTTGAAATGATTTTGAAAGATACTTTTATTAACTAAATCAAAAAATTTCATATGTTAGATGCTAAACTCTAGACACAGATTTAAGTTTAACATTCACATAGTTTGCCGAATCTTAATTTTGTTGTATTGATTAACCGGTTGAGAAATCATCTGTTAGGAAATACAAATTATTTCATGTTGTTGTTTAGACATAAGCAACACATACATATCAATGCGTGATAATATTAATTGATGACATATAATATACATAACTGATCAAGAAAATGCTTGAGGATGGGATAATAAAATCTAACCCCCATCAATTTCAGTTCCATATATTAAAATCTTATTTGCTTTTGTTGTTATTTTTAATTCGGTTACTAAACTATCAAACTTTGCAAACATTTGTATTTAGAATTAAAACATTTATTAAGCTATTTTAGATATTCTCACCAATCCATGCAGGGACGATATAAATACATACTTATTTTTTTTACTTTAACAATTAGGCACCATTTTCTCGGGGATCGTGTTGAAAAAGGTGATATAATTTTTTTAATATGAGGACATTAAAAATGAGCTTGCTAATATATTTACAAAACCATTTTCTGAATATTTCACAATATTTTTAGGGGATTAGGGATCCTTGACCCATCATGTTTTGAATAAAATTGATTCTATTATTATTTCTTTTGTTACATAGTTTTTTTTTGCACTAACAATGTCTTATTTAGCATGTTATATAGTATATCAACTCTATTAGTATGATCATTCCAAACCTTTATCTTTTAGTTATTTAATTTATTTATTTGAGCTATATAAGTCTATGTGATTTTATCTGTTATGTTGATTATCTTCTTCATTTGTAGCTGCCATATGACTCCTTCTATTTCATTTAAAATCTTTTTAAGTGCATTTTTCATAAGCATGTTGCTCTATTAATTTTGGCATAGTGCATTATTTATCTATGTTCTTCCATTTTATTTTTCGTAGTAGTTATTGTGTTTTATTATTGTTTGTATTTATGTCATTATGTGAATATGTTGCATTTGATATGTTTAGGTGTTTGATGTTTCTTCATTCCATTCCTTTACACCTTTTATTTTCTTCTTATTAGTTTTATTTTGTTATGTTATCTCTTTTGCGTTAGCTCTTTATGAGGTTTTAGGATCCTCACTCTCTATCTCTTTTTGATTTTATCAAAGGGGAGAACTTGTAATGAGTATATATCCATTTTATCATTATGTGCAAGTGTAGTGCAACGTTACAGGGGGAGCTTTGCTCATATTGACTAAACTACAGTACATGTTGTCAAGCATTAAAAGGGAAAAATTGAGACTGCTTCTAGGATATCTCTGTCTCTTTGAGTTATTTTGTTGCTTGCCATTTTCTTTATTATTTTAGTAATTGAGTCCCTCTTAATAATAATTGTTGCACATCTCCTAAAAATAGATATTTTTCATGCATAAAAGGTATTTTAGTGCATAAAACATGCATTTAACTAAAATCAAGAATTTATGTTAGGCACAATTCGAATCATGTAGAGATTTTATTCAAATCATGAAGTTTTTCATGTCCCAAACGTTGGTTTGAGAAATAGAATTTAGATCATGAGAATTCTTGATTCAAATAATGGGTAAGATTGTAAAATTAGATTTTGTTCATGAAAACATGATTCACATAATGGTTTAGCTCGATTTGAATCGTGAGCTAACTGATTGTTTTTTAAATTAGTTCTATAAGTGTGATTGGAATCACATGAAGCACATCACTAAACAAAAATATGAGTTTCCATTTGCTTTGTTTGATTCATTATCTCACTAGATTCTACTTAATCATAAGTCCTAACTCAAATCAAATGGTCATTTTTCATTGTTTTTGTGTCAAATCTCTAAAACATATATAAACCTTTTCCCTTTCATATTTTCATAAGACCTTTTGATAACTTTTATTTCTTATTATTTACACATTCAATCCTCTCTAAGAGAAAACTTGAAGAAAAACTTGTTTTAGTGTTATATCTTGAGTGAGAAAATTTGGTTTGTTTGAGATTTTATGAAACTTTATCTCAAACACTTTACACCATTGGAAAGTATGAGTTTTGCTCAACTCTAGGAGAGAATGTGAGTTTTTATTGTGATATGATTTATTAGAGGTACTAATGATTTTGTGAATGTTTTTCAAGATAGAAAATCAATTTTGAATTTCTCTCAGAGTGATTTTCATTGAAGAAAAATAAGAAGTCTTATCCAAAGAGAATTTGGAGTTTCTAGCATCTATCATCAAGTTAAAAAAACTCAAACAAGGTAATCCCGGTGGAATCGAGTGAAGATTGCAAATGGGAGTTTGGAGTGCTTGTGATATAGGAAGGTGAATCTTATATGTTGTGTGCCTTTGAAGAAGAATCAAGAACTAGTATGTATAATTTAGTGATTAATTATAAGTATTTCAGAATTTTGTTTTGATTATCATCTGTTGTAAGGTTTTCAAAGTTAATAGACAACGACTCAACTATTCTACGAGAACTCACTGCCACTTGAAGAAGTAAGAATATAAGAGCTTTCCTTAAAAAATCATGTTTATTTGGCAAATTATACACATAGCTTTTTTTTCCTCTCTTATTTTATACTTGGCTTATTTTATATATATTTTTTCTTTCGTTGAGGACACTAAATGATTGAAGTGTAGGGCAGGGATCATTTAGTATTGGTTTAATACTCTTTTTGGTCCTGTATCTTAACCTCGGGTTTCATTTTGGTTCCTTAACTTTAAAAAGGTCTATATTGATCCCTTAACTTTTCAAAACGTTCCATGTTAGTCATTTTTGTCTAATTAACAATGAATATTTGCATTTTTTTTTCGTCGCTAATAGGACAAAAGAGACTAATATGGAACATTTTGAAGAGTTCAGGGAGCAATATGGACCTTTTTAAAATTAAGAGACCAAAATGAACCCCGAGGTTAAGATACGAGACCAAAAATGATATTTTCCCTTTAGTATTTATTCGTAAAACTTATTTTTTGTGGAATAAATAAATAATGGTTGCAATTATTTTAAGTGTTCTTTGTTTTACAACTGAAGGATTTTTTGACATGATTTGAATGATTTTTTTTTACATTCTTAGTATGATAAGTAGGATTCGGTAGTAAATTGTGCATCAATAATTGTGAAAAATCATTATTCCTGCGAGAACTTGAGCTTTATAATGGATGAAAAAGTAGTTTTCATTCACTTTTCTTTCTTGTCTGATTTCACTCATGTTTGTTAATTATTCTAGAACTTGACTTGATTCTGGTTGAAACCTCTTGTTTGCATGTGCACATTGACATGAACAAGACATTTTGATTTTGATTTTTATTTAACCACTAGCTAAATAAGCAAACCTTGAAATTATTATCTATTTTTTAAAACCCCTGAGCCTATTTATCCAATATTTTGTTCATATTTTATTACAAGTCTGAAGTGAAAAACAATGTCATACCCCTATTTAGGGGGATGAATAAGTTTTGTTTTGGAGATTGTGTGAGATTGAATAGATATATGTGGCAGAAAGAAAAAAATATATATAAAAAAAGAAAATAAAAATATTATATTTTTCTTTCTACTTTTTTTAATGAAAAAAACAATATAAAAAGAAAAAGAAAAAAATATATCAAAGAGGTTGAAATTCAATAAGTTGTTTTAGAGTTTAACTCTCAGTCTCCTTTCAATCTCTTTTATTCTCTTAAATTTTTAACTTAGTATCTTTAGAATATTTTCCAAAAAATAAAAATATAAAATATAAAAAATAATCCAAGGATTAGTAAATAAACCTAATAACATGTATCTTGAGTACTTTAGTCTAAAAGACACACACTTACATGTGAGTTTACTCGGCGAAAACAAGAGATCGCACGATCATGATAATGACAATATGAGTGGTAAGTTTGGTGAGGTAGAGTACAAGAGACTATCCCATGAAGAAAAGCAAATAGGATTAGTATAACTCTTTATATAAAAATCTGGTCAGAGAAATAAAGATGAACTCACTAAATACATGAGATCTAGATACAATCCCTGATCAGTACATTTTGCCACTTCTTTTTCCAGCTTTGTACTTCGACATTTTGACAGCTTCCTAATTTAATTTTAGTGTTTTATCATGTTTTGAAACTTGGGACATAAATAACACTACAACAAAAATGAGTTTAGACAACAGCCAGAAACCGTAGCCTAAACTAAGAAAACCGTAGGTAAAAGCTTTAGGGGACGGTTTTTCAGACGTGGAATAAACACTCGTTGCCTATTCCCATAAGGCACGGTTTTTTCACTTTAGCCCACACTTATACAAAAGCGCCGCTTAAAATATGTGAAAAGACTACGGATTATCTATACCAGTTTAGACCGCGGTTTGTCTTCAACCACGTTATAAAACCGTTGCCCAGTACTTTTCATTTTTATTATAAATTATTGAACGCTGCTATCATCATAAATAAAATATAAATTTATAAACCTCAAATTTTTATTGATAATAAACCTCAATTAAAGAAAAAAACTTATACCACATAATCGAATTTAATTTCTACAAGTACCGTATTTCAATTTTATTCTAAAGTCATTTTTTATAAAGGGCTTTAAATATAAATAAATAAAAATAATAAAAGAAAAGTTATTTTGAGAAAAAATATTAAATTCCATTCCAATAACTTAAACCAGTCCAACAGTAACTACACGTTTTACAAAAGTAAGACAGATCCAACAGTCTTGCCATGAAAAAAATTGGAGAAAGTTTAAACTTAAAACCTCCTTGTAACAACACCAAAGGGAAATGGCGAGTGTATTAACCTAAACGACGCTGGAGAATGACGATGGAATCTCAGACATACAGAATGTGGCAAGTATTTTAAGGTAGTCTTTGTTGATTTCAATTTGGTCGGTCCTAATGGTAGAAATATCAGGGACAAAGTCCATATGACGCTCATGCTCTTCTTCCTGCAGATCTGGAAAGATTCCAAGAACTGGTGCTTTCTGGATATGCTTCATTAGATGAGTGAAGGATCTTGTAATCTTATTTCGAAACTTCTTTATTGGAATCAAAGCAACCTCCTATAATATCTTCTTGTTGGTGTGGAAAGCAACTTGATGACTGTTTGCAGCGGCAGTAAGGAATAGAGAAGGGAAGACAGATTTAGGGGCGGCTCTAAAGAATAGAGAAGGGCAGACAAATTTAGGGTTTGAGGTTGCCTAGCTAATAAAAAGGTCTTTCATTAATTAATATAATTTAATATATCAATAAAAGCCTTTTATTTATTGGTACAATCAATTATATATCCTTTGTTATTATAATAGAATAATTTAATATTATTTATTATACTAATAATATAAATTTGGTAGCTTTTTAATTTGTTCTAAACACATAAATTTTCATAAAAGACTCAATAATAAAAATAAGGAATGGTATAATAATAGTCTATAATACAGAATCAAATATGTTTCTTATAACTTAAAAAAAAAGTTATTTGATTTTATTAATCGATATTCATTAGTATTATATAATCTTTTAAATAAACTCCTCTAAGCAAAGGATTATCAAGAAACATTAAAATAGTTAATAAATTTATCATAAAAAATGAATTCTAATAAAAATAAATTTTAGCAATTTTTTTATTCATACGTATATATATATATATATATATATATATATATATATATATATATATATATATATATATATATATATATATATATATATATATATATATATATATATTAAAAATGAATTCTAATACCATTATTTATTTGTGGACGTTTTTATTTTTATTATTGCACAAAATATTTCCTAATTTAAAAATCAAATACATTATTTTTCAAAAACTGTAAGAAATTATTTGGGAAAATAAATCAAAGTTAATATTAAACAAAATATTTAGGTTCATTTTTTATAAATTGATATGAAATGAATTCACATTAAAAAAAAGAGTTTTATGAAAAACAAGACAACGTAAGAACTCACGTTGATTGTCACTGCCACAAATGTATTCCTACTTGAAAGAGAAAAGGTCACGGTTATTTCGGGTTGCCAAAAATATATACAACAAAAACCGCACTCTATACATTATAGGCTACGGTTATAGTACACCAACATTTCTACAACTGCAGCATAAAGTGAATAGCCAACGGTTATTTTCAAAATTTCTAAAACTTGACAACGCGCGAGAAAGTGTAGTCTATTCTCCTTTAGACTACGGATTTTTGACCGTTGTCTATTATTCCGTTGCCTAAAGTCGAAAATGGTGTAGTGTAAGTTTTAATTTTAGTGTTTTACTTATCTTGTGCATATCATAATTGGGCTACGATTGTGTGATTGACGTGTGTGAATAGTCGTTGAAAATCTAAGAGAAAAAACTAAAAGTTTAACGTTGATGGAAGATAGTTCGAAGTGTTGATCAATCATTTATTTCTTTCTTCGTCCAAGACTTGAAAGACTTGAAGTAAAGTTATAAAATTATGTTTTAGGCCACTTTATGTTTTTAGCTTTAGTGTTCTTAAAGTCCAAAATCTTTGTCTATTTATCTTCTCTTTTGGAACAAAATCTTTTAGGTTTGGTGAAATAATAAAAAACAACAAATATTAATGGAACAAAGAGAATAATTAAGTTAAGTTTAATATAATTTTTAAAACGGAATATTATTTTTCTTTATATTTGTATCTACAGCAAAGTTTATGCTAGCTCTTGTGTTCCTATTCCGACCAATGTTGTCTCCTCTTATATTAACTTATATTGAAACCTTATTTATTTATAATAAATGCAATATCCATATGTACCTGTTAGCAATGCTAAATAGTAAATACACCCTTCAAATACGTCTCATCTTCTTTATAATCGACAACGATATTTAAAATCATTATTAATGATCAAAATCAAACACTGTTAGGTTCATTTATTTCGCCAAATATTTTGGTTTTAATGCACATTCTGTGTGCTAAAATAAATACACTCTATGTATTATATGTAACATAAGTAGTATACTGTACTTTTAAGTTCTAATGATCAGGTTCCATTACGATCATTAGTTGCAATTATTTATTACGAGTACATGACAACAATGACAATAATAAATAAAAGTGCAAAAACGTCCGTGTATTAAAAATTACAAATTTGTCTCAATTTTGCATTTAAAATTGGGAGTCTTAAAAATAATAGTATAAAAATGAAATTGATGATGATCAGAACAAGAAAAAATTCCATTTTTATTAATATCTCAATTGACAAATTCATGTCAAATTATAAACTTTCACGTAAAGTTGAAATTAGGGTATAAGTATTACAATTGAAGATAGAAAGGAAACACCTAAATGTTGTGTCCAAGACAAAATTCAATGTTAGAGAAAAGCTTCAACCTCTCCCTAACTTTTGCCTTATTTTCTCTTTAGTCAACCTTTAAGCATGACCCTAAAACATGAAAGGTAGAGCCAGCAGAGTCAACAGTGAAAACTGGGAGTAGGTCTAAAATCGCAAGAGAAGATACCAACAAAATGAGATTATGTGGGAAGTTAAAAATTAAAGATGGAGGAGGAAAGGAGGTTTTGACCAACATACTTTTCCACATCATTTCTAGATGTAGAAGGAGACAATGAGAAATTTATGGAGTTTGGTGATATAGATGAAGTAGTTATTTTGTGAGATATTTGATCAAACTTTAGTATTGTCGACAGAGTTTTAACATGTCGTCGAAGTCTGTTCATATGTTGTTGACGAAGACCTACATGCTGTAGTCGAAATGTGTTCTAGTATGTAGTTGTCGAATTGAGTCTGTTTGTTATGTCCAATTGTTTAAGTTAGTTTGTAATGGGTAATTGTTAAAAAGACCATTAGTTTAGTATGTTATGAATTATTATAAATAACATATTAGTCTTTCATCATATGTGTGGAAAATCCTAATTAGGGTGAGAGGGTTATTTATTATTCTTGAGTACTTATAATCTGATTCAAAGTGAAAGTAAAGAATAGCAGTTATAACCAATTCTTGTTGTTCTTGTTTTTTCCGTTAACCCTAACCTTTGTGTGTTTCTTGCCGATAAAGAAACCGATTATACTTTGTTTTAAGGCATCATTTTTCACAACAAATTGGTGCGGTGAGCGTGGAGAAGATGTCGTCAACAAAGTATGAGATTGAAAAGTTCATCGGAGTGAACGATTTCGGCCTGTGGCGCTTGAAGATGAAAGTCCCACTAGTTCAACAAGGTTGTTTGGAATCGTTGAAGGGAGAGGCAGCCATGAACGATGCGTTAACGGAAACTTAAAAGACAGCCATGATAGAGAAAGCACGCAGCGCAATATTGTTGAGCCTTGGTGATAAGGTTCTCCGGCAGGTATCAAAGGAGACTATGGCATTAGGGTTATGGTTGAAACTTGAAAGTTTGTATATGACCAAATCGCGGGTGAATCGACTCTATCTGAAGCAAGCTTTGTATTCATTCAAGATGAGTGAAGACAAAGTGTTGGTTGAGCAGTTGAATATGTTCAACAAGTTTATTCTTGATCTTGAAAATATTGATGTGAAGATCGATGATGAAGATCAAGCGTTGTTGCTGTTGTGCGCTTTGCCTAAAACACATGCTCACTTCAAAGAAACTCTCCTGTATGGAAGGGAGTCTCTGAGCTTTGAATAAGTTTAATCAGCCTTGTATTCTAAGGACTTGAACGAACAAAAAGAGCATAAACCTTCGACGGTTGGTGAAGGTTTGGCCGTTAAGGGAAAATTCTTGCGAAAGGATAGTAAGTTCGACAAGAAGAAAGGTAAAAGTCAACATAAGTCTTATAGTGGCAAGGCATTTGGTATTCGATGCTATCATTGTAAGAAGGAGGGTCACATAAGAAAAGTGTACCATGAACGCCTAAAAGATCATGGAGGTAAGGATAATGGCAACGCAACCATTATTCAAGATGATTTCGACTCATCTGATGTTCTTGTGGTTTCAAGTGGCAACTCAAGAAAAGAGTGGATTATGGATTTAGATTGCACTTGGCACATGACTCCAAACAAAGAATTGTTCGAGGAGCTATGTGATCAAGATGGTGGATCAGTACTGCTGGGAAACAACAAAGCTTGAAAAATTGCAGGTATTGGATTTGTGAGATTCAAGTTTCATGATGAGTCAATAAGGCTATTGATTGAAGTCAGGTATGTGCCTGATTTTAAGAGAAATTTGATTTCTCCTAGTGAATTCGACACGAAGGGATATGCTTTTCAAGGAAGGAAAAATATCCTAAGAGTCATGAAGGGGTCGAAGGAATTCTTGAGGGGTGTGAAGAAACAAGACTTGTATACCCTTGAGGCTGAAGTTGTATGTGGTTCGACAAATGTTGTATCCACTAAACCTTTGTCGTAGACAGAAACTTGGCACATGAGATTAGGCTATGTCAGTGAAAGAGGTCTGGTCGAACTGGGGAAACAAAATCTTCTTGGTGGAGACAAAGTCGAAAAGCTGAAGTTTTATGAACCATGTGTACTTGGAAAATCTTGTAGAGTGAAGTTCAACAAAGGCAAACAAAGAACACATGGATCCCTTGATTACATCCATGCTGATCTTTGGGGGCTTGCAAGGTGCCCATCTGTAGACTGCTATTTTTGACGACAATGGATTGACTGGAAAACAAAAAGTAGAAGGAGCTGGTCGAAATATTTTTGACTCAAGATTTGATGCTAAATTAAAAGCTAGTCGAAGACAGTTTGGAAACTGGAACAAGTGATGTGAATTTCTCTAAGTAATAAAGAATTTCATTATTTAGACAACTTGAGTTGGAGAGGTATTTCGTCAGATAGTTTGAAATTCAAAATTGAGAGGGAGATGCAGTTGAAGAAATCAGACGCGTGGGGCATATCCAAGGCAAGGAAGCATGCACGATGCCATTTGTCACATTTAGGGGAAATAGCTGTTATCGACAATTGTTTGGTTTGTATATAAATAGGTAGTCATAGTATGAAAAAGGGGTGTGCATTTCAAAATTGTACAAGTTATTCAAATTACTCAAAGTAACCGTGTGAGAGAAACGAGTCATTATGGAAAAAATGTACGTTTGAGAAAAACACCAGTTTATTACTTGCAATTCTTTATGAAATTTAAGTTTGTTTACAATACTCTTTAAGATTCTGCAAATTTTATTCTTGTCACGTTACTTTCATTTCACCAGTTATTTACCAATTCCAAGTTCTTTTTATTTTAGTTAGTCGAAAATTACCAACTGTGAGAACAATAATAAAACAATGATGAAAAGGTTAGAGTTTTACTCAAATTGTCAGCATTTTTAAAGCACTGTGTCCTAGGATTTGTATGGTCGGTCCTGTTAGTAAACTAATTCCACAAATTAGAAGACCAGAGGTTGTTGCTAAATTTCAAGGCGAACAAATTGGCACGCCCAGTGGGACCTTGTGCGTTTTGACAATTTTTTTTAAACCTTTATTTTTAAATTTTCTTTTCCTTTGTAGTCGTCTTCGTTTTGTTGTATGAAATTAAGGAGCGGTAAGATTGCCGAAAATAACGAAGAAATACCCAGAAGGAGACGAGTACGCAGAATGGCGAATCCAAATCCGCCTAAAAACCAGAATCCTACGAATAATGAAGTACCACCCCCTAATCCTTCGACTGGGGGCTATACGACCTCAATATCAGTATCAGAGGCTATGCAATCAACAGCGGATTCGACACCTGCGCATTCGATCTCCCAAAATGCGCCAAGTTTTTATACTATGGGGTCTCAAATGTAACAAATGACACCCCCTCCTCCAGGAAGCACGTACAGGCCTTTTGTGTCTGGTTTTACGATGCCTCCATTAAACCGAGATCAACCATATGGAATGCCAACTACGGTGATGGCAAGTTTACATAATGCGTCACCAATATATACAAATCCCATGATTAATGTAACTTCGCCTTTGCAAGGATCAGGATCTGGCGCAAACCATATAGGGAGAATGAGTCAGCCTTTGGCAATAGGGTATCAAACCTATATGCCAAGTATCACTAACAATTCTGCGCAAGTGATTAGGCAACAAATAGATGAGAGTAACCATGACATGGTTCAGATGTTGACTCAACAAATGGGGGTTGTATTTAACCCATTGATTCAAAATACCACTCAAACGAACCAACAATTGGCAGCGCAAATGGCGTGTGTTGCCGATTTTTTTGGCGTTCCCCAACCCACTCAAAGAGAGCAGGTAATCCAGAACCCAAGGATAGTCGTCGAAGAGGAATCTACTATAAACCAAAGACAAATAAATGTTCCTCAAGCGAACCCTAGAGACCAAGAAGTAGTGGTCAAACCACCCCGGGTCAAAATTCATGTTCAGCAAGAACCTGTGAGGGTGTTAGTAAATAGGGATCAAAATGTTGATGATGTTGTGCAACGAATACGTTGTAATAACATGCCAGCAGAAAACAATTTAGCAGCCATGGTCGAAAGAATAATGGCTTGAAATGGGGTAAATGTAGGACTACAGAGGCCTAATTACACATCACCATTATCTGAATATATATTGCAGGAAGATTTACCCCCAAGATGGAAAGTCCCCAAGTTCACTAAGTTTTCAGGGGACACGAGTGAATCGACAGTCGAATATGTGGCCCGTTACTTGATCGAAGCAGGCGAAATAGCGCACAATGAGAACTTGAAGATAAAATATTTTCTGAGTTCTCTGACGAAAAATGCTTTTACTTGGTTTACATCTTTGCCTGCAGGTTCGGTCCATACATGGACCCAGTTAGAGAGATTGTTCCATGAACAGTTTTATATGGGACAAACAAAGATAAGTTTGAAGGAATTGGCTAACGCCAAGAGAAAATTCTCTGAGCCAATTGATGATTACTTGAATAGGTTTAGGCTGCTTAAGGCAAGATGTTTCACACAAGTGCCTGAACATGAGTTGGTCGAAATGGCCGCAGGTGGCCTTGATTATTCGATCAGAAAGAAATTAGACACACAATATTTGAGAGACATGGCCCAATTGGCTGATAGAGTTAGACAGGTCGAAAGACTAAAGGCTGAAAAAGCTAGAGCCAATAAGAATAAAAAAGAGAGAGTGGCTTATGTCGGAGTGTGTCAAAATGAGGATGAAAGTGAATCACCAAATTTCGACGAGCAGGAAATTGATTTGGCAGAACTGAAACAGGGTCCGCCATATGCTTGTAAAGTTTTGGCTCCATCGAACAGGAAGGACCCAGTCGAGTCTGAAAAGAATGATAAGTTCCCCAAAAGGACTTATACGTTCGACGTTACCAAGTGTGACAAAATATTCGATTTATTAGTCAAGGATGGCCAACTGATAGTGTCACCTGGTACTAAAGTGCCTCCTCTAGAACAACAAAAGAAGAGAGGTTTTTGTAAGTACCATAATTTCTTGGGTCATAAAACGTCTCAATGTTTCCTTTTCATGGATTTGGTGCAGAATGCAATTCGCGATGGAAGACTCAAATTCGGCGACAAATCAAAGTTGCAGATGAAAATTGATTCTAATCCAATGCAGGTGGCAGAAGCCCATTATGCTGAACCATTCACTGTGAACATGGTGGAGGCTGAAGAAGGTTTCGACTACAACTTTGAGATGATCGAGGCCACTGAAGGCTTCGACAACAATGTAAATATGGTGGAGATCAATAAGATCCCCACTGATGAAAGTGATGTCGAAGAGGTCTCCAATGACTTCATAAACCAGCCGGTGATGATCAAGGTTATTGAACACCTTGATGAAGGAATTGTAGAAAACTACATCAACAGTGAAGCTACTAAAGGCTTCAGTGACATTAACAGCAAGGCCACTGAGGGCCTCAACAACATTAATACGGAAATTGCTGAAGTTTTCGACAAAGTCAAAGATGAAGCTGCTAATGGCTTCACCCAAACCAACAGAGGGACTACTGAAGGTTCCTGCAAACCAGTTGCTATAGGGATTCTTCGACATATAATGGAAGACCCTAAGGAGAAAGCGGTCGAGTTTTACTGCCAACATGATGTCAAAGGCTTGCCTTTGAAGATTCACACAAAAGGTGATCATGAAGATTTTGACCTAGCTAAGAAGAAACATGAGGTTGACGAAGGCCTCAGCATGAGAATGAACAAATTGAGCATTGCGACTGAGCCAACCGCCAATGTGAACATGGTGGAAGTATCCCAGAAAGTCCCAGTGTAATCAACGAGGAACATCAACGAGAAGAGTACCAGAGGGTGGCATACCCAAAAGAAGAAGAGAATTTGGTAGAGTTTATTCAAAGATGCCAGAAGAAAAGATCTGAGGTGATGTTATGCCCTCGCTGCAGCGCTGTCTTCGACAAGAAGGCAGCAGAAAACTTGGAAGGAATCGAGAGGGCTAAAAGGAGAGGAAATTGGGGGGAAGTACCATCTTCAAGAAATGAGAGATTCGACCCTAGAAGGGGAGATCAGAATAAGCAAAGGCTGGGAGGAAGGTATCCAAACACCTTCAAACCTACAAACAAAGTCCCAGATGATAAGTGGGTTCAACCAATTCGCCAGGCTCAGGGCCAGAAGAAATGGAAGAACTTTGAGGTGCAAAGGGGCTCCTCGTTGATAGGGAAGAAAGAAAGTGAGAAGCCAAGGAGAATGCCTTACCCTTCAGAGAATTATAAGGGTAAGAACCCAATGTCGAAATCTTAATGGATAAGGTTTCAAAGGCAAAAGAAGGCGGAGAGATAGGCTGCAGAAAAAAGCAAGGCAGAAACTAGCAGCAACATCCAAACTGTGAGTCAGAGAGAGGAGTCCATAGACAAAGAACAACGCAGTGTACCTGAACAAGTGTCGTCGAAAGAAGATATAAACAGAGATGACGAAATGACTGATGACTTTAAATCAGAATCAGAGGCGTCCTTCGATGTTATGTGCAACGTAGTCTCGGTGCTCCCTAGGGAGTACGATCAGGTGATGGAGGTCGAAGAGGAAGAGGAAGTCATGGAAAGTGAAACCACAAGGCACAGACCAGTGTGCTACTATATAATGAATAACGGATGCGTTGAGGAGCAAAACGCATTATTTGAAAGGCCAGACGACTCCATGCGAAGCCACCTTAAACCTCTATTCATAAAAAGAAAGGTGGGAAATGCGGGGGTAAACAAAATCCTAGTCGATGGAGGAGCGGCAGTAAATCTAATGCCGCACTACATGCTGAAAAAGATTGGCAAAGACGATTCAGACACCAAGCCCCACAACATGGTTTTGTCGAACTATGAAGGAAAAGTAGGGACAACAATGGGTGTAATACAGGTAGATTTGACAGCCGGAACATTTACTAGGCCGACGATGTTTATGGTGATAGCTTCAAAGGCAAATTACAATCTCCTCCTGGGGAGAGAATGGATACACGGCATAGGTGTCGTTCCTTCGTCAATGCATCAGAGGATAACAATCTGGCGCATTGATGGAATAATGGAGAACATAGAGGCTGATCAGAGCAATTTTCTAGCTGATGTAATCCACGTTGATCGCCGAAGTTTCGACAGAAACTTGGCCCACATTGCTCCTTGCAGTCCAGCCACATTCGACCTGAAGGCAACTGATAATGCTTTCTGTTCGTTATACCTCCATCTCACACATGGGTTCTAATGGGATAGGGAGGTGGTTGGTGAGGCGAATTACATCTTCGGAACTACACACATACAGCCAACTGGTTGGGGTAGCGAGTTCAGTGACAATGAGTGAGTCACTAGCGCTCGAAAAGATCGCGGCTTATATAGCCGAGAACAAACTCAAAGCGGCTCTAGAGGCCTAAGTGAAGTACATGGTTGTCGAAGCCAATCATGTCGAAGACGACCAACAATGTCCTCACAAGGACTTTGATGAAAGTCCGCTCGATGGAGAATTAGGCGAATGGCAGAATCAAAGGCTTGATGCCATTTACGACGATGAGCCTTTGGGCTTCGAAAAGGATCCATTGTCAACAGATATGAAGATGGTGGCACAGGATCCGCTTGAAGAAATCGACTTGGGATTGGGGGCAGAAAAAAGGCCAACCTGCATAAGTGCAAAAGTTGATCCCCAGCTCAAAGTCAAAATAGTCCAGCTGCTGAAAGAGTTTAGAGATTATTTTACGTGGGACTATGACGAAATGCCTGGCCTAGACATGAGTTTGGTGGAATTGCAGCTGCCCATAATGCCTGGGAGGAAGCCCATGAAGCAAACACCAAGGCGTTTTGCCCCAGAGATCCTGTCGAAGATCAAAGAGGAAGTCGGAAGGCTTCTCAAATGTAAATTCATCCGTACGACCAGGTATGTCGAATGGATTGCTAACATAGTTCCAGTAATAAAGAAAAACGACAAGTTAAGGGTATGCATTGATTTTTGAGACTTGAATTCAGCTACCCCAAAGGATGAATATCCTATGCCAGTGGCAGAAATGCTTGTCGATTCTGCCGCAGGCCATGAATACCTGAGTATGCTTGATGGATACTCTAGTTATAACCAGATTTTTATCGCAGAAGAGGATGTTCCTAAGACAGCATTTCGATGTCCTGGAGCCTTAGGCACCTACGAATGGGTGGTGATGCCTTTTGGCTTGAAAAATGCTGGAGCAACTTATCAGCAAGCAATGAATTTGATTTTTCACGATTTCATTGAGACTTTTATGTAGATTTATATTGATGACATTGTTATTAAGTCTGTTTCAGGAGAAAGTCACATTGACCACCTTCGACAGTCCTTTGAAATGATGAGAAAGTATGGTCTAAAAATGAATCCTCTCAAATGTGCGTTTGGTGTGCAGGCGGGAGACTTCCTAGGCTTTGTGGTCCACAAGAAGGGGATCAAAATAAACCAAAACAAGGCCAAAGCAATAATGGAGGCGAAAGCGCCATCAACAAAGAAGGAATTGCAGTCTTTACTTGGGAAGATTAATTTTCTCAGAAGGTTCATCTCCAACCTTAGTGGGAAGACGCAAGCCTTCTCTCCTCTACTTCAACTAAAAAGGGAGTACTTTGCATGAGGGAAAGAGCAACAAGATGCCTTCGACAAAATCAAGGAGTACTTGACGCATCCCCCTATTTTGATGTCACCTTGTAGAAGTAGAAGTATGAGGCTGTACATAGCCGCGTCAGATAAGACAATAGGGAGTATGTTAGCCCAAGAGGATGAAAATGGTGTCGAAAAAGCCATTTATTACCCCAGTAGAGTCTTAAATGATGCAGAAACTAGATATAGTGTGATCGAAAAGTTGTGTTTATGTGTATACTTTTCATGTATGAAGTTAAAGCACTATATAAAACCAGTTGATGTTTATGTTTCTTCCCATTTCGACGTAATAAAACATATGTTATCTAAACCAATTTTGCATAGTCGAATTGGAAAATGGGCTTTAGCATTAACTGAACATTCCTTGACATACTTACCATTAAAAGCTGTCAAAGGACAAGTGGTGGCTGATTTTATAGTCGACCATGCCATAAACGAAGAGTCTGTGGACTATGTTGAAATAGAGCCATGGAAGTTATATTTCAATGGTTCTAGTCATAAGAATGGAACTGGTGTAGGAGTTTTGATTATTTCTCCTAAAAGAATTCCAACAAAATTCAAGTATAAAGTCGAAGGACTGTGCTCAAATAACGAAGTCGAATACGAAGCTTTAATAGCAGGACTTGAAATTTTATTGGAATTGGGGGCAACTAGAGTCGAAATAATGGGAGACTCTGAGTTAGTAGTAAAGCAAATAACCAAGGAGTACAAGTGTGTCAAAGAAAATTTGATCATGTACTTCGTAGTAGCTAATCGACTATTGAAGAAGTTCGATATGGTTACAGTTCGACATATTCCTCGAATAGAAAACCAGGAGGCAAATGATTTAGCACAAATAGCCTCCAGATACAAAGTGTCCAAAGAGAAATTGCAGAAAGCCATCGAAGTAAGAGGAAGAGTCGTGTCAACTAGGTTATCCCCATCAGATCTGGAGACAATAAAGCTAGGATACGCTGACGAAGAAAACTTTGAGATTTTTAACGTGGATGATTCAAGGGTTGAAGATTGGAGGAAACCTATCACGGAATACTTACAAAACCCAAATAGACCGGTTGAACGAAAAGTCAAGTATCGAGCTTTAAGTTATGTGCTTTTTGAAAATGAATTATTCAAGAAAACTCCAGAGGGGATATTGCTGAAGTGTTTAAGCGAAGCTGAAGCGTACATAGCCTTGTCGAATGTGCATAATGGGGCATGTGGCGCACGTCAAGCTGGACATAAGATGAAATGGCTATTATTCCGACAAGGAGTATATTGGCCAACTATGTTAAAAGATTGCGTCAAATTTGCCAAAGGTTGCCAAGAATGTCAGGTACACGTAGGGATACCACATGTTCCTGCAAGCAAATTACATTCTATAATAAAGCCTTGGCCATTTAGAGGTTGGGCTTTGGACTTAATTGGAGAGATTCGACCGGCCTCTTCAAAAAGCCAGAGATATATTTTGGTTGGGGTCGATTATTTTACAAAGTGGATCGAAGCCATACCTTTGGTGAATGTGGATCAGGAAGCAGTAATTGAATTTATCTAGAAACATATCATTTATAGGTTTGGGATCCCAGAAACAATAACAACAGATCAGGGATCTGTGTTCACTGGTAAGAATATGCAAGCATTTGCGAAGGAAACGGGGTTCAAGCTTCTTACATCAACGCCTTATTACGCTCAGACCAATGGATAGGTCGTAGCAGCAAATAAAGTTATAATCAGTTTGATAAAGAAGCATGTAGGAAGAAAGCCTAAAAATTGGCACAAGACTTTGGATCAAATTCTATGGGCTTGTCGAACATCCCATAAGGAAGCTACAAATGTAACTCCTTTTCGACTAACGTATGGCCATGACGCAGTCTTACCAGTTGAGATATATTTGCAATCGTCCCAAATTCAACGACATCATGAGATTCCATCAGATTCATATTGGAACATGATGATAGATGAGTTTGTCGATTTGGATGAAGAAAGGTTAAAAACGCTAGATTTATTGAAAAGGCAAAAGGAAAGAGTAGAAAAATCTTACAATAAAAAGGTGAAAAATAAAGTTTTTTCAATTGGTGATCTCGTCTGGAAAGTTATTCTTCCCATGGATCGAAAAGATAGATTAATGGGGAAATGGTCCCCCAAGTGGAAAGGACCTTTTCGTGTCGAAAATACCTATATTCGTGTCGAATCCAAGTGGGAAGGACCTTTTCAGATTGTTAAAGTATTTTCGAATGACGCATATGAAGTTGAGGAACTAGAAAAGGATAAAAGAGTACTGAAAATAAATGGGAAATATTTGAAAAAATATAGACCCGTGTTGTAGGAAATTAAAATAACGATGGAATAATGTTACGAAAAGAAATAATACAAGTTGGTGAAATTCGCCAAACAAATGGCTTAATTGTCATTACAGATAAACCAATAGGCCTCAAAGGGCTAAGTAACATTACAACTTTAAATTAGAAAAAGATTTCTTCAACTTGTTGAACTTTGACCGTTGGATCTAAATTCGACATTCACAAAGAGCTTTGCTGGTCGAAAGCTCTTCGATTTCTTTGCCTAATGTTTGAGCTCTGTCAGCATGGTGTACTCCCACTTCCAGTTCTTTGTCAATTTCATCTTGCTTGACCTGTTGCAGTTCCTCCTTGCGTTTTTTCGCCTGGGAAATTTTCTTTTGGAGCGCAGCTATTTGTTTCTCCCACTTCAGAATGTTTTCGTCACAACTGGCAGCTTCTTTCTTGTTCTTTTCAGAAAGTTCTCCCAGTTCAGTCACTCTATTAGTGGAGGATGCAACGGCATCCCATTCAGCAAGTTGAGTTTCCGACTTGTTTTCTATCTTTTTCGAATAATCTCGTAGTCGGTTGAAGTCTGCTACTACCAGGTCAATTAGTGTCGTTAAGTCCACCACAATGTCAGTTATTTCAGCAGGAACTCCAAAGCATTTACTTGCTTCAGGATTTTCTTAAGGTTGAACTGAGCAGATGAATCATCCTCCAAAAGCTGAAACAGGTCCACGTCAAGGATTTGTTCCCGAATTTGGGCTAGTACAGCATCCATAGATTAGGCACTAGAAACATCCCCTGAGGTGGTCGAACTGCTATGGGAAGAGTCATAGAAGGTGTGACGTGTGCTGAGCACAGCTTTCAAATATTCTAAGGGCCGCTGCACCTTCATGTTCTCAAGTTCTTCGTGAGAGAAGTTGGTCGAAGTAGTATTTGGCGAACATCATGACGTAACTAGTAAAAGTTTGTTGGAGGCTCAGCCCTTCGTCAGTGGGTGTCAGTTGCACCAATCTAGTCCTTTCGACCCTCCTGTCCCTCAAGGCGTCTTCATTCACAGGATTTTTGATAGGGAGAGAGTCTTTAAAAGTGGCATTAAGCCATAATTGCAGAAGCCAAAACGGTCCTCACAAAAGAAGGTTGCCTTTATCCTTGATGGTCTTGAGGGAAGTAACACCTTCACCCAGAGATTTGTAAAGATTTGCTAAGATCATTTCACTCTGGCATAATCGATGCCCAACATGAAGCTGATTTGCCATAGTAATGTAACGTTTGGCTACTTGGAGTGACCTGGAGCAAAACACACATCTCGACAGCCAGAGAGCCAGGAAAGCTACATGTTCCTGATCAGAGACTTCCTTAGTCTCTTTATCATGATAATTGGCAATGTAAGTTGTGAAGGTGGCCTTGTTCGTGTCGAATCTTATAGAATCATCAAATAAAATGTTGGGGTCATAGTCTACCCCTAACGGGCTAAGGCAGTGATGGCAGCTACGTCGAATAGGGTAGGGGTAAACATCCCACAAGGAAGATGGAAATTGTTATAAGTATTATCCCAGAAGTAGAGGGAAGACAGGAGGATATTTAGGCAGTAACCTGGTCCTACTTTCGACAGTTGAATCAAGTCGAAAATACCTATGTTTTTCCAAAAGTCAGCCTTAACTTTTTCAATCTTCGCCAGCCAAGCTAAATAATCAGAGGGGTATTTCGACAAGGGACAAGATCTAAAAATTCTGGCATGGTTCAGATATTCTAAGCTTATGGGTTCTTCAGAGGGTGAGCCTTGGCCATCAACAGTGGATTTCTCATCTATGGCCTTTTCTTTATCAGTTCTAGGTTTAACCCCATTAGCTATGGGTTTATAACGGTGATAAGCTGGAAAAAATTCTTTTACCTTCACTGGATCTAATTTTAAATCAAGCAAAGGCCATAGCATTGCATATGATGTACCAGAAATTAGAACAGGGATAAGTACCTGGGATTGAAAAATGCACCTTTTTTCTTCTTGATTAGGAGGTTCAAGCACATATTGTTGGTTTCCCATTACCTTTGGGCCAAAGATTTTGTGAACAGGTGGTAAATCTTTAGAGTTTTTTGGAGCTTTGTTGGAAGTTATGGGAGCTGCAGAAGATGCCATGTTTGGAGGAAAACAGTTGTAGAGAAACTCAGAGAAGAGGAAGAAACGTTGAAAGGGTTTACTCAAGAGGAATAAGAAGCGTAAAAGGTTGAAAAAGGAGTTTTTTGACTTATTTATGGATGGTAAAAAGAGGTGACTAAAGCAGTTAAGATTTAGAAATCTTTTAATTTGGAGAGATCATGGGGCACGTGGCAGTTGTGAGTGGATGGACTGAAACGGTGGCAGTTGAGTTGGTCGCCCACGATTTATTAGGGATTAGGGTAGTGATGATGAAAATTGTCAGAAACGTGGGTTGAAGAGACGTTTCAGAAAAGTGTAATGATGATCCTAACATCATAGGTGTCCAATCATAGGAACAATCAATTTGGTAAATTACTGAAGGCGTCGAATCATGTTGGCAAAAATGCTTTTCTCATTGATAATCGAAAAGGCATTTATTGGGGGGCAATTTGTAGACTGCTATTTTCAATGACAATGGATTGACTGGAAAACAAAAAGTAGAAGGAGCTGGTCGAAATATTTTCGACTCAAGATTTGATGCTAAATTAAAAGCTAGTCGAAGACGGTTTGGAAACTGGAACAAGTGATGTGAATTTCTCTAAGTAATAAAGTTCATTATTTCGACAATTTGAGTTGGAGAGGTATTTCGTCAGATAGTTTGAAATTCAAAATTGAGAGGGAGATGCAGTTGAAGAAATCAGACGCGTGGGGCATATCCAAGGCAAGGAAGCATGCAAGACGCCATTTGTTACATTTAGGGGAAATAGTTGTTATCGACAATTGTTTGGTTTGTATATAAATAGGTAGTCATAGTATGAAAAAGGGGTGTGCATTTCAAAATTGTACAAGTTATTCAAATTACTCAAAGTAACCGTGTGAGAGAAACAAGTCATTATGGAAAAAATTGTCGAACCCACAGAGACCAATGTCAACCTACTGTAATCTATCGTTACTTTGTAAAGCTAAGGATGATGAATATTTAATTAAGAGGAAACTAGAACTAAACTAAAAATGAACTTAGAAAATATGATAATAAAGAGAGGCCGGAATATGGATTCCGCGTTCCTAAAGGACTTTGTAGAATTCGGGTACTAATTATAACTATAACTTAGTTTCGTAGAATATACCAACTTAAAGACTTCGCCTCACGCTCTCACAGTATTAACTAAAGTCATGTTCCCTAATCCCAAGACTTTGCTCTCGCTCACCCGGTAACTAGGAAATATATTTTGAAAGCCAATAATATCCTAAACGCATCTAAAGCGCTCTCACTGTATTTAGACTTGTTGCCTAATTTTCACTATCCGGTTCGACCCCCACGCTCTCGCAGTGTCGGCTCTAACCTTAATTAATTTCTCACTCTCGTGACAAAATTGTGTTAAATAACCTCTCACTCTCGTGACAAAGTTATTTAAATTAGACTTGGAAATTAAAACCAAAACAGAATTTTAATCATAAGTTCGCACCTATTATTTTCTACCGAGTCCCGCCGGTAACGCGGTCCTCATATGCCGGACTCTAAACTATTTAGCCGAACATAGTGACAGAAACAAATAAACAATTTTGGGTTTTTGAATTAGAAGAAAACATAGCAAGCGGTTTAAAATGATTTAAAGTGATGCTTGAAGAAAAATCGTAAAAGCTTGAAATGATAATAATGGCAGAAAGATAATGCATAAATATAAATGGCAGAAAATAAAAGCGTAAGAGTAAATGAACCTGAAGATAAAACTGGAAATAAAACTGAATTAAATATCTTGAAATAATGACGGCAAGATTGATCCAGGAATTACATAGATTGAAGGCCTAACACTAATGGTGTGGTAGTTCCTCGATGTGAGAAACTACCACTTTTTACACCGGTAATTTCTGCCTAAAACTATGAAATAAATTCAACAGTGCTTTCGCATACTAAAAACTTCTGTCCCGTAAAATGTCAAGAAATCTACTATATATAGAGGGAATTTTCGTTTTGCAACTTCCATGGAGCATAAATGAGTGGTGGAGAAAGTGGGAGTAGTGGGAAGTTGGAGAAGTAGTGGAGAGAATGTAGGAGAAAATGTTGAACGTGACTGAATTGGCCTTCTTTTTCCACGTCTGCGTTCTGAACATAATAACCATCTTTGAGCGTGTGACGGTCGTGATGAGTGCATGACGGTCGTGACAAGCTTTGGGAGCGTGATGGTCGTGGTAGGTGTGTGACGGTCGTCACACACACCACTTTCCATTTTCAGCTCTTTCTCTGTCATTTCTTCCTGTTTTCTTCTCATTTCTTCATGTTTCTCTACTTTGCTCATTTTTAGCTTGGACAATGAAATACCTGCGAAAACACTAGAATACTCGCGGAATAATCGAAACTTAAGCTGAAATAACGTAATTATTAGTTGTAAATCAAGGAAAATATATGATACATTTTCGTGCTATCATGGAGCTTTCTTAAGTCTATACAAGGCTTTATGCAGCTGTATACATTCCTTTCTTCGCCTTGCTTCACAAACCCAACTGGTTAGGCAGCATAAACTTCTTCATCTAAGGGACCATTCAGGAATGAACATTTCACATCCATCTAACACATGTGCCAATTGTTCATGTTTGCTAGACCAACAACCAACCTGATTGTTTCAATCCTAGCGACAGGTGCAAAGATTTCGTCGAAGTCTATTCCTTATTTTTGAGGAAATCCTTTTGCCATAAGTCTCGCCTTGTGTCGAGTTACTTCTCCTTTGGGATTCAGCTTCACCTTGTATAACCATTTCATATTTATTTCTATCTTGTCTTGAGGCAATTTGACAAGTGACCAAGTGTTGTTGACTTTGATGGACTTCAGTTCCTCATTCATTGCTTTCACCCACTTTGAATCTATCAATGCCTCAGTTGTATTGACAGGTTCGATATCTGCATAGAAATTATAGTGTACTAGTTCACCTTTATCATCGACCACATCATCTGATGTAATCACACATTCTTGCAACCTTATAGGCACGTGTCTTGTTCTTTGACGTTTGCTTGTGCTTGCTTGACCTCTGACTTCTTCCAGTCGAACTTCTCTTTCGACTTCACTTGCAGGTTCTTCACATAAGATTCCCAATGAATCTTTCTTGACATTTTCAGTCTAATCCCATTCCTTAAGCTCATATATGATCACATCCTTACTGATCACTACTTGCTTGTTCACTGGGTTGAATAACTTGTATCCTTTGATCGAATGATATCCTATTAGGATCATTTGACTCGACTTGTTTTCTTCTAAGCTGATCTGGCACATATCTATGTGCCATAGATTCAAATACCTTCATATAACTCAAGCTATTCCTGACACCCGACTAACACTTTTATGGTGTAATTCCTTCTATCCTTTTCATCAAACATCTGTTCAAAATAGATGTTGCAGTCGACACAACTTCTCCCCATAACTCTTTGGGTAGATGCTTGTCTTTCAACATACTTCTCACCATATTCATGATGGTTCCATTCTTCCTTTCTGTAGTTCCATTATGTTGTGGAGTGTAAGGTGGCACCACCTTATGCACAATCCCTTCTTTTTCACAAAATGTGTCAAAGTCTTTTGACACATACTCTCCACCACCATCAATCCTCAGAATCTTGAGCTTTCGAACACTTTGTCTTTTGACCATAGATTTAAACTTGGCAAATACCTGGATCCCTTCACTTTTCTTCTTGATCAGTTAAGTCCAAAATTTTCTACTGAAATAATCTCTGAATGTGACAAAGTATCGGTTACCTCCAATTGAATCCACCTGGATAGTGATGCGTGGTTTTCGCAAGTATACGAAACGCGCCAGAGTAATACAAAAGATTATCGATCCCACAGAGACCAATCGTCAATCTATCGATTCCTATAGTTACGGTGTTTATCTAAGGCAAGTAGATTCAGGGATTTATAAGTGCACAGTAAAAGTAAAGTACGAAGATATAAAAACTCAAATGAAAACAACAGGCTCGAATGTAATTCACACGGTCAAATAGCCTTCCAATGCATGTAACAGAACTACTTATGGGCAATGTTTTCTACTTTATGAAAAGAACTAATTTAATGGGAACTGCCGCTTTTGCGTGTTCAGAACCGAGTTTAACCTTTAAACAAACCCTCTTATTGTCACTTATAAAAAGGCGCGCATTGCGTTAAAGTGAAAAACCTATTTTTAAGAAATATAGTACCTTGACTAAGTTGAAAAAGTATTTTGATCTGAGACTTTTAAACAAAAGAGGTTCATACGAACCGGATTTTAAACCTATAAACGCGTCCGAAAATAGTTCCAAAATCGTTTTTCTAAAGTATTAAAAATTCCTACTTAACTGTACAAAGCGTTGTCGCTTCCTTTGTACAGTTAAGACTAACCAAGTTTATCTAAAGGTTGGACGGCTTCCGATCTTACCCAACAGAAATTAAGTGCAGAAAACTCGTGTTAAAAACCAAAATAGCCCCTAAGTTTTCTATCGATGCAATATGCGAAATGATACTTAAACCGTGATCCTTACATTCTAACCTTTAAGGTTTAGCCAGACATGGAAATGTAAATAGACATATTTAATTTTATCACGTCAAGTAAAGTCTTTTTGAAATAAAAGGGTTTCGAAAGTAAATAATGCAAATAAAGTAAAGCGGGTGCGAGAAATAAATAAAGTAAAGCGGGTGCAAGAAATAAATAAAGTAAAGCGATTAAATAAAGTAAAGCGATTAATTCATAAATAGAAACCTGCTCCAATCGGAGGCTTTAACTCTGAAAACAACTGGAAAATAACTGGAAAAGGAAATGGCGGCAGGATTAACTTCCACCAAGTGCTCCAAACTCGATTACAGACTCGATCACACAACTGTGATAACTTCCCGATGTGAGAAGATTATCACTTACAAAAGACTTGATTATTTATGCCTAAGGTGTTTGCAACTAAGTTTGGATGGTTTGAAATGAACAAGAGGCCTTCTATTTATAGACCAAGGAAAAGGCATGAAAGGACAAGGATGCCCTCCAACTTCTTTTGGGAGGGAAAAACCTCGTCAAAGGTGGCGCCCGCCACCCCCCTATGGCGCCCGCCATGTGAACTGGGGAAGAAGGTGGTGGGAGACATGGCAGTTGTCAGCGGTTGGGTCCTTTTCAACTTGTGGCCTACCCCCTGGTGCCCGCCATGCTGGGTGCCACATGTGCAATTCCTTCAAAAGTTGGCTTTTTGCTCGATTTCCTTCATTTCTTCGTGGATGGCTCCAGAAACACCTAGAATCTGAAAACAAGACAAAATACAAGCATAATACAAGAAAATGATAATAAAAATCCTAAGAAGCATGTGCAATTCGAGTCAAAAACACGGTGTAATTCGGTGTTATCAAATTCTCCCACACTTAAACCTTTGCTTGTCCTCAAGCAAAACACTCTAAGGCTCGTGACAGAAAGAAGTGAAATCAACGAATGATTCGGGCTAAAAGGGCGTCTAAGTTTAAATCAGGATGAAGAGATAGGTACCAACTAGATGAAACAAGGATATCGTAATCACGCTTTTCCGCAGACACGGACATAAGCTTCGTTCCTATGCAAATCAATCTATACTACCCCACTGTACCTAGGTCTACCTTATGCACTTCTTGGGTCCTTTTCATTCCGGTACAATCACATTAAGCCTGTTATCCGTACATACTCATAGTAGAGTGACTGGTTAGTGATTCTGATCTCAAACACAGGGGCTCTGGTACACAACTAGTGTAACCCGTTTTATTGACCCTATTGTAGTTGTGGGGGATCGGATCGTAACCTGCCCTACCAAGTCCAGCACCAGACACCTCTTAACCAACTAACAATGGGTAACTTTTTGCTCTTTTTTTTTTATTCCCCTTTTTTTTTCAAATTTTTACAACTTTTTGAGTTAAGTGTCCTTGTGAGGGTCACCTATCCCGAGTTGCATTTTCTATAGAGCACAACATACAGATCATTCACTTATATTCATTGGTCCCCTACCTAGAGCATGCTTAGGCCGGAGCCGACTGCTGGGATAAACTACTAAGGACCTACTAAAAAGGAAATTAAGGCCATGGTATATGGGTATCGGGGCCGATTTTATACTCACGAAGTCTACGGTGTAAAAATGATACCGACGTTACAAAAAGATTTCCCAAGTCATCCGCATCCTAGCTCGAACCTGTCTTAAAGCCCAAATTTTTCAAAAATGATTCACTTTTCTTTTGTCAAAATTTTTTTTGGTATGGCTAAAGAAATGGGGAAATAAGGATACACTATACAGATGACTCGTCAAGCACATGATATTCTAAAAATAAACAAAAATAAGATAAACAAACTAGAAAGTAGTAAAAATAAAAGGAAATAAAGTTGCGAGAAAACAAATAAAATCTCCTCCCACACTTAAATCGAACATTGTCCCCAATGTTTCGAAATAAGGTAGAGAAGAAGTAACCTGGTGAGTCTACGGCATGCTACTGGTGCTCCCGTCACCGTGCGGTGAGCGCCTAGGGTACCAGGATCTGCTGCGGCGACAATTGCTCTGAGAAGCGGCGAACACGTCGAATCTGGTGTTCAGGGCAGCCTGAGATTGCATGATGGTCTGGATGGAACGGTTTGTTTGCTGCTGTGACTCTTGTATAAAGTTTATGTTGTTGGTAAGTTGCTGCTGGATAGTAGCACGTAAGCCGTCACGCCTCTCTTCTCGAGCCAGCTGGTCACGCCACATCTGCTCAGTGATATAGAAGCCAGGAACGGTACATGCAGATGGGTGAGAAGAAGATGGTGCGGTGTGTGTAGGTGATACATGGGGTGACATAGGATGATCAGGAGACTGCTCATGATGGTCAAACTCGTCGTCAGTCTCGTGTCCATCCCCAGCAGGCACATTAGGAAGAACTGGACCCGTAAAAGGTGGAGCGTCTAAGTCGTAGGTCCAGTTCCTCTCCACTCGTACATCAGTACATCTAGTGCAGGGTAACACAACAGATGGGATAGCTACACCATGAACCATAAGTTCATAGCCCCCCTCTCTCCTAGTTTTGCACAATTTCATGTCTTTCAGAAATTTCAAATTGATTGTGCGAGGAGGGAGAGATGCTAAGGTGGCTAACTCAACGTCAAGGTTGAGAGCCCTAGCAATAGACGTGATCAGTCCTCCGAAGGCAATGGGTCCTGTACTCTTTACAATAGCAGTCATATGGGTAATCATAAAAGGAACGAAATTAATTCACCTATTTGTGAGGCACCCTTGCAAAAATAAGAGTTCTCTAGCATTTACCTTGTTTGGATTCGCCCGGGCAAAAATAGTACATGCCAACATATACCGAAAAACACGGATGGCCGGGTTATGGATCCTTGAGGCAAGGATTCCTTCAAAAGAAGTGGCTGTATGATTTGACAGCCTGTTCTAGAAGGAGAATGCCTCAACAAACCATTCGGAATCCAAAGGTGCTTCACAAATAGCGCCATTTCCAAAAGGTGCTCCTAAACGCCCTACTAGTTCGTTGGTAGTGAATTCATATTCAACATTAAACATACGGAATTTCTCTGTACCAACTGTGCTAGCAGTATTAGGGCTAACAGTGTAAATTAGGGAACTCAAGAATTCCCGAGTCAATCGCTCGAAAGTCGGTTCTTGTCTAGCAAATACATCATGCATTCCTAACATATCTAGAAAATAAAAAATGCTATGATAAATTCTAAGGGAGTAAAGACAATCGATGTCTACATACCGGGTCGAGATTATGGCTCGTTCTTGCAACTTCTCGGGAAGTTTCTGCTGCCTCTCCCCGGGCTTTCCTTGTCGGAGGGTGTAACCGTCGTACTCCATGGATGAAAATTTTTCTTTTTGAGGTTGAAGATGATGGAAATGGGTTTTATGGATAAATGGAGAAAAATGGAGGATTTAGGGATTTTTATGGATGGTTTTGAAAATGGGGTTTAGAAATGTTAATGGGATGGTGAGTGGTGTGGAAAGTTATGAACTTTTTGGAGGTTGAGGGAATTTTTTGGAAGTTCAAAAATGGAGATTTTGGAGGTTTTGGATGAGAAAATGGTGGTTGGGGTGGTTCTGCCCCGCATATAGAACCAGACCCCATGGCGGGCGCCATGGTCTATATGGCGGGCGCCACACGAATAAATATTCTGGGCCGGCTTTTGCTTGGTCCTTTTGGGCTTCTTACCTCCTTTTTTATTTTGGTGGTGCTACTAGCACTATCATCTCCCCTTTTTGGCACTTGCATTATTTTTGTTAGGAAAATAAAATACTTATACAATATTATAATTAATTAAGTAAAATAAAAATAGAATAATGAGAAAAGGAAATAAACATGCATAAATATATGTAAGTATTGGAGTACATACTCCCTCCGTCCCAAAATATAAGAGAAAAAGTCAAAATCACACTTATTAAGAAAAGTTAAATCATAATAATTTGACTAAGATTTTGTTGTAATAAATTGTTTTGAAAGATGTAAATACAATTCTGATTGGTTGTTGGTTATAGAAAAGATGAGAGAGAAATCAAATTAAATGCAATTTGCATTTAATTTTACCTTGAAAAAGATGAAAGTTGATTTTTTTCTCTTATATTTTGGGACAAGAAAAATACATTTTTTTTCTCTTATATTTTGGGACGGAGGGAGTAATGAACAACGTGAAAACCAAATACGAATAATGTAAAAACATATATATATGTGTCTGGGAATGAAAATGCGTAAACATGGTAAATATAGCAATAATAGTAATAAGAGAGTAATATCATCACGGGGCTGGAGGCTCCTCTGCCTGGTCGGAACCACGAACTACTGCCAATTCTCTGCGAAGATCCGCAATCTCCTGATATAAACAGTCTGCCTCGGTCGCATGGATCAGATCAGATACCTGGACCTGCAAAGTGAGATCTGCGACCTCCTGTCTGAGTCTAGCTGTCTCCATACAAAACTCAGCAATCTGCGTCTGTAAGTCAGGCCTCTGCAAAGAATGATTATTAGATAGTACAGTAATCCTGGGAGATGGTAGTGTAGGATGGTACTCTGGCACTGGGGGAGTTCTGGGCTCATCAACAGTCTCACCAAAGCCCTCTAATGCATAACTCCAATTGGCCTGGTCATGCACACTGGTCATCATGGGATCAGGCAGGGTGAAGAAATGTATAGTCTCATTATCGATCAGTAGCTTGAACTGGTCGGGATGGAAGGAATCTCTCCTCATCAACCCGCGGTCCAAACAGAAATCGATGTCCAATGTGGTGTACCCGCAATAAGGGGTCAGATGAAGTAGCTTGCTCGTAAGCCCTAAAGCAATAGCAATATGTGTAACTATCCCTTCTACATGAATAATCCCCTCAGAAGATCTAGCTGCACCCTCAAGGCTGTCAAGCAGAAAACTCCAACAGGCAACTGGACGCGACTGATTAGCACAAAAAAGGAAGAAAATCTCTTCCTCACTAACATGGATGTCAAGATCGGCTCTCCCTAGGGAGGTGTGTGCTAGGATCATTTGGAAGTATCTCATAGCAGGATTATGAATGATAGGGGATAACTGGGTAATAGGATCAGGACCCCCTCCACCTGTGATGTCGCTCCAGAATTTGTCGATGTCTCGACTCATAAAATATCCCATAGGCAACTCTGAAATAGCATCAGGAGTGGTCTGGAAGCCTAACAAATCACCGAACCCCTTCTGGGTGAAGCCATACTCTGTCCCGAATAACCTGAAAGTAACACGCCTGACCTGATCAACCCACGACTCATATCTGAACGAATTGAGGAACTCCAGGGTGAGATTTCTGTAGGTTGGGTACATCTCATCAGCGTACTCGTCCCACTGGAGTTGGCTACAAAGAAACTGTATACTGGGCTCAATACCCAAAGCATCCATGCAGGCCGAATCAGGATAACGTGTAGGTGCCATAGGGCGCTGATAGAGGACTAGGTAGCGCTGCCTCTGAGCATCGTTTCTGAAGGTAACATGCATGTCATCGAAGGTCTGCATCCTGAAAAGCAAGGTTAGAGAAAAAGACCTGAAAAACATACATATTAGAAAAGGTCAGTTTATACAGGTAAACAGAATATAAGACATAAAAAGTAAATAAAAGGAAAAGAAAAGAAAAAAAAAGTAAAAATAAAACCGTGGGTTGCCTCCCATGCAACGCTTGTTTAACGTCGTTAGCTTGACGAGGAGAACTCATGTATCTGAGGTGGGCATTGGTGGATCAATCAGGGTGTGGCTGGAGTAGTCAATAGGAATATCGCCTCCTTCGTAATGTTTTAACCTTTGTCCATTTACAATGAATGGACTACAAGAGTTATTCTTGATCTTAACTGCTCCAGATTTTAGGACCTTAGAGACTTCAAAAGGACCTGTCCATCTTGAACGAAGTTTTCCAGGGAAAAGCCGCAACCTGGAATTAAAGAGGAGAACTGGATCGCCTATATTGAAATCTTTTTTTATAATTCTTTTATCGTGCCATGCTTTGGTTCTTTCTTTGTATATAATGGCATTCTCATAGGCAGATTGACAGAGTTCTTCTAACTTATGAATGTCGAGGATACGTTTTTCACCAGCAGCTAGATAATCTAAATTCAAGGTTTTAATTGCCCAATAGGTTTTGCGTTCTAACTCGAAGGGTAGGTGACAGGATTTTCCATAGACTAACTGATAAGGGGTCGTTCCGATAGGGGTTTTAAAGGCAGTTCTATAGGCCCATAGTGCTTCTTGTAGCTTCTGAGACCAATCCTTTCTGGATATAGAAACAGTTTTTTCTAGGATTTGTTTTATCTCCCTATTAGACACTTCCACTTGGCCACTAGTCTGTGGATGGTAAGGTGTTGCTACTCTATGCTTAACTCCATATTTACTTAACAGTTTGTCAAAAATCCTTGATATGAAGTGCGATCCACCATCGCTTATAACAAGACGGGGTACTCCAAATCTAGGGAATATATAGTTCCTAAACAGCTTAATCACCACTCGTGTGTCGTTTGTGGGTGAGGCTATGGCTTCAATCCATTTAGACACGTAGTCAACAGCTACTAAGATATATTTATTTCCTAATGAGGACGGAAATGGTCCCATAAAATCGATACCCCAAACATCAAAGAGCTCTACTTCCTGAATATTCCTTAAGGGCATTTCGTCACGTCTCGAGATGTTTCCAGTGCGCTGGCACCGGTCACATTTAACTATATAAGCATGAATATCACGCCAAATCGTGGGCCAGAAAAGGCCAGCTTGAAGAATTTTAGCGTGCGTCTTAGAAGTGCTAGCATGTCCTCCGTAGGGTGCAGAGTGATAATGTTCTATAATATTTCTTACTTCCTCTTCTGGAACACAACGACGAAAGATTCCGTCTGTACCTCTCTTGAAAAGAAGTGGTTCATCCCAATAGAAATTTCTTACATCGCTAAAGAACTTCTTCTTCTGCTGATAGTTAAGGTCAGGGGGCATAATATCAGCGGCTAAGTAGTTGACAAAATCTGCGTACCATGGTACACTACTTATTGCTAAGGAATTTCCAGGGTTCTTATAAGGATCTAGGTCATTTTCTTCAATGGCATCTATTTTAGCTATTAACCTGTCGTAGGCAAAATCGTCATTTATAGGCACTAAGTCTGGTTTTAGGTACTCAAGTCTAGAAAGGTGATCGGCAACTACATTCTCCGTTCCTTTCTTATCTCGAATGTCCAGATCAAACTCTTGTAACAAAAGGATCCATCGAAGTAACCTAGGTTTGGCGTCTTTCTTGCTTAGTAAGTAACGAATAACAGCGTGGTCAGTGTGAACTATGATTTTAGCTCCTACCAGATAGGATCGAAATTTGTCTATAGCAAAAACTACAGCTAAGAGTTCCTTTTCAGTTGTTGTGTAGTTAAGCTGAGCAACATCTAGGGTTCTACTAGCATAATAGATTACATGCAATTTCTTATCTTTTCTTTGACCTAGAACAGCTCCTACGGCATAATCACTAGCGTCGCACATGATCTCGAAAGGTTCGGTCCAATCTGGGGGTTGCATAATGGGTGCTGAAATTAACGCTTGCTTCAAGAGGTTAAATGCTTCAATGCATTTCTCATCAAATTTAAATTCAACATCTTTCATCAGAAGGCCGGTTAAAGGTTTGGTTATTTTAGAGAAATCCTTGATAAAACGCCGATAGAAACCAGCATGTCCAAGGAAACTTCGGACTTCTCTAATGGTCTTAGGTGGGTTTAGGTTTTCTATGACTTCTATTTTAGCTCTATCCACTTCGATACCCTTTTCAGAGACTATGTGCCCTACAACTATACCTTCGGTAACCATAAAGTGACATTTCTCCCAGTTTAGCACTAGGTTTACGTCCGCACATCTTTTCAGGATTTTCTCAAGGTTAACAAGACAGTTTTTAAAATCAAATCCGCATACCGAGAAATCATCCATGAATAGCTCCATGATTCCATCAAGGTAGTCAGCGAAGATTGACATCATGCAGCGCTGAAAAGTAGCTGGAGCTTTACAAAGGCCGAATGGCATTCGTCTATAGGCAAAGGTTCCGTAAGGGCATGTGAAGGTTGTTTTTTCTTGATTTTCTGGGTGAATGGGAATTTGGAAGAATCCCGAATATCCATCTAGATAGCAAAAGTAAGAGTATCTCCCTAGACGCTCCAACATTTGGTCTATGAATGGTAAAGGGAAATGATCCTTCCTAGTTGCTTTGTTTAACTTCCTGTAATCTATACACATACGCCATCCTCCTTCTATCCGTTTTGTTACATGTTCGCCTTTCTCGTTTTGCACGACTGTGATGCCTCCCTTTTTAGGTACTACATGCACAGGGCTCACCCACTTACTGTCTGAGATCTGATAGATTATACCTGCTTCTAGCAACTTAAGAACCTCTTTCTTAACAACATCACTCATTATAGGGTTTATTCTTCTCTGATGCTCTATGGAGGGTATTGAATCTTCCTCGAGTAATATCCGGTGCATACACACGGATGGGCTTACACCTTTTAGGTCAGAGATATTATATCCTAAGGCTGAGGGATATTTTCGCAAAACATCTAAGAGTTGGTTTGTTTCTTCTTGGCCCAAGGTAGCACTGACTATAACCGGGCGGTTCATTTCCTCGTCCAAAAACTCATATCTTAGATTCTTGGGTAATTCTTTGAGTTCTAAAGTTGGTTTGTTGGAGCATGGTATTGGATCAGGGGTAAGGGATAAACATTCGTGAAGGTTATCATCGATGTAGGGTTCTATAAATCCATCATCTTCCCTAATAAGGGTTGAAGGAAATTTAATTGTTTCTATAGGTTCTTCTAGTTCCCTAATGCATTCATCAATGACGTCTATGGAATAACACGCGTCTCCCAATACTGGTGCCATGAGAAACTTTGACAAAATGAATTCTATCTTCTTATCACCTACTTCAAAAGTCAACTTTCCTTTCTTAACATCTATTATGGCTCCTGCGGTTGATAAGAATGGTCTACCTAGGAGGATCGAGATGTCGTCATCTTCTTTAATGTCCATGACAACGAAATCAGTAGGGATAAACAACTGACCAATCCTAACAGGGACGTCTTCTAATATGCCTACTAGATATTTGACAGATCTATCGGCTAATTGAAGAGACATCTTAGTAGGTTGTAATTCTCCAAGTTTTAACCTTTCACAAACTGCTAGAGGCATTAAGCTCACACTAGCTCCTAAGTCCAGGAAAGCTTTATCGATGACATGACTTCCCAAAATACAAGGTATGGAGAAATTTCAAGGATCTTTCTCCATTTTAGCAAGTTTATTTTCGGAAATGGAATTGCATTCCAAAGGTTTTGGATCGTCAAGTCTACGTTTGTTGGTAAGGATGTCTTTTAGGAACTTTGCATAAGACGGTATTTGGGTGATGGCTTCTGTGAAAGGGATTTCCACATGAAGTTTCTCTATGACTTTAAGGAATTTCTGGTATTGGTTATTGATCTTGGTTTGTTTAAGTCTTTGTGGATATGGTATCGGAGGTTTGTATGGTGGGGGTTGTTCGTAAATTTTGTCTATAGCTTCTCCTTGATCTTTCTGCTTTTCAGATTCCACTGGTTCCTCTACCTCGTCCATGGGCACAATGCTTTTCTTAGAAGTTTTGGGTTCATTCAATGCCGGGTTAACTGGTCCATCGTAAGCGGTCCCACTTCATAAGGTAACTGCATTGGCTTGACCTCGGGGGTTTTGTTGGGTTTGTCCATGAAACTGTCCTCCGGGTGTGGTTTCGGGAGCTTGTTTTAGAGCTACCTGAGATCTGGGTTTCAAGCATCTTATTGTGGGTAACTATTTGGTCTACCTTAGTTCCTAACTGGGTAATCATTTCATTAACATGAATTTTTTGGTTTAGGAATTCTTTGTTTTGCTGGGTCTGAGCTGAGATGAAATTTTCCATGATTTTCTCAAGGTTCGGCTTAGGTGGCACAACTTGCATAGGTTGGTTTTGTCTCTGGGCTTGAAAACCGGGCGGTCTCGGAGGTGCAGGGTTTTGGATAGGGTTATTGTTCTTGTAGGAAAAGTTTGGGTGATTCTTCCATCCAGGATTATAAGTGTTTGAAAATGGGTTCCCTTGGGCATAATTGACCTGGTCTGATTTAGTTTCATTCAACAGATTACATTCTGCTGATTGGTGTCCTTTGGTTCCACATAATTCGCATTCTGAAGAAACTGCTAATGCAGTGGCTGGGTTTGCGTACATATGTTCGACTTTAAGGGCCAAAGCGTCCATTTTGGCTTGCATCATGTCTATAAAACTTATCTCATGTATTCCTCCTTGGGCTTCCTTCTTCTCCATCGTCGCTCGTTCTATTCCCCATTGACAATGGTTTTGAGCCATATCTTCGATGAGAGCACAAGCTTCAGGGTAAGGTTTATTCATCAGAGCGCCACCAGCGGCGGCGTTGATGGTCATCTTAGTGTTATAATGAAGTCCATTATAGAAGGTATGAATAATTAGCCATGATTCTAGGCCATGATGTGGACATATTCTTAATAGGTCTTTATATCTCTCCCAAGCTTCAAAGAGTGATTCACCTTGGTTTTGCGTGAATCTGGTTATTTGGTTTCTAAAAATGGCAGTTTTACTTGGGGGAAAATATCTAGCAAGGAAAACTCTCCTAAGGTCTTCCCAAGTTGTTATAGAGTTGGCTGGAAGGGAATCTATCCATGTAAGGGCTTTGTCTCTAAGGGAGAAAGGAAATAGTCTTAGACGAATCGCCTCAGAGCTAGCATCATTGGTTTTAAAAGTGTCTACTAATTAATTGGATAAAGACTTTTAGATGTTGATTTGGGTTCTCAGATGGGAGACCCGCGAATTGGTTTTGTTGCACTAATTGTAATAGGGAGGGTTTCAGTTCGAAATTGTTAGCAGGAATATTAGGGTTAACTATACTAGAATTGGGTTCGTCATCGGATGGTTGAGCGAAATCCTTAAGGGGTCTTTGGTTACGTTCCTCGGCCATATTTTTCTTAATTCTACGAAGTAAGAGACGTACGCGAGCGTAACGTTCAGGTTCCGCTAAAGGATCTATAAGACTACCGGTGTTGCGAGTTCTTCGCATTGACCAGTAGGTAAAAGCTTAGTCTAGACGGTGTAACAATAGTGTACGACATTTGACGAAATTGGTCCCCGGCAATGGCGCCAAAAACTTGATGCGTGGTTTTCGCAAGTATACGAAACGCGTCAGAGTAATACAAAATATTATCGATCCCACAGAGACCAATCGTCAATCTATCGATTCCTATAGTTACGGTGTTTATCTAAGGCAAGTAGATTCAGGGATTTATAAGTGCACAGTAAAAGTAAAGTACGAAGATATAAAAACTCAAATGAAAACAACAGGCTCGAATGTAATTCACACGGTCAAACAGCCTTCCAATGCATGTAACAGAACTACTTATGGGCAATGTTTTCTACTTTATGAAAAGAACTAATTTAACGGGAACTGCCGCTTTCGCGTGTTCAGAACCGAGTTTAACCTTTAAACAAACCCTCTTATTGTCACTTATAAAAAGGCGTGCATTGCGTTTAAGTGAAAAACCTATTTTTAAGAAATATAGTGCCTTGACTAAGTTGAAAAGTATTTTGATCTGAGACTTTTAAACAAAAGAAGTTCATACGAACCGGATTTTAAACCTATAAACACGTTCGAAAATAGTTCCAAAATCATTTTTCTAAAGTATTAAAAATTCCTACTTAACTGTACAAAGCGCTGTCGCTTCCTTTGTACAGTTAAGACTAACCAAGTTTATCTAAAGGTTGGACGACTTCCGATCTTACCCAACAGAAATTAAGTGCGAAAAACTCATGTTAAAAACCAAAATAGCCCCTAAGTGTTTCTATCGATGCAATATGCGAAATGATACTTAAACCGTGATCCTTACATTCTAACCTTTAAGATTTAGCCAGACATGGAAATGTAAACAGACATATTTAATTTTATCATGTCAAGTAAAGTCTTTTTGAAATAAAAGGGTTTCGAAAGTAAATAATGCAAATAAAGTAAAGCGGGTGCGAGAAATAAATAAAGTAAAGCGGGTGCGAGAAATAAATAAAGTAAAGCGGGTGCAAGAAATAAATAAAGTAAAGCGATTAATTCATAAATAGAAACCTGCTCCAATCGGAGGCTTTAACTCTGAAAACAACTGGAAAATAACTGGAAAAGGAAATGGCGGCAGGATTAACTTCCACCAAGTGCTCCAAACTCGATTACAGACTCGATCACACAACTGTGATAACTTCCCGATGTGAGAAGATTATCACTTACAAAAGACTTGATTATTTATGCCTAAGGTGTGTGCAACTAAGTTTAGATGGTTTGAAATGAACAAGAGGCCTTCTATTTATAGACCAAGGAAAAGGCATGAAAGGACAAGGATGCCCTCCAACTTCTTTTGGGAGGGAAAAAACTCGTCAAAGGTGGCGCTCGCCACCCCCTATGGCGCCCGCCATGTGAACTGGGCAAGAAGGTGGTGGGAGAGTGGCAGTTGTCAGCGGTTGGGTCCTTTTCAACTTGTGGCCTACCCCCTGGCGCCCGCCATGCTGGGTGCCACATGTGCAATTCCTTCAAAAGTTGGCTTATTGCTCGATTTCCTTCATTTCTTCGTGGATGGCTCCGGAAACACCTAGAATCTGAAAACAAGACAAAATACAAGCATAATACAAGAAAATGATAATAAAAATCCTAAGAAGCATGTGCAATTCGAGTCAAAAACACGGTGTAATTCGGTGTTATCAGATAGGTCCACACACATTAGAGTATATGACTTCAAGAACTACTTTCAACATGCTTTCTGCGTCCTTGTTGAAGCTGTTCTTGTGCTGCTTTTCCTGCACACATTCTTCACACACTTCATTTGGAATGTCTTTTTCTGGTAACATTGAAATCATATTTCTTCTCTTTAGATCTCTGATGTCTTTGAAGTTGAGATGGAAAAGTTTATAGTGCCATATCCATTCATCCCTGCTAGCTGCAGTTGCAAGTCACTTGTGCACCATCACATTAAGTTTAATCCTGAAGGTTCTATTATGAGACATAGGTGCCTTCAAGATTAACCTTCCTCCTGAGTCGAGAACTCACATCATCATGTCTTTAATTGATGCTTTGTAGTTCTTTTCTACCAACTATCGTATGCTGAGAAAATTGCTTTTCATGCATGGTATGTACAATACATTGGAAATTACTGACCTCTCGCCATCTTTCCTCATAATCAGAACATCACCAATACCTTCAGCTGATAGAGTATTGTCATTTTTCAAATTTCACCATGTTCTTCAGTGAGGGTTTTATGTTGACAAAATAATCTTTCCTACCAGTCATGTTTAAAGAGCATCTTGAGTCCAAGTACCATTGGCCCTAGAATCTTTCTTCACCTTTCGTTGTGACCATCAGCAACATCTCTTCTTCTTCATGATTTTCCAGCTTTGCATCATTATCTTGGTTCTTTTGTTTTTTCAGGACAATCACTAGAGTAGTGACCGTACTTCTGATAATTGAAACACTGAATGTGACTTTTGTCAGGTTTTCAACCCTACCTCTTCCTCTCCCTCCAGCACCACCTATTTGGTTGCTTTGGTATGAGGACTTTATTTGATTTGACCAGCCTCCTTCTTGCCCACTTTGACCAATTGAATTGTTGTAGCCTCATTTACCTTTGCTATCGTGCCACATCCCATTTCCTTTCTTTTCCCTTGCTAATTTTTCATGAAAAGTCACATCACTTTTCGACTTGCTTGCAGCTCTTTCAACCATTCTGTGTTCATGAGATTCAAACGTCCCTTGAAGCTCTTCCTTTGTCAATGTTGGCAAATCTTCTTACTCTTCTATGGCTACGACCATGTGGTCAAACTTTGGAGCCAATGACCTCAAGATCTTTGCAACAACTGATCTTGATGTGAACATTTCTCCACATACCTTGATTTAATTCACCAGTTTTGTAACCCTAGTGAAAAAATCTATTATCCTTTCATTGTCTTCCATCTGAAGCAATTCATACGTCCTTTTGTGAGTTTGTAACCTCACCTCTTTCACTCTCTCTGCGCCTCTAAACGATTTCTCCAAGATTTCCCATGCTTCTTTCGATGATTTTACATCACTGACCTTTTCGAAATTGTTTGGATCAACACATTGATGAATTATAAGAGAGCTTTATAATCTTTCTTCTTCAATTCTTTGTATGCAACCTTTTCTTGATCTGACGCATTTACTGCAAGTGGTATTACTCCTTCCTTCACATGATTTCAAATATATCGACAACAAAAACTACCTTCTTATGTTTACACAAATTCTCATAATTCTGACACTTCGGAATTGGGAGACTCGTCGTAAAATGTCCATTCGGATGATTCATCGCCATTGCCATTGTGTTTTGCTTCCCATAAATCGCTCAGCTAGTGCTCTAGATACCAAATGTTAGAATTAAATCCAAGACTTTGGGTAATTCCGAATCAATCTTGATGAATAAGATTCAATCACACTGATCGAATTCCCTCTTATTCTTCACTCTTCACTCGAGTGAATCAACCAAGCTTGGTTACAAGATTGTATTGCTGCACAATGGTGATGAAAACAAGAAAAGAAAATTGAATTGGGAAGAAGAAGAAGTTTAAGGTTTTCACAAAATATGGAAAAAGAGGAATTTCTGCAGAGTAACTCTCTGCTCTCAAAACTGCAATTCTATTCAAGTGAATCACTTTACAATGATAGGGGTTACTCCTTATATATAGATTTAGCTTTCTTGCTCTGTAAGAAAATCCTAAAAACAAAAAGCCCAAAATACATAATTTTGCTAACACTACAAAATTAGGTTTAAGACAAAGTCCCTGTCGAGGCTAGCTCCTCGACACTTCGACAACAAGATAATTTCGACACACACATTAGGCTATTCGACAACTTCCTTGGCATTGTCGAGCAATCTGCTTTGACACAAGGAATTATAATTCAATAAAGGAATGGTAGAAGTAGTGCATTTAGAGGAGTGAACTTTTAACGAATCGAGCTTGAGCTTAAAAAAAAGTTCGTGTCAAACTCGAACCGAGATTTGAGCTGAACCAATTCTTAACGAGTCGAGCCGAGTTAAGGCGAGTTCGACTCAACTCGACTCATTTTCAGCCCTAGTGAGGCTTTTAGGCTCAAAGTGGTTATGGATTCTCAAGGACCTTTAAGAATCGATATTCTCTCAAGCTCAAAGGTCTCAATATCACCTTCTGAGACATATTCTGATGATCTTTTTGGCGAATGGCTAGAAGAGGTTAAACGTTTGGTTGGAGAATGAGGTGGAGTTGACGGTTCTCTACTAAGTAACAAGGACAATGATGGCTCTAGAGATAAGTCAATGACAAATTTTGATCTAGTTGTTTATGAAAAGTTAAAAAGAGAGCCTAGTACCAACGAATGTCTGGTGGAGGAGAGTGGTGGGAAGGAAAAAATAAAGTTGAAAGGTCAAATCCTAGTGTGGCGCGCGTAGATAATTTAACTAGTATTCATATATGCTTAGAAAAATGTGATATCCAAAAGAAGTGTGCCAGCTGTTGGAAGGGTGATGAAAGAGAAACATCGTCGAATGAATAGAGCTCTAGAAGTTTGGAGCTTTCTAACATGGATATCAGCAGGTCCTACAATTTGGGCCTATTAGGTGAGATGGGACGTCAATCAGTCATTAATGGGCTTGTCGATTCTCCTAGTAGGGATGCTTAACCCACACGCTCCTCTCAAATAATGTTATAAGGTAGATGTCATCTAAATGGGTCTTCAGAGTTATCCAAGTCAAAAGAAGTGGTTAACCCAGCTTACTTCTCCTCTTTACTTCATCTTAAATCTATCAAACAAAAATATCAAATTTTGTCAACTCATTTTCTTCCTTCAAAAGCGTCCATGGAGAGATTTTCAAGAGGATCGACTTTATGTTGTGATTCTACTTCTGATTCGGATGTCGTTTAGGGAAATAGAATATTTTGGGCAAAGTGGGAAAAAGAAGTGGCAACTAGGGTTTGGAAGAATGTTGTGGATCTAGGCATAAAAGGTGAGGAAAAAGATAATGTGTATGTAGTTGTAGGTCTCATTATAATATGGTCAGAAAACACTTTTGAGATTGACTTCAGTTTCACATGAGAATTCACGGGGATTGATTTGACTTGGAAGGGATTATCTTACTTTTTCGTAAACATGTATTCTTCTTGTTACTTCAAAAAAAAAAGGAAGATGTGGCTTGAATTAAGAAAGATTAAAATTAAATTCTCATATGAAAAATGTTGTTTATCTACTGATTTTAATGCCATCAAGAGGGATTCAGAAAGGAAGGTTCCAATGTTCAAATCAATAGAAATAAAATCTCCGAGTTTAGTGAATTCATAAGTAGCATGGATCTGGTAGACATTCCTTCAATTGGAAGCAAGTTTACATAGTTTAATAGAGATGGGAGTGCCACAAGTAGGTTAGATATGTTTCTTCTATCAAAAGGAATCATTTATAATTGGGGGTTAAAAGGGAAATATGTTGTTAATGGGTAAGTTTCGGATCACCATCAAATTTGGATTAGAGCTAATTGAACCAATTGGGGCCCAAGCCCTTTAAGGTGTTCAATTATTGGTTTGAGCATTTTGAGTTTATTTCTATTATGGAAAATACTTGGAATTCAACAATGGTTCAAGGTAAGAGTGCCTTTGTGTTTAAAGAAAAGCTTAAATATCCGAAAGTAAGTTTGAGAACTTGGATATATGAGGTTTTTGGGAAAGTGGATTTAGGAGTAGAATATGCTATCAAGGATCTGAATGCTCTTGATCAAATTGTGGAAAATGATATGGTGCAGTGTATATCAGATGTAGAAGGTAAAATAGAAAATGCTCACAATAGGGTATGATAGAATTTACGTTGTTGCGGTGAGAATCAGATAACAAGCTATTAATTAACTTACATCACAAAACTTTGAAATTCACCACCGAGCTTTGATTTATCCAAAGGAAAGGGTAAAGTTTGAAGAAAACCCTAAGAGGGTCTAGGTTCGGGGGTTGGTTATACTAAGGGAAGGTATTAGCACCCTAACTATCTGTAGTACTCTACAGGAACCTCTTGTTTAGTTTGTGTTATGTTATGTTTGCTTGCTAAGAATCTGCTATAGGGTAAAGGTAAAGACCTAGGCATGTACACTAAGTTTGCTCGCCAAGATATCGCATCTTGTGCATACGTATCTGACTAAAGAATAAGAGCAACCGTAGTTCACCTAACTAAGGGTGAATGAGGAACCATTGACTATGGCCAAAGTTTCAAGGGGGGATGAGTATGAGCTCATATAGAGTTTAAGAAACTCTCTAAGTCTAAGTTGTGAGGGGAAGGAGAATACTCAAGGTGATGAGTCTCACATAGAGTCAAAGAACTCCAACTTAATTCTAAGTTATAAGGTTGAATGGCTATGAGGCCAAGGTGATAATGAGCTATCTATGACCATGAAGTTAATAGAGAGACTTTTCTATGACTATGAGGTCAATAGAGGATAGCTATGAGGCCAAGGTAAGATGGCTATGAGGCCAAGATGATAATGACTATGACTATAAGGTCAAAGCTTACTTACGACTATGAGGTCGAGGTTGAAGAGATAACTCTATGACTATGAGGTCAAGAGGGAATCCTATGACTATGAGGTCAAGGAAAATGGATGCCTATGACTATGAGGTCAAAGGTAGTAATGAGTTTTCTATGACTTTGAGGTCAATAGAAAGACTTTCCTTTGGAAGGAAGGGGAGGATAACATCTTGTGAATAAGAGTTAAAGTGAGATTTGAAATATAATGAAACATATGAGTTCAGGAATTCAAGAAACAGTAAACATTAATCAATATATGAAATGAACTTCCAAGTATGAACATGGCAACTAGGATAGGTAATCACATAAGTATGACAAATATGGCAGAGAGAACATTCTCACAGCTTGAAAACAAAGACATTTAGAGTTACGCATCTTAGCAACAGAGGCCAGAAAAATATAGACAACACTCTCATAATAACGCCTTGCTTAAAGTCAGGAAGCAATTCTCAAACAAAATTTCACAAGTTACATAATACTCCAAAGAAAATCCTTTAACGTCTTTAAGAAAAATAATTGATTTTCTTTACAAAAAAGTCTAAGAATTAAAATGAGGTTATGCACATTTTTTATTATTTTTTGGAAAGAAAATAAATAATTATGAGAGGTAAAACAAATAAAAAAACAATTTAAGTGCTACACAGTGTGGCACTCGCCACACTTTTCTTCATGGCAGACGCCATGAGTTTTTTTTTTTGTGGCCACCACTATTCCTTTGCATGGCCAGCACCATGTGTGGTGCATGCTCTTGTGGCCAGCGCCACTACTACATGGCAGGCGCCATGTGTGGTGTGTGAGTGATGTGGCAGGCGCCACTAATGGCCATCTAAGCATGGCAGGCACCATGTTTATGTTATTTTCAGTATGGCGAGTGCCACTATAATCTTTTCTTATTCAATTTTTTTTTTCAAATACAAACACAAATCCAGTTTACGACATCTCAAACAAATTCACACATTTATGATTTGCAACATTTATCACAAAATCAGACATTAACAAGATAGCAAATATGATATCAGTATGAGACAAATATGAAGCAAATGATCATGGTATTTTAACAACGGAGTAAAACAGAGGGTGTTACCTAGTGGAGAAAGTCCACTGCTTCTTCAAAGGTACGAATTCTGGAAAGTGTATATAAGCTCCTCCTCCTTCTAAGATTAACTGCTATAGAGTTAACTCTTCTCTCTTTTAGTTTCCCAGAAAGAGTCATAAATTGCTGGTGGTTAGGATATTGTGTGTTTTTGTTGGTTTGAAGTGTTTACAGAGGGAATGAAGTTGGTAAGTTTCTTGCAAGTTTTTTCTTTGAAGGTTACTTGCAGGATTATGGAATGGAGAAGTTGAGAGATTTTGAGAGAGTTTTCTTTGTATCTTTCTCTGTGTCTTGAACAAATGAGAAGTAGTCTCCTTTTATAGGCAAAGTAAATTAGTCCGGGTATTGGAGATACAGTGGACAAGTGCTTTATCCATAGGAGAAAAAATTAGGGTTTGTATGGCACTTCCTTCAGCCTTTGATCTCAGTCAGCCTTGGAGATCACAATGCTTCATTTGCTGAATAAAAGCAACAGAGGATATGGTGCAGGTCTGTTATTTTCATCCTTCGATGTTTATTCCAAAAACTCTTTTTATTGTGTCATGAGAGAGAAAGTGAAAAGAGGTAATAGTTGGAATTGAGGATTACGGATTCCTGAGCATGAGTACAATTTTTTTATGTTGAGCCTTTTATTTCATTAATCCAATGTGGTGTCCAAGAGCCCTTTTGGCTATGTCAGGAAAGAGTGAGCTCAAAGAGGTAGTGTTTAGTGACTTCACAACAAATGCCTTACAAGCAAGGCATCTCAGATTTTCTTTCAAACAATAACAAGAGGCACATGAAATGAATTAAGTGCATAATGCCTTGTTACTAAACCATACGTGAACACCACTTTAAATTCTCATAACTTTATGACCTTTGATTCAAATGACAAAATTTTGGATCCAATGGAATTTTGAAATAAATCACATGTCCATGAAAAAAAAAAGAAAATGTCACAGGATCAAACTTAGGAAATTTAATCCCTCCATGACACTAACTTTAATATTGCACTTTTATCCAAATGAAAAATTCTAGCACTCAAGAGAAAGTTTTTCAAGACTCATAGGTGGACTCCAAGTATGTTCATTAACACATAGAATAATGTCTCAAGACTTGGGATCACACTTTGCTTAACATGAAAGGCAATGGTTGACTTGTCTTGATAAAACACTTGATTTCTTGTTGAAAAAGACTTCTTGGATGCATGTAGATTCAAATAGTTGCATTTGGGGCCAAAAAATGTCTTAGGGAGAACTTGTCCTCTTTATGTAAATCCTATCTTCCACAATAAAAAGAAATAACTTGCAAAATGAAATGGTTAGTTAACAATGCACACATGATTGAGATCTAAATGTAAGTGCAAGATAATATGACATCTAAGGGGTAAAATTTGGGGTACAACAACATCTTAAAGAATTAATGCTTAAGAAAAAATCAAGATGTAGATAGATATGTAAAGCTGATTCTAATTCAAAAATTTTCATTCAACTATGAAGAATGGGTTCAGAAGTATTGGAATTATGGCCTTAAAGTCAAATAGAGGTTTGTTTGAGGAAGTGATAGAGATCAAACTGGAAATTCTTAATCACTTATAAATTAGTTTTCAGGAGCATAAAACTTGTATACCAAAGTTGGAAGGTGTGGCATTTAATCAACTATCAAGTGTAGAGAGTTCTAGCCTTGAGGAACCATTTTCTCTTGAATATATTAAGGAGGTGGTTTAGAGTTCTGATGGAGAGAAAATCCCTGGACCAGATGGCTATAATACGAGTTATTTTTTTAAAATTGTTCGGATATCGTTATGAGGGGTTCGTTTGCGTGTATAACTGAATTCTACTCTAATGCTTATCTTCTAAAGACCATAACATATTCCTTCTAAACTTTAATTCCTAAATTGCATAGTCCTCGAGGAATTTGTGAATATCGTCCCATCCGCCTGGCTAGGAGTGTGTACAAAATCATAGCAAAACTTTTAGCAGGGAGATTGAATAAGGTGATTGGGATCCCCATATCCATTTGTCAGCCAACATTTATACCAAGTCGACAAATGTTGGATAGAGTTATGGTGATCAACGAAGTGGTGTATTTTTCTCGAATAAATAAGAAATATTTTTTGTTCAATCTAGATTTTGAAAATGCGTATCATATTTTGTATTGGGATTATGTTAAGTATGTTACGAAGTGAACGAGATCCAGTAGTAAATGATTGAATTAGATGAATGTGTGTGTGAGTTTTCAAGCTCGTTGTTTGTATTAGTTAATGGTTGTCCTACAACCGAATTTCAAGCAAGGAGAGGTTTGCGTTAAGGGGTCTTCATTCCTATTTCTAATTATTGTAGAAGGGCTTGCAAGTTTGATGCATAATGCTACTCAAGTACGGGAGTTTCAGCCCTTTAAAGTCTTAGAGAACATCATTTTTCATTTGCTTTAATTTGAAAATAATACATATATTATGGGCGAGGGATCATGGGATAATCTTTGGAGCATCAAGGCGGTATTACGAGGCTTTGAGATGGCTTCGGGCTTCTGTGTGCATTTTTCAAAAGAAAAATCATAAGAGTCAATTTGAAGGAAAGATTCTTGGAAGCTACTTCATTTTTACTCTCTTGTTGTAAGAGTCTCATGTCATTTATATTCTGTGGAATTCTTATAGGGGTTAAGCCTAACAGAATGGTAACCTAGGCATCTATTTTGGCTACACTTCATAGCAGATTATCATGGTGGTGTTGCAAGCACAAAAGAATTTTTATAATAATCATGTCCACAAAGACTGGTAGTTTTAAAGAACGTTTAAGCATTTTTAAGATTCTAAGTAGATAAGAGTTTTATAATTGTTTTGATGCATGAAAGTAAATGGGAGAAAATAAATGACAGAAAGTAAAATGGAGATTTCGGTGTTAACAATAAGAAAACTTGCTAGGGGAAGATTTTGCCATGACGTATTTATCATGTATAGCCATAGGTCATAAATATACTCCTCTACTCAGTTATTAATATTACCACCTGTTGCTCTCATTCGTATCTCACGAGGTTTCAACACCATAAGATCTATGCATTACCTAATAGTAGATATCTTGGTCTATTAACCAACACAAAGTATTAAGTTCCAATAGTTATAAAGCAGTAAGAATCCACATCGATCCAACTACAGTATGGGCGGATATTGAGCACACCCTAATGTCTGGGCATTAGTATCCAATAGATGATAATCTTGGATATAGTAATAACAAGCACCTTTCAAATGTCAAGTCACACCATGAAAACGGGTTTTAAGTAGCAAATCTAAAACATGCATTAGGATTAAAGACTCTTTAATATTAAACCTTCAGTAGACATGCATAAAACACCATGACATATTTAATACATGAATATAATGACTACATCGAACTCCCAATAAAGATCTTTTTAGCTACGCTTACTCGTCATAGTTGTCACTACTATAAAAAACACATTTAACCTCGGACGCGAAGTTGATTTAACCTCAATTACAGAGGTGAGATAACGAAGGGCATCATGAAAAGCTGCCACTTTATCCCTCATTTTTAGAATAACCGAGGGGATAGTTGAAATGGTCATTGGTTCAATACCCGTCAATAACATTTTTATATATTCAAAACTAGCGCCATATACCTCCCGGCTTATGAACAAAACTAAAGGCAAAGATATATTCATTTTTTCAATACTCATTACATTGTTTAAACTGAACATTTATAAATTAATTTGTTTATAAACTCCATTGTTTACACAAAATATTACATTGTTTAAACAAAATATTAAAGTAAAAATGTTGAATCTGATTCATCATCATCGCTATCGGTGAAGAACAAATGTTGGATATCTTGGGGAAGAGCAAATGTTGGAGATCCCCATTTCATTGATCTTGATGAAGATCAAATGTCTGATATAAAATAAAAAAGGTTAGATAAATAAAATAAATATCCAGTTACATGATTATTTAAAAACACAAACATTTAACCCAAATAATTTTCTGCTCTTGCAATCCATCCTAGAGAAATTTTCCCAAATAAAATAAATGCTTTTTCAAAATTTTTATGTCAAATGTTTCATTATCAATTTTTAATATTCATAATGCTTTTATAATGAGGGTTTTAGGTTCCACGAGATCACTAATGGCAGTGTCTTGAGCGTTGATACTCATAAAATGGATGGCAAAGATTTGTTTAAGGATAGTGAAGAAACTCAATAACAGACTTATATTTTCCCTTGGTTATTACTCAAAACCGAGGTAAAATGTGTTTCTTGTTAAATAAAAAATAAAATAAAATATGTTTAATCCTAAGTGCCACATACCTCTCGGTTTTTGTAAAAAACTGAGGGGAAAGTTTATTTTTAGTTACATTGTTTACACATATTATTAAAATAAATTGTTTAAAAAATCCAGATTTTGACAATTTATTCTTGGAGAACAACATATTTTTTCAAATTTCTAATATGTTATCTATTCCAACTAAGAGAAAATTTTTTTCTGCACTTGCAATCCATCCTAGAGAGATTTCATTATCTTGAGAAAATGTTTTCATTGCAAATGCTTTCACATGAAAGAGAACAAGTTGATTGTATTTAGAAATAAATTTCTCAATGTTGTCAACCAATGAAAGCAAAAAATTTCTCAATGTTTTCTTTGATTGATAATATAGGAAGGTTATTCCAAAAATACAACAACAACATCAACAACATTCTGTTGGGATGATTTGCAAGAGCACAAAAACAATTTTTTTCAACATAGAAGAACATGGAATATTTTTTCTATATTGCAATCCATCCCAAAGAATGATGTGTACAAGTTTGGAGCGGCTACATATAAGTTAGGCTTAGGGTAAAATCATATTAACGAGTGCTTTTATAGTAAAATATGATAATATAATCCCTCAGTTATTAAATATAACAGAACGAATGGATCATTAATTTAAAAATGAAAAATAAAATAAAAAGAAACGCATCACTTTTAAAGAAATAAGAACATAAATTGTTGTTCCTAGGATTCGAAACATGTCTTAAATTATTTCTCCCCTTGGTTATATTTAAAAACTGAGGGAATATGTGGTATTTATTAAAAAAAAATAAAACATGGAGGGCCTTGGCATTATACCTCATTTTTTTGTTGGGTTATGTGAAAGTTTTATCATGAAATGTATTATTTGTAGTAGTGTCTTTCAGTAATCCCGCGAAGATGAGCTTGGAAGTTTATCTACCCTGTCACTTGATAAGCGCTTCCACCTTCAATCTCCCTCTATTATTTTGTTGTAGACCGAGGTGAACCTACTCCAATTTTGTACCCCCTCACTCCACCGAAACTTCCATTGCAATGAATTGGAAACTCTTATTTATAGTTGCGGATTTAGGGCCCTCTATAGGTGAACCACCCATGCTCTCATAGAGAGTCTGCTTTCTTCTAGGTTAAGCAATGCTAGTTGTCTGACAAGTCGCCCTATATGCCATTCTTTGTAGGGATACCACTTCTTCCTCATCTGCTGGAGCTCCTAGCCTATAATATATTTCAAAGAATTTTTTGAGGTATGTGTATGGGTCTTCAGGATATAAACCTACAAAAATATTAGCATACCAAAATTATAATAATCTTGTTTTTATTTCACTTTGTCGGACATTCGTTTGCGTTCTAGTGAGATGAGCTAGACATATGGCACTATTTTGACATGGTGTGCCACCATTATTTTTTTCCAATGTTATTGTTATTAGCGATATTTTCAGCCATGGTTCTTTTTTAGACAAAAGACTCTTCTAGATCTAACCTTTTGGCTTTTTGTTTCTGTTTCCTATTTTCACTGTTGTTTCAGCGTGCGGTTCTTTTGATTTCAGGTTCGTATAACAATTGTTTTACAGGAACCTTACCTCGTATAAACAAGTAATAACATAACTTATTATAAATGTTATTAGGTGAGAGACTATAAACAAATTATACAAATATTAACATATATGAATAGATATAAACAATACTTAAAGTAATAAAAACTATCACAATGTCTTCTAAAAACTAGCATCAGTATCTTGACAATGTTGCCATTTTTTTGCAAGCACAAAAGTAAGTTTATAATTATCGTATCATTAAAGACTGGTAGTTTAATAGACCGTTCAACAATTTTTAAAATTCTAATTAGAGATGGGTTTAATATTTGTTTTGATGCGTCAATGTAAATGATAGAAAGAAAAATGGAGATTTTTGTGTAAATAGTAAAAAAAATTGCTAAGGGTAGATTTGATCATTACATTTTTATCTTGCATAACCATACATCAAAAATATGCTCCCGTGCTCAACTATGAATATTACCACCTATTGCTCTTATATATATCTCCTATCGGTCTCTACGCCATGAGATCAATACTTTACTTAATAGTCGATATCTCAATCTATTAACCAATACAAAATATGAAGACTCCATACAAATCCTACTACAGTACGTACGAATATTAAACATAATCATATGTCTAGGAATTAGTATCTGATAGATGATAATCTTGGATCTAGTAATGACATGCGCCTTTTGAATGTCAGGTCACAACATGATAATAAGTTTTAGGTATCAAATCTAAAATAGGAATTAGGATTAAAGACTCATCATTATTAAAGCTTGAGTATACTTACATAAAAGGCCATGGCCTATTTAATATATAAATATAATGACTACATCTAACACCGAACAAAGAGATTTTTAGCTATGTTTACTAATCCTAATTGTGTCTGTAATCCCGTGAAGATGAGCTTGGAAGTTTGCCTGTCCTGTTACTTGAGTAGCACTTCTACTTTCAATATCTCTATTTTATTCTCTTATTATAGAAAAAGGTGAACCTACTCAAATTTTGTTCTACCTCACTCCACCGAAACCCCCTTTTCAATGAATTAGACACCCATATTTATAGTTGTAGATTCAGGGCCCTTGCTAGGCGCACCATCCATTCTCTCCTAGAGAGTATGCTTTCTTATGGATTAATCAATGCTACTTGTTTGCAGGTGGCCTTAGCCGCCATACTTCTTTGGGCACACCTTTCATTCACTCAACGAGCAAACCCTTTTTTTACCATGAAGTACTTTAGTCTTAAAGGGACATTTGGCTTCCTGGGCTTGTTGAGCGTGCCTATGATCATGGCCTAGCGAGCTTTGCTTTGCATGGAATTGCTCTGGCTTGGTCTTTGTATGATGAATTGTGGGTTTCTAGTCCTTTTACATGCTTTTACTTAATACATACTAAGAAAGTTCAAACTGTTGTTGTATCACTTTTTATCAACAAATTGGGGTTTTTTTCATATTTATTTCTTACAAAAAAAAGTTAATAAGGGCCTATGTATTTTATGCAAATTTTGGCACTTATCAGGTGGAAAGAGATGAGTATATATATAGGAGGACGTTATGTGTTGTTGAATTTAGTATAAAGCTTCTAAGGTAGTTGTTTAAGACTTTAAGAAGGTCTAACGTGCTTTCTTATGGGGAGGATATGAAGATAAGAGGATAATTAATTTGGGTTAGTTAGACAAAGGTTTGAAAGCCCAATAAAGAAAGAGGTGTACATTTCAAGAATTACGAGAGTTTCAATGTGGCTTTATTGAGAAAATGCTTTCGGAGTATCCTTAGTTAACCTAATTCTATTTGGTTAGCTCCCTTGTCTCATATATATGGGGAGATTAAGGCAAAAATTCTATATTCAAAGTGGGTTGTAAATAATAGAAAGGAATCGTTATGGTGGAGAGATTTGAGGTTGATTTATGGGTCTTGGAATGAGAAGATTAATTGGTATGGAAATTTTGTTTCTTTAAAATTGGGTAATGGTCATGTTATTGACTTCTAGTGAGACAGGTGGTTAGGGCCAAAACTAGTGAGCTATTTGTTTCCTAGTTTATTTTTATGTGTGCACTAAGCCAGACCCAAAGTCTCTGATATAGAATATTTGTAGGAGGATAATTCGGTGTGAAATATGTTTTATATATCCATTCATCTATTAGGAATAAAAGTCCGAGATATTGAATATTTATTGATCATCCTTCAAGGAGTTCAACCAAGGCAGGATCTCGAAGATAGTTATGCATGATGGCGAAACTGTGATGGGTTTTCTATTAAATCATGTTTTTCTAGATTGTATGAGATTTCCTATGTAAGAACTCACTTGAATGAAAATTTACTTAGAGAACTGGAAATGTTGTGGAAAACAAAAATTCCATATAAAGTTCAAGTCTTTGGCTGGAGACTTTTGCATAATAGGTATAGAAGGATCCTAAGTGGAATTCATAACTTATTTTGCGTGTTGTTCCTTGGTCTTGAAGAATAGTATGTGCATCTATTTCTTAGTCTTTTTGTGGCAGCATAGATGTGGAAAGAGATTTTATGTTGGATTGGCATTCACATAAGGCTCGATCTAGATTCTATGGTGCAAAACATGTAAGGATTTAGGTGAATTTTGAACGGTGGAGTATAGAATAATTTAAATTCCTTAATCTGGTTTTTGGTGACTTAGTCCATTTGGTTGTGTTAAACGAGATTCTCTTTAAAGGATGCCATAAGGGTGTGGTTGAAATAATGAAGTTGGGAAAGGTTTACTCTTGGGAGTGATTTATTGCAAGGCTCAAAGGGAAGCCAATGTTTTTGTTAGGTGGATTGGTGTTCAAAGCTTTTGGTTTATATTGATAAGTAAGGGGTTGGGCTTCTCTTGTATAAGGTGATAGGTGTATGAGTTCTCTCACTTATAAATGTTCAAGTTACCACATTCCTATCTAATGTGGGACTATTATCCACACTACTCACACGTGTTAATACTTAACACTCCCCCTCAAGTGTGAGTCTATCCACAGTGCTCCCCTTTAAGCGGAAGCTTCAATTGTGCAAATGCACTTTCTGTTGTGTGTTTCTTACTCACCACCCTTGTATTTTCGTTGACACTCTTCAACGGGACACCTCCTAACCACCACCTGTGGGGAGTACTTTCGATACAAGTGAGTCGGTCCTTCACTCAAACCAGGCTCTGATACCACTATTAAGGGGAGAGTTTCACTAGGGAACATTGAACATTGTGGGACTTTCCTTTTTAGAGCAACACCTTTGTGAGAGACATGCCACATATTCACCCAAAATCTTAAGGTGATAGGTGTATGGGTTCTCCCACTTATAAATGCTCAACTCTCCACATTTATAATCAATATGGGATATTATTATTCTCAACACTCCCCCTTCAAGTGTGAGTCCACAATACTCCCCCTCAAGTGGAATCTCCTTTGTCCACATAAACTTGTACCGCTGTTGACACATATTACTAGGCACCTCTTATTAGGCATTTCGATACACCTCTTTCCTGGGCATTTCGATTTCAACAGGATATCTCTTCCTGGGCATTTTGATACAACTAAGTTGGTCCCTTTACGAACCAAAGCCTCATGATACCCTTTGTTGGGATATGAGGAGGAGTATCAACATTGGGCCAAAAGGAACATGTAGCGTGTGATTTTTATCGGTGACGCGACCACCTTACCGCAATGGTTGGAATTGGATGCTACTTTCTGATTTATTATTTATCCTATGAAGCTCTAAAGGAAAGGGAAGATATCTAAAACTAACCTTGCACGCAAATTTTTTCTTTAACAAATGCTAAGAGATCGGGGAACGGGGTCAGGCTATACAAAGGGAAGTTGTTAACACCCAATGTATATATGGTTATCCATAGGCCTTGTATTACATGTTTCTCTATTGATTTAAGTGCTTTCTGGTGTTTATCTGTTGTGGCTTGGAAAAGTTTCTCCTTTGGGAGTGTTGAGAGAGTGTTTTTGCTGTTTTCAGGTTTTACGTTGTTTTTGGGAAGGTACTGGACCTAAAGTTTTTGATTTATGTGCTCGCTAAGATTTTCCAATCTTATGCCTACGTATTCCCGTAAAGATATCTGGGAAATCAGAGCAATCGTAGTTACTCCTATTTCTATGGGAGGAAAGGTGTTTGGTGTCTTGTTCAAAGCCCAAGATTGAAGCTATCAGAGTATTTGTGTCTTGTTTAAAGATCAAGATTGAAGCTAAAGCGGTGATTGAGAGAGAGAATTTGTCATCTCTAAAGGGAGAATATCTCACCTATTCATCACAAATGTTGAGAAATTGATTATAAGGGAGATTACATTAACTGGGATATGAAAAATCCAGCAATGCTATAATTTCCTTTATAAAGGTGATGTCATGAAGGAAGAAACTTTAACTCAGTGTAAAGCAATGCCATTTTTCCTTATGAATCTTTCATGCTAAGAGAGGGACATTGGCTTGGATGTTAGAAATCCAGAGGCTTGCCACTTACAGCTGATGAATTTTAGCAAGGATAAAGGAACGACTCCAACTTGGATTTTGAATCAACAAGTATGCCACTTATAGCAATTATCTGGGAAAAGGATTTTGATTGTTTGTTTTGATTTGATGTATAGAGGAAATGTTCTCCTGGAGAGTGGACTCATGGTCTCATCTGAGGGGATGTTGATTTTTGTGTGCCTTGATCAAAGCCCAAGGTTGAAGCTAAAAGAAACTGACTCCACTAGGGAGGGTTTTATCTGTCTTGTACAAAGCCCAAGATTGAGGCTGGAGGAAACAGACTCCACTGGGGAGTGTTTTTATCTGTCATGTACAAAGCCCAAGATTTAGGTTAACTGACTCTACTGGGGGAAATTCTTATATGAAGCCTAAGAGGAGGCTATCTTTTGCTGAGGATTATCGAAATCCAGGAGCAAGTCCAAATGGTGTTGGGGAATCTCAAGGTTTTACTCTTGCTGGGAATCATAGAAGAGTTTGAGTATCATATGCCATGAGGTTCTGATACTGGTTGAGGATTTGTTGATAAGGTGACCCTAGCTGGGGATTAAAAATGAAAGCTTTAGGCCTTGTTGGGTCAAAGGGGTTTAAAGGTGAGTCTAAAAACCTATGGAGGTTTTAAACTCTGCTGGAGACTGATATAGTGGTAACATGATTAGGGTTTTTCCTGTGCTTTTAAGAAACTTGAGGGTTTCTTGGTGAGATCCAAGAGGATATGAGACTTTCCAAGTTTGCTTGTATGAAGCCCAAGAGAAGGTTGAGACTGTCCAAGTCTCTAAAAAAGTGGTAGGCTCTAGTGTAGAGAGAGATCTTTGTATGATGCCCAAGAGGAGGCTGAAGGTTTAAGGGATGAAGATCAACCATAAAATGGTTTGATGTTTGGGAATTCTGACTCTCCTGAGGATTGAACTAGCAAAGATGACTAATTTCTGTCCTATACCTATAGGAGGCCTTTGAGGTCCTTGTACTAAGCCCAAGAGGAGGCTGAGGAACTTTTAAGAAGTCGGTTGGTCCTTGTATTAAGCCCAAGAGGAGTCTGGGGAACTTTTAGGAAGCCTGTGGGTCCTTGTACTAAGCCCAAGAAAAGGCTGGGGATGATTTTAGGAAGCATGTGTGTCCAAACCAAAGAAAAGTTCAAGAAAGGTTTCATCGGGAATTAATCCTTTCTCTAATGAATAGTTCTAAGGTTTGAAGAAATTCAAAAGAGGTTTCACCGGGAATTAATCCTCTCTGGGGAAATGAATTTCTTATACAAAATATAATTTCTAAGTTTGACAGTCTTGAGAAAAGTTTCACCGGGAATAATGCCTTTCTCTATTCCATATTGTATAAGCCCAAGATGAGGCAAGACTGTATAGGGAATTTCCTATGAGGGAACTAGTTTTGACTATGTTGTAAATAACCTCTGGTTTGATCTAAACCTAGACCTAACTGCTGGGGAAACTCTAAGCAAGATATGCACAAGTATATATATATATATATATATATATATATATATATACTGACAATTATATTGACATATATATATATATATATATATATATAAGAAATAAGCAATGAAACAGATATGAGGACTTACCTTCTGAGAAGAAGCCCAAGCATATTGTGATCTATTGTATTTACTACAACTGTATTCCCTCTTTTAGGGTTTTAAGAAATTGAAGAAAGTTTTGAAAACACATTGAATTTGAATTTGAATTAAAAGAAAGTTGCTTTAAAAAGATTTTTTTGGGGCTTATAACTCAAGGAGAGGCCCAGATGACCTATTTGATAACATTGATTGCACTGCGATACCGACAGATGTTGTGGGACTTATACTACAGCAAAGGCCCAAAAATTATTTTTGTACAAAAAGTGTTGGGTCTTACACTCTATTAGAGGCCCAAAAAGTGTTTGTAAAGAAAATAATGGGGCTTATACTCAAGGAGAGGCCCAAAAGTTTTTATTTGAAAAGGCGATGATCGCACCGTGATTTTGAAAACCACAGAGGAATTTATACAATGACTGAGGCCCAAAATGTTTATGTACAAGAAGGAATGAGTCTTACACTCTAATAGAGGCCCAAAAAGTTATTTTTATACAAAAGTTGGGGCTTATAACTCAATGAGATGCCCAGATGAAAAACAGCGATCGCACCGTTATTTTGAAAATCGTATCGGGACTTATACAATGACTTAGGCCCAAAATATTGTTTTTACAAAGTGTATGGGTCTTACACTCTATTAGAGGCCCAAAAGTGTTTTAAAAAGAAGAAAAATGGGGCTTACAACTCAAGGAGAGGCCCATATGAAAATTGTTTTGAAAATGGCGATCGCGCTAAGATTTTTGAAATTGTATCGAGACTTATACAATGACTGAGGCCCAAAATCAATTATTTACAAAGGGATGGGAATTACACTCTACAAAGAGGCCCAAAAGTGTTTTGAAAAGTGTTTGAAAAATTAAAATTAAGAGAAACCCTAATTTTAATTAAAAAATATAATTTTTAAAGGAAATTAAATATAAAATGATACAAAATATCAAATATATTCAAAAACAAGTTGTCAACTTTAAAAAATATTTTGAAAAATCATGTTGAATCACATGAAAGCTTGAGATCCAATTGGTTTTGAAAAATCAAGGTGAGAATTTCATTTAAAAATGTTTAAAAACAAATAAAATTAAATTAAATTCAAAAATCAAACTATATTAAATAAATAATATAAATGTGATTTTTTTTGTAGAATAAAATAATTTAACATTTTTGTGACTTTTTAAAAAAAGAACCAATAAAAAATGATAAAAAATGAGAGAGGAATTATTTTTTGAAATCATTTAATAAAAATATCAAATATTCAAAAATTCAAATACTTGAAAATTGCGCCAAGGCCATCTTCTTCTTCCTCGCTCGTACCCGCCATGGCCAATTTGCAAAACCTCTCATATCTCTCTGATTACTCAATGAAAATGACTTTTGTAAACATGAAAGTTGTGTGTTTTTGAATAAGGATTTCAGCCATATAAATTAATTGCATTTATATTAACTGTGGAGTGAGAAACTAAGTGATGAACTCAAGAACCCTAATTTCTGTAAAAACACTATGAAATCTTATACACGAAAGCTACAAAGCAATTGATTGAGGGGAATCACTCTATATAAGTGCAGAAACATGTTTGTAACTTGAAAACACATTTATGATGCATGGATGATAGAGTTTGAGAGTGTCAGGCTTACCTCTTGCAAGAAGAATTTGAATTCTATGTTGGAGGTGTTACAAGTATTGTGTAATGATCTGGACAGCTTCAATGGACCTCAAGTAATGTGTTTGAAAGCTTGGAATGGATTAAATCAGCCTGGAACTTGTTGTGGCACCTCAATTGCAAATAGGCCAAAAAGCTTGAGTAAATAGAGGGTGACTTTGTGATTCTGATGTTCCAGATGTGTTTTAAGGTTATAGATCACTCATATATGATGTATGTGAGGTGTTGGCATGATTGGTTTTGATTGAATTGCTCTCAATTGAAAATTCGATAGTGACTTGAAAGAGAAGCAAAAATCTGGTTTTTTAGTGAGATTTGGAGGAAAGCATGTATTGCTATGCCTTGGTGTACTTGAATTGATAAGAAATAAGCTCTATTTATAGTAGAGCAAGTTTGTTTTGAGAGCAATAGTGATTGGAGGCTGGATCACTCCAATATCCATTGAACTTTGTCAGGTAGCCAAAGTCTCCTCTAGCCATTGACTTGAGTCAATCTTGCAGGCTATGAGTCTTCGGTTGCAGGGATAAGGCATAACTCATTTGGTTGATCATGGACTGATACATGCCATCTCTATGCATCCTTTAAATTCCTCTTAACAAAATTGGAGTTTTTGGATTTTGAACTTTGAATGTCACATGCTAAATGATGAGGTTTTTGACTTGCAAGGCTCTATGGTGTTGTAGCTCTGCAGAGATCATGTTAATTGCACTTTAGAAACTTGTCTTGTATGGTGACAAGGCTTGCCAAGTCAGGTAAATGACAAAATCGTGTGGCATGTACAAGACTATCTTGTAAAACCAATCTTGGAGGTGTCATGTTTCCATGCTTATAACTCCCTACTCAAGTTGAATTAAGATGTGTTCTTGTACTCTTTGGAAAGCTTGTATATCCTACTTTAACTTTGATGCCCAACTTTGGTCTTAAAACATCTTGGATCATAATGAAAAATGGCCTCAAAGTTGGTGAAAAGTGAAACAGATTCTGGCTTGAAAATTTCACTAAGTGTTGGAAAAAGTGGTCATTTTCATGTTTTTGTGATTTTGATTAATCCATAACTCAAAATCCATGAGGATTTGGAATCTGATGTAGTTGACAATTTTGAGTATGTAATGAGAGCTTTCATTTGAGCTTTGGATGGAAGAAAAAGGCCTTGTGGTTTGGAAGTTATGACCTTGCAAAGTTGGTACCAAATTACTTTTCTTCGATAACTTAGAAAATTTTAAGTTTCTTATGGTTGCCCCTTTTTCAAGTAACCCTATTTTTCTTGATTTTTCTTGATGAATGATGATCCAAACCATGAATTAACATTGTTTTTGACTTAGGGAAGCCATGTTTGTCAAGAAATTCAAAAAGTCAAACTTGGTTTTTAGGCACAGTTGACTTTTTGTCAGATGAATTTCAAACTGTGTGATCCTCTATGAAATCAAGTCCTTGACCTAATTCAAACTTACTGGATGGATTCCATAGGTGTTTTAGGGTATCTTGAATCATGCCCCAAGGTTTGGGATCATGTCTTGGCCAAAAGTCAAAGATACAGTTGACTTTTCATCATGAAACCCTAATTGGTCCAGATGAATTTGAATCCTTGTACTGCTTATGAACCAAGTTCTTTGGTCAATCCAATCTTGTAAATGGATCAACATGATGTATTGGAGATCTTCAAACACTTAACATCTTGGCTCACGCCTTGCTCCAAAAGTCAACTTAGGGGTGAATTAGGTTAAGAAACCCTAATTCCTGATTTTTGATGAATGCATCCCCTGAGGCTATTTTGACTTTATGATTGGGTCCATGAGGTCCCTTTGAGCTTCTTGGGTCATGTTTTGAAGTATTGGCTCATGCCTAGATGAAAATTTTCATCTGGAGGCCTTAGTCGACCAAAACCCTAATTTGGTGACATTGGCGATCTTGAGGCTTGATCCACTTGGGATGTTACAACCTTGTACTCAATTCTTGATGTGGGAGACCTCTTGATCCTTTATGGGTGTTTGAGAGTCTAGACAAGTTGAATATCATGTCAACTCTTGATTGATCCTTTGTCTGGGTGCTTTGAGAGGGCTCAAAACCCTAATTCTTAATTGTAGTGAATGTTCAACAATCCTTGAGAAGATTGATGAAGTATGATGGTACATACATATTGTGGTGATGATTTGCACAATGATGGGAAATCTTGGTGGTCAAAATTTAGGGTATGACAGATGCCCCTATTTAATCTTCTTAGACCTGAAGGTGTGAATGACAAAGATATTCGGACATTCAGGGTACAAGACGATTAAATATCGGAATACCCGCAATTTTGATTGTGGTTGTGAATGGTAGCTGATTTGCTCGTCCATCTTCTTTTGCTAAGTAACGATACTTAGAAAAGGGTGAAACTTCCCCTCGGTCCTGGTCTCCAGTCATGGAACTGATCTTAGTTTCTTTTTGAAATAAACTTCCCCTCGATCCTGGTCTTCAGCCACGGAACTGGTCTCAGTTTCTTTTTTGAAATAAACTTCCCCTTGATCCGGGTCTTCAGCCACGGAACTGGTCTCAGTTTCTTTTTGAACTAAACTTCCCCTCGATCCTGGTCTTCAGCCACGGAACTGGACTCAATTTCTTCTTGTCGAGTTCTTTCCTCGACAAGGAACGCTATTTGTAGCGGTCTTCATCAAACTTTTCGCCGAGTTTTACTGGGGAAGCGCCATTTGATGGAAAAATGATTTGATGTCACACTTGTTGGGGAAACCCATTTGTCTGAACCGTAGATGCGTGCAAACTTCTCTGTGGTAGACGCCATTTGTCGACCTACTGGGGAAAACAAGTCTCTTGAGATACCGCTTTTTGCTTGATGAGTTTACATCATACTTTCCTTCGAGACCTTTTCGGAGAAATGCCATATGATGTAGTCCAATTTTGAGGTGCTAATAACTTTATTGAAAACAAATTTTTTGGGAGAAACCGCCGTATTGCCAAGAGTCTTCGGTTGAGAGGCTTTCTCTGGGGATTTTATTTAATCTGGGAAAGAAAAAATATCATCTTCAATGGTGAAGTGTGATGTTCCAAAGGTGTCTATCGAATGTCTCTTGCCTTTCAGAGGTTCAAGTTATCAAAGTGGTCGAGGACAGTCTCCAATCCAGAAATAAACTGGAGAAAGATTGCTCAGACGATACATATCCGAATGAGGAAAGAAAAACTGACAACTTTATCGGTGATAAGACATATATCACTTGGGGATGAAAATGACCAGAGTGATATTAATGCAACATATATGTATGAATATAAATCAATCATGCATGATGTATGTATGTTTATGCTGACAAAACAGATGTGACATACAGACTGGTGAACGAACACGATTGGATACTCGGCCACTGCGGGGGATAAAAAGTAACATTGGTTCAAGATAGAAATCCTTTCCTGTTTAGGAGGGGTAGACCCTACTGGGGTAAACAGACCAATTATCGGTTCTCAGAGGTAACACATCTACCAGAGATGTTAGATGGGACATTACATCTGAAACAGTTGATCCTTCATTCAGGGTGTACTGGTTAAAAGGAGTACTTCGATTCTGTATTTTGAGGTTTAATCACATTCGGAGAAGCCATCGATGTTCCTTCTTGTGTTCAATAGTCAAAAGGAATTTCCATCTTTATTTTAAAAGCAAAAGTAAATTTGGAAAGTAAAATTCTTTTTTTTTTGTTTCAAGAATCGTTGATCATGTTAAAATGTCATTACATAATGCAAAATAAATGAGAATTGTAAATAAAAGGCACACGGGCTCAAATTTTATTGATAGAATGGTAATCAGCTAAGCGCGTGATCCCATAGAGCGTTACAAAGTTTAGAAAATGGTAATTTAAAGGGAAAGGGGCTACATTGAAACATAACGACCACTATCATTCTACCAACTTTGAATTCTGGACATTCTGTGCTTCTGTCGAAGATGACCTTGATCGAGGTTTTCCTGACGAGTGACGTTGCCTCTGAGAAGCCAAACTTGTTGGATGTAGTTACTTGCCATGAATCCCTAACTTTTTCCTAGATTGTTTTTTCAGGTTTTAAATCCATCGGGATGACATTTTCTTGTGTCTCTAATTTTTTCCTCGACCGCCCTTTCAGGTTTTCAATCCACCGAGAAGTTTTTTTATTTAGGAAAAGTATTTCTTAACTACATCAACAGTCGTGGAGTAAGTAAACTCTTTTCCATCCATAGTTGCGAGTCTCAAGGCACCGCCTGAGAAGGCTTTCTTAACAAAATAAGGGCCATCGTAATTCGGAGTCCATTTGCCCCTAGAATCAGTGAGGAATGATTGTATCTTATTGAGCATGAGGTCTCCTTTTCTGAAGACACGGGGTCAGACCTTTATGTCGAACGCTTTCTTCATCCTTTGCTGATATAACTGACCATGGCATAAAGCTGTCATTCTCTTTTCTTCGATCAGGTTCAGTTCATCGTATCGGCTTTGACACCATTCCACTTCTGTTAGCTTGGCTTCCATCAATACCCTTATTGATGGGATCTCTACTTCTATGGGGAGCACTGCCTCCATGCCATATACTAGAGAAAACAGGGTTGCCCCTGTTGAAGTGCGGACATATGTACGATAACCGTGAAGAGCGAAGGGTAGCATCTTGTGCCAATCCTTGTAGGTTACAACCATCTTTTGAATGATCTTCTTGATATTCTTGTTAGCCGCTTCTACCGCTCCATTCATCTTAGGTCGGTAGGGAGATGAGTTATGGTGTTCGATTTTGAACTCAACACACAACCCTTTCATCATCTTGTTGTTCAAGTTGGATCCATTATCAGTAATGATCTGGCTTGGAACACCATAACGGCAGATGAGATTGTTCTTGATAAATCAGACCACCACTTGTCGGGTCACATTGGTGGATGACACTGCTTCAACCCACTTGGTGAAGTAGTCAATGGCTACAAGGATGAACCGATGTCTGTTTGAAGCTTTGGGTTCAATCATGTCGATTCCCCATATAGAAAAAGTCCATGGAGAAGAAAGAACTTTGAGATGCGTTGGCGGTACATGGATTTTGTCAGCGTATATCTGACACTTGTGACACCTCCTCATGTACTTGTAGCAATTGGATTCCATTGTCATCCAATAATATCCTGCTCTCAAAATTTTTCTTGCCATTGTATGTCCATTGGCATGAGTACCAAAGGAACCTTCGTGAATCTCTTTCATCAACATGCTTGCGTCTTGTCTATCTACACATCTAAGTAAAACCATGTCGAAGTTTCTCTTATAGAGTGTATCATTGTTCAGGAAGAAGTTTCCAGCCAGTCTTCTGAGGGTCTTCCTATCTTTTCTGGATGCCCCAGGTGGTTACTCTTGTCTTTGAAGGAAGCACTTGATATCATGATACCATGGTTTGTCGTTTATGACTGCTTCCATCACGAAGATGTGAGCGGGCCTTTCAAGGCGCATTATGTCAATCTTAGGTACGTCGTTCCATTGACTTACACTAATCATGGAGGATAAGGTGGCTAATGCATCAGCCATGTGATTTTCTTCACGAGGGATATGATGAAACTCGATTCTGTTGAAGAATGGTAACAACCTTCTCACGTAATCTTTGTAAGGAATCAATCCTGATTGATATGTGTTCCACTCTCCTTTGATCTGATTGATAACCAGGGTTGAGTCTCCATACACATCCAAGTTCTTTATCCTTAAGTCAATTGCTTCTTCGAGACCCATGATACAAGCTTCGTATTCGGCCTCATTGTTTGTGCATTTGAATGTCAATCTGGCAGTGAAAGAAATATGGGTACCCTGAGGTGTTACAATGATTGCCCCAATTTCATTTCCATAAGTATTGACGGCTCTGTCGAATATTAGTCACCATTGGGAACCTGGTTCTGGCCCTTCACTGGGTAGCGGTTCATCGCAATCTTTCATTGTCAAGTACATGACATCTTTGTCTGGGAAGTTAAATTCGACCGATTCCTGATCTTCAATCTGTTGATGAGCCAAATGATTAGCTAAAATACTTCCTTTGACGGCTTTCTGAGCATGATACTCGATGTCGTATTCTGATAACAACATTTGCCAACGAGCAATCCTTCTTGTGAGAGAAGGCTTTTCAAAGACATACTTGATCGGATCCATTTCGAAGATTAACCAAGTATTGTGACAAATCATGTACTGGCAAAGACGTTTGGCTGCCCAAGCTAGAGCGCAACAAGTTTTCTCGAGCACAGTGTATCGAGTTTCACAGTTCGTGAACTTCTTGCTTAAGTAGTAAATGGCAGACTCTTTTCTTTTTGTCTTGTCTTGTTGGCCAAGCACACAACCCATGGAGTCTTCCAAGACTGTTAGGTAGATGATCAGTGGCCTTCCTTCCACTGGAGGAGACAGAATTGGTGGATTCAGTAAATATTCTTTGATGCTGTCGAAAGCCTTTTGGCAATATTTTGTCCACACACAGCTTTGATTCTTTCCGAGTAGTTTGAATATTGGCGTGAATGTCGCGGTCATGAGGGATATGAATCTGGAGATGTAATTCAGACGTCCCAAAAATCCTCTGACCTGTTTTTCAGTCTTTGGCGAAGGCATTTCTTGAATGGCCTTGACCTTGTCGGGATCGACCTCAATTCCTTTCTGGCTGACGATGAACCCTAAAAGCTTTCCTGAGCGAACACCGAACGTGCATTTTTTGGGATTCAAGCGGAGTTTGTATTTTCTCAGACGCTCGAATAGCTTTGACAAGTGTTCCACATGTTCTTCTTTTGTTTTAGATTTGGCAATCATGTCATCGACGTACACTTCAATCTCTTTGTGCATCATGTCGTGAAACAGAGTTGTCCTGGCCCTTTGATAGGTTGCCCCCACGTTCTTTAGACCGAACGACATTACCTTGTACTAAAAGGTGCCCCATGGGGTGATGAATGAAGTTTTCTCCATATCTTCCGGCGCCATTTTGATTTGATTATAGCCTGAGAATCCATCCATGAAGGAGAAGACTTTGAATTTTGTTGTACTGTCTACCAGCATATCAATGTGTGGCAGGGGGAAGTTATCCTTTGGACTTGCTTTGTTTAGATCTATGTAGTCTACACACATTCTGACTTTCCATCCTTTTTCAGAACTGACACTATGTTGGCTAACCATTGAGGATATTCAGAGGTGGCGAGGAAACCTGCGTCGATATGCTTATGTGCGTCCTCCTTAATTTTGATGGCCATATCTGGATAAGTCCTTCTCAGTCTTTGTTTTACTGGACATTCTGTTTTTAGCGGGAAGTGGTGTTCTACGATGCTGGTATTCAACCCTGGCATGTCCTGGTAGGACCAAGTAATTACAGCTGGGAACTCTTTGAGAAGTTTTATCAAGTCTTCTCTAACAGTTGAACTAAGCAGTGCTCCAATCTTAACTTCTTTCTTTTCTTCCTCTGAACCTAAATTGACTGTTTCCAATGGCTCTTTGTGAGGCTCAATAGACCTTTCCTCTTGTCTGAGTAGTCGAGAGATCTCTTCGGGAATTTCTTCGTCCTCTTCTTCTTCAGCTTCAAATACCGGGAATTCAAAGATGGGAGAAGGCATTGGATCGTGTGTTTCAATGGGGTTTAAAACAAGCAATCTGCATGACGTGATGATTCATTTTTTAGAAAAGACAGAGAGAATGCAAGAGTGTGTGTAGTGTATTTTTTTTGAAAATGCTTGTTTTTATTTTGGGTTGTTTTTAGGATTACCATTTTCTAAAAAAAATGAAAAGTGAAAATAGCAATAAATTCGGGAATTTAGAATGATATTATTTATTCATGATTTGTCGATTCATGAAACACAACCTTATAAAACAAAACTCCACCGCTTTGGGCGAAGCGCAGAGGGACATTTACATAAAAGTCAGCCCTATAAAAATCCATTTCACCCGGGCAAGGTGAAAGGTTAAAAAAAGATGGTAATTACTTCGACTTATGGACGACTTTTGGGACATCGACTGCAACCCAATGGTGACGAACTCCTCTGTGAATCACAAAGTCTGGTACTTTCCTTCTTGGTTTTCCTTCAGAAATGACGCTAATTTCTGGTAGAGTAGGATCATTGGAGTCTTCTTTCAATGCAGAGTTATCATAAGAGGACTCTTCTGTCGCATCTTCCATAGTAGTTTCACTCTCAAGAGGATCTCCCCATCCAGTTGGCTGGATGTCCTCGTACCTGATCTGAGAGCTTTCATGAGCGGTGTATTTGACTAGAAAGTCGTACTTGTCAGTTGGCTGTCCCAAGGTATCCTAGGTTTCTGTGGGCATAGATGATTCATCTTCCTCAATTACGTTGACCTCAGGAAATGCGTAGTTAATGAATTCTTGTCCTGCAATCTTTGCAAATTCATCACCATCGTGTCGGACATTTTCGGAATGTCCTGAGTAAGGATTCCACGACTCTGTGGGAACATGTGCATTCTTTTCAAGATTACTCAACTGATAGGCATTGTCAGGCTGACTCTTTCGCCCCAAGTCTTCCGTGTATGGCTTCCAGATAGGCAAGTCATCCAGGGGATCATAATAATCATAGTCAAAGTTGTCTTTCATCAGATTGTCTTCCTCTAATGAGTTGGATGGAGCACGACATCCTTTGGGATCACAATCTCTATAGATCATTCTGACGTCTGATCTTGGTATATATCTTGGGCTCTTCTTTAAAGAGCAGAATGGCATGTGTGTTTCTCCCTGAGATATATAACCTTCATCATTGAGATAAGACTTCCAATCCTCATCTGTGTTGGAGGAGTCGTTCCCATCGATGGTGTGGACATCTTGAGATACTGGGCGGAGGAAGCCCCCGCTGTGGAAGAAATCCTGAATGGGACGAAAACTTTCATCCTTCTTTGTAGTCTGGGTACAAGTCGGAGAGAAACCAAAACCTTTTCTTGTCTTGTTATCAGTAGGAGTTATAATCTGTCCCCATCCTTTTATGTCATTACTCCCGATCACTTTGAGAGCGTCTTTGTATGATGAAATCGACATCCCTCTTTCTTGTTAATTCTCATTGCTCACCGAGAGTGCTTGGAACTGAGTTCTAATAGCCTCTTCTGGTTCTACACAGGAGAATGATGATAAGTTGCTCACGATTAAGGCTTGATCTCCATACACTGTGACTAATTTGTTGTTCTCGACGAACTTCAGCTTTTGGTGAAGTGTCGAAGTGACTTCCCCAGCTTCGTGTATCCAAGGTCTTCCTAATAAGAAGCTGTATGCTGCTCGGATGTCCATGACCTGGAAAGTGACTTGGAAAGTGTGAGGACCGATGGTTATGGGAAGATCGACTTCGCCGATAATTATTTTTTGGATCCGTCAAAGGCTTTGACGATGATCTCACTGCCTCTCATCGGAGTTCCTTGAAAAGATAGTCAAACCAAAGTTGATCTTGGCACGACATTCAAACATGAACCTGTGTCTACCAGTACCCTGGCTAAAGCATCGTCTTGGCAGTTGACTGTGATATTGAGTTCCATATTATGGTTCTTGCCTTCTTCCGGCAGTTCTTCATCACTGAATCCCAAGTTGTTACAGGAAGTGATGTTGGAGATGATGCTGTCAAATTGTTCTACTGTCACATCTTGTTCCATAAAGGCTTGTTCTAATACCTTCTGTAGAGCTTCTCTGTGAGCTTCTGAACTGAGTAGGAGAAATAATACAGAGATTCGAGACGAAGTTTATAACAATTGGTCCATAATGTTGTACTCGATTTTTTGGATAAGCTTCAGCATCTCATCGTTGTTCTTTACAGGTTCTGGATTACTGGATTGACCGTCTTGTTGGTTGGGAACTTCCGTTTGAGGTTCCTTTTCTTTGGTAGGTTCTCCAACTCCTCTGTTGAAGATCCGACTGCTCCAGGTGACTAGACTGATGTCAGCAATGTTCACAACGGAAGGTAAATGAGTTTCTTTTCCATTTTCTATGATTGCTACACCATACTTGTACGGGACAACTTTGTCTGATTTATACGGTATTAGACCTGGCAAGTAGACAACCACAAGGGCTTTTTGGTGCTTTTGACTGTCATATGCAACCTCAATTAGTTCCTGGTTAGGAACTTTTCTACTATCAAGAGGGACCTTTGATTCATCGAGTAGAGGAATTACGGCACAAACATCCTTAGTTTTCCCATGATTGGAGATTATAAAAGAGCTTTTGTTTTGACCAGGGAGTAATCTTGTATCATGTTGATTGATTCAGAATTCGAACATGGTCGAATCTCCTTCCGGTCTAACTATTGCTGGAGAGCTGCTCGCACTAGTTAGCACCCTTGGTTATTTTCCGAGCATACTCTACAGCGTCCATAATTGTGAGGCGGTACCCGACCGTACCCACTTTGTATGTAGTGCATCTTTACTAGATCTGTTTCTATTGAGAGGATATCACGACTTTGATGTCTACCAGGATCCCCATCAGTCATGTTAATCCATTGTGTGACTTCATCCAGGTAGATTGGAAGCCACCAGTGGTCCAACAGATGTTGAAGAGTCCTTTGCACAAGCGCACACCCTTGGTCGTTTTTGCAGCATTCTTTACAGTCTTGATAATCATGCGAAGCGAGAAAACCAAGTCTGGCCTGCTTAGCATGTAATTCCACTAGACTGGTATTCATCAAGTGTATGTCAAAGATTTGAACCATATTGACTTGATGATCATTTCTTTCATAGTAGTCTTGGATCCATTCGAGATCGATTTGACATTGGAGGGCCTCTTGTACAAAAGAGCATCCCTGATTGTTTGTTGAGCAGATCGGACAAGTACCGTAATCGTACCGAGGCAGATTGTAATACTGACTTTGTCTTGAATGCAATGCCACTAAATTGACGTCCATTGCACGGATGTCGTGGTTCTAAACAATGTTGGGATGTGCATGGGCCATGTTTATTTCACGAATCCTGTGATCCGGAATCCAGCCCAGATTTATTTGCTCTTGCAGAGCTGCTTGTACTATGGCACACCCTTGATTGTCCTTGGAGCAGATATCACACTGATTATAGTTGTTAGATGGCACATGGCCATACCCGCTCTGTTTACAATGCATCTTTACCAGGTTGGTTCCCAATAGGAGTACATTGTGAATTTGATAACTGTTGACAGGCTCTCCTTCTATCAAATTCACTGTAGTCTTCTCATGTTGAGGTAATGGATTTGTCTGAACATTTGGATTTATTTCCTTGAAAGATAAAACCCCGTTCCTGACAAGCTTCTGTACATCGGACTTGAAGCTGAGATAATTATCAAAGTTATGTCCCGATCATCCTTGATGGTAATGGCAGGTTTGATCTACTTTGAACCAAAAAGGTGGATTTTCTGGCACTGTAAGAGGAGTCCTGGGTTGAACGTGCCCCTTGGCCACTAGAAGTGGAAATAACTCTGCGTACAACATCGGTATAGGGTTAAACCCTGATGGTCGTGTTGTACGATTATTATTATTATACTGCAGGCGAGCCTACTGAAGAGGCTGTTGCGGCCTTTGCTGATATTGTTGTTGATTTGCTTGGCTCTAAGCAACCTGAGGTTGATATGCCGGAGCTGGTATTGGGTTGATAGCGGGAGTTACTGCTGCTACCGGTTGATACCTTCGCCTTTGCTTTCCCAGAGAGATATTACTGATATCTTGCTCTTTCTTCTTTTGGAAAGCACTACCATATCTTTTGGTACTGCTGGATGGTTCTGCATCTTTGACCAATCGTCCTTCTCGAATTGCTTCTTCAAGGCGTACTCCCATGTTCACCATTTCAGTAAAGTCACTGGGCGCACTGGCGACCATTCGGTCATAATAAAACGAGCTCAACGTTTTCAGGAAGATCTTTGTCATTTCTTTTTCTTCGAGAGGAGGACAGATCTGGGCAGTGATCTCACGCCATCTCTGAGCATATTCTTTGAAAGTTTCTTTATCCTTTTGTGACATTGCTCTGAGCTTATCTCTATCTGGTGCCATGTCCAAGTTGTATTTATACTTCTAAACGAAGGCTGCCCCGAGATCTCTGAAAGTACTAATCTTGGTGCGGTTTAAACCCATGTACCATTTGAGTGCGGCACCGGTTAAACTGTCTTGAAAGTAATGGATTAGTAGTTGTTGGTTATCTGTCTGGGTAGACATTTTTCGAGCGTACATCACCAAATGGCTTTGAGGGCAAGAGTTTTTCCTTTGTATTTTTCAAACTCACGCACCTTGAATTTGTGCAGTATTTTTACATTAGGGACCAAACCAAGGTCGATGGTGTCTTTTCCGAATAAGTCTTGACCGTGAATGGCATGCAGTTCCTTCTGCATTTCCAAGAATTATTCCTGGAACTCATTCATCCTTTCGTATACGTCTTTGTTTTCGCCAAAAGTTGCTTGCGGAATCTGTCCTTCCATGACAGTGTGTACCACTAGCTGTGGTATAGATGTTATAGTGGTGACTCTTGGTGCTTCAGTGACCTAAAGTTTGTAACCTTCAAGAGTTTCTGTTGTAACCCTTGCGTCTTCATTTCCCTGAAGTTTGTAACCTTCAGGTCTGGCTGTTCTTGCTACGACTTCCGGGTCTTCAGTGACCGGTGGGATGTATCCTTCAGGTATAAAGTTGTGAGGCATGCCCCAGGGGAAACCATTAGGCATGTTGTACTGAGGATGACTGTCAGGTGTCTCAAATGCGGGTGTAGACGTACCCTCCGAGATTACAGTCCTTTGATGTTATTGTTCTTGGGTTGCTGCCAGGGATTGCATGTCATGCTGGAGTTTCTCCAAACTCTTCTTCAGAGTGTTGATTTCTGCTCTCAACTCTCTGTTCTCTTCCTCGAGATCGTCCATTTTCCTTTGTCGATTGGCCCGAGTATTGTACGAATGAGACAGTTTGACTCTAGAGTGCGACACATGAGTGAGAGTCAAAGACAAAAATGTGATATGTGAGAAAGATGAATGATATGCAAATAATGATATTTTTTTTAGTTTTTGTGTTAAAAGAACTGTTAATAATTATATTGCAAATATCACACAGTGGGGAATACCCCTTTTATTGAACTTGAAAGATTGCAGTATTTTACAAGGAAAAAGTACAGTATTTTACAAAGTGCGGAAAAGGAGAATTAGGCCTATGGATCCTGAGTTCTCTCTGAGGAGAGCTCAGATGCTGGTTCCTGAACCTTTCTTTTCTTTGATTGGGCTCCTTCAGTCGTTGTCGGGTCGATGACTCTCTGCTAAGTGAAAGGAGTGAGCAAATTTCTTCGCCCTTCCTGACTTTCCATAGCATGCTGCTCTAATATCTCAATCAGAGCATCATTTTCCTTTAGTAGTTCCTGAATCTTGGTACATTCCAAATTAAGGATCTGGTATTTATTCTTCCAAGAGTTCTTCTCATGTTGAACTTTGTTGAGAGCGACCTGGAGTTTTTCCGCATCAGACATGAAATAAAGGACATAGTCCTTTAAGGGAAAAACTTCTTGACTAGGGTAAGGCATCCTCAGTTTGATAGCTCTGGCTTGAACCCGGTGGAGATAAGGTTTTGAAGAGGAACAATTTGGTCTTCCCAGGGATTCTCTCCCACTCATGTGAATATGTTGCTAGGCATGCACTATTTCTTTCTTTAGTGCCCTCTCATTTTCTCCTTCCTTGAAGAAAAGACCTTCCAGATGAGCATTATGTGGGAAATTCTTCATCGGGTATCCGAGTTGACGGCGAGCTAGAATTGGATGATAGTTGATCCCTCCTTTAGTACAAATGAGGGGTACATTGAGGAAATTTTTGCATCTGTCGATGATTTGTATTCCTTCGTAAATTCGATTGTACAAATCTATGTCCGTATTGGTAAGAGACATAATCTTCTGCGACCATCGCAGATTACTCTTGTGATCCCAAAAAGCAGCAGACTTGGGCAAGTGAGAAATAAACCATTTGTAGAGTAATGGTACACAACATGTGATTATCCCTCCACTGTACAAATTCCTTAAGTGTACAGAATGATAAGCATCTACGAGCAAGGTTGGTACTGGGTTCCCAATAAGAAATATCTTAACAGCATTCGCGTCGACGAAGTTGTCGATGTTGGGAAAAAGGAATAACCCATATGTGAGCAGCACAAAGATATCCTCGAAAGCAGTTATATTTCCTATACTAGTAAAGTATAGGGCTTTCTCCATCAGGAATTTAGCTAGTAATCCCTGGATTCCTCCTTTGGTGGTCATGTGAGTCCTAACTTCTGACTCATCCAAAGAGATTGCTCTTGCAATGGTTTGTTCTTTTGGAATTTCTTACAGTCCAGAAAATGGATCTCGATCAGTGATAGGTAAATCAATCAGGTGGGAGTACTCTCCCAATGTTATTGTGAGGTGATAATCCGGGAATATGAAGCAGTGGTAAACCGGATCGTAGAATTGAATCAGCGTAGGCAGGATTTGTAACACCCCCAATCTATACCCCCAAGCTATTAAAGCGATAACAATTAATCAGAGTATAATCAAAATTCACGGCATGGACCGAGGGGTCACATCAATTTGAAACAAATATACCACATCCTGCTTATATAGATATGTAACAATTCAGGTAGCACAAAACAAAGGAACTGAGTTCCTACAACCCATAATTCAATTACAGAATAAAAGCGGAAGATCCGTAACTGAATCTCATATATATATATATATATAAAGTTTTCCTGTCACAACCAATATCATACATGTACAATCCAAAAGATACATATACATAATACAAAATAATCACACTCGATCACCCCGACTACCCGGTGCTACATATCAGAGTCGACCGAAAAAAGAATGAAGACCTAAGCTCCACAAAAAGACTTCCAGCAATCTAATCTGTAATGCCTCATAGAGCATTAAAAACAGCAGAAGGGTGAGAAACACAATCATAATATAATTGCATATAATTATATAATAACCCACAAGTACACAAACATATTATTTTCACCACATTATATGCCATAATCCAATTACAAACCAACACAATGAATTTTCTCACATATCGGCCACAAAGGCATATCAAATCATACACAAATCAATTATCACCGACACGTATATTCATAAATCAACTCATCAATTTCATTCACAATTCCACACCCAATCAAACCATTCATGAGTTATGCAAATGCAAGAGACCGACACAACGAATCTATGCATATGCACATGTGGTACCATCCATCCATTATTTCTCAACACCAGTTCACTCAGGAACTATTGGAACCATCGCTCATTACTTAGTGTAACTCCCCGTCGAGCATACGATGTTCCCCGTCGCTTTAAGTTCTCTTGGTATAAGCCGCACGACGTTTATGGATCGCTTTAAGTCCTCTTTGTATAAGGCGCACGATCCGATCGCTTTAAGTCCTCTTTGTATAAGGCGCACAATCGTCTATAATCATCGCTTTAAGTCCTCTTATTTTTAAGGCGCACGATCCCATCCGATCGCTTTAAGTCCTCTTATTTTTAAGGCGCACGATGTTATAGAGGATTCCCTCTGGAACCAATTCGTTGCTCACACCCACTAGGGCACACAACATCACAAGAATGCACATCATGATGCTTGGCATACAATGACTCACGACATTCAAATGCACACATATATGCAACAATCTCCATCAACAATAATCATGTTTTGCAATTCAAGCCCAAAACAATGCATTTATTTGCCATACGGCCAAAAACCATCATTACACCATCCAAACACATACATTCACATCACATAACATCACACCAGTCATACAGTACATATCACACGCATATTGCATAATAACACGTCAAATGTGCATCATTAAAACAATAAAAGCCAACAATAACACATTCCAAATTCTCGACATAATTAAATCGGCTAACAATCTTGAAACCATTAATATAAGAAAGAACATGCCAAAAGCTTTCTAACGCACCAAACCGCGCCTCAAACCGGCTTACAGATTAAAAGTTATAAAGAAAACAAATTGGGAAAAGCTGACACATTCGCATTGCGAAGCTCCTAGCGAGTCCTTCGCTTCTTCATTCGCAGTGCGAATGTCCCAGCGAACCAAGTCAGAACTGAAAATAGCCTATAAAATTCCCAACGTTCGCAGTGCGAACCATCCAGTGAACCTTCGCTACACCCTTCGCAGTGCGAGTTCCCCAGCGAACCAAGTCAGAGAGCAAACAACACAAAATAACCCAAAGTTCGCAGTGCGAACCTCTGGCGAATGCTCGCCCCCACCTTCGCAGTGCGAATAGCCAGCGAATGCTTGCTTTCCCCTTCGCTAGGGGATTCGCAGTGCGAACCTGCAAAAACCAGAAATCCCAGCAGCGCTGTTACACAACCCAAAATGATATTTTCTCAACCAAAACATTTCCATACCAACATATAACAATCAGAACCTAGTCTAATCATGGTAACAAGTATTCTACCGCATTTACATTGATTTTCAACCGCGAAAACATCGATTTCTACCATTCCGACCTAGAATTGAAAACCATATAACACCACAAACACCCACACACACACATACATAATCATACACAAGCATAGTATAATCGAGTTTCGCACCCTTACCCGATTAAATTGCGTTTGAAAAGTCGGTTGAATCAGTTCCTAATTCCACAAGTTTTCCTCTCTTTTCTTCTTTCTCTTCTCTTTCCTTCTTTCTCTTTTTCTTCTCTTCTTTTTCTTTCCTTTCTATTTTTCTCTCTTTTCTTTCTATTATATCAAAAATATAATATCTACCCCACCAAAAGACCAAAATACCCCTACACTCAAATATCTTGCAAACGTTCCCAAAACGCGATAAAATATCACAACATTGAAAAATAACATATTTCCAAATAAAAGTCGAAAATAAAATAATATAATAATAAAATAATCAAAACGACTCGATTAAATAAAAACTCACAAAACTGGGGCGTTACAGGATCCCTTCAACCATGTTGATCTTGAGCAGAGATAACAGTCCTTCATGCTTTGCTCTGAAAGCCCCGAGATTAGTAATCATCCTTCCTGATTTCCTTAGGTCGTCCAGTTTTGGAACCTTGAAGGTGTACTTGTGCGTTTTTCTTCTTCCGAAATTCATAACGCAACCTTTCTGATATTTATAATTATTGTTTTAGTCCTTTTGAAAAAATATTTTTTCCGTTCTTGAAAAGAGCTTTTTAATGAATGCATGAATGCATGAATGCAGCAAACAAAAACACCTAAAAACATGGGTTTAGGGGTTCATCGTCACGAGCATGGAGTCATGGATCCACCCATCCCCAAATGTGTGTACTAATTGGTCAATTTTTGTACCTGTAGAATGGATTCTAAAAGGTTCCCAAAGTCATTGACCCCTCCTAGGGATATTAACAGCAAGCTGATTCACTCGAACAAGCTGAAATACCCTAGGATGAATCTCTGTTTAGTGTAATATCACGTTTCAACTATTCCCGATAGTCACCGCACTACCTAATGGTTTAAATGGTTAATTTTCTACTAAATCCTCAGTGTCATGGGTACCGCACTAGGAACACTATGCTTTCACGACGATTGGTCGTTCATCATTAGAGAATCCACATGGGTACCTCGACTAATTCGGTGAACTGCTAGGTCAGCTTGGTCGGGATTCATATCCTATAAGCCTTTCCTGGAGACGCCACCACTTATCTTAATGTTCTCTCAAACTTTCCACATGCGTATCAATTGCATTCCCAATTAACAAAAATTAAAACATGGGTATCAAATAATATGATAGTAAATGAGATATATAGCAGAAAGTAAGTACATAAACAGAGAAAATAATGCCAAGCAAAGCCTAGACCTCTTAGGAACTCTAATCCTAGATTAGTCTCCCCAGCAGAGTCGCCATTTTTCTGTAGCGTGCGATTTTTGTCGGTGACGCGACCACCTTACGACAATGGAATTCGGGTGCTACTTTCTGATTTCTTATTTATCCTATGAAGCTGAAAAGGAAAGGGAAGATATCTAAAACTAACCTTGCACGCAAATGTTTTCTTTAACAAATGCTAAGAGATCAGGGAACGGGGTCAGGTTATACAAAGGGAAGTTGTTAACACCCAATGTATATATGGTTATCCATAGGCCTTGTATTACATGTTTCTCTGTTGATTTAAGTGCTTTATGGTGTTTATCTGTTGTAGCTTAGGAAAGTTTCTCCTTTGGGAGTGTTGAGAGAGTATTTTTGTTGTTTTCGGGTTTTCCGTTGTTTTTGGGAAGGTACTAGACCTAAAGTTTTTTATTTGTGTGCTCGCTAAGATTTCGCAATCTTATGCCTACGTATTCCCGTAAAGATATCTTGGAAATCAGAGCAATCGTAGTTCCTCCTATTTCTATGGGAGGAAAGGTGTTTGGTGTCATGTTCAAAGCCCAATATTGAAGCTATCAGAGTATTTGTGTCTTGTTAAAAGCCCAAGATTGAAGCTAAAGGGGCGATTGAGAGAGAGAATTTGTCATCTCTAAAGTGACAATATCTCACATATTCATCACAAATGTTGAGAAATTGATTATAAGGGAAATTACTATGACTGGGATATGAAAAATCCAGCAATGCCATAATTTCCTTTATAAAGGTGATGTCATGAAGGAAGAAACTTTAACTCAGTGTAGAACAATGCCATTTTTCCTTATGAATCTTTCATGCTAAGAGAGGGACATTGGTTTGGATGTTATGAATCTAGAGGCTTGCCACTTACAACTGTTAGATGAAAGATGAATTTTAGCCAGGATAAAGGAAGGACTCCAGCTTGGATTTTGAATCAACGAGTGTGCCACTTATAACAATTATCTGGGAAAAGGATTTTGATTGTTTATTTTGATGTGATGTATAGAGGAAATGTTCTCCTGCAGAGTGGACTCATGGTCTCTTCTGAAGGGATGTTGATTTTTTTGTGCCTTGATCAAAACCCAAGGTTGAAGCTAAAAGAAACTGACTCCACTGGGGAGGGTTTAATCTGTCTTGTATAAAGCCCAAGATTGAGGCTGAAGGAAACTGACTCCATTGGGGAATGTTTTTATCTGTCTTGTACAAAGCCCAAGATTGAGGCTGACTGACTCTACTAGGGGAAATTCTTATATGAAGCCTAAGAGGAGGCTATCTTTTGTTGAGGATTATTGAAATCCAGGAGCAAGTCTAAATGTTGTTGGGGAATCCCGAGGTTTTACTCTTACTAGTAATCAGAGAAGAGTTGGAGTATAATATGCCATGAGATTTTGATACTGGTTGGGGATTAGTTGATAAGTTGACCCTAGTTGGGGATTAAAAATGAAAGCTTTAGGCCTTGTTGGGTCAAAGGGGTTTAAAGGTGAGTCTGAAAACCTATGGAGGTTTTAAACTCTGCTAGAGACTGATATAATGGTAACCTGATTTGGGTTTTTCCTGTGCTTTTAGGAAAGTTGAGGGTTTCTTGGTGAGATCCAAGAGGATATGAGACTTTCCAAGTCTGCTTGTATGAAGCCCAAGAGGAGGCTGAGATTGTCCAAGTCTCTCAAAAAGTGGTAGGATCTAGTGTAGAGTGAGATCTTTGTATGATGCCGAAGAGGAGGCTGAAGGTTTAAGGGATGAAGATCAACCCGAAAATGGTTTGATGTTTGGGAATTCTGTCTCTCCTGAGGACTGAACTAGCAAAGATGACTAATTTCTGTCCTATACCTGTAGGAGGCCTTTGGGGTCCTTGTACTAAGCCCAAGAGGAGGCTGAGGAACTTCTAAGAAACCTGTTGGTCCTTGTATTAAGTCCAAGAGGAGGCTGGGGAACTTTAAGGAAGCCTGTGGTTCTTTCTACTAAGCCCAAGAGGAGGCTGGGGATGCTTTTAGGAAGCTTGTGGGTCCAAACCAAAGAAAAGTTCAAGAAACGTTTCATCGGGAATTAATCCTTTCTCTACTGAACAGTTCTAAGGTTTGAAGAAATTCAAAAGAGGTTTCACCGGGAATTAATCCTCTATAGGGAAATGAATTTCTTGTACAAAATATAATTTCTAAGTTTGACAGTCTTGAGAAAATTTCACAGGGAATAAAGTCTTTCTCTATTCCATCTTGTATAAGCTCAAGATGAGGCAAGACTGTATAGGGAATTTCCTATGAGGGAACTAGTTTTAAGTATGTTGTAAGTAACCTATGGTTTGATCTAAACCTAGACCTAATTGCTGGGGAAACTCTAAGCAAAATATGCACAAGTGTATATATATATATATATATATATATAAAAGAAATAAGCAATGAAACAGATATGGGGACTTACCTTCTGAGAAGAAGCCCAAGTATATTGTGATCTGTTGTATTTACTACAACTCTATTCCCTCTTTTAGGGTTTCAAGAAATTGACGAAAGTTTTGAAAACACATTGAATTTGAATTTGAATTAAAAGAAAGTTGCTTTAAAAAGATTTGTTTGGGGCTTATAACTCAAGGAGAGGCCCAGATGACCTATTTGATAACTTTGATCTCACTGCGATACCGACAGACGTTGTGGGACTTATATTACAGCAGAGGCCCAAAAATTGTTTTTGTACAAAAAGGGTTGGGTCTTACACTCTATTAGAGGCCTAAAAAGTGTTTGTTTAGAAAATAATGGGGCTTATACTCAAGAAGAGGCACAAAAGTTTTTATTTGAAAAGTCGATGATCGCACTGTGATTTTGAAAACCACAGAGGGACTTATACAATGACTGAGGCCCAAAATGTTTATGTACAAGAAGGAATGAGTCTTACACTCTAATAGAAGCCCAAAAAGTTATTTTTATACAAAAGTTGGGGCTTATAACTCAATGAGATTCCTAGATGAAAAACATCGATCGTACCGTTATTTTGAAAATCGTATCAGGACTTATACAATGACTGATGCCCAAAATTTTGTATTTACAAATGGGGCGGGTCTTACACTCTATTAGAGGCCCAAAAGTATTTGAAAAAGAAGAAAAACGGGGCTTACAACTCAAGGAGAGGCCCGTATGAAAATTGTTTTGAAAATGGCGATCGCGCCGAGATTTTTGAAATTGTATCGGGACTTATACAATGACTGAGGCCCAAAATCAATTATTTAGAAAGAAATGTAACTTAAACTCTACAAAGAGGCCCAAAAGTGTTTTGAAAAGTGTTTGAAAAATTAAAATTAAGAGAAACCCTAATTTTAATTAAAAAAATATAATTTTTAAAGGAAATTAAATATAAAATGATACAAAATATCAAATATATTCAAAAATAAGTTGTCAACTTTAAAAAATATTTTGAAAAATCACGTTTAATCACATGAAAGCTTGAAATCCAATTGGTTTTGAAAAATCAAGGTGAGAATTTCATTTAAAAATGTTTAAAAACAAATAAAATTAAATTAAATTCAAAAATAAAATTATATTAAATAAATAATATAAATGTGATTTTTTGTAGAATAAAATAATTTAACATTTTTGTGACTTTTTAAAAAAACAACCAATAAAAAATGATAAAAATGAGAGAGGAATTAATTTTTTAAATCATTTAATAAAAATATCCAATATTCAGAAATACAAATATTTGAAAATGGCGCCAAGGCCATCTTCTTCTTCCTCGCTCGTACCCGCCATGGCCATGTTGCAAAACCTCTCATATCTCTCTGATTACTCAATGAAAATGACTTTTGTAAACATGAAAGTTGTGTGTTTTTGAACAAGGATTTCAGTCATATAAATTAATTGCATTTATATTAAATGTGGAGTGAGAAATTAAGTGATGAACTCAAGAACCCTAATTTCTGCAAGAATACTATGAAATCTTATACACGAAAGCTACGAAGCAATTGATTGAGGGGAATTACTCTATATAAGTGCATAAACATGTTTGTAACTTGAAAACACATTTATGATGCATGGATTATAGAGTTTGAGAGTGCCAGGCTTACCTCTTGCAAGAAGAATTCAAATTCTATGCTGGAGGCGTTATACATGTTGTGTAATGATTTGGACAGCTTCAATTGACCTCAAGTAATGTGTTTGAAACCTTGGAATGGATTAAATCAGCCTGGAACTTGTTGTGGCACCTCAACTGCAAATAGGCCAAAAAGCTTGAGCAAATGGGGCGTGACTTTGTGATTCTGATGTTCCCGATATGTTTTAAGGTTATGGATCACTCATATATGATGTATTTGAGGTGTTGGCATGATTGGTTTTGATTGAATTGCTCTCAAATTGAAAATTCGATAGTGTCTTGAAAAAGAATAAAAAATCTGGTTTTTTAGTGAGATTTGGAGGAAAGCATGTATTGCAATGCTTTGGTGTACTTGAATTGATCATAAAGAAGCTCTATTTATAGTAGAGCAAGTTTGTTTTGGGAACAATAGTGATTGGAGGCTGGATCACTCCAATATCCATTTAACTTTGTCATGTAGCCAAAGTCTCCTCTAGCCATTGACTTGAGTCAATCTTACAGGCTATGAATCTTTTATTGCATGGATAAGGCTTGACTCATTTGGTTGATCATGTACTGATACATGCCAGCTATAAGCATCCTTTAAATGCCTCATGACAAAATTGGAGTTTTTGGATTTTGAACTTTGAATGTCACATGCCAAATGATGAGGTTTTTGAATTGCAAGGCTCTATGGTGTTGTAGCTCTGTAGAGATCATGTTCATTGCACTTTAGAAACTTGTCTTGTATGGTGACAAGGCTTGCCAAGTCATGGAAATGACAAAATCGTGTGGCATGTACAAGATTGTCTTGTAAAACCAGTCTTGGAGGTGTCATATTTCCATGCTTATAACTCCCTACTCAAGTTGAATTAGGATGAGTTCTTGTACTCTTTGGAAAACTTGTATACCCTAATTTAACTTTGATGTCTAACTTTGAAAAAGAAGCAAGCTGGTGAAAAAGTGAAACAGATTCTGACTTGAAAATTTCACTAAGTGTTGGAAAAAGTGGTCATTTTCATGTTTTTGTAATTTTGATCAATCCATAACTCAAAATCCATGAGGATTTGGAATCTGATGTAGTTGACAATTTTGAAGTATTCAATGAGAGCTTTCATTTGAGCTTTGGATGGAAGAAAAAGGCCTTGTGGTTTGGAAGTTATGACCTTGCAAAGATGGTACCAAATCACTTTTCTTCCATAACTTAGAAAATTTTAAGTTTCTTATGGTTGCCCCTTTTTCAAGTAACCCTATTTTTCTTGATTTTTCTTGATGAATGATGATCCAAACCATGAATTAACATTGTTTTTTACTTAGGGAAGCCATGTTTGTCTAGAAATTCAAAAAGTCAAACTTGGTTTTTAGGCACAATTGACTTTTTGTCAGATGAATTTCAAACTGTGTGATCTCTATGCAATCAAGTCCTTGACCTAATTCAAACCTAATGGATAGATTTCATAGGTGTTTTAGGGTATCTTAAATCATGCCCCAAGGTTTGGGATCATGTCTTGGCCAAAACTCAAAGATACAGTTGACTTTTCATCAGGAAACCCTAATTGGTCAAGATGAATTTGAATCCTTGTACTGCTTATGACCCAAGTTCTTTGGGTCAATCTAATCTTGTAAATGGATCAACATGATGTATTAGAAATCTTCAAACACTTCTTGAGGTCTTGGCTCACGCCTTGCTCCAAAAGTCAACTTAGGGGTGAATTAGGTCAAGAAACCCTAATTCATGATTTTTGATGAATGCATCCCCTGAGGCTATTTTGACTTTATGATTGGGTCCATGAGGTCCCTTTGAACTTCTTGGGTCATGTTTTGAAGTATTGGCTCATGCCTAGATGAAAATTTTCATCTGGAGGCCTTAGTCGACCAAAACCCTAATTTGGTGACACTGGCGATCTTGAGGCTTAATCCACTTGGGATGTTACAACCTTGTGCTTGATTCTTGATGTGGGAGACCTCTTGATCCTTTATGGGTGTTTGAGAGGCTAGAAAATTCGAAGATCATGTCAATTCTTGATTGATCCTTTGTCTGAGTACTCTGAGAGGGCTCATGTAGTAAATTCTCAACAATCTTTGAGAAGATTGATGAAGTATGATGGTACATCCATATTGTGGTGATGATTTGTACAATGATGGGAAATCTTGGTGGTCAAAATTTGGGGTATGAAACAACACAAGTGAGAAAGACACCACATATTCACCCAAAACCTTAAGGTGATAGGTGTGTGGGTTCTCCCACTTATAAAGTCTTAACTCTCCACATTTATAACCAATGTGGGACTCCAACTCACACTTGACATATTATTCTCAACAATCCTTCCCATCTCTTTTAATGTTTCTTTGGTTTGCCTCATTTTTGTATTAATGATTAAGTACCCCCTTGTATCCAATTTTAATGCATTTTTAATTGCTTTTCAACAAAAAAGAAAAGAAACATTGAACAACCAGTATCCCACTTATAAACAAAAAATTTCATTATGATAATTATAAAAAGTTTGTTAAGTTTAGTCAAATTTTTATATATTTTACACCTTTTTTTTGTTCATCGAACGTAAAGATGAAATTAGGGTAAAAGTATTACTAGTGAAGATAGAAAATAAACACCAAACAATTACTATCCCACTCATAAATAAAAATTTCATTACGGTAATTAAAAAGGTTACTTAATTTTAATCATTTTTTTTTAATTTTATATCCTTTTGTTTTAGTCACCGAATGAGAGATTGATCAGAAGAGAGGAGAGAGTTCTTTCGGTACATTGGTAATAATCTCTAATGCAGTGGAGCAGGATGGACCTGCAAGGTTGTCACTTTAATGCTCAATTCAACAAGGTAATATCAGAGTAAATTGCAATAGTGAGAATTATATAAGGCATGATATAATGTGTGGGAGGGCTTATATATGGCAGACAGTTAAAATCGTCCATATTTGATCTAGCGTGTGTCACAGGGGGTCGTGTAATCAGATCTTGCAGTGGTTGATGCATTGGTATATTACATCAAATGTTTGACTATCTATCGAGGTTCCACAAGTTTGTTGGCCTTCTATGATGACACTTTGGTTTATGCCCTTGTAATTAGACATGTGTTACTATGCCTTTGGCCGGCCTGGAATACTTGATCCAAAGTCCTTGTTGTCACAAGTGAAACGAGGATTGCATTAGTGGTCCAAGTCACTCTCATTCACCGTCTAGGGTTCTTAGGATAGAAGTGACTTCATTGTGTACTCAAGTATCATGGGGAATCGAGGTTTAATATGAATCATTGGTAGTGATGGTGTGCTTCCACAGACCTCCAATTTTCGATCATGTAGTAGAATGCAATTAATATATGAAGGCCAACTGGTGAATTTGATCTTTTTCCACCTCTATCGCCTGCGAGACCTAGTGATTCATGTATTACCTTTTTCCTACTTACAATCACATATTCCACTGTAGATTTTCTTCTAGTTTTATTCCTCTTCTCCTGGTCTTATTCTTCTATTTTGACATCTTTCATGACCCTCAGGTGACTTGACTCTTACACACATCAGAAGTTGTTTTTCTCAAATGTAACAACTTTTCTTTCTTTGTATTACATCTGATTATTATTTTCTAACATTCCTATAGAGATTGTAATGGAGGACTAAAAAGGATATATTGTTTTCAAAGATGGAGGGTAGTTGTTGGTATTTATTCGAGGGAAATAGTGAGGGGCTTTGTATTCCTATATTTGCTTTTGACAAATCTAGCTGACATAGGCGACTTCAAATAAGCAAGAAAAGGTCAAACATATATTAGAGCATGTCAACATGCTCTTGATTATGACCAAATTAATAGTGAAGTGGTGTAGTGGTTAGAATCTCACTCTTGTGCTTATAATCACTATCGTTTTTTATCTGTTGGCATTGAAACAAGAATAGACCAAAATAATCGACATATCTGTTGGTCGTTGAAATTTTTTAGTCTTCCACTATTTTGATAATTAAACAACGCGTATTTTATACAATCAAGGAATCAAATGTTGAAATTAATAATAACATTAACAGCTTCAATTTGAATCTTTCCTTCTTTTGTTGTACACAACCCACATAACTAAAATCTCCAAAAGCTTCACTCATTCTCTATAGCCCTCTTACTCAAATCCAAGATCTGCTCCAAGCATTCATTCCACATCAATATTTCCTCGATCTTAATGGTCCCTTATCTTAACTCCTAGCTTAATATAACAGGACATAAACTAGAAACATTGGTCTGTATCTACCTTCTCTTGGCACTACCGAAGTCTTTGGTTGAGATAAAATCCCTTTCCTTTTTCTCCTGTTGAATTTTCAATTCCCAACAACACTACACAATATTAATATTAACCTACATCTTAAGAAATTCACAAATATTAATGATTATAGACCTTCCTCGATGATAGATTTCGCTCTTTCTGTAATTGAGAAGCAACAAATTCATGGTATCTTGCTAGAGTTTGAAGATGAATTCAAACTCAAAAGAATATTGTGATTTGGTCTATTTTGAAAACTAAATACTTTATTTTGATAACTCTCAAAGTCATGATATAACATTTATGTATGAAAAATGTTACAAGATAATTTATATATGTGCTTGAGATAGAGCAATAAAAGTGAGCAAAAATACCCATTTGATTTGAGTCAAGTGCATTGACTATAATTCGAGTCGAATGAGAAAATGATTTGAATCAAGAACTTAAAATCCATAATTTGACAGTGTTATTTGAATAAGTGATTTGAGTCAAGGAAATATTTGATTCGAATCAGTGACAGAACTGAAATCCTGATTTTGAAATGAATTTTAGATTCAAATACGCCTTTAGATTGATTCAATCAAAGCTTGCGTCTGATTCAAGTTAGAGAAGCATATGATTCTAATCACATTGGGAATGGCAAATCCTCTTTTTCACATTCAAATTTTATTCGAATCATGCTTAACCTTGTTTTGAAACACTTCAAAAAGTTTCTATTTAAAGAAAAATGAAATGTTTGATTGAATCTAAATCTAGTATGATAGAAAATTTTCATTCATGCATTTTTTACCCAAAATAATCGACTAATTTGACTTGAGCGACTTTGCAACAACTTTTATCTCAGGGCTCGAATTAATGTATGAAAAACAATATTTAATGCAAAACGCCATTTAATGCAATGCACTCAATTTTAAGATATGAGAAAGCCTAACTTATAGGAGATTCAATAATCAAAAGTGATAAACGATAATATAGAAAACTGTTAGAACAAGATTTGGTTCTGCATCTGTATCTCTAAGTTTTGATGATACCAAGTCAGTATTTGTGTGAGAACAATTTTGGTACTCTAACGTTTGTTATTGTGTATCTTTAGCAAACAACTTTGATTCTGACTCTTGAACGTGAAATGTTACAAGTTTCTGAATATATTGATCCAAATCGTTTCTGCTCAAACTCACGGATGAGAAGCTTCTAAGAAAACTATATGTTGCTGCTGCAACGTTCTCTTGGCTCTTGCTTCTGACGTGTGACTCTGATCAATTCACTTCTGAAGACTGCTCAAGCTTCCGAAGATTAAACGCTGAAGGTTCAAAAAACTCTGAAAAATCTCAAGTCAGATATTGATGTGATCAAGCTTCTGAATGAAGATTGAAGTTTCTGAACTCAAGCAAAATCAACTCTTCTAACTCATGCTTCAAATAACTATTTATCCAGAAGCCACTAAAGAATAGAAGATAAGAATGAGTTTATACGTGGGAAAAATAGTACATGGTACAAACCAATATTCCTTCCACTAAGCGGATTTCGTAGAGTAAGGAAATTGAGGTTGTACGATTCTTGTCCCCTCCATATCAAACTGTTACTCAAGTCTCCAGCTCATTCATGAAGAATACCAGATCTAACCCTCAACGGATCTTTTTTACTGGCTATATAAAGACTTGAAGACTTGAAGAATTACTACAGAAGCAATATATGCGTGAAGCAAGCAAGCTAAATAAAGAAGAAATTTTTACAAGATTGTTGTCTATACTTTTGCAGAATTTTCTTTAAGTGTATTGTGCTTTTAATTTGTTTATACCTGCTTATGTAGAAGCAATCTTTATAAACACAACTTTGTAATCAAACTGTTGTTTGTATTTCGTTAAGGGACCAGTTAGGTCAGAATCCTTGAGAAGACATAGACTGTGTGTCTTTGTGATTTGTTAGTCATCAGCGGTTGCTAGTGCAGTTGTAATCAGTTGATTATAGTGGATTAAGTCCTTAGGTATAAGGAGAAATCACCTTGGCAGGTTGACTGGATTAACTGTGATATTTTCAAGTGAACCAGTATAAAAATCGAAGTGTATTTCTCTTTGTCGTTCATTAGCGGTGTGTTTATTGTGTGAGTAAAAAGCTTTTGTTTTTGAAAACCCAAATTCACCCCCCCTTTCTTGTGTTTTTCTCACCTTCAATTGGCATCAGAGATTCGGTTCTAATTGTGATAAAAGTTAATCAAACACTTAACCGTGTTCAATACTGATCCAGTATGTGTGTGAGAAACAATGGCAGTTGCCGTTATTCTTGTAGAGAAAGATCACTACAATGCCAAACCACCAGTCTTTGATGGTGAAAAGTTTGACTATTGGAAAGATAGAATTGAAAGTTTCTTTCTTGGCTATGATGTAGATCTTTTGGATCTTGTTGTTGATGGTTACAATCATCCTATTAATGCTATAGGAGTAAAAGTGTCAAGAAGTTCTATAACTGATCAACAAAAGAAAGATTTTAAGAATCATCACAAGGCAAGAACTATACTACTAAATGCTATTTCTTATACTGAGTATGAGAAGATAAAAAATAGAGATACTGCCAAGCCCATTTTTGATTCTATAAGAATGACTCATGAAGAAAACGCTCAAGTTAAGAAGACAAAGGAGCTTGCCCTAATCCAAAAATATGAGGCATTCAGAATGGAGGATGATGAAACAGTTGAAACTATATTTTCAAGGTTTCAGATGCTAGTCACGGAACTCAAGGTTCTGGACAAAGGATACTCAACTGCTGACCATGTCAAAAAGATCATCAGAAGTCTTCCTAAGAAGTGAAGACCTATGGTAACTACCTTGAAACTATCTAAAGATCTGAATAGTATCAGTCTTGAAGAACTTGTTAGTTCTTTAATAAGTCATGAGATGGAGCTTAAGGGAGACGAACCTCAAAGGAAAGGAAAGTCATTTGCTTTGAAATCCAACTCTGAAAAGTCAAAGGCTTATCAAGCTGAGGAAATCTCAAAAGATTTTGATGAAGACTCAGAAGATGATAAACTTTCATTAATTTCCAGAAGGGCCAGCAGACTCTAGAAGAACAGACAAAATGGTCAAGGAATGTTTAAAGGATCTAGAAGAACTGTTGGTCGTTGTGACTCAACATCTGGACAAAGGAAGTTGAGTTCTGGAAAATAAGTTATTTGCTATGAATGCAAAGAGCCAGGTCATTACAAGAATGAATGTCCCATGCTCAAGAAAGACAAAAAGCATAAAAAGAATTTTGTCAAAGGCAAGAAAGGACTCATGGCTACCTGGGACGACTCTGATTCAGAAGAAGAAAATTTTGAAGAAGAACAAGCTAATGTTGTATTAATGGCAACAACTTCTGATGCTGAAGTCTCTAGAGAACCTAGAGACAAAGTATCATCAGAATTTGAAGCAGAATCTGATCATGATTCTGAAGAGGTAATTTCTAATCTCTCTCGTTCTGATTTAGACTCATGTCTTTATGAAATACTGGATATGTATCAAAGTCTTCAAAGCAAATACAAAGACCTTAAACAAGTCCACGTAATTGCTTCTGAAACTTGTGAGAAGCTTGAAGAGAATATTTCTTCTTTAAATGGAAAAATATTTTCTTTAGAAAGTACAAACTCTACTTTGATAAGTCAAATCTCAAAATTTAAAGAAGAAATAGGTCCATATGCTTTCGGTACCAACTGTGTATTTAGATATGACAAAGCTTTTCAGCACTTTCTAACTAAAAGCATAGATAAAAGAAAAATTGCTTCCTTAATCTATGGAGTTAGTAGAAATGGCAAGAAAGGTTTAGGTTGTATAGATACTTCTAAGATTGATGAAAGTATCGTGGTAAAACCAAAACCTCTCTACAAGCACTTTGTACCTGCTGGTACAGAACCTGTTTCTTTTGAGCTTGCACAGAAACCTCCACCGACACAGAAATTTATTTCTAAACCTAAATATCATGCACATATTCCACTTGATTATCCTGTTTCACATAAACCCAAAGTTTCTAAACACTCTGGGAATACTAACAAAAAAGGACCCAGAAAGTGGGTACCTAGGGAAAAGATAGTTTATGTTGCAAACATCCTTGGCAGCTCAATTAAAACACCAATCATGGTACCTGGATAGTGGCTGATCGCGAAATATGACGAGAAGAAGGCATATGTTCCAAAGTTTGGAACTTAAGCCTGGAGGCTTCGTTGGTTTAGGAGGAAACTAGAAAGGAAAAATCATTGGATCTGGAACTACCGGTAATGGTAAAATTCCCTCTATTACTAATGTTCTTCTGGTCGATGGTTTGATGCATAACTTATTGTCTATCAGTCTGCTTAGTGACAATGGTTATGATATTATCTTTAATCAAAAGTCCTGTAAAGCGGTCAGTCAGAAAGATGGCTCAATCCTTTTTATCGGAAAGAGGAAAAACAACATTTACAAGATTAGACTTTCTGATATAAGTAAACAGAATGTCAAATGGTTAATGTCTGTTAATGAAGATCAATTGGTATGGCATAGACGTTTGGGCCATGTTAGCATGAGGAGGGTTTCTCAGCTAAATAAGCTTGAACTAGTCAGAGGCTTACCAAACCTGAAGTTTGCTTCAGATGCTCTTTGTGATGCATGTCAAAAAGGAAAGTTCTCTAAAACTTCCTTCAAAGCAAAAATTTTTGTTTCCACCTCTAGACCATTAGAACTTCTACACATTGATTTTTTTGGACTAGTGAAAACTGTGTCAATCTGTGTTCTCTACTTTCTGCTCTCAAGTGCAAACAGAGAAGAATTACAAAATAGACAAAGTCAGAAGTGATCATGGCGGAGAATTTGAGAACAGATACTTTGAGGATTTATTTGATTCTCATGGCATTTCCAATTATTTCTCTTGTCCTAGAACTCCACATCAAAATGGAGTTGTAGAAAGGAAGAATAGGACTTTGCAAGAAATAGCTCGTACCATGATCCAAGAAATTGATATGGCTAAGCATTTATGGGCAGAGGCAGTAAATACAACATGTTACATTCAGAACAGAGTTTCTATTAGACCTATTCTGGGTAAGACTCCTTATGAATTATGGAAGAACATAAAGCCCAACATATCTTATTTTCATCCTTTTGGTTGTACATGTGTTATGTTAAACACTAAGGAGAATCTTGGCAAGTTTGATTCTAAGGCTCAAAAGTGTTTGTTGTTAGGATATTCTGAACGCTCAAAAGGCTACAGAATCTATAACACAGAAACACGAATTGTTGAAGAATCAATTCATGTTAGAATCAATGATAAGCTTGACCTTGAAAAGTTAAAGCTAGTTGAGAAACTTGCAGATTTAGAAATCACCTTCTCAGAACCTAAGGATAAAGACTCTGGAGATAAAGACACAGCTAGTGAAACTAAAGACTCAGAAATAATTCAATCAGAAACTGTTGTTGGTCAATCTCATCAGAAGAAAAGTAGACCAAGAACTTCTCATTCTGAAGAATTGATTCTGGGAAATAAAGACGCATCAGTCAGAACCAGATCGTCATTCAAACCTTCTAAAGAAACTCTTCTTGGCTTGGTCTCTCTCATTGAACCAACCTCTATAGATGAAGCTCTTCAAGACAACGACTAGATTCTGTCTATGGAAGAAGAACTAAATAAATTCACCAGAAATGATGTTTGGGATCTTGTTCAGAAACCAAAAGGTGTCCACGTTGTTGGAGCCAGATGAGTATTCAGAAACAAGCTCAATGAAAAAGGTGAGGTCGTAAGAAACAAAGCATGACTGGTATCACAAGGTTATAGTTACCAAGAAGGAATAGGCAACTGAAAAGTGCCAAAATTCCGTGTTTTGAGAAGTAGTTTTGTGACACTTATCGATTCATTTGTATTGAATTCTTTGAATAAACCCCCATTTTGTTTGTAAAAGTGTATATTTAGTGTATACTAGTATTTTTGTGTAAATATCATTGAGTTTAATTGGTTTTATCTCATTTTTGTAGGTATTCAGATATTGATATTTATTCATTGTTGGATAGAGCATTGAATAAACTTTCTGACGCTTCTGACTGGGCCTCAAACAGAGTTACGGTTCCAAAGTTATGAAGAAAACAAAATGCTGATTTTTTCTACTGTCAGCTCTCGCCCCGAGCTCGTCGGGCAAGCCTGGAGGGAGCCAGAAATTCCAGAAGCTGCAGAAAAAGCCGCCTTAATTCACCGGGCGAACCGTTGCTTCGCGCGGGAAAATTTTCCTGGGCATAAACACATTAAAAGGGCTAAAAACATATTTTTTAGGTAATGTTTTGGGGTATTTGTTCCCAATTCATCAAATCTTCATTTTTGAGTAGATTTAGCTTAGAAACAACACATGGAGTGTGCATCTTGAAGATCCGAAGTCGAATCCACTTCAATCGGAGTTGACAAACTGTGAGATTTGTGTTCTTCTTCTCTCTTCTCTTTGTACCCTCTATTTGTTAGGGTTTTGTATGTAAGTTTATCTTGATTGTATGTATATTTATGGATCTTTGTATAAAATCTCTTTTACAACTCTTTATCGATGGTTATCTTTGATTTTTTAATTAATGGGTTTGGATTGCTATAGACATATACGGTTCGAACTCGATCTAAGATGAATATTTGTTAGATTCTAAACTCTAGACATAGATTTAGGTCTAATATTCGTGTGGGTAGCAGTTCTTAATACTCCGTGTTGTTGAGTTGCGTGAGACATCAGCAATGAGACGATACGGTTGATCTTTCGACTTTGCGTTAGACATAACCTCTATTGTGAGCGATATGTGGGGGTTTTGACGAGTGATTTAGATTGAGTGCATTTGATCTATATATTTTTTAGTACATGATGGGTAAAACGAAATACAACTCCTGATGAGTTTTCTCAAGTCTTAAGGATGTATTTATTTTCTTGTTTTATGTTTTTCCTTTTACACTTTTATTCCAAACCATTTAAACCCAAACTCAATAACATTTAATTCTCGAACGGCAGTTCAATAACACTAATCTCTGTGGACACGATAATTTCTCGGATAAATACTTCAAAAAACTTTTGTTGCTTGCCGCTTTACCGTACCAACAAAATATGTTCAATGTGAATTTTTGGATGAATGCATAATTTAGTCTTTTGTTTGCAAGATTGTTGGATGTGTCAAATCCTCACCTTTGTCTGTTTTTCTTCCCTCGATGAATTTTTGCTAGGTGTGATTCATGATTTAGCTTGTGTTATTTTAGATTATTCGGCATGATTTTTGTACTTAGGATTTGTTTCGTTTTCATGTTTTCGTTGTAGGATGGTGGTAGGTGTTTACTTTGCTTGTACTTTTTTTATTTGAACCATTCATTTATTTTCCGTTTTAAAAAAACCTGTTGATTCGTGTCTTAGATTATCGTCTTTTGTTTCTTTAAGTTGTTTGACTTTGTTTGAGGACAAACAATGTTTTAAGTTGGGGAGAGTTTGATAAGTGCCAAAATTCCGTGTTTTGAGTAGTAGTTTTGCGGCACTTATCGATTCATTTGTATTGAATTCTTGGAATAAAACCCCATTTTGTTTGTAAAAGTGTATATTTAGTGTATACTAGTATTTTCGTGTAAATATCATTGAGTTTAATTGTTTTTATCTCATTTTTGTAGGAGTTAAAGCATTTAGATTTAGTCATTGTTGGATAACGTATTGAATAAGCTTTCCGACACTTTCGACCGGGCCTCAAACGGAGTACGGTTCGAAAGTTATGAAGAAAACAAGATGCTGATTTTTTCTACTATCAGCTCTTGCCCCGAGCTCGCCGGGCGAGCCTGAAGCAAGCCAGAAATTCCAGAAGCTGCAGAAAAATCCGCCTTAATTCGTCGGGCGAACCGTTGCTTCGCCGGACGAATTTGCCTGGGCAGAAACACATTAAAAGGGCTAAAAACACATTTTTTTAGGTAATGTTTTAGGGTATTTGTTCCCAATTCATCAAACCTTCATTTTTTAGTAGATTTAGCTTAGAAACAACACATGCAGTGTGCTTCTTGACGATCCAGAGTCGAATCCACTTTAATCGGAGTTGACAAACCATGAGATTTGTGTTCTTCTTCTCTCTTCTCTTTGTACCCTCTATTTATTGGGGTTTTGTATGTAAGTTTATCTTGATTGTATGTATATTTATGGATCTTTGTATAAAATCTCTTTTACAACTCTTTATCGATGGTTATCTTTGATTTTTTACTTAATGGGTTTGGATTGCTATAGACATATACGGTTCGAACTCGATCTAAGATGAACATTTGTTAGATTCTAAACTCTAGACATAGATTTATGTCTAATATTCGTGTGGGTAGTGGTTCGTAATGCTCCGTGTTGTTGAGTTGCGTGAGACATCACCGATGAGATGATACGGTTGATCTCTCGACTTTGCGTTAGACATAACCTCTGTTGTGAGCGATACGTGGGGATTTTGACGAGTGATTTAGGTTGAGTGCATTTGATCCATATATTTTTTTAGTACATGATGGGTAGAATGAAATACAACTCCTGACGAGTTTTCTCATGTCTTAAGAATGTAATTATTTTCTTGTTTTATGTTTTTCCTTTTGCACTTTTATTCTAAACCATTTAAACCCAAACTCAATAATATTTAAATTGTCGAACAGCAGTTCAATAACATTAATCTCTGTGGACACGATAATTTACCGGTTAAATACTTCCAAAAACTTTTGTTGCTTGCCGCTTTACTGCACCAACAACTATACAGAAACCTTTGCACCAGTTGCCAGGTTAGAATCTATTCGTCTCTTAGTTTCTTTTGTTGTAAATCATGACATCACTTTATATCAGATGGATGTAAAGAGTGCATTCTTAAACGGGTATATTTCTGAAGAAGTGTATGTGCACCAACCTCCTGGTTTTGAAATTTCTAAAAACCCAGATTTTGTTTTCAAACTTAAGAAATCATTATATGGTCTTAAACAGGCTCCTAGAGCTTGGCATGAAAGGCTAAGTAACTTTCTGTTGAAAAATAACTTTACTAGAGGAAAAGTTGATACAACACTCTTTTGCAAAACCTATAAAAATGGCATTCTGGTTGTGCAAATTCACGTTGATGATATTATATTTGGTTCTGCTAATATTTCCTTGAGCAAGGAATTTTCTAAGTTAATACAGGCTGAATTTTAAATGAGCTTGATGGGAGAACTGAAGTTTTTATGGGAATTCAAATTGATCAACGAACTGAAGGAACAAAAATTCATCAAAGGAAGTATACCAAGGAACTTCTGAAGAAATTCAATATGTCAGAATGCAAGCCAGCAAAAACTCCAATGTATCCTACATGTATTCTGGAGATAGAAGAGGTAAGTGGTAAGGTAGAACAGAAGTTATTCAAAGGTATGATTGGATCTCTCCTTTATCTGACTGCTTCTAGACCAGATAACCTCTTCAGCGTGTGCCTATGTGCTTGTTTCTAATCAGATCCTAGAGAAACTCACTTAATAGCTGTTAAAAAAATATTTAAGTATCTGAAAGGTATTTCTAACCTTGGGCCATTCTATAGAAAATCACCTGAGTACAAACTAGTAGGCTATTGTGATGCTGAATATGCTGGAGACAGAATAGAAAGAAAAAGTACCTCTGGAAATTGTCAATTTCTGGGAGACAATCTGATCTCATGGTCCAACAAAAGACAGTCCACAATTGCTTTATCAACTGCTGAAGCTGAATATATTGCAGCTTGCGGATGTAGCACACAGATTCTTTGGATGAAAAGTCAATTAGAAGATTATCAGATTTCTGAGAGTAACATTCCTATCTTCTGTGATAATACTTCTGCTATTTGTCTATCCAAGAATCCTATTTTGCATTCTAGGGCTAAACATATTGAAATAAAATATCACTTTTTACGTGACTATGTTCAGAAGGGCATTTTTCATTTAAAATTTGTGGATACAGACCACCAGTGGGCTGATATTTTCACAAAACCCCTTGTTGAGGATAGATTCGTATTCATTCTAAAAAATTTATTTATAAAAACATGTCCAGAATGAGTTGATGAAATTTCAATGTGTCAAGTTACCAGAATTTCTGAGATAAGATTCTGGGGAATTTATTCATCTGTTTATTTTATTACACGTTTGATTCTGAAATATGAGCTTTCTGAAGTAAGGGAGTTTCATGAATTTGAACGTTTCTTTTCAGAAGGAAATCCTTTGATTTGTTTTCTGGATTGTGAACAGTTACAACATTAATTGTTGTCCCTTCATCCGAGAACGCGTGAACGCTAGTGGTGACAACTGTCCCATTTGATGAACATGTGTAATCATGATCTGACGCATTAGGTTTCGTAACCTTCTTGAGATTAAGTTAAATCTTTACTCCTTCCCCCTATAACTGTGCATACTGAGTGTAATCATGATTAATTATTTTTTGTGCCTATATAACATCACATCATTTACACTTCACACTACGCTCACTTCTCCCACACTTTTAGTTTTCAAACCCTAAACTCCTCAGAACATTTGTTCACCCAAAACCTTTTGTCTTCATTTCTTCAACTTCATCTCTCAACATCAATGGCTGAATCACCTCAACGTTCCTCACAAACTCAACAACTAAAGGCTTCTTCTGAGAAACCAGTCGTCACTCTAGACACTCCTGTTGAAGATCTCATTGTACTTTATGAAACTCATGTTGATTTCAAAGAACTTAAAAAAAGGGCGGTGACCTTTCAAAAACACAGGAATTCCAAGGTTGGAATGCTTTCTTTGAAAGACTGAAAGGTCGCATTCTTCTAATCCTTATTGAATATATTTTGAATCATATTGTTGGACCCTAATTTTTGACCCCTAAGATTCCACATATCATTCACATCTCATTTTACATCTTATACCACAAACAAGATCACAACCTTGTTTCTTCTGAGTATCTATGTATTTCTCACTCACTTTATTATTTGTTTATGTTTACTAAACATTAATTAAAATCCAAAAATAAGTTTGTTTTTATCTTCACTATCTTTTTCAGGTGAGGAATCAAGGATGTCAAATACCAGTCCCTCAGCTCGAATGAATTTCATCTGAACAAAGTCAAAGTTGATCTGCAAACAATTCAAAATTATCTGATCAAGAGTTTCCAAGATTTAATTGATTATTATTCAAGAGACTCCAAGGTTCATGTGTTTATACCCATGCCTTCTTTGACAAGCAACAAGAATCGAACCAGAGACCGAACAATCCAGCCAACAGGGTATTTTTCAAGTTTTTCAACTATGCAATCGATTGCACTATTGGTCCAATTGATTGAACCATGCATTTTTTGCCTTCATTTTGAAGTTTTCAGCAGTGCAGTCTATTCGCGCTACAGTGCAATCGATTGCACAAGGACAGAATTTGCCAAAATCAGCATTTTTCAAAATTTGAAGCATTTGGCACCAATTTCATCATTTGAGAATATTCTATATCACCCAAAAATAATTTCCCAACATGATCACAATTAATTCCCACCATACACCTTCACTAATCACCACTTGATCTTGATTTTCCCTCCTGTTGTACCCCAAATTTTACCTCTTAGATGTCATAACATCTTGCATAGACATTTAGGATCAATCATATATGCATTGTTTAAATAACCCATATCTTGCAGTGTGTTTCTCTTGTGTTTGAAATTAGGGTTTACACAGAGAGATTCAAAGCCTTCTAAGGCATTCTATGGCTCCATGCAATCATCATAAAAGTTCACTAGTTGTGTGGATCCAGAATCTCAAGACTTTGAATCAAGTCAAGTCAACAGAACATCACCAGACCAAAAGGTGGAATTAGGGTTTTAACCTAAGGAATCACTGAAGAATTTTACCTTGATAAGTCAAGATTTGATTGGATCATCAACCAATTGAGCTTACCTTCATTCAAGAGGTCTCACTCTACAAGAATTCAAGGTCATCTGGCTCTCATCATGATTAGTTTGAGCCACAGTTTCACCTTGTCTCCAAATTAGGGTTTCTGTTAAGACAAGTGAATCTTTGCCTTTGATTTTGATCAAGAGGTGCTCTCAAGCCTTAGGACTTGACTCTATATGATAGAAGACATCCCTAAAGGCCATCTATGAGCTTTATATGTGAAGGAAGAAGCAAGACCATGAGATTTTGCCCCAGTGCATTCACAGTTGAAATTAGGGTTTTGACTGAAACCCTAATCCTTGGGATTTTTATCCAAATGACACCTCCAAAACCTCAACTCATTATGGCATGTCTCATTGTTGATTTAAAGAATTTGAGATCAAGTTCCAAGAGTTTCCTTGCAAAGGAAGCAAGGTTTAGTTCATGAAACTTTTCATATATGGAAACTTCCCCTCTTGTGCCAAATTGAAATGGTCATAACTTCCAAACGACACATCCAATTTGAGTGACTCAAAGCCCAAATGGAAGCTCTTTCCATGATCTTCAAAGTGTTAAATATGACTTTTCTCCAAAAAAAATGCATGGTTTGTGAGTTATGAGACTTAGAAGCTAAACTGCCCCAAGACTTAGTGAAATTTTAGCTTGTTTTTTTAACTTGCACACGACTTTAACCCATATTTTCATAAAGTTCCCGGCCTCAACTCAAAAATCTTTGGACATGAAAGTTGTAGAGGGAATTGATGGCTTTCCAAAAATTACTAGAACTCCTCCATCCATTGGGTGAGCTAGGAGTTTCGAAGATCTAAAGTTGGAGGTTTCATTCCTTAAAGTTCAAGAAACCAACTATTGAGTTTTGACTCAAACACTTCCCTAATCACCAATTTTCATTGTTTCTGAGTTTTAATGATACATTTAACATTAATTCAAGCCTCTCCACGAAAATTTGGCTTGGTTGCATTAAAATAAGAGTTTGTGTCTTGTTTATGCAAGTGGGAGGGAGAGAGAAACTTCCCAAAAAGCAAGGAAACATTTGTTTATTCCTTGAGCAATGAACCAATTACTTCCCAACAGTCTTTGCTTAGGTATTCAGGGATCCTTGGAAGATTTTGCGCTGCAAATGGATACTTCACACAAAAAGAAAGGGCATTGTTGGCATTTTTGGCAAAATGACCATACCTTGAATCCTCATACTTCCCCTATAAATAGCAGGCATTGTTCTTGCATTCCTCACCAACATCTTTTATAAACAAAATCTAAACACTTTTGAGATTGAATCCTTGCAAAATAAGAAGAGGGAGAAAGCTTTGCTTTGGGAGTTTGAGTTTGGTTCAGCAAGAAGAAGCTTGATCATACTTTGAAGTTGCAGTGGATATATTCCACTTGGTAAGCATTTTCTTCTTCCTCATTTGTTCATACTCATAATGTTTATCATCATATCTATGTCATATATGTTCATATAGTATGTGTCTTGTGTGTTTTCCTCCATTCATCTATAATGTGTAAACAATGTGTATTGGAGCTATACTTAGTTTCTGTCCACGACCTGCAATCCTGAGATGAGATAAGTTTGGTTATGGTTGGCGAATGTAGGGTGGACATAGGCACTACTTTCTATTCTTGTTATTATACCATAATGTACTTGTAATGATCATTAACTTACTTTTGGAGTACGTGTGACTTTTGTTGTTATGTAAATATGCCAAACATATATGTAGTAAGTGCTAACAAGTATGTGTTTGTTTTTAAGGTTGGGATGTTGTTACAATAAGAAGTAAACTCCATAAATATAGCTCATTCCTTGTTGATTTAAGACACTTACATTTTTATGACTTGTGAGTTTCACGTTTGAGCTGTTTATGTTAGTATGGTTCCAAGATTACAATAAACTTTGTTAGCAATGGAGCCTGGCTGTTTTTCACTAAAAATAACTTGTATCATTTGTTGTCATCGCTGTTCTTTTTTGTCAGTTTGTATACAAGAACTCATGCTATATTTTGCATCCAAGAGGTTTTGCTTTTGAGTTTTGCTTTTGAGTAGGAAATTTGTTCTTCACTCAGTCTGTTACAAGAGTGCCCCCTTTGTGTTAATTTGCTCATCCATATCCTGATGTATACACAACTTTGACATGTCATGATCTGTGTTTTGAACTAAGTTGGCTTTTGTGCTTGAGGTTGATACATTTGAACTGCTAACTTACTAGAGTATGCAAATGGTTATGTTTTGTGTTTTTACTTGTTGTTTACAACTTGTTGGCATGACATAAGTCCAAAAATATGAGTGCTAGTCATAGTCATAACTGCCAGACTTGTCATCTAGCATGAGAACTTGCTGTTATTCCTTTGTGTTGAATCGTGGTCTTCGAACTATGTGTTTGTCAATATTTCACAAGCTTATTGTGCACAAACTGCTCACATTGCTGTCATGTTTGATTCATGATCAGTTTTCCCATCTGAACAATGCTATGTAGGTTTATACTTTGTCAAAACCTGTTTTGTCCATGTGACTGTTTAAACTTCACAAAATCTGTATGTTCACACACTATGTCTTGACATGTTATTTCTTTTGCAAAGGAAAGTTAACCTTGTACACACAGGATGATTACCATGTTTGTTGGTTTGTCATGTTTTAAACTGATCTAATGAATAGAGGGCATGATATCTGCATTGATCACCATGCCACTGATCTTACATTCTAGCCTCGAGTATCCATACTAGCTTGTTTGCTAAGAATGTTCAAAGGAATGTGTGTACAAGGTCTTAATATGCTTGTTCAAGATGGGTGTGTATGCTAACTTTTCATATGCTTGTCTGACATGAGTTCAAAGTATGCAAACTGTCATTTATATATGTGTTCAACTTATGAGAACAAACCTGCTGATAAACTATTTTGTTTAGGCATTCAATCTATGTATGTGTCCAGAAGGGTAAAAACCAAGAAGCACGTCCTCCTAACATGCTTGTGTGTTTACAACCTGATATTCATGTGCCAATGCCTGTGGAGTTTGGAATGAAAGTTTTGCTGTGAATCCATTTTGTCATAGCTATGCATACAGAACATATCATATATGCCTTGCTTAAGAAAACACAAGTGTATCTTTGCTTAGCATACTTGAATTTTGAACATCACAATATGCATGGTTTATCATTGTCATTATGTCTTTAGGATTGGTTTGCCTGCTCACTACCAACTGATTTTGAGCCTCTTAAACTCATGCTTGTGTTATGTTTTCTCATGCCATGCCATGATATATTAGTTGCTTCTAGGTCAAGTAACCATAGACTGATGTGTCTGATGCTAACTTACTCACCACTTTGCCCTTACGTGATTGCTTTTGAAGTTTCATGCTTGGTCTGAACCAATTTCATAGGATGATATCTCTCAAACCCAATACATGAATTTTGCTAAGCCTCCAAGGTTTATATGCTAGGATTGCTATGACTCATTTTGTCTTTTCTTCTCTTTGATGTTTTTCCATAATCATGCTTACTTCCACCATTCTAAATCTCTACTGTTGTGTGTGAATTAGCTGATGTTGTTAAGTTTCAACACTTGAATTGACATGCTTCCTTCTACTGCCAACATCTTTGTATTTCTGTGTATGTATCTGTCTTGCACTCATCTCAATGGTTGTTCCCTTGATAATGTCATGACTGATATTGAACTGAATTGTCTAATTGTGCTTCATTATTTTTTATCTGCCTTGTTCGATCTCCCTTTGATGATTACCCTCATGTCAATTGGCCATACTCATCACAATTAAGTAGCTATTTTGTCTATGATGAGTGTCCATGAACACAAAGCATGTTTTAAGATCACTTGTAGTTGATTTCAAGCATTTCCAGTGGCACTCCCTTTATCCATTCAATATGTATAATGAGGATGATCTAGTTTCTCTCTTGTAAATTTAATTTGAAAGATATTTAAGTGAATTTATTCATTATGATGAATTGTTGCATGACGGATAACTTGTTTGTATGTGCTTGGTTATGTTAAAATTCTGGGTTTGCATGTTTCAATCATAGTTGTTGGCAGCCAGGTTTTGGTTTTATATCATGCTTCATGAATTATGGAAATGTGCGCTTGCCAAGACTTAAGAGTTTATGGAATGAGGATAATGACCGGATGTAACAGCCACCCCAATGGCAAGCACACACATACACACGCCCATTTGACCCTTAGGACTGGGGTTCGAATCCCCCTCGCCCCAGTCCTTTTATTTTAATTTTCCAAAACATCTTTGTTTCTCATATATTGTTCTGTGACTATGATTAGTTAACACGCGCGCAATGGCATGATTGGTAAGAGTTTTGAGCCGTGCACGCAATGGCCTGGGTTCAATACCCATGGGGGCCTCTCCCATTATTTTTTATCACATGTTGTTTTGTACATTTTTATGGTTTGTACTTGAACTTCAAAATTCCATAACTCAACCATTTTTTGTCCTTTTTCACTCATTCTTTTTGCTAAATATTTCTTAATGAGTCTACTTTTTGAATGTAAATAGGAATTAATGAAAATCAACTTTTTTGAGGTACTTGTCCATGTTGAAGTGGAGGGCCTTTTTAGGGTTTCTACCATGAACACATTTTGTCTTCTTTATTTATCTTGCCATGTTATCTTTATTCATCTTGATTAAATAAGGTCTAAAATGTTTGGTTCTAACCTTGTATAATGTTGTAAACTTTGCTTCACTTGAATGTTTTGTTATTCAATATTGCATCTTCATGTAAATATTCACATAAACTTCTTTGTTTCATAAAATTGTTATTCTCCTCCTCTCCTTCCAAAGGAAAGTCTTTCTATTGACCTCAAAGTAATAGATATCTCAAAATCAACCCTTGACCTCATAGTCATAGGTGTTTACATCCTTCTTGACCTAATAGTCATAGGATCCCCTCTTGACCTCATAGTCATAGAGCCATCTCTTAAACCTTTGACCTCATAGTCATAGGTAGGCTTTGACCTCATAGTCATAGCCATTCTCCCTTGGCCTCATAGCCAATCATCTTACAACTTACAACAAGGTAGAGTTATTGAACTCTCTGTGAGACTCATCACTTTGAGTATTCACTTCCCCCATCATAACTTAGACCTAGAGAGTTTCTTAAACTCTATATGAGCTCATACTCATTCCCCTTGGAACTTTGGCAATAGTCAATGATTCCTCTCTCACCCTTAGTTAGGTGAACTACGGTTGCTCTGATTATTTAGTCAGATACGTAGGCACAAGATGCGACGTCTTGGTGAGCAAACTTAGTGTATATACCCTTAGATCATTACCTTTACTATTAACATATTCCTTCAGCAAGCAAACATAACATAACACAAACTAAACAAGAGGTTCCTATAGAGTACTACAGATACTTAAGGTGCTAATACCTTCCCTTAGTATAACCAACCCCCGAACCTTAGATCTCCCCCTTTAGGTTTTCTCGATCTTGAACCTTTCCTTTGGATAAATCAAAGTCGGGGGTGAACTTCAAAGTTTTGCGATGCAAGTTAATAAATAGCTTGTTATCCGATTCTCACCGCAACAGAAATGGAGACTTCACTGGGGAAACTATTTGAGGGCTAAGCCCACCTTGTTTATGCTTGTGTTTGTTATATGTTTTTGCTTGCTATATTTGTACATATCTGTATGTTTACCCATATATATGTTTTGCTTGAGATCTTCTATTGACATGGTACCATTGAGTGGTGAGATAAAGTCCTAACCCTGACTTGAGAGCACATATATGATAGGATCGTGGTGTAATAAATAGTCGGTTGTTGGGAGTAGTCCTAACAATCTATGGCATATGATGTCCACACTCAGATGAGGCCCTTTAGGATTGTTGATGTCTGATGTGAGCAGTCGCATTGATATTACTTTTTCAATTGGGAGCCAGGGATTCTGAGGACCGTAGTTACATTCACCCCACTTGGTCTTTTAGGATGTAGTGCGGTAGCTACGAGGGAGTAAGTCCCAAGTAGTTGTTATGCGATACTACACTCAGACGAGTTTATCTTGAGAATATTATTAACCCACGTGACTAGTCATGCAGGCCGATAATATCTGAAGGACTTACGTAGACAATGGCTCTATTCATGAGACCTCTAACCCTAGGACTTGTGTATTTCGTTGTATGTACTTATGCCTGTGTTTATATGTACCCGTGTTTGTGCATTGCATACATCTCATTACATCCATTGTTGGTTTCAAGGAATTCAGACATTCATTTCCTTTTTCAAAATATCAACAGAGTTTGGATCTTAAAAACAAAAACTTCTTCAGTTTTTCCAAAAAAAAAAAATTCGCAACTTGCCTTTGAGTTCCTTGAAACCACTTGGCTTACATTTTGTGCATTCGCATCACATTCGCATTTCTCAGTTTTGTGTCTCTTCCTCTGTGTCTGAAGGATACCCAGCGCCTATTCAAGACAATGGCAACAATGAATGAAATTCTAAAGAACCAAGGAGACTTGAAAGAGAATGTCAGAATCCTCAAATGCCAGATGAATTGGGTTCTGGAAACTTTGCAAGATCTGATGAAAAAAGAGGAGCACTCTCCTCCTGTTACTCCCAGAGAGATTGTCAGTTCATCGCCTCTTATGGATCCTCCGACTCAAGGACCTCCTCAGTATCAAAGGTCAGACCGCCGTCAGCCGCATCAGCATGCACGACCAAGGCCAAGAAAGCTAGAAAGGCACTTTTCTCCGTTACCAATGACATACAGTCAGTTGTTGCCAGTTTTGATTGAAGGAGGATTGATAGTACCAAAATAATTAAAGCCAATACCATTTCCGCATCCACCAGGCTTTAACGCCAATGCCCGATGTGACTACCATGCTGGGGCACTGGGGCATTCAACTGAAGACTGTAAGGTGCTCCTGAGTAAGGTTCAGAATCTGTTGGACTCTGAGAAGATATCATTCATGCCTCAAGGCATTCAAATCAACAAACCTTTTCCATCTCCCGTGATTCTCCCATGCCAAGGATCTGCCTTTGGGGAAACTTCGTACCAGCCAACATTTGATCTTGGTCTTACAGCAGAATATCGTAGTCATCAGGTGTCTACCAAAAGGGTGTTTCAGCCTCCTACAGTTGTTTATCCTCAAAGTTCTCAAGACCAAAACAAGAGAAAGTACCCTGTCAACTTCGAGCCTATTCATGTGCCTTTGAGCAAGCTCTTCCCACTGTTGATGCAAAACAAGTTGATAATTCCTCGACTTCTCAACCCTGTGCCAGGACCTTGGCACGATCCAAACCAGATTTGTGAATTCCATAAAGGAGCCGAAGGGCATGACTTGGATGGTTGTCGAGCCTTAGAATCTACTGTGCAAAGGCTGATCTATGACAAAGAACTGATTCTTGAAGAAGATCGCCCGGAGATTGAATACCAATTCCATACTGGGACAATGGGGCATCCCATTGAAGAATGCAAAGAGTTCAAAGTGAGACTACTAAGCCTGCTGAAAACACTACAACCTCAGGAAGGTACGTCAGATGTCTATGTCCCCACTTGTGAAGCAAAAGGCAAAAAGATTGCAAAGCCTCTCAAAGTTCTGTATCACAAGGAACTAATGATCAATGGCAAGGGTGTTCCCCCGCTTGGGCCCAAAAACTGAAATCTTCTGAAATCAATTCGCCAAAGCTGGCTGTATTTTGCTCATTTCAGCATTTTTAATTGTATTTCCTTTGCGTTGAATTTGCTTTTGCTTATAAGCTTTGTTGTACTTTCAAATTGGCAAGATTAATGAAATGTTTGTGCACCTTTTGATTAAGTCCATTCGTTTCACTCATCTACTTTTATGTTCATGAAAGAAAATATATCTTTATCTTGTTTCTTTCCACTTATCAAACTGTTTGTTCAAGCAGAGATTGGGGAGGATGATGAAAATATTATCCATAATTGTTGTGGTATGCTTTCGATTAAACCTTGCTGAGGATGTAAGGCATTGTTTCAATTCCCAAACACTGGAGAAATAAGGGAGATAATCCCTCGTTAACCCTTCGAGCCTAAAAGTAGAAGTTTTCTTTCCTTACACAAAAAACCCTTAAAATCTCAACCTTGGGGCAGGGTAGTTCTCAGTTTAACTTGGTTATGCACTCGAATGCAAGCGCTTCATGCAAGACACCAATCAGCTCTCTCAAATTAAGTGACAATCAAAAAGACGAGGTCTCATAACCTCAGAAGACAAAGACGAGGTCTCAAAGCCTCAGAAGAAAAAGAGGTCTCAAAACCTCAGCAAAAAAAGAAGAGGTCTTATAACCTCAGTGAAGACAAGAAGAGGTCTCATAACCTCAGAAGACAAAGAAGAGGTCTCATAACCTCAACAAAGACAAAGAAGAGGTCTCATAACCTCAACCAAGACAAAGACGAGGTCTCATAACCTCAACAAAAAAAGAAGAGGTCTCATAACCTCAGTGAAGACAAGAGGAGGTCTCATAACCTCAATCAAGACAAAGAAAAGAGGTCTCATAACCTCAAACAAAGAAAAGAGGTCTCAAAACCTCAAAACAAGAAGAGGTCTCAAAACCTCAGCAATAAAAGATAACCAAATTTTGCAAAGGAGTAATGACTACAAAGGTGTCTAAATCATCATCAACTATCATCAATTCATTTTCTAGCCTATGGAAACTTGAAAGTATAGCTTGAGTTAACTGAGTGTAGGATTGGAGTTCATCACGAAGATTAGGTGGGATAAACAAACTTTGAGCCTTTGTCTTTTGTTTCATGAACCGTGAACCAAGCCACGTTACAACCCTTAAAATACCTAATTGAGGTAAGGTTGTTTTGAAAGCATACTACAACAAGGTTGATTAACCTGACTCCTAATAATCTTTGTGATTTGTGTGTGTTGATCACTTCTTCTACCAGGCCACAAATGGCTAGATTCACCTTTGTTTTTGGTTATTTAATCATTCTACCGTGTGTGTTTCATCAATAAAACTTGATTTCAAAAGCTTGCATGAATTTTGCATTGAAATTGCCAATTTTTAAATAAACGTTACTTGTTTGTAAAACAATTCAATGTCAAAGAAATCCCAACAAATGTGGCCAGCTAGGGAATTCGACTTGATAAAGAAAGCTCAGTCAGGGGCAAGCGGAGGGATTTGCCAATCCACCGTTCCAAGTGCTATTGAATCAGGGGCAGAACTCTTCAATTTCAGAATACTGGAGCAAGTTTTCTTGAGGTCATCTTATGACAAGTATGGACTCCAGTGACCCATCAACAGGGGCAAGTTGTTTCCCAGCCGTTTCTACTACAGTCTAAAGGACTTTGTATTGCGAATACAGTTGAGTTGGGGCAGTTATGTCGAGGTGCATTTCTCTTTAAAAGGTTGAAGATATTGAAGCATATGGTATGCCAATTCTTCTGTAAAATTCTTTTGACGACTTACCCTCACAAATCAGTTAATCAGGGGCAGTCAGGTCGAGATTCGGTAAATCTCTAAAAGGCCAATCAGTCTGGGGCAAGCTTGTTCCCCAGTTGTCAACAACCACTCTGAAGAACAAAATTCAAGGACATTGTTGTGTAAATGCAGTTAATCTGGGCAGTTATGCCAGAATTCATGAATCCCTCCAAGAGTTTAAAGATATTGAAGCTTCTTGTATGCCAATTCTTCTATAAAATCCTCTTGGTATTTTCTTCTGATAGACCATGTAATCTGGGGCAGATGAGTTATACAGAACTACTCAGCTTTTGTGACATCTTTTCACTAGCTCCCCATAAGCTGTTACTTCGGCTAAATCTTGACAATTCTTATTGGATCTTTTCTCTCCAATGAAGAGATCAAGCTCGTGATGGTAATCCTAGTGAAGTCATGATGCTATACCAAGTGGAGTACTCTTCTCACCAGAGAAAGTGTAATCTTGAAGCAGGACTACTAATTCTGCAAGTTCATCCCCAGTAATGGTCCAATCTAATGAGTTTGGCTGGGTATCCTTGTTGAGATGTTTATTTCATCTCCAGTTTCGCTTCTTGTCTGTTTTGTCAGCATAAGCATAAGCATGATATAAGCATCATATGCATAGCATCTTAGCATTTCCGCTTCCATTTCCAGTGTTTACCTGTGTTGTTCACTTTGGCATTTATCTCCCCAAGTGACTGGGTTTGTCTTTCCTCTCCAATATAGTTGTCAGCCCTAGGAATAAAGTGGACATCCCTTCTGAATTCCCCACAGAGTTTTATCCTCGTGGATGATGGTTGGTTCAGTTGTCTTTTCAACATTTGGATAAGATAAATCCCCATTTGAGCTCATTCCTCAATGGTTGGAGTCTTGTTTGACCGTTTCTTTCTAGATTATCCCTAGATTGAACTTTGGTCCCTGGCTGGTTAGGTTGTTGAACCTAGTTTGAACATGCATTTATTGTGCACTTTGTCTCTCAGGAAGAATCTTTTACAGGTCCTCGTTGAAGACAAAATCCCTTCTCCAACAGTGTTGTGATATCAACAGCTCTTGAGAATTTATAACCAATAACAAGTAACAATCTCTTGAAGAAGCTTGTTTTTCTATGGCAATAAGTGGCAGTCTCTTATGAGAAGGTTATCTATCTCTGATACTATCCAACCTTTTTGTAACCATAATTGGTATTCCCCAGAAAGTCTAATCTTCATTTATGCAACCCCGGTATTGACCTATCTGATACTTAATCTCCTCATATGGTATCCCAAAAATCCAGCTCATACTGGTATCCAAAATCCAGCTCATACTGGTATCCCAAAAATCCAGCTCATACTGGTATCCCAAAAATCCAGCTCATACTGGTATCCAAAAATCCAGCTCATACTGGTATCCAAAATCCAACTCATACTGGTATCCCAAAAATCCAGCTCATACTGGTATCCAAAAATCCAGCTCATACTGGTATCCCAAAAATCCAGCTTTTACTAGTATCCAAAAACCCAACTCATACTGGTATCCAAAAATCCAACTCATATTGGTACCCAAAAATCCAGCTCATACTGGTATCCAAAAATCCAGCTCATACTGGTACCCAAAAAATCCAGCTCATACTGGTATCCAAAAATCCAGCTTATACTGGTATCCAAAAATCCAGCTCATACTGGTATCCAAAAATCCAACTTATACTGGTATCCAAAAATCCAGCTCATACTGGTACCTAAAAATCCAACTCATACTGGTACCCAAAAATCCAGCTCATACTGGTATCCAAAAATCTAGCTCATACTGGTATCCAAAAATCCAGATCATACTGGTACCCAAAGTCTAGCTCATACTGGCATTCAAAATACAGCTCATACTGGTAGTCAAAGTCCAGCTCATACTGGTATCCAAAAATCCAGCTCATACTGGTACCCAAAGTCCAGCTCATACTGGCATTCAAAATACAGCTTATACTGGTAGTCAAAGTCCAGCTCATACTGGTATCCAAACTATAACCCCAAACTGGTAGTCCTTTCCAACTCATATTGGAGTCCAACTCATATTGGCACCCGAGCCCTATCATTAATGGTTCATTAACCTTATTCCCAGCTAAAGTCCAGTCATCTTTTCATCTGGCGCGCAAGAGTTTATTTCTATCTTTTCTAGCTTTTCTTAAAGATCCCATTTAAACTTTTCATTATAAGAAATCCCAGAAAATCTTTGATGTCTATCCTTTTATTTTAAACTAATCCCCAGTGGAGATCATGTTTTCTTTCTGGTTTCATGCCCAGTAAGAATGTGTCTTTATTACCCCAGTGTCGTCCGGTCACATATGAACCTATCGTCCATCTCCCTGGATCTTTCCCCAATGGAGAATACCTCTCCGACTCCTATCTCCAGTGAGGATCTATAGGGTGTCCCCCTTTATTTTTTCTATCCCCAGTGCTTCCTCAGAGTCTTCCCAGTGAGTCTCTTTTATTGGTCAACCTATATCCCCAGTGATATTTCCTCATGGATACTAACCTTCATCCTTCCCCAGTGTTACTCATTTATGTTTGTTCGCTCTTTATCCTTTGGTGTCGGGTCTGTCTGCATCTTTGCACTATCATGACATCATATCATCATATTAGAAGTTCATGGCATGTCAGCATTTGCATGTTTGTCGCTTGTCCTTAGCATCTGCATTCCGTCTAAGGGCAAAATTTTCGGTTTGCTATATTTAAATACCTTTCCACCTTGATGTCCCGAGGATTTCCATTCCTCGTCCCCTCCAGTAAAGCTATTTAAATAGGGGCAACTGTTGTACCCCAAATTTTACCTCTTAGATGTCATAACATCTTGCATAGACATTTAGGATCAATCATATATGCATTGTTTAACTAACCCATATCTTGTAGTGTGTTTCTCTTGTGTTTGAAATTAGGGTTTACACAGAGAGATTCAAAGCCTCCTAAGACATTTTATGGCTCCATGCAATCATCACAAAGGTTCACTAGTTATGTGGAACCAGGATCTCAAGACTTTGAATCAACTCAAGTCAACAGAAGATCACCATACCAAAAGGTGGATTTAGGGTTTTAACCTGAGGAATCACTGAAGAATTTTACCTTGATAAGTCGAGATTTGATTAGCTCATCAACCAATTGAGCTTACCTACATTCAAGAGGTCTCACTCAACAAGAATTCAAGGTCATATGGCTCTCATCATGATTAGTTTGAGCCACAGTTTCACCCTGTCTCCAAATTATGGTTTCTGTTAAGACAAGTGGATCTTTGCCTTTGATTTTGATCAAGTGGTGCTCTCAAGCCTTAGGACTTGACTCCATATGATAGAAGACATCCATAAAGTCCATCTATGAGCTTTATATGTGAAGGAAGAAGCAAGACCATGAGAGTTTGCCCCAGTGCATTCACAATTGAAATTAGGGTTTTGACTGAAACCCAAATCCTTGGGATTTTGATCCAAATGACACCTCAATGACCTCAACTCATTATGGCATGTCTCATTGTTGATTTAAAGAATTTGAGATCAAGTTCCAAGAGTTTACTTGCAAAGGAAGCAAGGTTTAGTTCATGAAACTTTTCATATATGGAAATTTCCCTTCTTGTGCCAAATTGAAATGGTCATAACTTCCAAACCACACATCCAATTTGAGTGACTCAAAGCCCAAATGGAAGCTCTTTCCATGATCTTCAAAGTGTTAAATATGACTTTTCTCCAAAAAATGCATGGTTTGTGAGTTATGAGACTTAGAAGCTAAACAGCCCCAAGACTTAGTGAAATTTTAGCTTGTTTTCGTTTAGCTTGCACACGACTTTAACCCAGTTTTTCATAAAGTTCCCGGCCTCAACTCAAAAATCTTTGGACATGAAAGTTGTAGAGGTCATTGAGGGCTTCCCAAAAAGTACTAGAACTCCTCCATCCATTGAGTGAGCTAGGAGTTTCGAAGATCTAAAGTTGGAGGTTTCATTCCTTAAAGTTCAAGAAACCAACTCTTGAGTTTTGACTCAAACACATCCCTAATCACCAATTTTCATTGTTTTTGAGTTTTAATGATACATTTAACATTAATTCAAGCCTCTCCACGAAAATTTGGCTTGGTTGCATTAAAATTAGAGTTTGTGTCTTGTTTATGCAAGTGGAAGGGAGAGAAAACTTCCCAAAAAGCAAGGAAACATTTGTTTATTCCTTGTGCAATGAACCAATCACTTCCCAACAATCTTTGCTTAGGTATTCAGAGATCCTTGGAAGACTTTTCTCTTCAAATGGAAACTTCACACGAAAGGAAAAGGCATCGTTGGCATTTTTGGCAAAATGACCATACCTTGAATCCTCAGACTTCCCCTATAAATAGCAGGCATTGTTATTGCATTTCTCACCAACATCTTTTACAAACACACTCTAAACACTTGTGTTTGTTTTTAAGGTTGGGATGTTGTTACAATAAGAAGTAAACTCCATAAATATAGCTCATTCCTTGTTGATTTGAGACACTTGCATTTTTATGACTTGTGAGTTTCATGTTTGAGCTGTTTATGTTAGTATGGTTCCAAGATTACAACAAGCCTTGTTAACAATGGAGCCTGGCTGTTTTTCACTAAAAATAATTTGTATCATTTGTTGTCATCACTGTTCTTTTTAGTCAGTTTGTATACAAGAACTCGTGCTATATTTTGTATCCAAAAGGTTTTGCTTTTGAGTAGGAAATTTGTTCTTCACTCAGTCTGTTACAAGAGTGCCCCCTTTGTGTTAATTTGCTCATCCATATCCTGATGTATACACAACTTTGACATGTCATGATCTGTGTTTTGAACTAAGTTGGATTTTGTGCTTGAGGTTGATACATTTGAACTGCTAACTTACTAGAGTATGCAAATGGTTATGCTTTGTGTTTTTACTTGTTGTTTACAACTTGTTGGCATGACATAAGTCCAAAAATATGAGTGCTAGTCATAGTCATAACTGCCAGACTTGTCATCTAGCATGAGAACTTGCTGTTATTCCTTTGTGTTGAATCGTGGTCTTCGAACTATGTGTTTGTCAATATTTCACAAGCTTATTGTGCACCAACTGCTCACATTGCTGTCATGTTTGATTCAGGGTCAGTTTGCCCATCTGAACAATGCTATGTAGGTTTATACTTTGTCAAAACCTGTTTTGTCCATGTGACTGTTTAAACTTCACAAAATCTGTATGTTCACACACTATGTCTTGACATGTTATTTCTTTTGCAAAGGAAAGTTAACCTTGTACACACAGGCAGATTACCATGTTTGTTGGTTTGTCATGTTTTAAACTGATCTAATGAATAGAGGGCGTGATATCTACATTGATCACCATGCCACTGATCTTACATTCCAGTCTCGAGTATCCATACTAGCCTGTTTGCTAAGAATGTTCAAAGGAATGTGTGTACAAGGTCCTAATATGCTTGTTCAAGATGGGTGTGTATGCTAACTTTTCATATGCTTGTCTGACATGAGTTCAAAGTATGCAAACTGTCATTTATGTATGTGTTCAACTTATGAGAACAAACCTGCTGATAAACTATTCTGTCTATGATGAGTGGTCATGAACACAAAGCATGTTTTAAGATCACCTGTAGTTGATTTCAAGCATTTCCAGTGGCACTCCCTTTATCCATTCAATATGTATAATGAGGATGATCTAGTTTCTCCCTTGTAGATTTAATTTGAAAGCTATTTAAGTGAATTTATTCATTAAGATGAATTGTTGCATGATGGCTAACTAGTTTGTATGTATTTGGTTATGTTAAAATTCTGGGTTTGTGTGTTTTAATCATAGTTGTTGGCAGCCAGGTTTTGGTTTTGTATCATGCTTCATGAATTGTGGAAATGTGCGCTTGCCAAGACTTAAGAGTTTATGGAATGAGGATAATGACCGGATGAAACAGCCACCCCAGTGGCAAGCACACACACACACACACACACACACACATACGCCCATTTGACCCTTAGGACTAGGGTTCGAATCCCCCTCACCCCAGTCCTTTTATTTTAATTTTCCTAAACATCTTTGTTTCTCATATATTGTTCTGTGACTATGATTGGTTAACATGCGCGCAATGGCATGATTGGTAAGAGTTTTGAGCTGTGCACGCAATAGTCTGGGTTCAATACCCATGGGGGCCTTTCCCATTATATTTTATCACATGTTGTTTTGTACATTTTTATGGTTTGTACTTGAACTTCAAAATTCCATAACTCAACCATTTTTTATCCTTTTTCACTCATTCTTTTTGCTAAATGTTTCTTAATGAGTCTACTTTTTGAATGTAAAAAGGAATTAATGAAAATCAACTTTTTTGAGGTACTTGTTCATATTGAAGTGGAGGGCCTTTTTAGGGTTTCTACCATGAACACATTTTGTCTTCTTTATTTCTCTTGCCATGTTATCTTTATTCATCTTGATTAAATAAGGTCTAAAATGTTTGGTTCTAACCTTGTATAATGTTGCAAACTTTTCTTCACTTGAATGTTTTGTTATTCAACATTGCATCTTCATGTAAATATTCACATAAACTTCTTTGTTTCATAAAATTGTTATTCTCCTCCTCTCCTTCCAAAGGAAAGTCTTTCTATTGACCTCAAAGTCATAGATATCTCATAATCAACCCTTGACCTCATAGTCATAGGTGTTTACATCCTACTTGACCTAAAAGTCATAGGATCCCCTCTTGACCTCATAGTCATAGAGCCATCTCCCAAACCTTTGACCTCATAGTCATACTTAGCCTTTGACCTCATAGTCATAGCCATTCTCCCTTGGCCTCATAGCCAATCATCTTACAACTTAAAACAAGGTAGAGCTCTTGAACTCTATGTGAGACTCATCACTTTGAGTATTCACTTCCCCCATCATAAACTAGACCTAGAGAGTTTCTTAAACTCTATATGAGCTCATACTCATTCCCCTTGGAACTTTGACCATAGTCAATGGTTCCTCTCTCACCCTTAGTTAGGTGAACTACGGTTGCTCTGATTCTTTAGTCAGACACGTAGGCACAAGATGCGACGTCTTGGCGAGCAAACTTAGTGTATACCCTTATATCTTTACCTTTACTATTAACAGATTCCTTCAGCAAGCAAACATAACATAACACAAACTAAACAAGAGGTTCCTGTAGAGTACTACAGATACTTAGGGTGCTAATACCTTCCCTTAATATAACAAACCCCCGAACCTTAGATCTCCCCCCTTTAGTTTTTCTCGATCTTGAACCTTTCCTTTGGATAAATCAAAGTCGGTGGTGAACTTTAAAGTTTTGCGATGCAAGTTAATAAATAGCTTGTTATCCGATTCTCACTGCAACACCTCAAAATTCAAATTCCAAGCCTAATTTTCATTTCCAAACCAAATTGCAATCCACCAAATTTTCCAAGCCTAAACTCTATAAATAAAACCCTCATTTCATTCATTCTTCAAGCTTTTGATAGCCAAATTCACCTTGTCAAAATTCTTCTTGACTCTCTCAATTTTCTCCAACTACCAAATTCACCAAAGCTCTTTCTTCCATTGAAAGTTAGTAAGTTAATCATTATAACTTACTAATCTTTGAACTAAACCTTCATCCATTCACTTTTTCATCATCAATTTCTGTAGATCAAGGCTTTGGAGTTTGGATCTTGAAGCAATTTGAAGGAATTTTTAGATTTAGAGTGGTAATCTCATTTTCCACCATTGTTGTTCTTGATTCATCTTCCACAATGTGATCCTTTAATAATTCTTGTTGCTTGATCTTTGGATCTTGAAAATTGTGAACCATTGGTGTTATTTGCTGTTGTTCTACTTGAATTTTTGTGCTCAATTGCATCCTTGATCATGAGGTGTTTGAAGAAATTATTGATCATGGTTTTGCCTTGTAAATGCTGATTTTATTGCTGCCTGTCAGTGTGCAATCGATTTTTATTTCTGTGAAATCGATTGCACAGTGTATTTTTTGCCTAAGAATTATTGATTTTCTGCTGTACAATCGATTTGCACACTGGTGCAGTCGATTTTCACAGTGCAGAATGGTGTTTTTCACCTATTTTTGGGATTGTTTTGGTTGTTTCTTCATTCCTAACCCCATCCCTTTGTTCTTAGTCTTAGATCACATAATTTTGTGGTTTAATTTGGCTTTCTCTTCATCTGTTTCTCCTTTATTTGGAACGATGAAAGTCTTATGGATCTTATAATTTGTTTGTTGAATTCTTGATCAAGACTAGATCACTACCTTTTTTCTTTTCGTGCGGTATTGCTTTCGGATGACGATTTACATATCGTTCATCTAGCATGCATTGGCACAAAAATCACGATTGATCGGCCTCGAGTAGGGTAACTTCTTTATAAGTCACTTGGCGATTGCTTAACATAGCGCTACATGTGTCCCGTATCGGAAAACAATCATTGGTGTCCCAAACTTATGTTTGCAAGCCCAAGGATGGTTGATTATTTTTCTTTTGGTTCAATACTTATGAGACATGTTGTCAGGAAGCTTTGGTATTATCAATCCTCTAAAGAGTTCTCATTAACCTTGACCGAAGTACATTATTCAATCATTATTTATCATTTACTCTAACAACTAATCACTAACTTCTAACCTTACCTTTATGATTCCTTCTTGCTCCCTAACTCTCTTTTTTTTATGTTTCATGTCATTATATAATATCATATCTTGTTTATGCTTCCGCAATTTTTCCTTTGTCCGTTGGACACATGTTTATGTTTATGCCTTTTTCTCTTTGTCGACTTGGACCAAAAACATTAATAAAGGCCAAAAACCTCTAAAAAACTTGTGCTTCTAATCTTGCACTATGGTTACTATCCTTTGCATTGGACATGGAGTTTTGCACCTAGACCTTGGACTTCAATGCTATTCTTGGATCCTTGGACTTAGAACTAGGACATTTTCCCTTTGCTTTGGAATCATGGCTTGAAGATTTTGGAGCTTACTTGTGTGGTTAGAATGTTCTTATCCTTAACTTTTACTTTATGCTTTAGGATAGCCTCTTCTTCTCCACCCATTCTTCAATTTTCAAAACTTTCTCCCTTTTTCAAAACCTTCTTGTTTTCAAGTATCACCTCTATCATAATCAAACCTTGACTTTGTCACGTGATTTTACTATATTCTTTTCATTTCTTAACAAATGCTAAACTACATAAGCATATTGAAACCTTTTTCAAAAGACTTTAAAAAACATCAAACTCATCAAACTCTTGTCGTGCCTTATGCACTTTTCTCTTTTTAAAACTTTTTCATAAGTTTGGACATGATTCATTTCTTTAAGCGGAATTATTCGCTTGGAAATGACGACTTGTCTTTACATTTAAAATCAACCAAAACAAACAAATTTCATTCTTTGTACCATAAACTACGAGGTTTTGATCCTATATTGCACTTTGTGGGTACGTAGGCATGAGGCGACAAGTCTTTCCAAACACAAAAATCTTAAAAACATTTCTCTTCTCATCTCCTCAATCTCTTTTCAAACAAACCTTTTCAAACCAAAAAAGTGTAGATATTTCAAAGGGTTCCTATAGAGTACTATAGACGTTTTGGGTGCTAACACCTTCCCTTAACGTAACCAACCCGCTTACCTAGTCTCTATTCACTTGTTCTTGTTTTAGAGCTTGTGTAGGTTTTGTTCGCTCTTTTTTCTTTCCTTTTAGGATAAAATAAAAGTGCGGTGGCGACTCTTGCTTTTCGAGTTAAGTTAATCAATAACTTACACTCACGATTTTACTGCTACAGAAAAGTGGCGACTCTGCTGGGGACTCTGGTGTTTAGTGGGTTCGACCTACTTTGATTTATTTACGCTTTATCTGTTTGATTTAACTGTTATTGGTTGTTTTGTCAGGGTGCTTGGTGATCTGTGTGGTGAGATAAGCCCAATACTCAGGCTTGAGTATACACCTAGGATTAGAGTGGAAAGTAGTGTGACTTGTGTGGCATCTGGCCAGACTTAGTATTCACGAAAATTCCACATCCAGACGAGGTTTTCTTTGGTGATGTTTTATCCTACGCGTTGGGGCAGATGATAGAATGTAACCTAGAGAGCTGTCGACTCTATCGACCATTCCCGGGGACTCGGTTGAGGCACTCCTCCCAAGAGGTAATAATGGCAGACTGGAAATGGCAAACCCATTATGCTTCTTGATCTGAGGACCCGAAGCTGAGAACCATAGAACCCTTAACCCATCTTGGCCTTATTAGGACGTGGTGCGATGGCTATTCAGGTGTAGACTTGAATAGGTTGTTACGCGATACCACACTCAGACGAGTTTCTCTTGAGAATATTATTGGCTGATGAGTAGTCGTTTAAGCCGATAATATCCTAAACATGGATCTATGACTCTGGGCACTTTTTAGAACCTTGTTCGGCAGGTGTTATACCCTTAGTGCATACCTTTGTGGGTTGGTTCTTAACCTTGACTCCATGCTCGTGACTCGAACCTTTGAACCCGTGTGCTTTGAGTGATCTTGTTTGTGGTTGTTGCATCCATGCACTCTTGCATCCATGAGCATACATATACATTTATCCAAGTTGTCCAGAAACTCATTTCAACTGTCTCCTTCTTCAGTTATCTGTTCACCGTCAAGATGTTTCCTCAACACAACTACGGAACTAGAGCTGCTGTCAGATTGAGAATGGAAAACCAAGAACAACACAATGCCAAAGTCAGAATGCAAATTGATGAGTTGAAGGCCAGCATGACCAAACTCACAGAAATGATGCAAGTTCTGATTGCTAGAGGTGAACCACCTTAGATGACCGTTATCTCTGAAATCTCAACTGCTGCTGTTGACCCTCCACCGATTCAGCAACCAGCTTCTACTTGGCCAGAATTTGGGTTACCTATTAATTACTCACCACCCTTTGCAACTACTCTAGTGGTTATCTCGTCTGTATTGCCAGTATCTTCAGCTCCACTGTTCACTAAACCTCAGTCTGTTGTGCATTCTGTTGCTCAAGCTATCTCTGAAAATCCTCCTTTCGTGTATCATGCTACTGGTCCATAATCTGAAAGTCAAGGAGAACCTGGATACATCGAAGAAGTCAGAGAGCAATGGTAAACTCTTGACAAAAGGATAAGAGTCGTGGAAGGAAGTGATGTTTTTGGTGCTACCATAATGGACATGTGCTTGGTTTCAGACTTGGTTATGCCTGCAAAATTCAAAACTCCGGATTTTGAGAAATACAAGGGGCACACCTGTCCCAGAAGCCACTTGGTGATGTACGCCGTAAGATGGCTTCCTATACCAACAACGACAAATTGCTCATTCACTGTTTCCAAGACAGCTTAAGTGGGGCTTCACTAAAATGGTATATGGGGCTTGAAGATCCGTATCCAAAGCTGGAAAGACTTGGCTGATGCTTTCTTAAAGCAGTATAAGTACAATTTAGACATGGAACCTGATCGCTGTAAACTGTAAAACATGTCTCAGAATGAAAAATAATCCTTTAAGGAGTATGCTCAACGCTGGAGAGAGCTAGCTGCTCATGTGGAGCCACCCTTGGCAGAAAAGGAATTGACTGGATTGTTCATGGACACTCTTCAGCCACTCTTTTGGGAAAAGATGATAGGCAGTGTATCATCTGGTTTTGCTGACCTAGTCACTATTGGAGAAAGACTAGAAGAGGGTATCAAGAAAGGAAAGATTACTAATGCTGAAGCCTTTAATGGTGCAAGAAAATCCGCTGGGAACTTTCAAAAGATTAAGGACGGCGATGCCCATGCTGTTTCAGTTGAAAGGAAACCTCATCGCAGGAAACAACAATATGTAGCTGCAGTTGCTCCTATTGTCAATGATCAACCAATTCAAGCTCCTCGTCAGGCTGTTAGACAAAATCAGAATCACAATAGGGTTAACTTTGATCCTATCTCGATGTCTTACACTGAGTTGTATCCATGTCTTGTAAATAAAGGTTTGATTACAACAAGGACGCCACCTCCTCCTCCAAATCCTCTCTCAGCCCGCTATAGGGCTGATCTTCATTGTGAGTTCCATCAAGGTGGGGCAGGCCATAACTTTGAAGGTTGATATGCATTGAAAGCTAGAGTGCAAGAATTGGTGAAAGCAAATATTCTGACTTTTCTTGATGATAATCCCAATGTTGTCAATAATCCTTTGCGAGAGCATGCCAAGTGAAGTTTGAGTCAGTTCAGACAGATCATCTCCTAAATCCAATGTTTCAGATAGGACAGCTCATCCTTGTTGCTGATTAGTCACTAGGCCTTATCTTTTTCTATTTGCATTTTTCTTTGATTGTATTGACTGTTTGCTTTCGAACTTTATTTGTACTTTCATGGTAATTTCAATGAAATGAGCATTGCAATGTTTTGATTCAATTCATTTATATCCAATGTGTGCATCTTTATGCTTTCTTTGTCACAAAACAAAAAATGTATCTCTTATTCACTTTCTTTATCAAGCTTTTGTTTATACAAAGATTGGAGGGAGGATGATGAAAACGAAATACCTAAAATTGTTGGATTGTATGCTTTTAATTAAAACCTGGCTGATGATGTACAAGCATTGTTTTAACTCCCAAACATTGGAGAAATAAGGAAGATAATCCCTTGTCAACCCCTTTGAGCCTAGAAGTTGGAGTTTCTTTCTATATGAAAAAACCGCAATTTTAACATGGGGATGGGTAGTTCTCAGTTAATTTGATTATGCATTCAAACTCAAGAGAATCATTCAAGACACTTTCCAATATAGTTTACAATCTCAAGCTTTCCTTCACACACATCGACGAAGTGTCGAAGATGTCTTTCAAATCAAAAGCCAATGATGGTTCACTGTAATCATGAAGCCAAGAAGTCACTATCTTTCAAAAAAATAATAATAAAAAAGAATGAAACAAAATCAAAAGAAAAGCCCGCTAAGTCCAAACCTATGAAGGAGACTTAGGCAAAAATTGGGGCATCCCGCTGACTGTAAGCTTAAATGACACAGTTCAGGCTAAAGTTAGGGATAACAAAATAGCAATCAAGAGGTTACCAAAATCCTCAAAGACAAAACAAGTTGACTGAGGTCCTCATCAAAAACAACACAATGTTGAAAAAAAAAGTGACTACCATCTCAAAAAAATATCTTGGCCCTTGAGCCATCATCATAACAGTGTTGCAGTTCTAAAATCGCCTGGAACCTGAATGCATAGGTTGAATTAACTGAGCATAGGACTGAAGATCGTCACGAAGAATGGGTTGAGTACAAATAAACTTTGAGCCTATATTCTTTGTTTCAAAAACCGTGAACCAGACCACGTCACAACCCTCAAAAGACCTAATTGAAGCAAGGTTTCTTTTGAAAGCATACTACAGCAAGGTTGTGTAAGTTGACTCCTAAGTTTGCTGCCAATCATTTGTTTTGATGCCGTACCTTTTCTTTCTCTTTCATTTTGAATGCCTAAACCGCTGTGTTTTGACAAATGATTCATTTGCTTTACATCAATAATATCATTCCAAAAATGATTTTTGATTTCAAAATTGCATGAGCTTTACATTAAAATTACCATGAATGAATGGTTTTATTTGCAGGCAAACTTTCCTCGTCAAGAAATTTCAAACAGTTGAGAAACTTGGTCAGTGATCCTATCAGGGGCATATTACTTCCAAATTCGGTTGTGAATCAGTGAAAGATTTGTTGCTCAGTGCAAGTTATTCTCAGAATTGGTTAGCCAGAAGATCTCTTTCAAGACCCATACAAAGTTTAGCCTTCTCAACAGTCATTTCAAGAACTGAAGCCATGATCAATTTATCCTCAGCAATAGTCAAGTTGAAGCCATGATCAGCTTGTTCTCAACATTCATTTCAAGAATTGAAGCCATGATCAATTTTTCCCCGGCAACAGTCAAATTGAAGCCATGGTCAGTTTATCCTCATCAGTTAATCAATCTGGGGCAGTCTTCTTCAAGAATCCTCAAGATGTCTTTCCTCAAAAGACCATCAGCCTGATACAATCCATAAGTGATAGAGATGTTCAACATCTTCTCTCCAAGCAAAATTGGCAGTGTTCCCTGTGTTGAGGAATAAGAGTTCCATTCTTCCCTCACCAAAAAATCTATCTCAGTTATCCCAATCATCTGCGTTGCATACATAAATCATTCATATATCATACATAGAAAGATTTTCATAGCTCGAAGTGTGCTTCACGCTCATATACATTTCCCGATGTCCTGTTGTTTTCAACATCTTACCTTGTAATCAAAATCCAACTTACTTGGCACCTACCAAAACAGTTACCTGTATTTTCATTCAGTGACATTCCTGAATGTTGTCATTTCCATGTGCATCTAATGCTGTTATTAGACGTTTGTCTTCTAGGATCTTTATATTCTTTCACTCCAGTGCCATTCCTGGATGTCCATCTCTTTTGATCTCCAGTGCCATTCCTGGATATCTTCTTCCTATTGTTTCTCCCAGTGTTATTCCTGGAAGTTTTGCCTCTCTTCTGTAATCCCCAACAAACTTTCTTGGATATCTTTCAGTGCCATTCCTGAAAATTTTATCTGTTCATTCAGTACCATTCATGGATGAGTTTTCTCCTTTGCATTCAGTGTCATTCCTGGATGTCTTTCTCACTATCATTCAGTACCATTCTCAAATATAGTGATTTACCTTTACTTTCAGTGCCATCCCTAAAAGTTCTTTCCCACTTTATTCAATGCCAGTCTTGGATATCGTGAACCCTTTTTATCCAATGCCATTCTTGGATAATTCTGATGTATTTTTCCATAACTTTTCTCACTTCATTCAATGCCATTCTTGGATGTTGTGATTTCTTCTGTCCAATGCCATTCTTGGACACCTTTTCCCCAGCCGAATCCAATGCTATTCTTGGATATCCCTGATGTTTACCCTTGTCATCCAATGCTATTCTCGGATGTTGATTGATATACCGTCTCCGTCCAATGCTATTTTTGGATGTCCCTGATGTTTGTTATTGCCCCATTCAATGCTATTATGGAATGTTGTAGTTCCTTTCTTCCAATGCCGTTCTTGGATATCTTATCCCCAATATATTGTTTTTCATCTCCATCCAATGCAATTCTTGGATGACGTTGTTGTTTTACCAGAAACTTTCTTGTTGTTTGTCCAATGTCATTCTTGGACATTTTCTGGCATATCTTTTCTCTCGTTCGTAGTTTCCATTCAATGCCATTCTTGGATGTCTCTACATGTCTTCCCAGGGTCTTGTCCCTCTCTTTCCAACTATTGATGGATACTTCTTGTCACCTTGACATATCTCTAGAAATAGCTTGTGTTCCCAAGCGTGTCTTTTCACGTCATTTCACTCAATTTACCGTAAATCCCTTGTTTCAAGCTTCCCCGCAGAGTGTCTCATCCCATGCATTTATATCATCTTGTGGCGTCTTAGGGCTAAAAATTTAGCTTTTTGTATTTAAGTATCTTTATATCTCCCGATAGAAGAGACTTAAATAGGGGCAGCTGTTGGACCCTAATTTTTGACCCCTAAGATTCCACATATCATTCACATCTCATTTTACATCTTATACCACAAACAAGATCACAACCTTGTTTCTTCCGAGTATCTATGTATTTCTCACTCACTTTATTATTTGTTTATGTTTACTAACCCTTAATTAAAATCCAAAAATATGTTTGTTTTTGTCTTCACTAACTTTTTCAGGAGAGGAATCAAGGATATCAAATACCAGTCCCTCAGCTCGAATGAATTTCATCTGAACAAAGTCAAAGTTGATCTGCAAATAATTCAAAATTATCTGATCAAGAGTTTCCAAGATTTAATTGATTATTATTCAAGAGACTCCAAGGTTCATGTGTTTATTTCCATGCTTATTTGACAAGCAAAAAGAATCGAGTCAGAGCCAGAACAATCCAGCCAACAGGGCCCTTTTCAAGTTTTTCAACTGTGTAATCGATTGCACTATTGGTCCAATCGATTGCACCATGCATTTTTTGCCTTGATTTTGAAGTTTTCAGCAGTGCAGTCTATTCGCGCTACAATGCAATCGATTGCATAAGGACAGAATTGGCCAAAATTAGTATTTTTCAAATTTTGAAACATTTGGCACCAATTTTATCATTTGAGAATATTCTAGATCACCCAAAAATAATTCCCCTACATGATCACAATTAATTCCCACCATACACCTTCACTAATCACCACATGACCTTGATTTTCCCTCCAAATTCAAATTCCAAGCCTATTTTTCATTTCCAAACCAAATTCCAATCCACCAAATTTTCCAAGCCTAAACTCTATAAATAGAACCCTCATTTCATTCATTCTTCAAGCTTTTGATAGCCAAACTCACCTTGTCAAAATTCATCTTGACTCTCTCAATTTTCTCCAACTACCAAATTCACCAAAGCTTTTTCTTCCATTGAAAGTTAGTAAGTTCATCATTAAAACTTACTAATCTTTGAGCTAAACCTTCATCCATTCACTTTTTCATCATCAATTTATGTAGATCAAGGCTTTGGAGTTTGGATCTTGAAGCAATTTGAAGGAATTTTCAGATTTGTAGTGGTAATCTCATTTTCCACCATTGTTGTTCTTGATTCATCTTCCATAATGTGATCCTTTAATAATTCTTGTTGCTTGATTTTTGGATCTTGCAAATTGTGAACCATTGGTGTTATTTGCTGTTGTTTTACTTGAATTTTTGTGCTCAATTGCATCATTGATCATGAGGTGTTTGAAGAAATGATTGATCATGGTTTTTCCTTGTAAATGCTTATTTTATTGCTGCCTGTCAGTGTGCAATCGATTTGCATTTCTGTGCAATCGATTGCACAGTGTATTTTTTGCCTAAGAATTGCTGATTTTCTGCTGTGCAATCGATTTGCACACTGGTGCAATCGATTTGCACAGTGCAGAATGGTGTTTTCCACCTATTTTTGGGACTGTTTTGGTTGGTTCTTCATTCCAAACCCCTTCCCTTTGTTCTTAGCCTTAGATCACATAATTTTGTGGTTTAATTTGGCTTTCTCTTCATCTATTTCTCCTTTATTTGGATCGATGAAAGTCTTATGGATCTTAGAATTTCTTTGTTGAATTCTTGATCAAGACTAGATCATTACCTTTTTTCTTTTCGTGCGGTATTGCTTTCGGATGACGATTTACATATCGTTCATCTAACATGCATTGGCACAAAAATCACTATTGACCGGCCTCGAGTAGGGTGCTTCTAATCTTGGACTATGGTTACTATCCTTTGCATTGGACATGCAGTTTTGCACCTAGACCTTGGACTTCAATGCTATTCTTGGATCCTTGGACTTAGAACTAGGACCTTTTCCTTTTTCTTTGGAATCATGGCTTGAAGATTTTGGAGCTTACTTGTGTGGTTAGACTGTTCTTATCCTTAACTTTTACTTTATGCTTTAGGATAGCCTCTTCTTCTCCACCCATTCTTCAATTTTCAAAACTTTCTCCCTTTTTCAAAACCTTCTTGTTTTCAAACTATCCCCTCTTTCATAATCAAACCTTGACTTTGTCAAGTGATTTTACTATTTTCTTTTCATTTCTTAACAAATGCTAAACTACATAAGCATATTGACACCTTTTTCAAAAGACTTTAAAAAACATCAAACTCATCAAACTCTTGTCGTGCCTTATGCATTTTTCTCTTTTTAAAACTTTTGCATAAGTTTAGACATGATTCATTTCTTTAAGCGGAATTATTTGCTTCGAAATGACGACTTGTCTTTACATTTAAAATCAACCAAAACAAACAAATTTCATTCTTTGTACCACGAACTACGAGGTTTTGATCCTATATTGCACTTTGTGGGTACGTAGGCATGAGGCGACAAATCTCTCCAAACACAAAAATCTTAAAAACATTTCTCTTCTCATCTCCTCAATCTCTTTTCAAACAAACCTTTTCAAACCAAAAAAGCGTAGATATTTCAAAGGGTTCCTATAAAGTACTATAGACGTTTTGGGTGCTAACATCTTCCCTTAACGTAACCCACCCCCTTACCCAGTCTCTGTTCACCTGTTCTTGTTTTAGAGCTTGTGTAGGTTTTGTTCGCTCTTTTTCCTTTCCTTTTTGGATAAAATAAAAGTGCGGTGGCGACTCTTGCTTTTCGAGTTAAGTTAATCAATAACTTACACTCACGATTTTGCCGCTACACATACTATGGCTAAAAAAGAAAAGATTATATCTTATTTCTCTAATAGGAAAATCGAGATAACCGAGAAAACCATTGCGGGGTTCATTTCTCACATCAGTAAAGGAAATAGAGTTGCTCTTATCTCATCTAAATGTAAACGAGATACAATGTTAGCTCTAACTCATTACTTCGAAGATATTAAAAACATCTTAAGAATATGGTTCAAAATAGTTAATGGAAGCATGTATCACCGATCTAGCTCTAATAAGGGTGATCACATTTTCTCTGTCCACAAGTACATGATGTTCTTTTTAGAAGAAGGTGTTCAAATAACACTCCCAACACTTCTATTTAGACTTCTCAGAGACTCGGTGGTTCTTATGAGGAAGAACACCATGATGAAGAGATCTGTTAGGATGCATGCTGAGAAGACTGGGAATAACATTTTTATCAACCTGGTTCCTTTTCTTGTTGATGACATTGTTTGGGTTATTCCAAGAGAAGACTTGAAGAAGGTCAGCAAGGAAGGTGCCAAGTACAAGATGTGTACCTTCTACACTAATCGAATATGTCGAAAAGAAACTAAAAAGGAGCCGTTTAAAAATTTGAATACTACTGCTGGGACTTCTACTTCTGGAGTAATTCCAAAAATTCTGAAGACTCTTGTTGAGCTGAAGGAAGACAAGGGCAAGATGAAGGAACGCCTGGATAATCAAGAAAGGATGTTTCAAATTATTCTCTCCATACTTCCCTCATTCAACCCTAACCCTTAGTGCACCTAGTTGATGTTTGTTTGTTTGTTTGTTTGTTTGGATTGTTATCTTGTTTTGTTCTTTTCCTGGTTTATGTACTTTTGCGCCTTTGGCATTTATTTTTCTAATGAATATTATCTTTTTGTTGCATCTGATTGCATGTTATTGCATTTTTCTTTTTGATTGCTGAAAAAAAAGGGGGAGAAAGTATTGATTTTGATATACCTAATTTCTCTTGAATCAAACCTAAACATTTAAAATGTTTACACTAACCCTTATTTAAAAGGATATTATGTTAGTTGTTTTCTTTCAGGAAAAACTTACTATATATCATAAACACCTAAAAAATCAGAATAGAATGTATGAAGCCCAAACTCTGAAGATATGCTAGCTTCTAAAAGTTTTGAATAATCTTGAGTGAGAAAAGACTTCAAAGATTATTCAAGTTTTTCAACTGATCAGAAGTAAAACTCATCAGAAGTTGATATGTGTTGTTGTGTGTTAAATCCTTGTTAAAATGCTTAACAACAATAAGGACAAGTTTAAGAAACTTCTAAAAGATAAACCAATTCTTTTGAATAGAAGGTTCATCTACTCCAACAAAAATTTTAATCAGGGAAGTGCTCTTCCATTCTGATTATCTTTTTAGAGTTGGTCAACTCAGGGGGAGATTTGTGCCTCTTTCTGATATATGTTTTTGTGATTACCCTATAAAATTGTTCATAAAAATACAGTGTTTTGTCATCATCAAAAAGGGGGAGATTGTTAGAACAAGACTTGGTTCTGCATCTGTATCTCTAAGTTTTGATGATAACAAGTCACTATTTGTGTGAGAACAATTTTGGTACTCTAACATTTGTTATTGTGTATCTTTAGCAAACAACTTTGATTTTGACTCTTGAACGTGAAACGTTACAAGTTTTTGAATATATTGATCCAAATCGTTTCTCCTCAAACTCACGGATGAAAAGCTTCTAAGAAAACCGTATGTTGTTGCTGCAACGTTCTCTTGGCTCTTGCTTCTGACGTGTGACTCTGATCAATTCACTTCTGAAGACTGCTCAAGCTTCTGAAGATTAAACGCTGAAGGTTCAAAAAACTCTGAAGAATCTCAAGTCAGGTATTGATGTGATCAAGCTTCTTATTGATGATTGAAGTTTCTAAACTCAAGCAAAGTCAACTCTTCTAACTCATGCTTCAAACAACTATTTATTCAGAAGTCACTGAAGAATAGAAGATAAGAACGAGTTTATACGTGGAAAAAATAGTACATGGTATAAACCAATATTCCTTCCATTAAGCGGATTTCGTGGAGTAAGGAAATTGAGGTTGTACGATTCTTGTCCCCTCCGTATCAAACTGTTACTCAAGTCGCCAGCTCATTCATGAAGAATACCAGATCTACCCCTCAACGAATCTTTTTTACTGGCTATATAAAGACTTGAAGACTTGAAGAATTACTGCACGAAGCAATATATGCATGAAGCAAGCAAGCTAAATAAAGCATAAATTTTTACAAGACTGTTGTCTATACTTGGGCAAAATTTTCTATAAGTGTATCGTGCTTTTAATTTGTTTATACCTGCTTATGTAGAAGCAATCTTTGTAAACACAACTTTGTAATCAAACTGATGTTTGTATTTCCTTAAGGGACCAGTTAGGTCAGAATCCTTGAAAAGACATAGACTGTGTGTCTTTGTGATTTGTTAGTCACCAGCGGTTGCTAGTGCAGTTGTAATCAGTTTATTATAGTGGATTAAGTCCTTGGGTATAAGGCAAAATCACCTTGGCGGGTGGACTGGATTAATTGTGAGATTTTTAAGTGAACCAGTATAAAAATCAAAGTGTATTTCTCTTTGTTGTTCATTAGCGGTGTGTTTATTGAGTGAGTAAAAAGATTTTGTTTTTGAAAACCCCAATTCAAACCCCCCATTTCTTATGTTTTTCTCACCTTCAAAAACTAGACAAAGCAAATTCAGGCTCACCATTTTGATGTTTGGCAACTTGCATGACTTGCATTGAAATTGAGTTGATTTGAGCATTAAGTAAATAGTGATCAAGGATTTCCTTTGTGCCCCCCTGAAATATTGCACCATATCAAATTTTTATAAAACGACATAAACCCATATATTAGAGTCATTACAACTTCTCCCTCTTTGACAAGATCAAAATGAGATAGATAGCAATGGAGTCTAAACTCAAAAATCTAGAAAACACTGAAATAATCTAGGACAAATTACGCTAAACATTAGCTAAAGAAAGGTATAAATAGAATCAAAAGATTATATCACATATGAATATGATATTAGACATGTCTCATTCAACAAAAATATGCATATCAATGACATTAAATGATTCAGCAGCAAAACATAATGATTACAACACCCAGAAAAACTACATGGAATAAGGATAAATAGTGCAAAAACATAGAAAAAAATGATGTCAAGATGTACATGAACATATATTATATTTAATAGGATCTTAAATGCACAAATACATAGTCAAAGATATGAAAAAATAGGATGAATAAGCATCATACTATATACATATATGTCATCATATATAAGATAAAATAGACAAAGGATCAAATAGAGACAAGATAAAGTTTGGAGAGATTATACCAATAGCCTTGATAAGAAATAACTTGCAACCTAAGAAATTATTAGTGAATGATAAAATAATTAGAAAAATTGAAATAATGAATAGAATCAATATTATTCAAAATAATATGGATCAAGGATCCCCAATTCCATACTAATTTTATGAAAAGGTTATGTGACAAAATTTTTGTAAAGTTATAAATAATCTAATTTTTTGTGTCCGCATGTTCAAAAATGGCATCCCCTTTTTCAACATGATCCCTGAGAAAATGATGCATAGTCTCAATATGTTTGACACATTAATGTAGAACCGAATTCTTAATTCGGCTTATTGTTCTAGTGTTATCGCACTAAATTGGAACATAGCCGATTTGTAAATAGTAATCTAGTAGCTGTTGCTTTATCCATAAGACTTATACACGATAGTTACTTTCGACTACATATTCAGCCTCAACGCTAGAAAAAGAAATGTGTGTTTCTTCTTATGGTGCCAAGAAACCAAGCATTTTCCAAATATGTGACAGGTGTTAGACATATGACTCCACACGCAAGAAGGGGTGAATTGTTGGTTTCGGAAAAAATTTAGTTTAGAAAAATTTTATGATCATTTTTAGAGTTGAAAAACATTTTTTAAATGTTTGAGGAATTTGAAACGAAAATTAAAGAGTTAAGAGATAGAGAAATAACACAAGGGATTATAGAGGTTCAGTAAAAAAGAAAAGGCATAATCCTCTCCCTAAAATTTATTCTTGAGATAATTTAGTAGATCTTAAGAGATTTCAGTAGGTTGAACTCTCGAACCCCCTTATAGAAGGAAAAATGAAGTTTCAGGCTAACTTCCAACCCAATAATGAAAAGTGGAGTGAAGTATTTAGTCTTACTTCCAAATAGGTGATTGAAGTTGTTAGTCTTATTTCTAAACAATAACTTGAAGCGATTAGTCCCCAAGATAAACTGAGATTATACACTGGCTTATCTCGAATCAAGGTGAGCTTTTAAATCGGGCTGAAATCATGAAATCAATTGAGGTTTTGACTTGGTTAACCACGAACCAATGGGATTTTATATTGGGCTTATCTTGAATCGAAGCAAGCTTTTTAACGTGCTGAGCTTACGAAACAAAAAGGCGACTTAGAACCTAAATTCTTAAACCAAAGCTTTTAAAGGGTTTAGCTTTAAACACAGACAAAAAATCCCTTATGGATAAATTATTCAACCAAGATAAAATATTACCTACTGAATTTACAATAATACCCTTATAGAATACAAAATTCCTCACTAAACATGAAAGACTTTCTCCAAAGCGCTATGCTTAAAATACGTGAGAGAAAGTTTTAAAATATTTTAGAGTAAAGGAGTGAGCAGTGAGATAGAATACTCATGTTTCTAGATGTGAAAATGAGAACAGAAGAGTCTATATTTATAGGCTAGAGGTGGTACAAAAAAGGGAATTTTTCTTAGGTCAAATTTAATGAGCTAATAGATTGGCACTTTGTTTCAATCGATTAGAAGCCCCAAAAATAATCAATTAGAAAATTTAAAAAGGAAGGGAAATATCCATAGACGTTGACATTCATTAAGACAATATCCCAAATGTTTAAGGATTGTTTTTACACTAACCCAGTCTATTACGTATGAGTGTCAATCAACTGGACATTACAGTTTTAGTCCAAAATCATTCAGATAGTTCTTGTTTCAACTGGCACGTCTCCAAAAACATGTTTAGGGATATTTACAAAAGGCGGTTCACTCAGACACGATAGGGAAACCTTTCACAACTCCTCTCTTTCACACTTTAAAGCTTCAAGAATTGTCAAGTAAACCAATCATGTAGACACTTGCTTGAATTTGTGGAACCTTATTTTGCAGGTCATAAAACATGTTTTTGACTATGACAACTATTAAAGATGAGCATACCCATTATAATGACAATAACTAAAGTCAAGTATGGTGGTTAAAGTGGTTGAATATGGAAACCAGGATATTAGGATTTGATGAACTTGATTCTCTGATGATGGTAACCGAATGGAATGTAACTCAAGCCTCATTATAAGGATAAATCATTTTACAAGTCTTGAAGTGAAATCATGCCTTGACATGTTTGAATGAATACATTGTAAAAGCATAAGGGATTTTTCATAAAAAAATGCATGGCTAAATCACACACACAGACACACATCTGGGGTCATACCAAGCCAGGAAGGAAGTCCACTATTAGCAGTATTAAATAACAGACTCAACAATACCAGTTGACAATCTACTCACTTAATCCCTACCCAATGACCCTTCTACCTAAGTTCTCCCTAGGTAAGAGACTCCATCTCACTTCCAATCATCGCAATGATGTCTAGCAGTCAACATCTCAGTTACTGCATCAACAGCTTGATTTCCAACAACTCTCCAAACACATAAAAATAGAAGACACACTCCTATAACAATACCTAGACATGACCCTCATGACTAAGAACAATGCTTAGAGTTGCTTAACAGCTTCCTCTAAGACCAATACATCTCTTACCTACAGGCTTAGAGATAAACATGATGACCATCCCACAAACCGGGTGGTTCATCAAACAACACAGCCCTTATAGTTTACATGATGGTTGGCCTAACTTAAACTAGGTTACAATACTTCTATTTATAACCTCTTTCCCAACTGGATTTGGGTCTTCAAATCACAACAAATCTTATGCTACAAATCTGCAAAAGATTCTGCTACTAAATAGATCTTCAATTTAAATCTTCAATCAAATCTTCATAATTAAATCTAATTATTCTCCATATCTTTTTGCATGAAAATAGCAACAAACTAATCTTCAACACAACTGAAAAAGATTGCTTCAGAATAAATCAACTCCTTGAAAATATCAGATTTGATATGAAATTAAACCAGATATGATTTGAATCTAAAACAGATTTTATCTTCAAATCTTTTCATATCTTTCAGCCCTTAAACCAGCAACAAGATTTGCTCCAAATATGATTGCACCAGAATATATCTTCACCAAGATATTCGCCTGCAATCTCTCCACCAGATTTCTCAAAACAAACTAATACACGCAGCCCTAACAAAACGCATCAGACTGATGTTCTGATGTTCTGTCAACTGATGTCATGACATCAAGTTTAACATCAGCACACAAAACTGCAACCCTGCAACAACTAATGTTGGGAACCAATGTTAAGACATCAGACATGTGACATCAACATTGACACAACATTGTTTTCCCAAAATTCCAGCCAACTACAAGAACTAACAATCTCCCCCTTTGGCTAATTTTGGCTAAAACAATCTCAGCCTACACCAGAGATACCAGCACCATACAAACTAACATCAGCACACAACTAGCAGCAGCAACTCCCCCTCAAAACTGCAACCAGCAAAACAGTTGCACACCCTCAAGCCTAGAACTACAACAGACAACTAGGCAACCACTAGGCTAACTCTCCCCCTTTTTAGCCATAATTGGACAAACTCTGAACATAGCAGCAAGCACAAAAAATTCCAAAGGCAAACTCTGAATCATCCAACCAATATACTCAGAACAAAATCCAGACTCAGCAGCTACTACTGTACATTCTCTCCCCCTTTTTGGTCAAAAATTGACAATATTGATGTAAATGTATACTTCTGATTCAATCCATTGACACCCAAATCTATAGAACCAGGTCTAAACTGTCAAGTACACCATGAACTTCACCAGTAACACAATGTCACGACATCTTGTCTTACATTACAATCTTGATAAACAACTTCTTCAACAAAAGATCAACTCCCCCTATCTAAGATAACTAGTGCTCCTTTGCAAGAAGAACACCTTAAATGAATGGAAAACATAAGACTCATCTTCATGTCTTCAAGAGCGCACCCTCTGTTCAACACACCTGCTGAACGCATTCACATAATGCTTAATCCTCAAACAATCCAAGTACCACACTAGTATAGACAGAAGTTCTCCCATTATATATCACAAATGGTGCTCCTTGACCAGTATATCATAACATCCAGACATAGTCTTCATTCATCCAGTCAGGAATGCTTCACACAATCATCCACAAGTTCTGAAGCACACACACAATGCCTTCCACTGAACTCTAAATAAACTCCTCTTACACACACCAAGACAAGTGTGACATCTCCCATCAATAAGGACCCTCACAAAGCACTTCCAAAATCTGCAGAGAAAAATAAATTCTCCCATACACAACCAAAGTTGTCCTTCAGACTTCTCCTCAGAAGCATGTGCGCATATGATTCAAACAATTAGCTTCACATGGCTAGAACCATTCATGTCCACACCAACATGTCATCCAACAGCCTAATGTCATAACATGTTATCTGACATTATATCCTCATAAGATTCAACCAATCTTCACAATCTTGATCAGCATGCAATCTTCACAATATATGTACCTTTGCAGCAAAATCCATAGACAAGTACTCCCCCAGTCATGGTTAACTAATGCTATAGATGAAGATGAACATTTGAGCACACTTGCTGAGCACGTGCATTTTGGTACCATTGTCCCTTTCTCCAAAGGCAGTCATTCCCTATCATACTCTTCATCTTCATACTTCCAATCAATCAATACCTGATCTACTTCAGTCTTCTCTACATTCTCCATCCAAGGCAGACCTTCTACTTCATCATTCTCCCGTATGACTCTGTAGACGCTCCTTAGGCATAATATATGCACCAAGCTTCAGAACCAGAACAAAATCATCCTTCACCAAGGATATTCAACCAGATAATGTCCCAACACAAGTTAGAACATTTGCCACACACCAAGATATCATCACCATGATTCTTGATATGCTCCACCAACTGGACTTACTATTGCATAGTAATCCAAAGAACTAGAGAATTAAACTCTCATCCACCTTAAAGAAGAATAATCTCCTTGAGTCTTCAACTCATCACCCTTCTGCCCAAGAGTAACTTGTTCCAAGACAATCCTCAATAATAACCAGCTGCCACACTCTGATTATCTTGATTCTTCGAATCCACTTCTGAGATCAACCAAATGCCACAGTTTGATCACCTCATTCATGAGTCCTCATATGAAAACAACCAAATGCCACGTTTTGACCTTTTTCACGTTTTTCAGAACTCACACAAAGATATCTTGATCTACCAAGGAAACTTGATCTTCAAGTCACATGTTCCACTTGCTCAAAAGCAAACACACTTAGACTCCCTAAGCCATGGTCATGTAACATCTCCTTCTTCCTGCAGCTCCCACAAACTGCCATGAGAATGATCTTTTTGAAGCATCATATTGTTCATTCCTGTAGATCACCCTATCATTAGCTGATGTGCCACATCACCAGCTGAGACTCCTGATGTTAAGCTAGATGTCAAAACATTATGATATCCAACTGTTGAATTAAGCTCTTCCTTCTGCCACTTAGAAGAACCTCCTTCCTTTGCAGAAATAGATTTTCATGCTCTCATAGACTTGATTCAACAATCAAATTTGAGTAGACAACCTCCATCCTGCTCAGAAACTCCAAAGACTTCAAACCTACCACATCTGAATCTTTAGAAAATAAGTAGTCCAAGACTACCCCATAACTATACCAAATAATGCCATTTCTAAATACATTATAGAACACACAATCTTATTGTTATAATCTCAAGATTCTTTTAGCCATCATGATTGTTTCACAGAGTTCTCACACACCAACACACCACGAAGAGAAATGAACAGCCACCTAGAGAAAAGTATATCCTCAACACTTCAACAGTCATGCACTTTTACATCAGACATATACATAGTCTCCCGTCAATGTATTTTGTCATTAGTTGAATGCACAACCTTATCAAAAGCAGACAAATACTCAACTCCTGTCAAGGTAACCTTCTCACACAACAGGCATCTGCTGATTCTTCTTCAAAACAAACCATCATGACAACCATTCACACCACAAAAGCATTCCAGGTTAGGTCAGTGTCTTGACCTTTCACTCCTCCCTGAAATGATGTTTCAACATCAGTTCCGACATCAGCAATCATAGTAAATCACACTAAACATCTACTATGGCTTTGGAGACAACAACCATAGTAATCCACACACATCTCTTGCAAGGGACACAAGAGGATTGACCATCAGTAGCTGATTAACCTTCAAACCCAGACCATACACACAAACAGGAACCAGCATACTCTACATCTCAAGAATCTTCAAACTTTTAATGTTCATACCTCCTGTCAGTCTTTGAGATGTTGGATGCCATCCTTCTGTACCTAAAGGAGAGAAAGCATAGACAAATATGCTTCTCCCAACACTTCAACCTACAAGGATGCCCTTCAATCCTTACAAAAAGATGTTCCATTATGTGAGGACACCACATAACTGAACTCCAGCTTTAGATGAAACTTCTCATGCAGATACCAGGGAACCATAATCCTTTGGTAAAAAAACACCAACTTCTCCTTGCACAAATTTGAAATGCTCATCCTATGGTTGGTACACACATATAACTCCTTTCAAACAGAATCTGCTCCATAGCCATAAACAAGATTGGAAACAACTGGCTGCTTTGATCAAAGGAACTTTCAGATATCAGAGAAAATGTCCTTGACATTTGAGCTTGACCTCCACAAAAACAAACAGCCTTTGAACACCTACTCACTTGGATCAGAAATACACTAATCCAATGAGTGACACTATATTAATCATCTCTTGACCAACATACATATCTAAGACATGTTTCTTGAAGGAAACTTCTTAGACACACAACCCAGATGCCACCTCTTCCAAGCCAGGAGTAGGTTCCAAACAGATGTGATCAATACACATTTGTTTAGCCCCCAAGCATCTGTTATGCCATACCTTTATCCAACAAGATTTTGCACAATCTGCTGGTTTTATGTTCCAACATTTGGTAGGACATAAGTTCTCTTCACAAGAAACACACCAAAAGATCCTTTAACACAGCCCAGAGATTGACCTTGTAGGGTTGGAGGCAAGAATAAATTGCTTCTAACTTTCTTCAGATCTCTTTTCAACAAGCTCTTATAAGAGTTCCTTTATGAGTGGACTTGGGATGAACCACAAGTATCTTTGGCAACTCTAACAAGCTAGTTGAAGATATCCTCAAGTATCACCACACCATATGATACATCTTCAGAGGAGAACAGAATGTTGCAGCGTTAACACAAAACCACCAGGAATTTTACATCAGATGTATATATGCAGCGGAACACACACCAGAAAACTCCTCTACAACCTTCAGGCAAAATATAATAATCCTTGCACACCATCACCATAATCCAAGTGCCAAATAAAAGTTTGAAAATAAATCAAACTCACAACAGCAGTCCTCCACCAAAGCTACACACCAAGTCCATAACTCAAAAAAACTATCTTCCTTGCGCATGAACCAGAAAGTATCTTCCCTAGATCTCATCCAGAAACAGACAGGATGCCTGCTCTGATACTAATTGAAATTCTGGTATCAGATATATGATGTCAAGTGTGATGTCACAACATCAATATCTGTTGTATGAACAAGGCAATAATAGTAATCAGAAAATGCACACAGAATTTGTTCACCCAGTTCGGTCTAACAACCTACATCTGGGGGCATACCAAGCCAGGAAGGAAGTCCACTATTAGCAGTATTAAATAATAGACTCAACAATACCAGTTGACAATCTACTCACTTAATCCCTACCCAATGACCCTTCTACCTAAGTTCTCCCTAGGTAAGAGACTCCATCTCACTTCCAATCATCGCAATGATGTCTAGCAGTCAACATCTCAGTTACTGCATCAATAGGTTAATTTCCAACAACTCTCCAAACACATAAAAATAGAAGACACACTCCTATAACAATACCTAGACATGACCCTCATGACTAAGAACAATGCTTAGAGTTGCTTAACAGCTTCCTCTAAGACCAATACATCTCTTACCTACAGGCTTAGAGATAAACATGATGACCATCCCACAAACCGGGTGGTTCATCAAACAACACAGCCCTTATAGTTTACATGATGGCTGGCCTAACTTAAACTAGGTTACAATGCTTTTATTTATAACCTCTTTCCCAACTGGATTTGGGCCTTCAAATCACAACAAATCTTTTGCTACAAATCGGCAAACGATTCTTCTACTAAATAGATCTTCAATTTAAATCTTCAATCAAATCTTCATAATTAAATCTAATTATTCTCCATATCTTTTTGCATGAAAATAGCAACAAACTAATCTTCAACACAATTGAAAAAGATTGCTTCAGAATAAATCAACTCCTTGAAAATATCAGATTTGATATGAAATTAAACCAGATATGATTTGAATCTAAAATAGATTTTATCTTCAAATCTTTTCATATCTTTCAGCCCTTAAACCAGCAACAAGATCTGCTCCAAATATGATTGCACCAGAATATATCTTCACCAAGATATTCGCCTGCAATCTCTCCACCAGATCTCTCAAAACAAACTAATACAAGCAGCCCTAACAAAACACATCAGACTGATGTTCTGATGTTCTGTCAACTGATGTCATGACATCAAGTTTAACATCAGCACACAAAACTGCAACCCTGCAACAACTAATGTTGGGAACCAATGTTAAGACATCAGACATGTGACATCAACATTGACACAACATTGTTGTACTAAAATTCCAGCCAACTACAAGAACTAACAAGACTAACCGTTTCGATCCATCATTTGGAAGGAAGACTCACCGGTTATCTCCCGTGTTTGTGGTTTGGTTGGAAGTTAGCCACAAACTTTATTTGTCCTTGTATAAGAGGGTTCAAGAGTTTAACCTACTAAAAGCTCTTAAGTTTATTAGATACTCTCAAGATTAATTCTCTAGGAGAGGAGTAAGTCCTTTTCTTTTTCGACCGAACCTCTATAACTCCCAGTGTCTTCTCTCTTCTCTTAACTCTTTACATTTCCGCATTTTATATCCCGCGCTTTTATTTTTTGTTGCATAAATCTAAAATGTTTTCAAGCTCTAATTTTAATTCTAAAATTTTTTTAAAACCAAGTTTTTTTGAAACACATAACTCACCCCTTCATGTTTGTGAAGTCACATGTCCAGAGAGTTAATTAGAGAACCGAGCAATTATCCTATTTTTTATAAGCAGCCATACGCCAATTTATCACCACTTACCTAGATCAGATTGCATGCCATAACATACAATAGACAATGAACACAAGTGATTATTGAATAATAACAATATTTCAAAGCAATAACATTAATGTCAACCACTCATATGTCCTAATAGAATAAAAGTAGTTTCATGATACAAAAAGACCTAACCTAGAAGAAATCTAGCTACTCATAGTGTAAAAGGAATATACCATGAGTTTAGATTTAGAGTACATGAAAAATCATTCAAGAAAATGTTCTCCAATGACTCCAACGGCCCCCAAAAGTACCTAAAATCTCCTTTTGTTGTCACTTTCAGTCTTTGGATTCGAAACCCTTCAAAGGAGGTCAAAATTTGCTTTTAATTGAAAAAAAGGTTTTAGTTGAGAAGTGTGCATCACGTATGTGACCACCAGCATCACGACATAATGTAAGCCTCATCGCACTGTGATAAGATGCATCGCGCATGCGAGAATTCTAGAAGTGAATCTCACTTTAGTCATTGAATTTTATTCCAAGTATTTTCTAGTTTTTATTCCTAAACCGAATAACTCTGAAACCACCCATTGGTATTTACTTTAATTTGCACTTTAAATATGCAATTATATAGGCACATACACACTAAGGAAATGATAAACATCATTTTAATTAATTCAAAGCAAAAGTACAAAAGGAAAATTGAAAGGAACTAATCAAGCCATGAAGAGAATGAAATAACCAAATACTGTGATGGGAGGTTTAGTTAAGATTCCTCAAAATTCTTTTACAGTCTTTAAGTGAGATTCCCTAGGTGATGCTTGAAATCGAGTGTATGTATACACACTAAACATAATATCAAATCTATTTTCTTTTAAATAAACAAGAGATCCTATTATACCTCGATATTTTTTTTATCTCCATTTCAACTCCATTTTCATCTTTATCAATCAATGTATTTGGTGCCATATGGGTTGATATTGATGACAGTCTGTCACCATAGAACTTCATCAACATTTTTTAGATTTTTTAGTAGTATTTAATGAAGAAGTTGGTAGTTTAAAGATGAAAGTTGGAAAAAAATTTGAGAAATATAAGAAAGTTATCAAATGAAGAGAAAAAGAAGAATTTTGGAAAGTAGAAAAGTGGCGAGGCTGCTGGATTAATCACGCAGTAATTTAAAGTAATGATGGCACGATATGGGACAATTGTGGCACCATTTATTTACATCAAGGTGTGATTTTGACCAATTGTGGCACGATGCTTTTGCACTGTGTCACGATTTGGACACGTTGGTATTTAAAATTTTAATTGGAATTGGATGGCTGCAAGGGTTTAGAGAGCAAGGATTTAATAATTTTCATTGTAGAAGACCAACTTTCATCTCTAAATTCATGTATTATTCTTCTAAGCTTTTTCCTATGAATAATTGTATTATGAATAGCTAAATTTCCATTTGATTGGGCATTTGAGATGAATTTATTTTGAACTATTTGAACAATATAATTGTATGAGTACTATTCTATGAAATTGAAATCCTAGTATTAGTCAATTAAGTTTGTGTATAATGCTTTTTATATGTTTACAAATGTATGAGTTATTCCATGTTTTGAATGATTACTAACTCTAACTTTTGAAATTTGACAAAATTTCACTGTTCAATTAAATAATTACTTTATACATATTGAGGGATATTCACTGATAAATTTTGGTAACTAATTATTTAGTTCATCGTGGTACTAGGGGAACAATTTTAAAGAATATACGCAATCACCAAATAGGTAGAATATAGGATTCAAAAAGCCCAATCAATTTTAATCACTGATAACTTTAATAAGTTTTATTTTATTTTATATTAAACCAAACCTTATGCACCCCCTCCCATTTATATTTTTAGTACAATAATATTGTTTAGTTGAAATTGAGCAATCCCTTTGGATGCAAATTTTCATTTTATTACTTGACAATGATTTAGTACACTTGCTAAATTATCCATTAGATATTGTCTTTGAATTCTTCATGATATATTTCTTGAGTATCTCTAAGAAATATTTTGTCTTACTTAAGAAAAATCCATTCTCCATTTTCTTTTTACAATCCTATGAAGTAGTTGAGTTCTCCCGTGAGAGACATCTCAAACTATCCATGCATGATATTAGAAAATTTATCTACACATGTCTTTGTTATTAGATTCAAAAATAATATCATCAAACTACTAAAATATGTGATTCCCTACGTTTTCTAAATAGAGTAGTGTAAATAGGAGCACTTGTGAATCCTTTCTTAATTAAGAATCCACTATGGCACTCATACTAAGCTCTGGGAGCTTGTTAGAGACCATATAATGCTTGTTTTAGTTTGACAACATTGTCAAGAATCTCATGATCCTCAAAACCGGGTGGTTGAGAGATGTACTCTTCTTTATTTTAAAATATGTTTAGGAAGGAAGATTTAATGTCCATGTGATACAATTTAAAATCTAGGCAGCATGTGAATGCCAAAAGGATTCGAATCGCTTCGAGAGGGGCTACAGGAGCATATGTATCATCCTAATCAATCCCTTCAACCTGGTTATATCCTTTTTCCACTAACCTTGATTTATTTCAGGTAATTATTTCGCTTTCAATAAGCTTGTTCCTAAAGACCCATGTGGTGCCTAAACAATTATTTTAGGATGCAGGACAAGATCTCATACATCATTTCTTTTAAATTGATTGAGCTCTTCTTACATAGAAAGTAGCCAAATTTCACTATTCAATGCCATAAAATGTATTTTGGTTCAATTTGAGAGATGCATTAGTAATAATTACAAAAACTATTAACCTGGGAATGTGTACTTACGCCTTTTTTATATCTCCCATAATGTTGTGTATCGATATTAGATTAAGGTACGTTAGTTGAGGTCTCTTGTTTGTCATCCTCTTGTTTGATTTCTTCTTTATCAAATTTAATTTTATCACTTTAAGGAGGATCCTCTTTGGGATCATCATCATTTACGATATCTTCAGTTAACACTCTTGAAACATCAAAAGTAGAACTACCTTTCCCCATCTTTTGGGATTTGATTTCATCAAATGTGCCTTGAACAAACTCTTATGCAACGTATTTTCTAAGGTTTAACACCATATATTCCTTAAATGATGGGGGAATACCCTAGAAATATTCCCTAATCGTCCTTAGCATCAAACTTGCCTAGTGTAACACCCTTCTAAACCCCGCATAATAAATATAAATATCAGAGTAAATTATCATGCATCTCACAAAAGGGTGTCACATATACTTTCAAAACATCACACGAACACCTGTCATGCTCAATAACACTTAAAATAAATTCATGATTTTCATATACTTTCACTTAGCATGTAACAACGGAATTACTTCAATCATAAATGAACATAATGAAAGTCTCATAATCAACTCATTCAAAATCAACACTTAGGCATGAAATCCAATACTCCACATCATTCAAATAACAATAACAAAATAAAGTAGAGTACATAAAGTATCTCTCAAAATATAAAATCAAAACATCCCTGTGTTACATGATCAGAGCACGACTTGACCCAAAATAAATAAGGACACTAAACAAGTTACTCCAACGGCTACCTCGTGCTAGAAGCAACTCTACTCCTCGGCACCTGAGCGATGTCGTACAAAACATCATTCCAACAGAAGGGTGAGAATTCACATAATTATCAAAATCATAAGATAATATATAATATATAACATACAAGTATAACATAATGATTCTAACACTTCAAAAGCTTCATCAACATATTATCACTTAAGTAGTCAACCATTCACAAGTACATACTCACAATTCCATAAATTCACAAATTTATCAATTTCACTTATTGCACGTAATCTCATAACAAAAACATATACACAATGTGACTCAATGCAAGACACAAAGGCAATTCATGCATGTGGTACCAAACACTTGTTATTATTTTTCGATTTTTACATTAAACTGTATTCGTTCCCTAGACCAATAACACATAAAAAGCCCATTCCCTAAGCTTTCAAACCCCGCTCTAGGTTTGGGACAAGTCACTAGTTCCCACGGAACTAACAAACATTGCCTATTGACAACAAATGATGCATGTGCAAATTCAACCATCATACGCAATTATGACCATTCCCTAATCTTAACATTCATGCATATCTTCAATAATTCATCACACTTGAATTACCACACATTTGCACATACACAAGCATCAACACAATCCAACCTAAATTCACAAAACACACATCATCAATTGAACATAGAATAATTAATCCATCATTAATAATTAAAAATTCGATATTCAATAAATATTCACTACTCCATTCAATATTCAATAATTATTCAATATTCAATAAATAATCAATATTTTAATAAATAATAAACATTTTAATAAATAATTAATATTATAATAAATAATTAATATTTTAATAAATAATTAATATTTTAATAAATAATTAATATTTGAATATATAATTAATAAAGTTCCAATAATTAATATAGTTTCAATATTAGTAAGGTTTCAATTTCATACCAATTACATTTCGCTATAGTAGCAGAACTTCAATATAGTAATGCTTCATAGTCTTTGGTTAGTATTCAAGTAGTATGTTACATTAAATTAATATTATAATCATCATGTTTTATCTTTATTTATTATAGTAAATAAAATGGAAAGTACTACATTTCACTTCTTTTCAAATCCTAGCGCTACAGGGCAAGAAGGGGAAAAGAAAAATGCTACATTTCATTCTCCAATTTTCTACGTTACAGTTCCAAGGAAGAAAGGGCACATTAGTTGCTACAATAGAATATCATTTGGAATCAACCAAAAAGCTACAACACTAGTAATAAAAACAAAGATCACATTTCCCCTACCCATTTCCTATGTTGTTGCGCTACAGGGCTTCAAAAAAAGATACATTGCCTTGTATTTGTTTTATGCTACAGGATGAAGAATTAAGTGGGTCACTTTACTTTCCTAATTTTTTTCATTATCGCTACAGTTAAAAAAATAAATAAAAAATATAATAAAACTTATTAAAATATAATAAACATTTACGATGACACATATACTGATTAAAAATATTAAACATTAATTCCAAATTTATAAAAGACCTCTAACAATTTGTTAGTGTTAAAAGCTATTTATAATGAATTTGTTTTAGACAATTTATAAGAAGATAATAAAGCATATAAGTTTTACATATAAAGTTGTCGAAGACTACTTTATTTATTACACATAAATGAAGAAAAATATAGTTGAAATTCCCATGTGTGTCTATATTTTGAATCTCCTTTTTTTTTTCACTATTTCTTTTTGGAATCAAGGGTGGTATGTCAATTTTAACACCATGCTCTCATTATCTTATACATAATATTATGCCTAACACTATTTCAATGCCTAACACTATTTCTGCTATAGTAACAGAATAAAAGGGATCACATTTATTATATTGGTATCTTCTTCCTCCTACTAAATCCTTGCGTTACAGTTCATGAAATAAAGAGAAATCACATTTTATCTACTATCATACCCTAAATATTGACCATAAGATTTCCCATCATTGTTGAGCATCCACCTCAATCAAGAATTAGGGTTTTGGACCCACTCAGAGCACTCAAACAAAAGATCAATCAAGAATTGACATGATCTTCAACTTGTCAAGCCTCTAAAACATCCATGAAGGATTAAAGGGCCTCCCATATCAAGAATCAAGCTTAAGAATGCAACATTTCAAGCTGATCAAGCCTCAAGATCACTAGTGTCACCAAATTAGGGTTTTGGTCGACCAAGGCCTCCAGAGAGAAATTTTCATCTGGGAATGAGCCAATACTTCAAAGCATAATCCAAGAAGCTCAAAGGGACCTCATGGATCCAATCATAAGTTCAAAATAGCCTCAGGGGATGCATTCATCAAAAATCAGGAATTAGAGTTTCTTAAACTAATTCACCCCTAAGTTGACTTTTGGAGCAAGACATGAGCCAAGACCTCAAGGAATGTTTTGAAGACCTCAAATATCTCATATTGATCCTCTTACAAGTTTAAATTGACACAAAGAACTTGGTTCATGAGCAATATAAGGATTCAAATTCATCTGGACCACAAACTAGGGTTTCTGAGAAAAAGTCAAACATACCTTTGACTTTTGACCAAGACATGATCTCAAACCTTGGGACATGATTCAAGACACTCTAAAACACCTATGGAATCCATCCATTAGGTTTGAATTAGGCCAAGAACTTGATTTCATAAAGGATCACAAAGTTTGAAATTCATCTGATAAAAAGTCAACTGTACCCCAAAACCAAGTTTGACTTTTGAGATTTCTTGACAAACATGGCTTCTTCAAGTAAAAAAACAATGTTAAATTATGGTTTGGATCATCATCCATCAAGAAAAATCAAGAAAAGTGAGGTTACTTGCAAAAGGGGCAACCTTAATAAACTTAAAATTTCACTAAGTTATGAAAAAAAGTGATTTTTACCCAACTTTGCAAGACCATAACTTGTGATCCAAGCAACCTTTTTCTTCCATCCAAAGCTCAAATGAAAGCTATCATTACATACTACAAGATTGTCAACTACACCATATCCCAAATCTTCATGGATTTTGAGTTATGGATTGATCAAAATCACAAAAAATGAGAAATGAACATTTTTCAAACACTTGGAAAAATTTGAGACATAATCTGTCTCATGTTTTGTCCAAGTTTGGAGGCATTTTTCACCATGATCCAAGATGAATCAAGACCAAAGTTAAACATCAAAGTTAAAGTATGATATATGGGCTTTCTAAAAAGTACAAGAGCCTCCCATGATTCAACTTGAGCAAGAAGTTATGAGCTTCCTAAAATGGCATCTACACAATATCATGGATGCATGACTTGTGCCACACAATTTTCTCATTCAAATTTTGTTACTTTGTCAACTTTGTCATCTGCCAAAAACACAAAACTTCTGATGACTCACTTGTTACTTGATCAAAGAGGCAAGAATTTCAACTTGGCATGTGCAAAATCATCATGACATTAACCTTGAATTTCAAATTTGGCATCAAGCATTTATGTGATGCATAGAGATGGCATGAATCAGTTACAAGCCAGTCCAAATGAGTCAAGATTTTTCCAAGGGTCAGAGGACCTAAACCTGCAAAGTTTGGCTCAAGTCAATGGCTAGAGGAGACTTTGGCTACAAGACAAAATGTAATGGATAATAGGGTGATCCAGCCCCCATTCACTATTCCTTGCAAAAAAAACTTCCTCTACTATAAATAGAGGTCATGTGTGACTGATTAACACACACCAAAACATCTCCAATCATGTTTTCCTTCATTTCACTCTCCAAAACCAGAATGTGCTTCCTTTTCAAGTAACTTTTGAATTTTTCAATAAAAGGCAATTCTATCAAAACTAATGGTGTAGACACCTCATATAAATCATATAGAAGCTATCCAAACACTTCTCCATCATCTGTAACACCAGAATCACAAAGTTCAAAATCCAACCTAGGCCTAATTGCAGTTGAAGTGCCACAAGGAGTTCAAGGTGTTTCCAATCCATTCCAAGCTTCTTAACACCTTACATAAGGTCCATTGAAGTTGTCTAGGTCATCACACAACATCTGTAACACCTCTACTTCAAAATTCGAATTCCTCTATCACAAGTAAGCCTGACACTCTCAAACTCTATACTACATGCATCATAAATTTGTTTTCAAGTTACCATCATGTTTCTGGTAGTTCATAGAGTGATAACCCTCAATCAATTGATATGTTTCATTCGTGCTTAAGATTTCATGATAGTTTTTGCAAATTCTAGGGTTTCTGTGTTCATCACAATTATCTCACTCCACACTTAAAATAAATGAAATTAAATACCACCATCGTGTTCCTTGATCAAAAGCGAGCAAGATTGATATTTGAATCATTCCATTTCATCACGTATTCAGTGAGATATAGAGGGTTTTGCAAATCTGGAAAACCAGAGCTCGTGCGAAGAAGATAACTTGTTCTTGGCGCCTTTTTCAAATATTTAAAATTTAAAATTTTCTTTTATTAATTGATTTCAAAAATTAATTTCTCTCTCAATTTTAATAATTTTTTATTAATTCTTTTTTTCAAAATTCACAAAAATGTCAAAATATTTTATTTCACAAAAAAAAATTATTTATTTAATATATTTTGAATTTTTATAAAGAATTTCTTTTTATTTGTTTATAAACATTTTAAAAGAGTTCTTTCTATTGGTTTTTCAAAACCAAATGAATTTCAAGCATTCATGTGAATAAAACATCAATTTTCAAATATTTATCAAAGTTCATAACATGTTCATTGAATATATTTGATAATTTTCAACATTTTTGTTTGATTTTTCTTTGAAAAATACATTTTAAAACTAAAATTAGGGTTTCTTTGATTTTTTTTCAAAGTCTTCAAACTATCAAACACTTTTGGGCCTCTAATAGAGTGTAAAACCTAACCTATTTTTGTAAATAAATAATCTTGGGCCTCTGTCATAGTGTAAGTTCCGGTACGATTTTCAAAACAACGACGCGTTCGTTATTTTTCATCTGGGCCTCTCCTTGAGTATAAGCCACATTCTTCTTCTTTACAAACACTTTTGGGCCTCTAATAGAGTGTAAGACCCAAAACCTTTTATAAATAAATAATTTTGGGCCTCTGCTGTAGTATAAGTCCTACAACGTCTTTCGGGACCGCAGTGCGATCACTGTTTTCAAAACAAGTCATCTGGGCATCTCCTTGAGTATAAGCCCCAACCTTTTGTACATAAACTTTGTTTTAAATAATAAACAACCTCCATGGGCCTCTCCTTGAGTTGAAAGCCCCATACCTCTGTTTTCAAAATCATCTATCTGTTTTAAACTGGTACTAAGAGGAGCATTATTCTCAGTGAAACTGCTTTTAGACCACTTGGGCCTCTCTTTGAGTTATAAGCCCAAAACTTCCTTTTCTTTTAAACAACTTTCTTCTAAGTCAAATTCAAATTCAAAGTTTTCTCAAAAATTTCTTCAATTTCTTAAAACCCTAATCATACAGTTGAAATCATTCAATCAATCACAATACACTTGGGCCTCTTCTCAGAGTGTAAGACTCAACATCTTTTCAATTCAATGCATATTTGTTTATATACCTGTTAATTCATTCATCTGTATATACTTATGCATATCTGTCTAGAGTTTCCCCGGCAGTTAGGTCTACACTTAGGTCAAACCAGAGGTTACTTCTAACTTAGTCAAAACTAGTTCCCTCATAGGAAACTTCCCTCAATACAATCAACCTCCTCTTGGGCTTTATTCAATATGGAACAGAGAAAGACATTATTCCCGGTGAAACATTTCTCAAGACTGTCAAAACTTTGAAATATATATACAAGAAATTCATTTCCCCAAAGAGGATTAATTCCCGGTGAAACCTCTTTTGAATTTCTTCAAACCTTAGAACTGTTCAACAAAGAAAGGATTAATTCCCGGTGAAACCTTTCTTGAAATTTTCTTAGGCTTGGTACCGCAGGCTTCCTAGAAGTATCCCCAGCCTTCACTTGGGCTTAGTACAAGGACCAACAAGCTTCTTAAAAGTTCCCCAACCTCCTCTTGGGCTTAGTAAAGGACCCAAAGGCTTCCTAAAAGCATAGGATAGAAATTAGTCATTTCTACTAGTTCAATCCCCAGGAGAGTCAAAAGTCCAGAACATCCTACCATTCAAGAGTAGATCTTCATCCCTTAAACCAACAGCCTCCTCTTGGGCATCATACAAAGATCTCCCTACACCAGAGTCTACCACTTCTTAAGAGACTTGGATAGTTTCAGCCTCTTCTTGGGTTTCATTCAAGTAGACTTGGAAAGTCTCATTATCATTAGTCTCCTTTTAGACTTCCACACAGAGACCCTCAAGTTTCCTAAAAGTATAGGGAAAACCCTGATCAGTTTATCAATACACCAGTATCCAGCAGAGTTAAAAACCTTCAAGGCTTTCAAACTCACCTTTAAACTTCTCTGACCTTTAACAAGGCTTAACCTTCACCTTGAAAATCCCAGCCAAGGTCAGATTGACCTCAACAAAACCCTAACAGAATCAGAGCCTCATGGAATCTAGTACTTCAACTCTTCCCTGATTCCTCTGCAAGAGTTATTTTTCCCTTGGATTCCCTAATACAGTTTGGTCCTTCTCCTGGAATTCAATAATCCTCAACAAGAGTCAGCCTCCTCTTAGGATTCATATAAGGATTTCCCCATTCAGCCTCAATCTTGGGCTTTGTGCAAGATAAATATCATATTCCCCAGTTGAGTCAGTCTTCTCTAAAGCTATACTCAAACTCATCAGCTTCATCATCTTGGGCTTCAAACAAGATACTCAAATATCATACTCCCTAGTAGAGTCAGCTTTCAACTCTTTTTAGCTTCAACCTTGGGCTTTGATCAAGGCACAAAATTTGTCATCCCCACAGATGAGACCTTAGTCCTCTCTGTAGGAGGATATTTCCTCTATACATCACATGCAAAAATAAACAATCAAAACCTTTGTCCAGATAATTGCTGTAAGTGGCACACTTGTTGATTCAAAATCCAAGCTGGTGTCCTTCCCTTATCCTGGCTAAAATTTATCTTTCATCTAACTGCTGTAAGTGGCAAGCCTCTAGAATCCATACATCCAAGCCAATTCCCCTCTCTTAGCATGAAAGATTCATAAAGGAAAAAGTAGCATTGCTCTACACTGAGTTAAAGCTTCTTTCTTCATTACATCTCTCTTATAAAGGAAATTATGGCATTGCAGGATTCAATATATCCCAGTTAAAGTAATTTCCCTTATAATCAAATTCTCAATATTTGTGATGAATAGGTGAGATATCTCCCTTTAGAGATGACAAATTCTGTCTCAGTTAACTTTAAGCTTTAATCTTGGGCTTTGAACAAGACACAAATACTCTCTAGCTTCAATCTTGGGCTTTGGACAAGACACACATATCTTTCCTCTCATAAAAATAGGAGGAACTACGATTGATCTGATTTCCCAAATCTCTTTACTGGAATACGTAGGCATAAGATTGCGAAATCTTAGCGAGCACACAGATGAAAAATTTTAGGTCCAGTACCTTCCCAAAAACAACAGAAAACCCAAAAACAACAAAAACATTCTCTCAACCCTCCCAAAAGAGAAATTGTCCCAATCCACAGCAGATAAACACAAGAAAGCATTTCAGAAATAGCAGAAATACATGCAAAAGAAGGTTCCTATAGATTACTATAGATACTCTGGGTGATAATAGCTTCCCTTTGTATAACCAGACCCTGATCCCCGATCTCTTAGCATTTGTTAAAGAAAACATTTGCGTGCAAGGTTAGTTTAAGATATCTTCTCCTTCCTTTCAAGCTTCATAGGATAAATGCAAAAATCAGAAAGTAGTACCCCAATTATGCGGTAGGTGGTCGCGTCACCAAAAAACCGATTGCTACAAAAAAATGGCGACTCTGCTAGGGAATATTAGGGTTAGATTTCCTAAGAGGTCTAGGCATTGTTTTGCATTTATTTTTCCTGCTATTTTACTTGCTTTCTCATTTTTATATATCATATGTTGTCATATTACTTGATATACTTGTTTAAATTACAGTTATCTGGGAATGCGATTAATACGCATGTGGTGAGTCCGAGAAAACATTAAGATAAGTGGTGGCGTATTCAGGGAGGCTTATAGGGAGTGAATTCCATCCAAGTTAACTTGAGAGTCCACCGAATCAGTGGAGGTGCCCGTGTGGAATTACCAATGTTGAACGAGCAAGTCGTGAAAGCATTGTTTTTTCCCATAGGGTTACCCTTGAAACTGAGGATTAGTAGACATTTAACCATTTGACCATTAGGTAGTGCGGTAACTATCGGGAATAGTTGATACACGATACTACACTCAAAGGAGATTCGTCTTGGGATATTACAGCTCTTATGAGTCAGTCGGTTTGTTGTTAATATCCTTAAGAGGGGACAATGATTTTGGGAACCTTTGTTAGAACCCGTTCTACAGGTACAACAATTGACCTTTAGTACACACCTTAGGGATGGGTAGATCCATGGCTCCATGCTCGTGACGATGAACCCCTAAACCCATGTTTTCAAATGTTTTTGTTTGCTTCATTCATGCATCCATGCATTCATTAAATAACTCTTTTTTAAACAAAAAAAAATCTTTTCTAAAAGGACTAAAATAATAATTGCAAATATCAGAGGTTGCGTTATGGATTTCGGTAGAAGAAAAATGCACAAGTACACCTTCAAGGTTCCAAAACTGGAAGACCTAAGGAAATTAAGAAGGATGATTACTAATCCCGAAGCTTTCAGAGCTAAGCACGGAGGACTGTTACCCCTTTTGAAGGTCAACATGGTTGAAGGAGTCCTGTCTACACTGGTTCAGTTCTATGATCCGGTATACCACTGGTTCACTTTCCCGAATTATCAACTTACACCAACACTGGAAGAGTACTCTCACCTGATTGATTTACCTATCACTGATCAAGATCCTTTTTCTGGACTAGAAGAAATTCCAAAGGATCAAGTCATTGCAAGAGCAACCTCATTGGAAAATTCGGATATCATGACTCACATGACCACCAAGGGAGGAATCCAGGGTTTACCAGCTAAATTCCAGATAGAGAAAGCTCTATACTTTGTCAGTATAGGAAATGTAACCGCTTTCAAGGATGTCTTTGTTGTGCTCATATATGGGTTATTCCTCTTTCACAACATTGACAACTTTGTTGCATCAACGCTTTCAAGATTTTCTTAATTGGAAACCCAGACCCAACCTTGCTCGTAGATTCTTATCATTCTGTACACTTAAGGAATTTGTACAGTGGAGGGATGATCACATGCTGTGTATCATTACTCTACAAATGGTTTATTTCCCACTTGCCCAAGTCTGCTGCTTTTTGGGATCATAAGAGTAGTCTGCGATGGTCGCAGAAGATTATGTTTCTTACCAATTCTGACATAAATTGGTACAATCGGATCTATGACGAAATAAAAATCATCGATAGATGTGGAAATTTCCCCAATGTACCCCTCATTGGAACTAAAGACGGAATCAACTACCATCCAATTTTAGTTCGCCGTCAACTTGGATACCCGATGAAGAATATCCCACATAATGTTCATCTGGAAGGTCTTTTATTCAAGGAAGGAGAAAATGACAGGGCACTATAGAAAGAAATAGTGCATGCCTGGCAACATGTTCGCAGGAAAGGGCGAGAGTCCATAGGGAGGCCAAATTGCATCTCTGCATAGCCTTATCTCCACTGGGTACAAACTAGGGCCATCAAACTGAGGATGCCTTACCCTCATCAAGAATTTTTCCCTTTGAAGGAATATGTCCTTTATTTCATGTCTGACGCGGAAAAACTCCAGATCACTCTTAACAAGGTCCAACATGAGAAGAACTCTTGGAAGAATAAGTACCAGATTCTTAATTTGGAACGCACTAAGATTCAGAAACTGCTGAAGGAAAAGGATGCCTTAATTGAGATATTAGAGCAGCATGCTATAGAAAGTCAGGAAGAACGAAGAAATTTGTTCTCTCCTTTCACTTGGCAAAGGATCATCGACCCGACTACGGCTGAAAGAGCCCAATCAAAGAAAAGGAAAATTCAAGAACCAACATCTGAGCTCTCCTCAGAGAGAACTCAGGATCCATAGGCCTAATTTCCCTTCTCGCACATTTAAAAAAATTGTACTTTTCCCCGTAAAATACTGCAATCTTTCGAGTTCAACAAAAGGGTTTTCCCCGCTGTATAATATTTACAATATAATTGTTAAAAGTTCTTTTGAAAACAAAAACTAAAAAATATATCATTCTCATTCTTTGCATATCAGTCATTATTCTCACATAACACATCTTTGTCATTGAGTCTCACATATGTGTCGCACTCTAGAGTCAAATTGTCTCACTCGTACAATACTCGGGCATATCGACAAAAGAAAATGGACGATCTCGAGGAAGAGAACAGAGAGCTGAGAGAATAAATCAATCCTCTAAAGGAGAGTTTGGAGAAACTCCACAACACCATGGAATCCTTGGCAGCAGCCCAGGAGCAACAACATCAAAGGACTGTGATCTCAGAGATTACGTCTACACCAGCATTTGAGACACCTGGCAGTCATCCTCAGTACAACTTGCCTAAAGGTTTCCCCTGGGGCATGCCTCTCAAATTTATACCTGAGGGATATATCCCACCGGTCACTGAAGACCCAGAAGCCGTAGCAGGAACCGCCAGACCTGAAGATTACAAACTTCAGGTAAATGAACATGCAAAGGTTACGACAGAAACTCTTGAAGGTTACAAACTTCAGGTCACTGAAGCGCCAAGAGTTACCGCCGTAATGACTATACCACAACCAGTGCTACACGCTATCCCGGAAGAACAAATTCTACAAGCTTCTTCTGGAAGAAACGAAGAAGTATATGAAAGGATGAATGAATTCCAGGAACAGTTCTTGGAAATGCAGAAAGAACTGCATGCCATTCGTGGACAAGACTTGTTTGGAAAGGACGTCGCTGACCTTTGTTTGGTCCCTAATGTAAAGATATCGCACAAATTCAAGGTGCCTGACTTTGAAAAATACAAAGGCAACTCTTGCCCTCAAAGTCATTTGGTAATGTACGCTCGGAAAATGTCTACCCAGACAGAAAATCAACAGCTACTTATCCACTACTTCCAAGACAGTTTGACTGGTGCCACGCTCAAATTGTACATGGGTTTAAACCGTACCAAGATCAGTACTTTCAGAGATCTCGGGGCAACCTTCGTTCAGTAGTATAAATATAACTCGGACATGGTACCAGATAGGGACCAGCTCAGAGCAATGTCCCAAAAGGATAAAGAAACCTTCGAGGAATATGCTCAGAGATGGCGTGAAATCGCTACCCAGATCTGTCCTCCTCTCGAGGAAAAGGAAATGACAAAGATCTTCCTGAAAACATTAAGCTCATTTTACTATGACCGGATGGTTGCCAGTGCACCTAGTGACTTCACTGAAATAGTGAACATGGGGGTACGCCTTGAGGAAGCAGTCCGAGAAGGACGATTGGTTAAATATGCAGAGCCATCCAGCAGTACTAAAAGATATAGTAGTGCTTTCCTAATGAAGAAAGAGCAAGATATCAGTAATATCTCTCTGGGAAAGCAAAGGCGAAGGTATCAACCGGTAGCAGTAGTAACTCCTGCTATCAACCCAGTGCCAACTCTGGCATATCAACCTCAGGTTTCTCAAAGCCAACCAAATCAACAACAGTATCGGCAAAGGCCGCAACAGCCTCTTCAGCAGGCTCGCCCGTAGTACAGTAACAGCAATCGTATAACATAATCATCAGGGTTCGACCCTATACCAATGTTATATGCAGAATTATTTCCACTTCTGCTGGCCAAGGGGCACGTTCAAACCAGGACACCTCTTGTAGTACCAGAAAATCCACCTTTTTGGTTCAAAGCAGACCAAACTTGCCCTTACCATCATGGAGGATCAGGACATAACATTGAGAATTGCCTGATGTACAGAAGCTCATCAGAAACGGGGTCTTATCTTTCAAAGATACTAATCCAAATGTTCAAACGAACCCATTACCGCAACATGAAAAGACTACGGTAAACTTGATAAAAGAAGAACCTGGCAGTAGTTATCAAATACATGATGTATGCCTACTGGGAACAAATCTGGTGAAAATGCATTGCAGACAGAGCGAGTACGGCCATGTGCCATCTCACAACTATCATCAGTGTGATATCTATTCCAAGAATAATCAAGAATGTGACATTATACAAGCAGCTCTTCAAGAGCAAATGGATCTAGGCTAGATTCAGGATCACATGATTCGTGAAGTAAACATGGCCCATGCACATCCAAACATTATTCAAAACCATGACATCCATGCAATGAACGTCAATCTAGTGGCAAAGTATTCAAGACAAAGTCAGTATTACAATTTGCTGCAGCACGATTACAACACTTTCCCGATTTGCTTAAAAGACAATCAGGGATGCCCTTTTGTACAAGAGGCCCTCCAACGTCAAATGGATCTGGGATGGATCCAAGACTACCATGAAAAGAATGATCATCGGGTTAACATGATTCAGATATTTGACATTCGTTTAATGAATACCAGCTTGGTAGAATTGCATGCCAAGTAGGTCAGACTTGGTTTCCTGTCCCCGCATGATTATCAAGACTGCAAAGAATGCTCCAAAAATGATCAAGGTTGTGCAATTGTATAAAGAAATCTTCAACATCTATTAGACCAGTGGTGGCTCTCAATCTACTAGGATGAAGATGCACAACAAGTTAGCATAACTAATGGGAATCTTGATAGACACCAAAGCTATGATGTGAGCTTACTGGAAACGGATCTGGTAAGGATGCACTGTATACAAAGTGGGTACGGCCGGGTACCACCTCACAATTATGAACGCTGTGGAATCTGTTCAGAAAATAACCAAGGATGCTACCTCATGCGAGCAGCTCTCCAGCATTAGTTGGACCGAAAGGAAACTCAACCATGCTTGAATTCTCAATCAATCAACATGGTGCAAAGTTGCCTCCCTGTTCAAAATAAGGACTGAGGACAACTAGACAAAAGCATTGTCATAGTTTCCAATCATGAAAATACCGAGGATGTTTGCACCATAATTCCTCTGCTCAATGAGTCAAAGATCCCTCTTGACAGTAGAAAATTTCCCAACCTAGAGCTGATTGAGGTTGCCTATGACGGTCAAAAGGCCCAAAAAGCCCCTGTGGTCATCTACTTGCCAAGACCAATACCATACGAGTCAGAAAAGGCTATCCCATACAAATACGGTACGACTACAATAGAAGATGGAAAAGAAATTCCACTACCATCTGTTGTGAACATCGCTGACATCAGTCGGGTCACCTGAAGTTGTCGAATCTTCAACAGAGGAGTTGGAGAACCTACAAAAGAAAAGGAACCTAAAGTTGAAGTTCCTAATCAACAAATTGATCAATCCAGTAACAGGGAACCTATAAAGAATAACGATGAAATGCTAAAGATCATCCAGAAAAGTGAATACAACATTGTGCATCAATTGTTGCAAACTCCGTCTCGGATCTCGGTGTTATCTCTCCTGCTCAGTTCAGAAGCTCACAGAAAAGCTCTGCAGAAGGTTCTAGAACAAGCCTTTGTAGAATAAGATGTGACATTAGGTCAATTCGATAGCATTATCTCCAACATCACTTCCTGCAACAACTTGGGTTTCAGTGATGAAGAACTTCCAGAGGAAGGCAAAAACCATAATATGGCACTCAATATCACAGTCAATTGCCCGGAAGATGCTTTAGCCAGCGTACTGGTAGACACTGGATCATCCTTGAATGTCATGTTAATGTCAACTTTGGTACGACTCACTTTTCAAGGTACTCCTAAGAGAGGCAGTGAGATCATCATCAAAGTCTTTGACGGATCCAGAAAAACAGTTATCGGCGAAGTCGACCTTCCCATAACCATTGGCCCTCACATTTTCCAAGTCACTTTCCAGGTCATGGACATCCAAGCTGCATACAACTGCTTATTAGAAAGACCTTGGATACACAAAGTCGGGGCAGTTACTTCGACACTTCACCAGAAGCTGAAGTTTGTCAAGAACGACAAATTAGTCACAGTATGTGGAGAACAGGCTTTAATCATGAGCAACTTATCATCATTCTCCTATTTAGAACCAGAGGAGGTTGTTGGAACTCAATTTCAAGCACTCTCGATGATCAATGAGAATCACCAAGAAAGAGGAATGTCGATTTCCTCGTATAAATACGCTCTCAAATTAATGGGGGTGGTAACATAAAAGGATGGGGACAAATTATAATTCCTGCTGATAACAAGACAAGAAAAGGTCTTGGTTTTTCACCAACGTGTACCCAGACAACATAGAAAGATGAAAGCTTTCGTCCTATTCAGGATTTCTTCCACAGTGGAGGCTTCCTCCACCCAGTATCTCAAGAAGTCCACACCATCGAGGAGAATAACTCTTCTGATACAGATGAAGAGTGGAAATATTATCTCAACGATGAAGGATATATATCTCAGGGAGAAATGTACATGCCATTCTGCTCTCCAAAGCAAAGTCCCATATATATATACCAAGATCAGATGTCAGAATGATCTATAGAGTCTGTGATCCTGAAGGATGTCATGCTCCACCCAACTCATTAGAGGAAGACACTCTGATGAAAGACAACTTTGACTATGATTCTTATGATCCCTTGGATGATTTTTCTATCTAGAAGCCTTACATAGAAGACTTGGGGCAAAAGAGTTAGCCAGATAATGCATATCTGATGAATGATCTTGAAAAGAATACGCCTGTTCTCCCAGAGTCATGGAATCCTTACTTAGAACATTCCAAAAATATCCAACACCATGTTGATGAATTTGAAAAGATTGCAGGACAAGAATTCATTAACTATGCATTTCCTGAGGTCAACGTTATTGAGGAAGATGACTCCTCTATTCCCACAGAAACCTAGGATACCTTGGGGTAACCAAGCGGCAAGTACGACTTTCTAGTCAAATACATTGCTCCCGAAAGCTCTCGCATCATATATGAGGACATCCAGCCAACTGGATGGGGAGATCCTCTTGAGAGTGAAAATACTATGGAAGATGCGACAAAAGAGTCCTCTTATGATAACTCTGCATGGAAAGAAGACTCTAGTAATTCAACTCCGCCAGAAATCAGTGTCATTACTGAAGACAAACCAAGAAGGAAAGTACTGGACTTTGTGATCCACAGAGGATTTTGTCGCCATTGGGTTGTGGTTGATGTCCCGAATGTCGTTCATAAATCGAAGTAATTACCGCATCTTTGTTTTAACTTTTCACCTTGCCCAAGTGAAATTGATGTTTTATAGGGCTTGCTCTTCTGTAAATGTCCCTCTTCGCTTTGCCCAAAGAAATAGAGTTTTGTTTTATAGGGTTGTGTTTCAAGAGCCAACAAATCATAAATAAATACTGTCATTCTGATTTCTTGCATTTATTGCTATTTTCACTTTTTGTTTTTTTTTTCAGAAAATGGTAATCCTAAAAAAAACAAAATAAAAACAAGCGTTTTCAAAAAAATACACTGCATACACTTTTGCATTCCCTCTGCCTTTTCTAAAAAAGGAATCATCATGTCGTGCAGATTACTTGCATTAAACCCCATTGAAACACATGATCCAATGCCTTCTCCCAACTTTGAGTTCCCGGTATTTAAAGCTGAAGAAGAAGAGGATGGATAAATTCTAGAAGAGATCTCCCGACTACTCAGACAGGAGGAAAGGTCCATTGAGCCCCAAAAAGAGCCGTTGGAAACAGTCAATTTAGGTTCAGAAGAAGAAAAGAAAGAAGTTAAGATTGGAGCACTACTCAGTCCAACTGTCAGAGAAGGCTTGATAAAACTTCACAAAGAATTTCCAGATGTGTTTGCTTGGTCCTACCAGGACATGCCAGGGTTGGATACTAGCATCGTGGAACATCACTTACCACTGAAAACAGAATGTCCTCTGGTAAAACAAAGACTGAGAAGGACTCATCCAGATATGGCCATCAAAATTAAGAAGGAAGGTCAAAAACATATTGACGCAGGTGTCCTTGCTACCTCAGAGTATCCTCAATGGCTAGCCAACATAGAGCCAGTTCCAAAGAAGGACGGAAAAGTCAGAATGTGTATAAACTACAGGGATTTAAACAAAGCAAGTCCAAAAGATAATTTTCCCCTACCACACATTGACATGTTGGTTGACAGCACAGCAAAATTCAAAGTATTCTCCTTCATGGTTGGATTCTCGGGCTATAATTAAATTAGAATGGCGCCAGAAGACATGTAGAAAACTTCCTTTATTACCCCATGGGGCACCTTTTGTTACAAGGTAATGTCGTTCAGTCTAAAGAACGCAGGGGCAACTTATCAAAGGGCCATGACAACTCTATTTTAGGATATGATGCACAAAGAGATTGAAGTATATGTCGATGACATGATTGCCAAATCTAAAATAGAAGAAGAACATGTGGAACACCTATCAAAGTTATTCGAGCGTCTGAGAAAATACAAACTACTCTTGAATCCCAACAAATGTACATTCGGTGTTTGCTCAGGAAAGCTCTTAGGATTCATTGTCTGCCTGAAAGGAATTAAGGTTGATCCCAACAAAGTTAAGGCCGTTCAAGAAATGCCTTCACCAAAGACTGAAAAACAAAAAAGAGGGTTTTTGGGACGTCTGAATTACATATCAAGATTCATATCCATCATGAATACGACATGCGCGTCTATCTTCAAACTACTCAGAAAGAATCAAAGTTGTATATGGATAGAAGACTGCCAAAAGGCTTTCGACAGCATCAAAGAATATCTGTTGAATCCACCGATCCTGTCTCCTCCAGTAGAAGAAAGACCATTGATCATCTACTTAACACTCTTGGAAGACTCTTATGGCTGTGTACTTGGCCAACAAGAGGAGACAAAAAGAAAAGAGTCTGCCATTTATTACTTAAGCAAGAAGTTCACGGACTGTGAAACTCGATACACTATGCTTGAGAAAACTTGTTGCGCTTTGGCTTGGGCAGCCAAACGTCTTGGCCAGTACATGATTTGTCACACTACTTGGTTAATCTCCGAAATAGATCCGATCAAATACGTCTTTGAAAAGCCTGCCTTAACAGGAAGGATTGGTCGTTGGTAGATGTTGTTATCAGAATACGACATCGAGTACCATGCTCAGAAAGTCGTCAAAGGAAGTATTTTAGCCGATCATTTGGCTCATCAACTGATTGATGATCAATAATCAGTCAAATTTGACTTCCCAGACAAAGATGTGATGTACTTGAAAATGAAAGATTGCGATGAACTGCTACCAAGCAAGGGGCCAGAGCCAGGTTCCCAATGGGGACTAATATTCGACGGAGCTGTCAACGCTTATGGAAATGGAATTGAGGAAATCATTGTAACACCTCAGGGTACTCATATTCCTTTCACTGCCAGATTGAAATTCAAATGTACAAACAATGTGGCAGAATACGAAGCTTGTATCATGGGTCTCGAAGAAGCTATCGACTTAAGGATAAATAATTTAGATGTGTTTGGAGACTCAGTCCTGGATATAAATCAGATCAAAGGAGAGTGGAACATATATCAATTGGGACTGATTCCTTACAAAGACTACGCAAGAAGGTTGTTACCCTTCTTCAACAAGATTGAGTTTCATCACATCCCTCGTGAAGAAAACCACGTGGCTGATGTACTAGCCACTCTATCCTCCATGATTAGTGTGAGTCGATGGAACGACGTACCCAAGATCGATATAATGCGCCTTGATAGACCTGCTTACATCTTCGCGATTGAAGCATTCATAAATGACAAACCATGGTATCACAATATCAAATGTTTCCTTCAAAGACAAGAATACCCGCCTGGGGTATCAAGAAAAGATAGGAAGACTCTCAGAAGACTGGCTGGAAACTTCTTCCTGAACAATGAGGTGCTCTACAAAAGAAACTTCGATATGGTTTTGCTCAGATGTGTGGACAGACAAGAAGCAAACATGTTAATGAAAGAGATTCATGAAGGATCCTTTGGCACTCATGCCAATGGACACACAATGGCAAGAAAAATCCTGAGAGCAGGATATTATTGGCTAACAATGGAATCTGATTGCTACAAGTACATGAGGAAATGTCACAAGTGTCAGATATACACTGACAAAATTCATGTACCACCAATGCATCTCAAGATTCTTTCTTCTCCATGGCCTTTATCTATATGGGGGATCGACATGATTAGCATGATTGAACCCAAAGCCTCAAACGGACATCGGTTCATCCTATTAGCCATTGACTACTTCACCAAATGGGTTGAAGCGGTATCATACACCAATGTGGCCTGAAAAGTGGTGGTCCGATTTATCAAGAACAATCTCATCTTCCGTTATGGTGTTCCAAGCCAGATCATTACAGATAATGGATCCAACCAGAACAATAAGATGATGAAAGAGTTATGTGCTTAATTCAAAATTGAACACTGTAACTCATCTCCCTACCGACCTAAAATGAATGGAGCGGTAGAAGCAGCTAACAAAAATATCAAGAAGATTATTCAGAAGATGGTTGTAACCTACAAGGATTGGCATGAGATATTGCCCTTTGCTCTTCACAGTTATCACACATCAGTCCGCACCTCAACAGGGGCAACCCCTTTCTCTCTAGTATATGGCATGGAGGCAGTACTCCCCATAGAAGTATAGATCCCATCAATGAGAGTATTTATGGTAGCCAAGTTAACGGAAGCTGAATGATGTCAAAGCAAATACGATAAACTGAACCTAATCAAAGAAAAGAGAATGACGGCTTTATGCCAGGCCAGTTATATTAGCAAAGGATGAAGAAAGTGTTTGACAAAAAGGTCCAACCCCGTGTCTTCAGAGAAGGAGATCTTGTGCTCAAGAAGATACAATCATTTCTCACTGATTCCAGGGGCAAATAGACTCTGAATTATGATGGCCCCTATGTTGTTAAGAAAGCCTTCTCAGGCGGTGCCTTGAGACTCACAACCATGGATGGAGAGGAGTTTACTTACTCCATAAATGTTGATATAGTCAAGAAATACTTCGCCTAAATGAAAAAAAATGTCTCGTTGGATTGAAAACCTGAAGGGGCGATCCAGGCAAAAATTAGAGACATAAATAATGATCATCCCGATGGATTGAAAACCTGACAAGGCAATCTAAGCAAAAGTTAGGGATTCATGGCGAGTAACTATGTCTGACAAGAATGATTCCTCAGCGATAACATCATCCGTCAGGAAAACTTCAGTCAAGGTCAACTTCGACAGAAGTTCAGAATGTCCAGAATTCAAAGTTGGTGGAAGGATAGTGGTCGTTATGTTTCAATATAGTCCTTTTTCCTTTAAATTACCATTTTCTAAAATTTGTAATGCTCCGTGGAATCACGCATTAGGCTGGTTGCCATTCTATCAATAAAAGTTTGAACCTTTGTGTCTTTTGTTTGCAATTCTCATTCATTCTACTGTGCAAAATGACATGTTTATTTGATTAACATTCTTGAAAAAAAATGAATTTTTAATTATTAAATTTACTTCCGCTTTTAAAATAAAGATGACAATTTCTTTTTTATTAATGAGAACAAAAAGGAACATCGATTGCTTCTCCGGAAATGATCAAACTTCAAAATGCAGAATCAAAATACTCCTTTTGACCAGTACGCCCTGAATGAAGGATCAACTGCTTCAGACGAAATGTCCCATCTGACATCCCCAGTAGAGTTCTTACCTCTGGGAACCAATGATTGGTTTTTCTCCCCAGTGGGGTCTACCGCTGAAAAAAAAACAAGAACGGATTTCTATCCCTAGCAGGTTTGTACCTCTAGAAACCAAGACAAACGCATGGATCCCTGTGCCCAAACAAAAGTACAACTTTCATAATCTCTAGTGATACCCCTATCTCCCAAAGTGGCCGAGTGTCTAGTTGTGTTCTTCACCAATCCGTATGTCATGTCTGTCTTATCAGCATAAGCATTTCATACATACATCATGCATAATTGATTCATATTCATACTCATGTTGCATTAATATCACTCTGGTCATACTCATCCCTAAGTGATAAGCGTCCTCTCTCCAATAGAGTTTTCAGTCTTCCTTACCATGTCAGATAGGACAAAATTTCAATCTAAGTTCTTTCCTCGTCAGGAAAATGTACCGTCTAAATAATCTCTCTAATTTATTTCTGGATTGGAGTCTGTCCTCGACCACTTTGATAACTTGAACCTCTGAAAGACAAGAAGCCATTTGGTTGTACACCTTTGGAACTTCGCTCTTCACCAATAAAGATGATATTTTGCTTTCCCGAATTAAAGAAAATCCCCAGAGAAAGCCTCTCAACAGAAGAGTCTTGGCAATACAGCTGCTTCTCCCAAAAAAGTTTGCTTTCAATGAAGTCATCAGCACCTCAAAATTGGATTACATCACATGGCATCTCTCCGAAAAAGGTCTCGGAGGGAAGTAGGATGCAACATCTCCAAGCAAATGGCATCTCTAACAGAGAAGTTTGCACACCTCTGCAGTTCAGACAAATGGTTATCACCAGCAAATCTGACATCAAATCTTTTTCCATCAAATGGCATCTCCCCAGTGAGAAGCTTGGTGAAAACCATCACAGATAGCATTCCTTGTCAAGAGAAAAACTCAAAAAGAAGAAATTGAGACCAGTTCCATGGCTGAAGACCAGAATCGAGGAGAAGTTTATTTCAAAAGAAACTGAGACCAGTTCCGTGGCTGAAGACCAGGATCGGGGGGAGCTTTATTTCAAAAGAAACTGAGACCAGTTCCATGGCGGAAGACCAGGATCGAGGGGAAGTTTACCCTTTTTCTAAGTAGTACTACTTAGCAAAAGAAGATGGGCGATCAAATCAGCTCCCATTCACAACCACAGTCAAAATTTTAGGTATTCCGATATTTAATCCTCTTTTACCTTGAATGTCCGAACGTCTTCGCCAATCACACCTTTAGGTCCAAGAAGATTAAATAAGGGCATCTGTCATACCCTAAATTTTGACCACGACATTTCCCATCATTGTGCAAATCATCACCACAATATGGATGTACCTTCATGCCTCATCAATCCTCTCAAAGATTGTTGAGCATTCACCTCAATCAAGAATTAGGGTTATGGACCCTCTCAGAGCACGCAGACAAAAGATCAATCATGAATTGACATGATCTTCAACTTGTCAAACCTCTCAAACATCCATGAAGGATTAAAGGGTCTCCCATATCAAGAATCAAGCATAAGAATGCAATATTTCAAGCTGATCAAGCCTCAAGATCACTAGTGTCACCAAATTAGGGTTTTGGTCGACCAAGGCCTCCATAGAGAAATTTTCATCTGGGCATGAGCCAATACTTCAAAACATGATCCAATAAGCTCAAAGGGACCTCATGGATCCAATCATAAGTTCAAAATAGCCTCAGGGTATGCATTCATCAAAAATCGGGAATTAGGGTTTCTTGACCTAATTCACCCCTAAGTTGACTTTTGGAGCAAGACATGAGCCAAGACCTCAAGGAATGTTTTGAAGACCTCAAATATCTCATATTGATCCTCTTACAAGTTCAAATTGGCACAAATAACTTGGTTCATGAGCAATATAAGGATTCAAATTCATCTGGACCACAAATTAGGTTTTTTGAGAAAAAGTCAACCATATCTTTGACTTTTGACCAAGACATGATCTCAAACCTTGGGACATGATTCAAGATACTCTAAAACACCTATGGAATCCATCCATTTGGTTTGAATTAGGCCAAGAACTTGATTTCATAAAGGATCACAAAGTTTGAAATTCATCTGATAAAAAGTCAACTGTACTCCAAAACCAAGTTTGACTTTTGAGATTTCATGACAAACATGGCTTCTTCAAGTAAAAAACAATGTTAAATTATGGTTTGGATCATCATCCATCAAGAAAAATCAAGAAAAGTGAGGTTACTTGCAAAAGGGGCAACCTTAAGAAACTTAAAATTTCACTAAGTTATGAAAATAAGTGATTTTTACCCAACTTTGCAAGACCATAACTTGTGATCCAAGCAACCTTTTTCTTCCATCCAAAGCTCAAATGAAAGCTCTCATTACATACTACAAGATTGTCAACTACACCATATAGCAAATCTTCATGGATTTTGAGTTATGGATTGATCAAAATCACAAAAAATGAGAAGTGAACATTTTTCAATCACTTGGAAAAATTTGAGACAGGATCTGTCTCATGTTTTGTCCAACTTTGGAGGCATTTTTCACCATGATCCAAGATGAATCAAGACCAAAGTTAATCATCAAAGTTAAAGTATGATATATGGGCTTTCTAAAAAGTACAATAGCCTCCCATGATTCAACTTGAGCAAGAAGTTATGAGCTTCCCAAAATGGCATTTTTCACCCTGCCTACACAATATCATGGATGCATGACTTGTGCCACACGATTTTCTCATTCAAACTTTGTCACTTTGCCAACTTTGTCATCTTTCAAAAACACAAAACTTCTGATGACTCACTTATTACTTGATCAAAGAGGCAAGAATTTCAACTTGGCATGTGCAAAATCATCATGACATGAACCTTGAATTTCAAATTTGACATCAAGCATTTATGTGATGCATAGAGGTGGCATGAATCAGTTACAAGTCAGTCCAAATGAGTCAAGATTTCTCCAAGGGTCAGAGGACCTAAACCTGCAAAGTTTGGCTCAAGTCAATGGCTAGAGGAGACTTTGGCTACATGACAAAATCCACTGGATAATAGGGTGATCCAACCCCCATTCACTATTCCTTACAAAACAAATTTCCTCTACTATAAATAAAAGTCATGTGTGTCTGATTAACACACACCAACACATCTCCAATCATGTTTTCCTTCATTTCACTCTCCAAAACTAGAATTTGCTTCCTTTTCAAGTAACTTTTGAATTTTTCAATAGGAATCAATTCTATCAAAACTAATGGTGTAGACACCTCATATATATCATATAGAAGCTATCTAAACACTTCTTCATCATCTGTAACACCAGAATCACAAAGTTCAAAATCCAACCTAAGCGTTATTGTAGTTGAAGTGCCACAAGGAGTTCAAGGCGTTTCCAATCCATTCCAAGCTTCTAAACACCTTACATAAGGTCCATTGAAGTTGTCTAGGTCATCACACAACATATGTAACATTTTTATATCAAAATTTGAATTCCTCTTGCACAAGTTAGCCTGACACTCTCAAACTCTATACTACATGCATCATATATTTGTTTTCAAGTTACTAATATGTTTCTGGTAGTTCATAGAGTGATAACCCTCAATCAATTGCTATGTTTCATTCGTGTTTAAGATTTCATGATAGGTTTTACAAATTCTAGGGTTTATGTGTTCATCACAATTATCTCACTCCACACTTAAAATAAATGAAATTAAATACCTCCATCGTGTTCCTTGATCAAAAGCGAGCAAGATTGATATTTGAATCATTCCATTTCATCACCTATTCAGTGAGATAGAGTGGATTTTGCAAATCTGGAAAATCAGAGCTTGCGTGAAGAAGATAACTTGTTCTTGGCGCCTTTTTCAAATATTCAAATTTTTGAATTTTCTTTTATTAATTGATTTCAAAAATTAATTTCTCTCTCAATTTTAATCATTTTTTATTAATTCTTTTTTTTAATATTCACAAAAATGTTAAAATATTTTATTCCATAAAAAAATATTATTTATTTAATATATTTTGAATTTTTATAAAGAATTTCTTTTTAATTGTTTATAAACATTTTAAAAGAGTTCTTTCTCTTGATTTTTCAAAACCAAATGAATTTCAAGCATTCATGTGAATAAAACATCAATTTTCAAATATTTATCAAAGTTTATAACATGTTCGTTGAATATATTTGATGATTTTCAACATCTTTATTTGATTTTCTTTGAAAAATACATTTTAAAATTAAAATTAGGGTTTCTTTGATTTTTTTTCAAAGTCTTCAAACTCTCAAACACTTTTGGGCCTCTAATAGAGTGTAAGACCCAACCACTTTTTGTAAATAAATAATCCTGGGCCTCTGTCATAGTGTAAGTTCCGGTGCGATTTTCAAAACAACGGCGCGTTCGTTATTTTTCATCTGGGCCTCTCCTTGAGTATAAGCCCCATTTTTCTTCTTTACAAACACTTTTGGGCCTCTAATAGAGTTTAAGACCTAAAACCTTTTGTACATAAATAGTTTTGGGCCTCTGCTGTAGTATAAGTCTCACAACGTCTTTCGGGATCGCAGTGCGATCACTGTTTTCAAAACAAGTCATCTGGGCATCTCCTTGAGTATAAGCCCCAACCTTTTGTACACAAACTTTGTTTTAAACAATAAACAACCTCCATGGGCCTTTCCTTGAGTTGTAATCCCCATACCTCTGTTTTCAAAATCATCTATCTGTTTTAAACTGGTAATAAGAGGAGCATTATTCCCGATGAAACTGCTCTTAGACCACTTGGGCCTCTCTTTGAGTTATAAGCCCCAAACTTCCTTTTCTTTTAAACAACTTTCTTCTAAGTTAAATTCAAATTCAAAGTTTTCTCAAAACTTTCTTCAATTTCTTAAAACCCTAATCATACAGTTGAAATCATGCAATCAATCACAATACACTTGGGCCTCTTCTCAGAGTGTAAGACCCAACATCTTTTCAATTTCATGCATATTTGTTTATATACCTATTAATTAATTCATCTGTATATACTTGTGCATATCTGTCTAGAGTTTCCCCGGCAGTTTGTAGCGTGCGATTTTTGTCGGTGACGCGACCATTTTATCGCCATTGGTTGGAATTGGGAGCTACATTCTAATTTCTTATTTATCCTATGAAGCTAGAAAGGAAAGGGAAACTATCTAAAACTAACCTTGCTCGCAAATGTTTTCTTTAACAAATACTTAAGAGATTAGGGGGTCCGGGGTCAGGTTATACAATGGGGAGTTGTTAATTACCCATCCTATATATTGTGATCCATAGATCTTTAGCAATTTCTACTATTTTCTATTTACTGGTGTTTATCTATTGAGGGTTGGGAAAGTTTCTCCTTTGGGAGTGTTTGAGAGAGAGTATTTTTGTTGATGTTGGTTATTTGTCTTGTACAAAGCCCAAGATTGATGCTAAAAAAGAGATTGACTATGTTTAGGGAGGTCATTATACAAGGCCTAAGAGGAGGCTAAAAAAGGGGAGATTGACTCTTTTGGGGAAATCATTATACAAAGCCTAAGAGGAGGCTGGAAGGAATTGACTCTTCTGTGGAAATATTTTTTCTGTCTTGTACAAAGCACAAGATTGAGGCTAAAAGGATTTGACTCTAGTGGTGAGAGGTTTTATCTGTCTTGTACAAAGCCCAAGATTGAGGCCGAAAATGGATTGACTCCACTGGGGAAGTTTTATATGTGTCTTGTACAAAGCCCAAGATTGAGGCTAAAAAGGGTTAACTGCCTCAACTTGAGAATGTTTATAGGTGTCTTGTACAAAGCCCAAGATTGAGGCTAAAGGGTACTGAGGGATGATCATTATACAAAGCCTAAGAGGAGGCTGGTTGGGGAATTCCTTATATAAAGCCTTAAAGGAGGCTAGCTTCTGTTGAGGATTATTGAGATCCAGAGGCAGGTCCAAATTGGGGAATAAACTCTTGCTGAGGATTACAGAAAAGTTGAAATATCAGATGCCTCGAGGTTCTGATTCAGGTTTATTGATAATGATTTGACCCTAGCTGGGGAAATTTAAAGTGAAGATCTTAGAGATTGAGTTTTAAAACCTATGGAGGTTTTAACTCTATTGGTGGTTGATGAGATGATCAGGGTTTATCCTGTGTTTTTAGGAAACTTGAGGGTTTCTTTGAGATCCAAAAGGAGGTGAGACTATCGAAGTCTACTAGTATGAAAAGGTTTATCTTTGTATGATGCCCAAGAGGAGGCTGGTGTTTTAAGGGATGAGAATCAACCCTAAATTGGTTTGATGTTTTGACTCTTTGGAAGACTACTCTAACAAAGGATGACTAGGTTCTGTCCTATACCTGTAGGAGGTCTCTGGGTCCTTGTACTAAGCCCAAGAGGAGGCATGAGAACTTCTAAGAAGCCTGAGGGTCCTTGTACAAAGCCCAAGAGGAGGATGGGGGTGCTTTTAGGAAACCTGTGGGTCCAAACCTAAGAAAAGTTCAAGAAAGGTTTCACCGGGAATAATCCTTTCTTTAGTGAACAGTTCCAGGGTTTGAAGAAATTCAAGAGAGGTTTCACCGGGAATTAATCCTCTCTGGGGGAAATGAATTTCTTTGACAAATTTCTAGATAGTGTCAGTCTTTGGAAATTTTTCACCGGGAATAATGCCTTTCTCTGTTCCATATTGTATAAGCCCAAGAGGAGGCATGACTTTATCTGGAATTTCCTATGGGGAACTAGTTTTGACTGTGTTGAAAGAGTGACCACTGGTTTGATCTAATCCTAGACCGAATTCCCGAGGAAAATGTAAGTTATATGTGTGCCTAAGAGGGGGTGAATTAGGCTCTTAGACAATTATCCGGATTTTTGATGGTTTTTGAATTTTACTTTCCTAAAAGTTTCTAAGTGAGGAAAGCGGTAAATGCGGAAAGTAAAGAGCACCAAGACATATAGTGGTTCCCCTCACAAGCCGAGAGTACTCCACTCCCCTTTCAACACGAAAGAGATTTTCACTAATGTTAGATCTTAGGACAAGACACACCTAGTATTCCTATACAAGACTCTAACAATCCACACCAAGAACACCCTCTTGGATTTTACAAGTTTAAAGTCCAACTGAGAATTAACCTCTCACAAATGGACCTCTTGTATCCACAACCCGGATAACAAGGTTTACAACCAAACAATCTTATATCCAACAATCCTGGAAAAATAAGATATGTTACAACAAGAGTTTTTGAAACAAGTTTGTAGTATATAAATCCTATGAAGGACTTCTTCTTTTTCAAATATGAAATTTCAATATCATAAACTCTCTAAGTGCTCAAATGATACTTTTATGTATGCAATATGAAAATGGTATTCAAAAAGTATCTTGTATAAAATTTCTGTTATGGAAAAATATGCTTAGAGATTGTAGAGAGTTTTTTGAAAGAGGTGAATTACAAAAGAAACTTTGAATTCAATATATAGTGTGCATGCACCCATTCAATAATCAAGGCAATGCTTGAAAGAAATTCTGAAAATTATTATACAATGAATGGAAAAGATGCAAGCAAGAGGTATCATTAAAGGTGCTTTTAAACAAAGAATTTTTCAAAAAAGCTTCAGGTGCAATCGATTGCATCAGAATGACAATCGGTTGCACCAAGTGTAACGTACAAAAAAATTTGAAAATTTACCCTATTGCAATCGATTGCATCAGGATGACAATCGATTGCATCAGTGTAAAATTTGAAAAATTCTTAATGCAAATGATTCTAAGCCATATATCATCAAAAAATATGACCAAGACTTTAGATAAACTTTGAAAAACGTTTTCTCAAGGTTTTAAATGAAAGAATGACTTTTTAAAACATGATTATAAAACTTGAGCACTAAGATTTGTTTTAGACAAGAATTTCATATACCTAAAAGTTTGATTAATCATATCTTGCAAGTATAGTCATGTCTTATGCATTTCTTCTTTTTCCTTCTTTGAGAAATCTTTAAGACTTGAATTAATATGAAACTTGTCCTATCTTTGAAGTCTTTGATCCATTTCCTTTTGTACATAAAACCTTGAATGAACATTGTTGTCTTCATCAAAACCATTGAGAAGCTATGTCTTCACATTCTCCCCCTTTTTGATGATGACAACCCAATTCTTGAAAATTCAATCCAATCTTGTTTCTCTAATCAAAGTTTGCTCCCCCTTAATCCATGAATTTTAGAGAGTTTTAAATTCTGCATATTTTGTTAGAGAAACCAAGCAATAATACACAATTCTTCTCCCCCTTTGTCATTAACAAAAAGGATGGGAAAAGACTTGAAGTATATAAAGAAATTATGAAAAATAGAAACAATTTTTACCTATGAGATTTACCTCATGATTGACTTCATCAAAACATTCATCTTTGGTGAACATGATCTTGAAGCCTTTGTCACAAAATTGGCTTTGTTTAGAAGATATTGCTTTAGTCTTTTAACATAAAGTACGTCTTCAATGAATGTGAAAGTTAGTGCTTCGACTTTGCCAATGCCAAGAATTTTTCTTTTAAGGTATTCCCCAATTGAAATAACCCTTGGACTAGAACTAGACTTGAAAGTTAGTTTATGTCTCCCATCAAAAGCTTAGAACAACCACTTATCACCAAAGCATAGAATTGAAGTGGTCTTCAAGCAAACCTACAAAACAAATTAAGTTTGATTTGGTACCCAATGTGCTTTGGGTCCCACAAAGTTAGTACCTTTCTTTACCCACACATAATACTCACTTGCAACACTAAAGTTTCTTACATAGCAAGCATTAGGTGTATGGCCAACAATACCACAATAAAAACAAGTAGGTTCAAAGTTGCTCTTATATCTTGGAACATAAGATTTCTTTTTAAGAAATCTTTTCTTTTTAGGATTAGGATGCACATTCCTAGGTTTGTTCACTTTCTCTTTGGAAGTTTGATCCTTAGCCTTAACAAATATAGTTTTACTTGAACTTGGTTTAGAAAACTTTGAATAGCCAAGTCCACTTTTATCATTTGAATATATTTGTTGACCAAGGACTTCTTCCAATCCAATTTGTCCTTTCTCATACCTTTCGAGTACTCTTTTTAATTGAACAATTTGAAAAGAGAGATTCACAATTTTTACATACAAAATTCTGTTTTTCCCTAATCATCTTTTGTTTCTCATTTTCGATCTCTTTTTCTAATGAAACATTTTTTTCTTCTAAAGTTGAAATTTGTTTCTTTTGAGATGATATAGTTTTATACAGAATTTTGCATTCATTTAACAATTCATTTATGGCACCTTGTGCATCACTATCAAAAGAATTATTACAAACCTCATCTTCTTCATCATCGGAGTGGTGTGATGCTATCAATGCAAGATTTACATGTTCTTCATCTGAAGATGAACTTATTTCGTTGTCTACATATGTTTTCCTTTCCTTTTTATGATTCTTTTTCTTGAATTTATTTTTCTTTTGAAGTGTAGGACATTCACTTTTAACATGTCCTCTTTCTCCACATTCAAAGCATTTAATCTTTCTCGTTGGTGCTTCCCCTTTAGTAATCTCCTTTTTCCTTTCTTTTCTTAGAAACTTTTCAAACTTTTTGATAAGATCATCATTTTCATCACTATTGGACTCATCCTCTTGATTGCTATCATAATTTTTTACTTTTGTATTTAAGGCAACGTCTTTTGAATCTTTTACTTGTATTTCATGCTTCTCCAATCTTTCAAGTTCTAACTCATGCTCTTGAAGTTTACCAAATAGAGATGCGGAAGTCATCGCAGAGAGGCTTTTCTTTTCCGATATTGTCGTTACTTTTGGTTGCCATTCTCTAGTCAATGATCTTAGAATTTTGAGATTTAATTCATCATTTGAGAATGTTTTACCAAGTGCCATTAAGTGGTTAGTCAAATGAACAAATCTCTTCTGTAATGCAACAATGGATTCTCTGGGCTGCATTCGGAACATTTCATATTCTTGACTTAAAGTGTTTAGTCTGGATCTTTTTACTTCAGCCGTACCTTCATGTGTTTCTACTAACGTATCCCATATTTCTTTAGCCGATTTACATTGACAAACACGAATGAACTCATCCATACTTAATGCACTCTGAAGAATATTGACAGCTTTCTTTTCATTCAAGATTCTTTTCTTGTCATCTTCATCATATGTATTTTTTAACTTTGGAGTACCAACACCATCGACCACATTAACCGGATTATGCGGACCATTCTCAATGGCTTCCCATATACCTTCTCCTTGTGCTTCAAGATGTGCCTTCATGCGAATTTTCCAAAAGTCAAAATACTCTCCAGATAAAAGTGGGGGCTTGTTACTACTTCCAACATCTTTGAATACCGCGTTTGGGCTTGCGGAAGCCATACTGGATCTATAGGAACAGGTTACCTATAACCTGCTCTGATGCCAATTGTAAGTTATATGTGTGCCTAAGAGGGGGTGAATTAGGCTCTTAGACAATTATCCGGATTTTTGATGGTTTTTGAATTTTACTTTCCTAAAAGTTTCTAAGTGAGGAAAGCGGTAAATGCGGAAAGTAAAGAGCACCAAGACGTATAGTGGTTCCCCTCACAAGTCGAGAGTACTCCACTCCCCTTTCAACACGAAAGAGATTTTCACTAATGTTAGATCTTAGGACAAGACACACCTAGTCTTCCTATACAAGACTCTAACAATCCACACCAAGAACACCCTCTTGGATTTTACAAGTTTAAAGTCCAATCGAGAATCAACCTCTCACAAATGGACCTCTTGTATCCACAACCCGGATAACAAGGTTTACAACCAAACAATCTTATATCCAACAATCCTGGAAAAATAAGATATGTTACAACAAGAGTTTTTGAAACAAGTTTGTAGTATATAAATCCTATGAAGGACTTCTTCTCTTTCAAATATGAAATTTCAATATCATAAACTCTCTAAGTGCTCAAATGATACTTTTTTGTATGCAATATGAAAATGGTATTCAAAAAGTATCTTGTATAAAATTTCTGTTATGGAAAAATATGCTTAGAGATTGTAGAGAGTTTTTTGAAAGAGGTGAATTACAAAAGAAACTTTGAATTCAATATATAGTGTGCATGCACCCATTCAATAATCAAGGCAATGCTTGAAATAATTTCTGAAAATTATTATACAATGAATGGAAAAGATGCAAGCAAGAGGTATCATTAAAGGTGCTTTAAAACAAAAAAAAAATTCAAAAAAGCTTCAGGTGCAATCGATTGCATCAGAATGACAATCGGTTGCACCAAGTGTAACGTACAAAAAAATTTGAAAATTTACCCTATTGCAATCGATTGCATCAGGATGACAATCGATTGCATCAGTGTAAAATTTGAAAAATTCTTAATGCAAATGATTCTAAGCCATATATCATCAAAAAAATATGACCAAGACTTTAGATAAACTTTGAAAAACGTTTTCTCAAGGTTTTAAATGAAAGAATGACTTATTAAAACATGATTATAAAACTTGAGCACTAAGATTTGTTTTAGACAAGAATTTCATATACCTAAAAGTTTGATTAATCATATCTTGCAAGTGTAGTCATGTCTTATGCATTTCTTCTTTTTCCTTCTTTGAGAAATCTTTAAGACTTGAATTAATATGAAACTTGTCCTATCTTTGAAGTCTTTGATCCATTTCCTTTTGTACATAAAACCTTGAATGGACATTGTTGTCTTCATCAAAACCATTGAGAAGCTATGTCTTCACATTCTCCCCCTTTTTGATGATGACAACCCAATTCTTGAAAATTCAATCCAATCTTGTTTCTCTAATTAAAGCTTGCTCCCCCTTAATCCATGATTTTTAGAGAGTTTTAAATTCTGCATATTTTGTTAGAGAAACCAAGCAATAATACACAATTCTTCTCCCCCTTTGTCATTAACAAAAAGGATGGGAAAAGACTTGAAGTATATAAAGAAATTATGAAAAATAGAAACAATTTTTACCTATGAGATTTACCTCATGATTGACTTCATCAAAACATTCATCTTTGGTGAACATGATCTTGAAGCCTTTGTCACAAAATTGGCTTTGTTTAGAAGATATTGCTTTAGTCTTTTAACATAAAGTACGTCTTCAATGAATGTGAAAGTTAGTGCTTCGACTTTGCCAATGCCAAGAATTTTTCTTTTAAGGTATTCCCCAATTGAAATAACCCTTGGACTAGAACTAGACTTGAAAGTTAGTTTATGTCTCCCATCAAAAGCTTAGAACAACCACTTATCACCAAAGCATAGAATTGAAGTGGTCTTCAAGCAAACCTACAAAACAAATTAAGTTTGATTTGGTACCCAATGTGCTTTGGGTCCCACAAAGTTAGTACCTTTCTTTACCCACACATAATACTCACTTGCAACACTAAAGTTTCTTACATAGCAAGCATTAGGTGTATGGCCAACAATACCACAATAAAAACAAGTAGGTTCAAAGTTGCTCTTATATCTTGGAACATAAGATTTCTTTTTAAGAAATCTTTTCTTTTTAGGATTAGGATGCACATTCCTAGGTTTGTTCACTTTCTCTTTGGAAATTTGATCCTTAGCCTTAACAAATATAGTTTTACTTGAACTTGGTTTAGAAAACTTTGAATAGCCAAGTCCACTTTTATCATTTGAATATATTTGTTGACTAAGGACTTCTTCCAATCCAATTTGTCCTTTCTCATACCTTTCGAGTACTCTTTTTAATTGAACAATTTGAAAAGAGAGATTCACAATTTTTACATACAAAATTCTGTTTTTCCCTAATCATCTTTTGTTTCTCATTTTCGATCTCTTTTTCTAATGAAACATTTTTTTCTTCTAAAGTTGAAATTTGTTTCTTTTGAGATGATATAGTTTTATACAGAATTTTGCATTCATTTAACAATTCATTTATGGCACCTTGTGCATCACTATCAAAAGAATTATTACTAACCTCATCTTCTTCATCATCGGAGTGGTGTGATGCTATCAATGCAAGATTTACATGTTCTTCATCTGAAGATGAACTTATTTCGTTGTCTACATATGCTTTCCTTTCCTTTTTATGATTCTTTTTCTTGAATTTATTTTTCTTTTGAAGTGTAGGACATTCACTTTTAACATGTCCTCTTTCTCCACATTCAAAGCATTTAATCTTTCTCGTTGGTGCTTCCCCTTTAGTGATCTCCTTTTTCCTTTCTTTTCTTAGAAACTTTTCAAACTTTTTGATAAGATCATCATTTTCATCACTATTGGACTCATCCTCTTGATTGCTATCATAATTTTTTACTTTTGTATTTAAGGCAACGTCTTTTGAATCTTTTACTTGTATTTCATGCTTCTCCAATCTTTCAAGTTCTAACTCATGCTCTTGAAGTTTACCAAATAGAGATGCGGAAGTCATCGCAGAGAGGCTTTTCTTTTCCGATATTGTCGTTACTTTTGGTTGCCATTCTCTAGTCAATGATCTTAGAATTTTGAGATTTAATTCATCATTTGAGAATGTTTTACCAAGTGCCATTAAATGGTTAGTCAAATGAACAAATCTCTTCTGTAATGCAACAATGGATTCTCTGGGCTGCATTCGGAACATTTCATATTCTTGACTTAAAGTGTTTAGTCTGGATCTTTTTACTTCAGCCGTACCTTCATGTGTTTCTACCAACGTATCCCATATTTCTTTAGCCGATTTACATTGACAAACACGAAAGAACTCATCCATACTTAATGCACTCTGAAGAATATTGACAGCTTTCTTTTCATTCAAGATTCTTTTCTTGTCATCTTCATCATATGTATTTTTTAACTTTGGAGTACCAACACCATCGACCACATTAACCGGATTATGCGGACCATTCTCAATGGCTTCCCATATACCTTCTCCTTGTGCTTCAAGATGTGCCTTCATGCGGATTTTCCAAAAGTCAAAATACACTCCAGAGAAAAGTGGGGGCTTGTTACTACTTCCACCGTCTTTGAATACCGGGTTTGGGCTTGCGGAAGCTATAATGGATCTATAGGAACAGGTTACCTATAACCTGCTCTGATGCCAATTGTAAGTTATATGTGTGCCTAAGAGGGGGTGAATTAGGCTCTTAGACAATTATCCAGATTTTTGATGGTTTTTAAATTTTACTTTCCTAAAAGTTTCTAAGTGAGGAAAGCAGTAAATGCGGAAAGTAAAGAGCACCAAGACGTACAGTGGTTCCCCTCACAAGTCGAGAGTACTCCACTCCCCTTTCAACACGAAAAAGATTTTCACTAATGTTAGATCTTAGGACAAGACACACCTAGTCTTCCTATACAAGACTCTAACAATCCACACCAAGAACACCCTCTTGGATTTTACAAGTTTAAAGTCCAATCGAGAATCAACCTCTCACAAATGGACCTCTTGTATCCACAACCCGGATAACAAGGTTTACAACCAAACAATCTTATATCCAACAATCCTGGAAAAATAAGATATGTTACAACAAGAGTTTTTGAAACAAGTTTGTAGTATATAAATCCTATGAAGGACTTCTTCTCTTTCAAATATGAAATTTTAATATCATAAACTCTCTAAGTGCTCAAATGATACTTTTATGTATGCAATATGAAAATGGTATTCAAAAAGTATCTTGTATAAAATTTCTGTTATGGAAAAATATGCTTAGAGATTGTAGAGAGTTTTTTGAAAGAGGTGAATTACAAAAGAAACTTTGAATTCAATATATAGTGTGCATGCACCCATTCAATAATCAAGGCAATGCTTGAAATAATTTCTGAAAATTATTATACAATGAATGGAAAAGATGCAAGCAAGAGGTATCATTAAAGGTGCTTTTAAACAAAAAAAATTTCAAAAAAGCTTCAGGTGCAATCGATTGCATCAGAATGACAATCGGTTGCACCAAGTGTAACGTACCAAAAAATTTGAAAATTTACCCTATTGCAATCGATTGCATCAGGATGACAATCGATTGCATCAGTGTAAAATTTGAAAAATTCTTAATGCAAATGATTCTAAGCCATATATCATCAAAAAAATATGACCAAGACTTTAGATAAACTTTGAAAAACGTTTTCTCAAGGTTTTAAATGAAAGAATGACTTATTAAAACATGATTATAAAACTTGAGCACTAAGATTTGTTTTAGACAAGAATTTCATATACCTAAAAGTTTGATTAATCATATCTTGCAAGTGTAGTCATGTCTTATGCATTTCTTCTTTTTCCTTCTTTGAGAAATCTTTAAGACTTGAATTAATATGAAACTTGTCCTATCTTTGAAGTCTTTGATCCATTTCCTTTTGTACATAAAACCTTGAATGGACATTGTTGTCTTCATCAAAACCATTGAGAAGCTATGTCTTCACATTCTCCCCCTTTTTGATGATGACAACCCAATTCTTGAAAATTCAATCCAATCTTGTTTCTCTAATCAAAGCTTGCTCCCCCTTAATCCATGATTTTTAGAGAGTTTTAAATTCTGCATATTTTGTTAGAGAAACCAAGCAATAATACACAATTCTTCTCCCCCTTTGTCATTAACAAAAAGGATGGGAAAAGACTTGAAGTATATAAAGAAATTATGAAAAATAGAAACAATTTTTACCTATGAGCTTTACCTCATGATTGACTTCATCAAAACATTCATCTTTGGTGAACATGATCTTGAAGCCTTTGTCACAAAGTTGGCTTTGTTTAGAAGATATTGCTTTAGTCTTTTAACATAAAGTACGTCTTCAATGAATGTGAAAGTTAGTGCTTCGACTTTGCCAATGCCAAGAATTTTTCTTTTAAGGTATTCCCCAATTGAAATAACCCTTGGACTAGAACTAGACTTGAAAGTTAGTTTATGTCTCCCATCAAAAGCTTAGAACAACCACTTATCACCAAAGCATAGAATTGAAGTGGTCTTCAAGCAAACCTACAAAACAAATTAAGTTTGATTTGGTACCCAATGTGCTTTGGGTCCCACAAAGTTAGTACCTTTCTTTACCCACACATAATACTCACTTGCAACACTAAAGTTTCTTACATAGCAAGCATTAGGTGTATGGCCAACAATACCACAATAAAAACAAGTAGGTTCAAAGTTGCTCTTATATCTTGGAACATAAGATTTCTTTTTAAGAAATCTTTTCTTTTTAGGATTAGGATGCACATTCCTAGGTTTGTTCACTTTCTCTTTGGAAATTTGATCCTTAGCCTTAACAAATATAGTTTTACTTGAACTTGGTTTAGAAAACTTTGAATAGCCAAGTCCACTTTTATCATTTGAATATATTTGTTGACTACGGACTTCTTCCAATCCAATTTTTCCTTTCTCATACCTTTCGAGTACTCTTTTTAATTGAACAATTTGAAAAGAGAGATTCACAATTTTTACATACAAAATTCTGTTTTTCCCTAATCATCTTTTGTTTCTCATTTTCGATCTCTTTTTCTAATGAAACATTTTTTTCTTCTAAAGTTGAAATTTGTTTCTTTTGAGATGATATAGTTTTATACAGAATTTTGCATTCATTTAACAATTCATTTATGGCACCTTGTGCATCACTATCAAAAGAATTATTACTAACCTCATCTTCTTCATCATCGGAGTGGTGTGATGCTATCAATGCAAGATTTACATGTTCTTCATCTGAAGATGAACTTATTTCGTTGTCTACATATGTTTTCCTTTCCTTTTTATGATTCTTTTTCTTGAATTTATTTTTCTTTTGAAGTGTAGGACATTCACTTTTAACATGTCCTCTTTCTCCACATTCAAAGCATTTAATCTTTCTCGTTGGTGCTTCCCCTTTAGTGATCTCCTTTTTCCTTTCTTTTCTTAGAAACTTTTCAAACTTTTTGATAAGATCATCATTTTCATCACTATTGGACTCATCCTCTTGATTGCTATCATAATTTTTTACTTTTGTATTTAAGGCAACGTCTTTTGAATCTTTTACTTGTATTTCATGCTTCTCCAATCTTTCAAGTTCTAACTCATGCTCTTGAAGTTTACCAAATAGAGATGCGGAAGTCATCGCAGAGAGGCTTTTCTTTTCCGATATTGTCGTTACTTTTGGTTGCCATTCTCTAGTCAATGATCTTAGAATTTTGAGATTTAATTCATCATTTGAGAATGTTTTACCAAGTGCCATTAAATGGTTAGTCAAATGAACAAATCTCTTCTGTAATGCAACAATGGATTCTCTGGGCTGCATTCGGAACATTTCATATTCTTGACTTAAAGTGTTTAGTCTGGATCTTTTTACTTCAGCCGTACCTTCATGTGTTTCTACCAACGTATCCCATATTTCTTTAGCCGATTTACATTGACAAACACGAAAGAACTCATCCATACTTAATGCACTCTGAAGAATATTGACAGCTTTCTTTTCATTCAAGATTCTTTTCTTGTCATCTTCATCATATGTATTTTTTAACTTTGGAGTACCAACACCATCGACCACATTAACCGGATTATGCGGACCATTCTCAATGACTTCCCATATACCTTCTCATTGTGCTTCAAGATGTGCCTTCATGCGGATTTTCCAAAAGTCAAAATACACTCCAGAGAAAAGTGGGGGCTTGTTACTACTTCCACCGTCTTTGAATACTGGGTTTGGGCTTGCGGAAGCTATAATGGATCTATAGGAACAGGTTACCTATAACCTGCTCTGATGCCAATTGTAAGTTATATGTGTGCCTAAGAGGGGGTGAATTAGGCTCTTAGACAATTATCCAGATTTTTGATGGTTTTTAAATTTTACTTTCCTAAAAGTTTCTAAGTGAGGAAAGCGGTAAATGCGGAAAGTAAAGAGCACCAAGACGTATAGTGGTTCCCCTCACAAGTCGAGAGTACTCCACTCCCCTTTCAACACGAAAAAGATTTTCACTAATGTTAGATCTTAGGACAAGACACACCTAGTCTTCCTATACAAGACTCTAACAATCCACACCAAGAACACCCTCTTGGATTTTACAAGTTTAAAGTCCAATCGAGAATCAACCTCTCACAAATGGACCTCTTGTATCCACAACCCGGATAACAAGGTTTACAACCAAACAATCTTATATCCAACAATCCTGGAAAAATAAGATATGTTACAACAAGAGTTTTTGAAACAAGTTTGTAGTATATAAATCCTATGAAGGACTTCTTCTCTTTCAAATATGAAATTTCAATATCATAAACTCTCTAAGTGCTCAAATGATACTTTTATGTATGCAATATGAAAATGGTATTCAAAAAGTATCTTGTATAAAATTTCTGTTATGGAAAAATATGCTTAGAGATTGTAGAGAGTTTTTTGAAAGAGGTGAATTACAAAAGAAACTTTGAATTCAATATATAGTGTGCATGCACCCATTCAATAATCAAGGCAATGCTTGAAATAATTTCTGAAAATTATTATACAATGAATGGAAAAGATGCAAGCAAGAGGTATCATTAAAGGTGCTTTTAAACAAAAAAAATTTCACAAAAGCTTCAGGTGCAATCGATTGCATCAGAATGACAATCGGTTGCACCAAGTGTAACGTACAAAAAAATTTGAAAATTTACCCTATTGCAATCGATTGCATCAGGATGACAATCGATTGCATCAGTGTAAAATTTGAAAAATTCTTAATGCAAATGATTCTAAGCCATATATCATCAAAAAAATATGACCAAGACTTTAGATAAACTTTGAAAAACGTTTTCTCAAGGTTTTAAATGAAAGAATGACTTATTAAAACATGATTATAAAACTTGAGCTCTAAGATTTGTTTTAGACAAGAATTTCATATACCTAAAAGTTTGATTAATCATATCTTGCAAGTGTAGTCATGTCTTATGCATTTCTTCTTTTTCCTTCTTTGAGAAATCTTTAAGACTTGAATTAATATGAAACTTGTCCTATCTTTGAAGTCTTTGATCCATTTCCTTTTGTACATAAAACCTTGAATGGACATTGTTGTCTTCATCAAAACCATTGAGAAGCTATGTCTTCACATTCTCCCCCTTTTTGATGATGACAACCCAATTCTTGAAAATTCAATCCAATCTTGTTTCTCTAATCAAAGCTTGCTCCCCCTTAATCCATGATTTTTAGAGAGTTTTAAATTCTGCATATTTTGTTAGAGAAACCAAGCAATAATACACAATTCTTCTCCCCCTTTGTCATTAACAAAAAGGATGGGAAAAGACTTGAAGTATATAAAGAAATTATGAAAAATAGAAACATTTTTTACCTATGAGCTTTACCTCATGATTGACTTCATCAAAACATTCATCTTTGGTGAACATGATCTTGAAGCCTTTGTCACAAAGTTGGCTTTGTTTAGAAGATATTGCTTTAGTCTTTTAACATAAAGTACATCTTCAATGAATGTGAAAGTTAGTGCTTCGACTTTGCCAATGCCAAGAATTTTTCTTTTAAGGTATTCCCCAATTGAAATAACCCTTGGACTAGAACTAGACTTGAAAGTTAGTTTATGTCTCCCATCAAAAGCTTAGAACAACCACTTATCACCAAAGCATAGAATTGAAGTGGTCTTCAAGCAAACCTACAAAACAAATTAAGTTTGATTTGGTACCCAATGTGCTTTGGGTCCCACAAAGTTAGTACCTTTCTTTACCCACACATAATACTCACTTGCAACACTAAAGTTTCTTACATAGCAAGCATTAGGTGTATGGCCAACAATACCACAATAAAAACAAGTAGGTTCAAAGTTGCTCTTATATCTTGGAACATAAGATTTCTTTTTAAGAAATCTTTTCTTTTTAGGATTAGGATGCACATTCCTAGGTTTGTTCACTTTCTCTTTGGAAATTTGATCCTTAGCCTTAACAAATATAGTTTTACTTGAACTTGGTTTAGAAAACTTTGAATAGCCAAGTCCACTTTTATCATTTGAATATATTTGTTGACTAAGGACTTCTTCCAATCCAATTTGTCCTTTCTCATACCTTTCGAGTACTCTTTTTAATTGAACAATTTGAAAAGAGAGATTCACAATTTTTACATACAAAATTCTGTTTTTCCCTAATCATCTTTTGTTTCTCATTTTCGATCTCTTTTTCTAATGAAACATTTTTTTCTTCTAAAGTTGAAATTTGTTTCTTTTGAGATGATATAGTTTTATACAGAATTTTGCATTCATTTAACAATTCATTTATGGCACCTTGTGCATCACTATCAAAAGAATTATTACTAACCTCATCTTCTTCATCATCGGAGTGGTGTGATGCTATCAATGCAAGATTTACATGTTCTTCATCTGAAGATGAACTTATTTCGTTGTCTACATATGTTTTCCTTTCCTTTTTATGATTCTTTTTCTTGAATTTATTTTTCTTTTGAAGTGTAGGACATTCACTTTTAACATGTCCTCTTTCTCCACATTCAAAGCATTTAATCTTTCTCGTTGGTGCTTCCCCTTTAGTGATCTCCTTTTTCCTTTCTTTTCTTAGAAACTTTTCAAACTTTTTGATAAGATCATCATTTTCATCACTATTGGACTCATCCTCTTGATTGCTATCATAATTTTTTACTTTTGTATTTAAGGCAACGTCTTTTGAATCTTTTACTTGTATTTCATGCTTCTCCAATCTTTCAAGTTCTAACTCATGCTCTTGAAGTTTACCAAATAGAGATGCGGAAGTCATCGCAGAGAGGCTTTTCTTTTTCGATATTGTCGTTACTTTTGGTTGCCATTCTCTAGTCAATGATCTTAGAATTTTGAGATTTAATTCATCATTTGAGAATGTTTTACCAAGTGCCATTAAATGGTTAGTCAAATGAACAAATCTCTTCTGTAATGCAACAATGGATTCTCTGGGCTGCATTCGGAACATTTCATATTCTTGACTTAAAGTGTTTAGTCTGGATCTTTTTACTTCAGCCGTACCTTCATGTGTTTCTACCAACGTATCCCATATTTCTTTAGCCGATTTACATTGACAAACACGAAAGAACTCATCCATACTTAATGCACTCTGAAGAATATTGACAGCTTTCTTTTCATTCAAGATTCTTTTCTTGTCATCTTCATCATATGTATTTTTTAACTTTGGAGTACCAACACCATCGACCACATTAACCGGATTATGCGGACCATTCTCAATGGCTTCCCATATACCTTCTCCTTGTGCTTCAAGATGTGCCTTCATGCGGATTTTCCAAAAGTCAAAATACACTCCAGAGAAAAGTGGGGGCTTGTTACTACTTCCACCGTCTTTGAATACCGGGTTTGGGCTTGCGGAAGCTATAATGGATCTATAGGAACAGGTTACCTATAACCTGCTCTGATGCCAATTGTAAGTTATATGTGTGCCTAAGAGGGGGTGAATTAGGATCTTAGACAATTATCCAGATTTTTGATGGTTTTTAAATTTTACTTTCCTAAAAGTTTCTAAGTGAGGAAAGCGGTAAATGCGGAAAGTAAAGAGCACCAAGACGTATAGTGGTTCCCCTCACAAGTCGAGAGTACTCCACTCCCCTTTCAACACGAAAAAGATTTTCACTAATGTTAGATCTTAGGACAAGACACACCTAGTCTTCCTATACAAGACTCTAACAATCCACACCAAGAACACCCTCTTGGATTTTACAAGTTTAAAGTCCAATCGAGAATCAACCTCTCACAAATGGACCTCTTGTATCCACAACCCGGATAACAAGGTTTACAACCAAACAATCTTATATCCAACAATCCTGGAAAAATAAGATATGTTACAACAAGAGTTTTTGAAACAAGTTTGTAGTATATAAATCCTATGAAGGACTTCTTCTCTTTCAAATATGAAATTTCAATATCATAAACTCTCTAAGTGCTCAAATGATACTTTTATGTATGCAATATGAAAATGGTATTCAAAAAGTATCTTGTATAAAATTTCTGTTATGGAAAAATATACTTAGAGATTGTAGAGAGTTTTTTGAAAGAGGTGAATTACAAAAGAAACTTTGAATTCAATATATAGTGTGCATGCACCCATTCAATAATCAAGGAAATGCTTGAAATAATTTCTGAAAATTATTATACAATGAATGGAAAAGATGCAAGCAAGAGGTATCATTAAAGGTGCTTTTAAACAAAAAAAAATTCAAAAAAGCTTCAGGTGCAATCGATTGCATCAGAATGACAATCGGTTGCACCAAGTGTAACGTACAAAAAAATTTGAAAATTTACCCTATTGCAATCGATTGCATCAGGATGACAATCGATTGCATCAGTGTAAAATTTGAAAAATTCTTAATGCAAATGATTCTAAGCCATATATCATCAAAAAAATATGACCAAGACTTTAGATAAACTTTGAAAAACGTTTTCTCAAGGTTTTAAATGAAAGAATGACTTTTTAAAACATGATTATAAAACTTGAGCACAAAGATTTGTTTTAGACAAGAATTTCATATACCTAAAAGTTTGATTAATCATATCTTGTAAGTGTAGTCATGTCTTATGCATTTCTTCTTTTTCCTTCTTTGAGAAATCTTTAAGACTTGAATTAATATGAAACTTGTCCTATCTTTGAAGTCTTTGATCCATTTCCTTTTGTACATAAATCCTTGAATGAACATTGTTGTCTTCATCAAAACCATTGAGAAGCTATGTCTTCACAGAAAATTCTAAGCAGATAATATACAGGCATATGTATATACAGAGGAATTATATACAAGTATGTAAAAGAGGGTGGTAGGACTTACAGGTGAGCAAGCTTCCAGCATTATAAATATATATATAAACAAGTATGTAAAAGAAAGTTGATAAAAATTACAGGTGAGCAAGCTTCCATTGTTACAGCTGTATGGTTAGTTGTTCAAGAAATTAAAGGAAGTTTTGATAACAACTATGAATTTGAATCTAAATCAAAAGGGGAAGTTGTTTTGAAAAGAAGATTGGGGCTTATACTCAAGGAGAGGCCCAGAAAAAATAGTGATCGCACCTTTGTTTTTGAAAATTGTACTGGGGCTTATACAATGACTGAGACCCAAATTATTTTATGTACAAAAGGATGGCTCTTACACTCTATTAGAGGCCCAAAGTGTTTTTTAAAAAGAAAAGAGAATGGAACTTATAACTCAAGGAGAGGCCCAATGAAAGACAGTGATCGCACCGTCATTTTAAGAATCGCAGAGGGAATTATACAATGACTGAGACCCAAAAAGGTTTTCTGTACAACAAGGGATGGGACTTACACTCTATTAGAGGCCCAAAGAGTTTGAAAAAAGAGAATGGGACTTACAACACAAGGGGAGGCCCAAATTATTGTGTTTTGAAAATGGTGATCGCGCCGAGATTTTTGAAATCGTATTGGGACTTATACAATGACTGAGGCCCAAATTATTTTATTTACAAAAGGATGGGACTTACACTCTACAAAGAGGCCTAAAGAGTATGAAAAAGAAGTTTGAAAAATTAAAATTAAGAGAAACCTTAATTTTAATCAAAAATATATTTTTTCAAAGGAAATTAAATATAAAATTATATAAAATATCAAAAATATTCAAAAAAAAACAAGTTGTGAACTTTGAAAAATGTTTTGAAAAATCATGTTTAATCACATGAAAGCTTGAAATCCAATTGGTTTTGAAAAATCAAGGTGAGAATTTCATTTAAAAATGTTAAAAAACAATAAAAATGAAATTATTTACAAAAATTCTAAATATATTAAATAAATAATATAAATTGGATTTTTTTTGTAAAATAAAATAATCTAACATTTTTGTGACTTTTTAAAAAAAGAACCAATCAAAAATGATAAAAAAATGAGAGAGAAATTAATTTTTGAAATCAATTAAATAAAATATCAAAAAATCGAATATTTGAAAATTTGAATTATGGCGCCAACGGTCACTTTTCTCTCTGATTACTCAATGGTTGTGCCCGATTCAAACACCAATCTTGTTCGTTTTTGAACAAGGATCATAACCATATAGATTAATTGCATTTATATTAAGTATGGAGTGAGAAATCAAAGGATAACCTCAAGAACCCTAATTTCAGCATGAACACAATGAAATTCCATACACGATTGATTCATGGCAATTGATTGAGGGTTATTACTCTACATACATGCAGAAACAAGATGGTAACTCACAAATTCATTTATGATGCATGGAATATAGAGTTTGAAGGTTTCAGGCTTACCTCTTGCAGCTGGTGATCGAGCTTGATGATGGAGGTGTTACAGATGTCTTCCAATGATCTGGACAGCTTCCTTAGGTGCCAAGGAGTGTGTTTGAATGCTTGGAGTGGATTGAAATGAGCTGGAACTTGATGTGGCACCTCAACTACAAATCTGCTAAAAGCTTGTGCAAATGGGGTACTAATTTTGGATTCTAATGTTCCAGATGTTATTTATGTGTTTAGATCACCTACATATGATGTATGTGAGGTGTTTGCATCATTGGTTTGGACATAATTGTTCTCAAATGCAAAACCCGATAGTGACTTGCAAGATAAGGTGTTCTTTGGAGTGAAAGAGAGAATTATAGGAAAGTGTCATACCCCAAATTTTGACCACCAGGATTTCCCATCATTGTGCAAATCATCATCACAATATGGATGAACCATCATGCCTCATCAATCTCCTCAAATATGGTTGAGCATTCACTACAATCAAAGATTAGGGTTTTGAGCCCTCTTAGAGCATTTAGACAAGGATCAATCAAGAATTGACATGATGTTCAACTTGTCTAACCTCTCAAACATCCACAAAGGATCAAGAGGACTCCCACACCAAGAATCAAGCACAAGATTGCAATATGAAAGTGGATCAAGCCTCAAGATCGCCAGTGTCACCAAATTAGGGTTTTGGTCGCCTAAGGCCTCCAGATGAAAAATTCCATCAAGGCTTGAGCCAATGCCTCAATTTATGGTCCTATAAGCTCAAAAGGATCTCAAAAGCCTATCCACAATGGCAAAATCACCTTGAAGGTCCATCTATCAAAAAATCAGGAATTAGGGTTTTGACCTAATTCAACCCTTGAGTTAACTTGTGAAGTGAGGAATGGATTGAAGCTTCAAAATGAAATTCAAAGACCTCAAATACATCACATTGGCATGTTTACAAGATTTGATTGACTCAAAGAGCTCAAATCACAAGCCGCACGAACTCAAAACCATTTGATCACAAATTAGGGTTTCTGATGGAAAAAGTCAACCCTACCCTTGACTGTTGACCCACCCTTGATATCAACCCTTGGGGAGGGGTCCAAAACATTCCTAAATACCCTTGGAGGCAATCCATGAAGTTTAATTGAGCCCAAGGATTGATTTCACAAAAGGATCACAAAGTCAAAATTTCATCTGATGAAAAAGTCAACTGTACAAAAATCCAAGTTTGACTTTTTGGATTTTTGGTCAACCAAGGTTCCTTAACCCTAAAACAATGTTAATATGTGATTTGAATCATCATTCGTCAAGAAAAACCAAAGAAAATGAGTTAACTTGTTAAAGGGGTAACCATAAAAAAACTTAGAATTTTCTAAGTTATGGAACAAAATGGCTAGGGTACCAACTTTGCAAGGCCATATCTCCCAAACCCTAAGGCCTTTTTCCCCCATTCAAAGCTCAGATTGAAGTTCATATTACACACTTCAAATATGTCAACTAGACCTCATTCCAATTCATCATGGATTTTGAGTTATTGTTTGACCAAAATCACAAAAACATGAAAATGACACTTTTTCCAACACTTAGTGAAAATCTGCCTAAGTTGCCAACCTCGAACATCAATGTTCATGAGGTTTTTTCAGTCGGATCCAAATAGTTTCAAAACAAGCTATGATCACACATGTTTTGTATCATATGAGGACTTTCTAAAAAGTACAAGAGCCTCCCATAACTCAACCTGAGCAGGGAGACATGAATCCCTCAAAATCACCATCTCCAACTGTCCCAAGCAAGGCAGAATTGATGCATTTGCTCGATTTGGAAAATTTGGACAACTCCAAGCCTTGTCATCCATTTAGACACATCTGAGGATAAAACAAAAGGAGAATGATCTGATCCCCAAGCCTCCCAAGTCCAAGAATCTACAAGTAGCCCTAACAAACCTAAAAAGGATAAAAAGTGCCAAGACTCCAATTTTGTTTCCAAGCCTTTAATGGATGCACCAAGGTGGCATGAACTGAGCCTATTCCAACTGAATTCAGTCAAGACTTATCCCTGAACCAAGAGACCATAGGCATGTGCTATAACCTCAAGTCAATCGCTAGAGGAGACTTGAGATTCCATTTGATCCACATTGGCCACAGACCTGCTGCAGTTGCCACACACTATTGCTTGCAAAACAAACTTGCTCCGCTATAAATAGGCCTCATTTATGATCAGTTTGAGTACACCAAAGCACCCAAACTAATGCTTTCCTCAAAATCACCACTTTCACTCCAATTTTGCCTTCTAACTCAAGTCACTATCGGATTTTTAGTTTGAGAGCAATTCCAACCAAACAAATCACACACACACACACACACACACCTCACATATAACATATAGATGTGATCCAAACTCTTACATAACATTTGTAACATCAGATTCTCAAAATCACCAGCCAATTGCTCAAGTTCTTGACAGATTTGCAGTTGAGGTACCACAACCAGTTCCAGATCATTTCCATTCATTCCAAGCATTCAAACACACTCCTTGGCACCTAAGGAAGTTGTCCAGATCATTAGAACCAACTTACAACACCTCTATCACCAAACTCGATCACCAGCTGCAAGAGGTAAGCATGAACTCTTCAAACTCCATGATGCATGCATATTTTACTGCACAATAATTTTGCCACATGTTCATAATCATGTATGGAGTGATAACCCTCAATCAATTGCCATGAATCAATCGCGTATGGAATTTTATGGTGTTCATGCTGAAATTAGGGTTCTTGAGGTTTTCTTCTGATTTCTCACTCAATACTCAAAATAAATGCAATTAATCTATATGGTTGTGATCCTTGTTCAAAAACGAAAAAGATTGGTACTTGAATCGTGCAAAACCATTGAGGACTCATGGAAAAAAGTGAGAAAATGAAAATCTGCAGAAACAAGGCACGCAGGCAAGAACTTGGTGTTCTTGGCGCCCTTTTTCAAATTTTTGAATATTTGAATATTTTGATATTTTTGTTAATTGATTCAAAAATTAATTTCTCTCTGAATATTTATGTTTTTAAATTGATTCTTTTTCTCAAAATTCACTAAAATGTTTAAATATTTTATTTTACAAAAAAATCCAATTTATATTATTTATTTAATATAGTTAGAATTTTTGTAATTAATTTCATTTTAATTGTTTTTAAACATTTTTAAATGGAATTCCCACTTTGATTTTTCAAAACCAATTGAATTTCAAACTCTCATGTAATTGAACATGATTTTTCAAAATATTTTTCAAAGTGTACAACTTATTTTTGAATATATTTGGTAATTTATATTATTTTTTTCATTTAATTTCCTTTGAAAAATAACATTTTTATTTAAAATTAGGGTTTTCTCTTGATTTTAAATTTTTAAACACTTTTGGGCCTCTAATAGAGTATAAGACCCAATCCCTTTTTAACCAAAACCATTTTGGGCTTCAGACATTGTATAAGTCCCACTATATTTTCAAAACAATCTCGGCGCGATCGCCAGTTCAAAATCAAATCACTTGGGCCTCTCCCTGAGTTGTAAGCCCCATCACTTGTACAAAAGTAAATCTTTGGGCCTCTTGAAAGAGTGTAAGACCCAACCCTTTTGTAAATAAACCTTTTTTGTTCTTAGTTGTTGTATAAATCCCGATACGATCTTCAAAACAACGGTGCAATCACTGTTAAACCTTGGGCCTCTCCTTGAGTATAAGCCCCAACAACAATCTTTTCAAAAACAACTTCTCTTTTGATTTAGGTTCAAATATACAATTGTTATCAAAATTTTCTTTAATTTCTTTGAACAACTAACAATACAGCATGGAAGCTTGCTCGCCTGTAAGTTTTATCAGCTTTCATTTACATGCTTTAATATATATATAACTGTATTGTGGGAAGCTGCTCCTCTGTAAGTCCTTCTTTCATATCCTTTTTAATACTTGTCATATATCAACTGTATATATACTAGTATACCTATTTAGAGTTTTCCCCGGCAACTAGGTCTAGAACTAGGTAAAGGCAGTTGGTCACTCTTTAAATACAGTCAAAACTAGATCCCCATAGGATTTCCAAATACAGTCTTGCCTTTTCTTGGGCTTAAACAATATGGAACAAAGAGAAAGGCAGTATTCTCGGTGAACCTTTTCTCAGACTGTCACTATTAGAACTTGTCAAAGAAATTCAGTTTCCCCATAGAGGATTAATTCTCGGTGAAACTTCTCTTGAATTTCTTCAACCCCTAGAACTGTTCACTAAAGAAAAGATTATTCCCGATGAAACTTTTCTTGAACTCTTCTTAAGTTTGGACCCACATGCTTCCTAAAAGCATCCCCGCCTCCTCTTGGGCTTTGTACAAGGACCCTCCGACTTCTTAGAAGTCCTCATGCCTTCTCTTGGGCTTAATACAAGGACCCTGAAGACCTCTTAAAGGTATAAGATAGAACTTAGTCATCCTTTGCTAGAGCAGTCTTTCTTGAGTCAAAACCTCAGACCAATTTAGGGTTGATTCTCATCCCTTAAAGCACTTGCCTCCTCTTGGGCATCATACAAAGATAAACTCTTCCATGCCAGTAGACTTGGGCAGTTTAATCTTGAGTCTCAAAGACATTCTCAAGTTCCCTACAAACATAGGAGAAACCCTGGTCATTCTGGATCAATCTCCGATAGAGTTAAAACCCCTGGGTTCTAAAACCCAGTCTCTCTCCTAAAAAAATCCCCAGCCAGGGTCAGTTTATTATCAGTATAACACTATCAGAACCTCAAGGCATCTGATACCTCAACTCTTCTATAATCCTCAGCAAGAGTTGATTCTCCAGTTGCACCTGCCTCGGGATCTTAATAAATCCCCAACAGAAGATAGCCTCCTCTTAGGCTTTGTATAATGATCTTCCCTCAGCATAGCTAGCCTCCTCTTGGGCTTTGTACAATGATTCTCCCCAGCGGAGCTAACCTTTTCAGACTCTCTTGTTGAGTCAACCACCTTTTTCAGACTCTCTTGTTGAGTCAATCACTCTCTTGTTGAGTTGACCCTTTTTAGCCTCAATCCTGGGCTTTGTACAGGACAGATAAAAACACTCTCTTGTTGAATCAATCTTTCCAGCCTCCTTTTAGGCTTGGTATAAATATTTCCCCTAACAGAAGTTAGCCTCCTCTTAGGCTTTGTATAATGATTTCTCCAGCTTGTTCAGCCACAATCCCGGGCTTCGTACAGGACAGATAAAAGCACTCTCTTGTTGAGTCAAACTCTTTTTAGCCTCAATCTTGGGCTTTATACAAGACATAAATATTCATAACCTTCTATTAAGCTTGGGACAAATTTCTTCCCTAGCGGAGTCAAATCCTCTCAGCCTTCCTTTAGGCTTTAAGAAATAAATTTCCTAAGCTGAGTCAAACTTATTTCAGCCTCAATCTGGGACTTTGTACAAGACAGATAATACTCTCCCGTAGAGTCAAACTCATTTCAGCCTCTATCTAAGGCTTTGTACGAGATACCTAAAATATCCTTAACCGAGTCAGTAAAGTCTCCGTTTAGCCTCAAATCTTGGGCTTTGTACAAGACAGATAAAGATTTATTTCCCACTTAGTCAGTTTCTTTTCAGCCTCAATCTTGGGCTTGGTACAAGACACATACAAACCCTCCCTGACGGATTCAAACTCTTTCTAGCCTCACTCTTGGGATTTGTACAAGACAGACAAAACATTTTCCCCAGAAAAGTTAAACTTTTAGCCTCCTCTTAGGCTTTGTATAATGATATCCCCGAAGAGTCAGTCTCTTTCCAACCTCCTCTTAGGCTTTGTATAAGGACTTCCCTAGTGGAGTCAATCAACCTTTTGGCTTCAACCTTGGGCTTTGATCAAGGCACACAAAAATCAACATCCCCTCAGAGGAAATCAAAATACCTCTATAGAAAGTCATTTCTCCGTTTATCACTCATCAAAACAGACATTCAAAACAAACCCTAAACCCTTTCTTTCATCTAATTGCTGTAAGCGGCAAGCCTCTGGATTATTTACATCCACGCCACTGTCCGTCTCTTAGTATGAGAAATTCCTAAGGAAAAATGGCATTGCTCTACACTGATTTAAAGTTTTCTCCTTCAGGACAAATCCCTCACAAAGGAAATTATGGCATTGTTGGATTCATATATCCCAGTTAAAGTAATCCTCCTTTATAAACAGTCACCCAACAGCTGTGATAAACAGACGAGAAGTTTCCCTTTATAGATGACAAGTTCTCTCTCAGTCAAACCTTTTAGCTTTAATCTTGGGCTTTGAACAAGACACAACTACAACCTTTAGCTTCAATCTTGGGCTTTGAACAAGACAGCAGATATCTTTTCCTCCCATAGAATATGAGGAACTATGCTTGCTTTGATTTCCCTATTTCGTTTAAACGGGAATACGTAGGCATAAGATTGTGAAATCTTAGCGAGCATACTAAATCAAAAACTCTAGGTCCAGCACCTTCATATCAATCAAAACTTAGGTCCAGTACCTTACCAAAAACATCAGGAAAAAAACTCGAACATCGACATCAACTCACTCTCTCTCATACTTTCCCAAGAAACTTTCCCAACCCATTAACAAATAAACACCATCAAGTACAAAGCAAAACCTAAATCTAACAACCTGTGGATAACCACATATAGGATAGGTAATTGACAACTCCCCATCGTATAACCTGGCCCCGACTCCCCTAATCTCTTTAAGCGTTTGTTCAGTTAAACATTCGCGTGCAAGGTTAGTTTTAGATAACTTCCCTTTCCCTTCCAGCTTCATGAGATAAATAAGAAATCGGAAAGTAGCACCCCCCCTCTTCTTCGTTAAGGAGAAAACCCAAATTCCGAGATAAGGTGGTCGCGTCACCGACAAAAATCGTGCGCTACAGAAAACATCAGTTTGGGTGCTTTGGTGTACTCAAACTGATCAGAATTGAGGTCTATTTATAGTGCAACAAGTTTTTTTTGGCATCAAGATTCAATGGCAGCTGGGATCAGATTGCATTGAATGCTTTGGTTCTTTGGTCAAGGGTCTCCTCTAGCCATTGACTTCTGCCAAACTTTGTAGGTTTAGGTCCTCTGATATTTGGATATGTCTTGACTCATTTAGATTGGTTTGTGCCTCATTCATGCCACCTCAATGCATCACTTTAATGCTTGATGCCAAATTTGAATTTCAAGATTCCTTTTCATGATGATTTTGCACATGGAAGGCTAGGTTTTTGGCATTTTGTGTTATGGATCAGATCATTCATTCATTTGTGTTGTAATTGGACAAAATTTGAATGATCAAAGTGTTTAAAATCAGTCTAAGGAATCGTGGGGTGCAAGTTTGCACCAAAATCTGTCTTGAAAACAGTTGCAGCAAGACAACTTTGGAGATCCATAACTCCTAGCTCAAATGGAGTTTGATTGAGTTCTTGGACATTTTGGAAAGCTCTCATGGCATACTTTAACTTTGTTGTTCACCAATGGACCTGGTTCAACTTGGATCAAGGTGAAAAATGTCCTCGAAGTTTGAAAAAAGTGAAACGGATTCTGACATTTGAAAATTTCACTAAGTGTTGGAAAAAGTGGTCATTTTCACTTTTTGTGATTTTGATCAATCCATAACTCAAAATCCATGAGGATTTGGAATTTCTTGTAGTTGACACTTTTAAATTATGTAAGATGAGCTTTCATTTGAGCTTTGGCTGGAAGAAAAAGGCCTTAGGGTTTGGGAGTTATGACCTTGCAAAGTTGGTACCAAAGCCATTTTGTTCCATAACTTAGAAAAATTTAAGTTTTCTAAGGTTGCCCCTTTTGCAAGAAACCTCACTTTTCTTGATTTTTCTTAATGAATGATGATCAATACCATACATTAACATTGTTTTTTACTTAGGGGAACCATATTTGTGAAAAATTCCAAAAAGTAAAACTTGATTTTAGGCACAATTGACTTTTTGTCAGATGAAATCCAAATTGTGTGATCCTTTGTGCAATCAAGTGCTTGACCCAATTCAAACCTAATGGATGGGTTCCATAGGTGTTATAGGGTGTATTGAATCATGTCCCAAGGTTTGGGAGCATGTCTTGATCAAAAGTCAAAGGTACAGTTGACTTTTTCTTCAAAACCCTAATTGTGGTACAGATGAAATTGAAACTTGTGGATCAAGCTTCTTGGATTAATCCATTGTTGTAAATGGATAAATTTGGTGTATTTGAGGCCCTCAAATTATGTCTTGAGGTCTTGGCTCATACTTTGCTCCAAAAGTCAACTTAGGGGTGAATTAGGTCAAGTAACCCTAATTCCTGATTTTTTATGAATGCATCCCCTGAGGCTAAATTGACTTGATGATTGGGTCCATGAGGTCCCTTGGAGTATCTTGGGTTGTGCTTTGAAGAATTGGCTCATTCCCAGAGGAAAATTTCCATCTGGAGGCCTTGGTCGGCCAAAATCCTAATTTGATGACACTGGCGATCTTGAGGCTTGATCCATTTGGAATACTGCACTCCTGTGCCTGATTCTTGATGTGGGAGTCCTCTTGATCCCTTATGGGTTTTGGAGAGGTTTAGACAAGTTGAAGATCATGTCATTTCTTGATTGATCCTTGCCTAAGTGCTCTGAGAGGGCTTAAAACCCTATTTCTTGATTATGGTGAATGCTCAACCATCTTTGAGAAGATTGATGAGGCATGATGGCACATCCATATTGTGGTGATGATCCTCACAATGATGGGAAATCTTGGTGGTCAAAATTTGGGGTATGACAGATTCCCCTATTTAATCTTCTTGGACCTGAAGGTGTGAATGGCGAAGATATTCAGATATTTAGGGTGCAAGAGGATTAAATATCGGAATACCCGAAATTTTGACGGTGGTTATGAATGAAAGCGGTTTGCTCATCCATCTTCTTTTGCTAAGTAATGATACTTAGAAAAGGGTAAAACTTCCCCTCGATCCTGGTCTTCAGCCACGGAACTGGTTTAAGTTTCTTTTGAATTAAACCTCCCTTCGATCCTGGTCTTCAGCCACGGAACTGGTCTCAGTTTCTTAAATAAACTTCCCCTCGATCCTGGTCTTCAGCCACGGAACTAGTCTCAGTTTCTGAAATAAACTTCCCCTCGATCCTGGCTTTCAGCCACGGAACTGGTCTTAGTTTCTTCTTGTCGAGTTTCTTTCTTGACAAGGAATGTTATGCGTAGCGGTTTTCATCAAACTTCTCGCCGAGCTATACTGGGGAGACGCCATTTGATGGAAAAAAGTTAAGGTCAGACTTTCTGGGGGTACCCACTCGTCTGAGCTGTAGAGGTGTGCAAACTTCTCTGTTGGAGATGCCAATTGCTGATTCTACTGGGGAAAAACGAGTCTCTTGAAAGACTGTTTTTCGCTTGGGGATACTACATCATACTTTTCTTCGAGATCTTTTCGTAGAAATTCCATGTGATGTAATCCAATTTTGAGGCGCTGATGACTTCATTAACATCGACTTTCTTGGGAGAAAAATCGATGTATTGCCGAGAGTCTTTGGTTAAGAGGCTTTCTCTGGGAATTTTCTTTAATCCGGGAAAGCAAAGATATCATCTTTAAAAGTGCAGAGTGATGTTCCGAAGGTGTTTGTCGAATACCTTCTTACCTTTCAGAGGTTCAAGTTATCAAAGTGGGCGAAGACCATCTCCAATCCAGAAATAAACTAGGGAGAGATTGTTCAGGCAATACATTTCCTGACGAGGAAAGAATTGACAACTTGACTGACAAGAGGACTTTATCACTTAGGAAATGAGTATGACCAGAGTGATAGTAATGCAATATGATTATGAATATGAATCAATTATGCATGATGTATGTATGTTTATGCTGACAAAACTGAAGCGACATACAGACTAGTGGAAGAACACGACTAGATACTCGGCCACTGTGGGGGATAAAAAGTATCATTGGTCCAAGATAGAAATCCTGCCTTGCTTAGGAGAGGTAGACCCTGTGAGGAGAGAAATAACCGTCCAATCGGTCTTAAGAGATATGAACTCTGTCGAGGATATCATATGGGACATCGCATCTGACACAATTGATCCTTCATTCAGGTGCACTGGTTTAGAAGGAGTACTTTGATTCTGCACTCTGAGGTTCAATCACCTTCGGAGAAACTATCGATGTTCTTTTTGATGTTCAAAGTCAAAAGGAATTTCCATCTTTATTTTAAAAGCAGAAAAATTTTGAAAAGTGAATTCATTTTTGTTTTATTTCAAGAATCGTTGATCATGTTAAAAATGTCATTCTGTAATGCTAAAACAAATGAGAATTGCAAACAAAAGCACTAGGGCTCAAATTTTATTGATAGGATGGAAATCAGCCAAGCGCGTGATCCCATAGAGTATTTACAAAGTTTAGAAAATGGTAATTTAAGGGAAAAGGACTACATTGAAACATAACAACCGTTATCCTTCTACCAACTTTGAATTCTGGACATCCCGAGCTTCTGTCGAAGACGACCTTCACTGGAAGTTTTTCGACGAACGGTATTACCGCTGGGGATTTAACCTTGTCGGTCGTAGTTACTTGCCATGAATCCCTAACTTTTGCCTGGATTATCTTTTGAGGTTTCCAATCCACCGGGATGATTTTTGCTTATGTCTCTAATTTTTTCCTAGACCGCCCTTTCGGGTTTTCAATCCACCAAGACGTTTATTTATTTATTTATTTAGGCGAAGTATTTCTTGGCTACGTCAACATTCTTGGGGTAGGTAAACTCCTCTCCATCCATGGTTGCGAGTCTCAAGGTGCCGCCTGAAAAGGCTTTCTTGACCACATAAAGGCCATCGTAATTCGGAGTCCACTTGCCCCGAGAATCAGTGAGGAATGATTGTATCTTTTTGAATACAAGGTCTCCTTTTCTGAAGACGCGAGGTCGAACCTTTTTGTCGAACGCTTTCTTCATTCTCTTCTAATACAACTGCCCATGGCATAGAGCTGTTATTTGCTTTTCTTCTATCAGATTCAGCTCATCGTGTCGACTTTGACACCATTCAGCCTCTGTTAGCTTAGCTTCCATCAATACCTGGATTGATGGGATCTCTACTTCTATAGGGAGGACTGCCTCCATGCTATATACTAGAGAGAAAGGGGTTGCCCACGTTGAAGTGCAGACAGATGTACGATAACCGTGAAGAGCAAAGGGTAGCATCTCGTGCCAGTCTTTGTAGGTTACAACCATCTTTTGAACAATCTTCTTAATGTTCTTGTTAGCCACTTCTACCACTCCGTTCATCATAGGCCGGTAGGGAGATAAATTATGGTGTTTGATTTTGAACTCAGCACACAATTCTTTCATCATGTTATTGTTCAAGTTAGATCCATTGTCAGTAATGATCTGGCTTGGAACACCATAACGGCAGATGAGGTTGTTCTTGATAAACCGGACCACGACTTGTCGGGTTACATTGGTGTATGACGCTGCTTCGACCCATTTGGTGTAGTAGTCAATGGCTACCAGGATGAACCGATGTCCGTTTGAATCCTTGGGTTCGACCATGCCAATCATGTTGATTCCCCATATGGAAAAAGGCCATTGAGAAGAAATAACTTTGAGATGCGTTGGTGGTACATGGATTTTGTCAGCGTATATCTGACACTTGTGACACTTCCTCATGTACTTATAGCAATCGGATTCCATGGTCAACCAATAGTATCCTGCTCTAATAATTTTCCTTGCCATTGTATGTCTGTTGGCATGAGTGCCAAAGGATCCTTCGTGAATTTCTTTCATCTGCATGTTTGCTTCGGGTTTGTCTACACATCGGAGCAAGACCATGTCGAAGTTACTCTTATAGAGTGTATCGCCACTAAGGAAGAAGTTGCCAGCCAGTCTTTTGATGGTTTTCCTGTCTTTTCTTGATGCCCTAGGTGGGTACTCTTGTTTCTGAAGGAAGCAATTGATATCGTGATACCAAGGTTTGTCGTCTATGACTGCTTCAATTGTGAAGATGTAAGCGGGCCGTTCTAGGCGCATTATGTCAATCTTAGGTACGTTGCTCCATTGACCTACACTAATCATGGAAGAGAGGGTGGCTAATGCATCAGCCATGTGATTTTCTTCACGAGGGATGTGATGAAACTCGATTCTGTTGAAGAAGGGTAACAACCTCCTCGCGTAATATTTGTAAGGAATCAGTCCTGATTGACATGCGTTCCAATCTCCTTTGATCTGATTGATAACCAGGGCTGAGTCTCCATACACATCCAAGTTCTTTATCCTTAAGTCAATTGCTCCTTCGAGACCCATGATACAAGCTTCGTATTTGGCCTCGTTGTTTGTACTTTTGAAAGTCAGTCGGGCGGTGAAATGAATATGGGTACCCTGAGGTGTTACGATGATTGCCCCAATTCCGTTTCCATAATTGTTGACAGCTCCGTCAAAAATTAGTCCCCATTGGGAACCTGGTTCCGGCCCTTCACTGGGTAGCGGTTCATCGCAATCTTTCATTTTCAAGTACATGACATCTTCATCTGGGAAGTCAAACCCGATTGATTCATGATCGTTAATCGGTTGATGAGCCAAATAATCAGCTAAAATACTTCCTTTGACGGCTTTCTGAGCATGGTACTCTATGTCGTATTCTGATAACAACATCTGCCAACGGGCGATCCTTCCTGTGAGAGCAAGTTTTTCAAAGACGTACTTGATCGGATCCATTTCGGAGATTAACCAAGTAGTGTGACAAATCATGTACTGGCGAAGACGTTTGGCTGCCCAAGCCAAAGCACGACAAGTTTTCTTGAGCATAGTGTACCGAGTTTCACAGTCGGTAAATTTCTTGCTCAAATAGTAGATGGCAGACTCTTTTCTTTTGGTTTTGTCATGTTGGCCAAGTACACAACCCATAGAGTCTTCCAAGACTGTTAGGTAGATGATCAGTGGTCTTCCCTCCACTTGAGGTGATAGGATTGGCAGATTCAACAGATACTCTTTGATACTGTCGAATGTTTTTTTGGCAATCTTCTGTCCATACGCAGTTTTGATTCTTTATGAGTAGTTTGAAGATCGGCGCACATGCCACGGTCATGAGGGATATAAACCTTGAGATGTAATTCAGACGTCCCAGGAATCCTCTGACTTGTTTCTCAGTCTTTGGTGAAGACATTTCTTGAATGGCCTTGACCTTGTCAGGATCAACCTCAATTCCTTTTTGGCTGACGATAAACCCTAAAAGTTTTCCCGAGCGGACACCAAACGTGCATTTGTTGGGATTCAAGCGGAGTTTGTACTTCCTCAGACGCTCGAATAATTTTAACAAGTGGGTCACATGCTCCTCTTCTGTTTTAGATTTGGCAATCATGGCATCGACATACACTTCGATTTCTTTATGCATCATGTCGTGAAACAGAGTTGTCATGGCCCTTTGATAGGTTGCCCCGGCGTTCTTCAAGCCGAACGACATTACCTTGTAACAAAAGGTGCCCCATGGGGTGATGAATGAATTTTTCTCCATATCTTCCGGCGCCATTTTGATTTGATTATAGCCCGAGAATCCATCCATGAAGGAGAAAAATTTAAACTTTGTTGTACTGTCTACCAGCATGTCAATGTGTGGTAAGGGGAAGTCATCCTTTGGACTTGCTTTGTTCAGATCCTTGTAGTCTACACACATTCTGACTTTTCCGTCCTTTTTCAGAACTGGCACTATGTTAGCTAGCCATTGAGGATATTCTGAGGTGGCGAGGAAACCTGCATCGATTTGTTTCTGCACTTCCTCCTTGATTTTGACAGCCATATTCGGGTGAGTTCTTCTCAACCTTTGTTTCACCGGAGGACATTCGGTCTTTAGCGGTAAATGATGTTCCATGATGCTAGTATCCAACCCTGGCATGTCCTGATATGACCAAGCAAATACATTGGGAAACTCTTTGAGAAGTTTTATCAAGCTTTCTTTGACAGTCGCACTGAGCAGTGCCCCAATCTTAACTTCTTTCTTTTCTTCCTCTGATCCCAAATTGACCGTTTCCAACGAATCTTTGTGAGGTTCAATGTATCTTTCCTCTTGCCTGAGTAGTCGGGAGATCTCCTCTGGAATTTCCGCGCCCTCTTCTTCTTCAGCTTCAAATACCGGGAATTCAAAGTTGGGAGAAGGCATTGGATCGTATGTTTCAATGGGGTTTAAAACAAGCAATCTGCATGACGTGATGATTCGCTTTTAGAAGAGATAGAGAGAATGCAAGAGTGTGTGCATTGTATTTTTTGAAAAATGCTTGTTATTATTTTGGGTTGTTTTAGGATTACCATTTTCTAAAAAACGAAAAGTGAAAACAACAATAAATGTGGGAGTGACAGAACCACGTTAATTTATTTATGATTTTGTCGATTCTTGAAATACAGCCCTATAAAACAAAACTCTGTCATTTTGGGCAACACGAAGAGGGACATTTACAGAAAAGTGAGCCCTATAAGAACATCTGTTTCACCTGGGCAGGGTGAAAGGTTAAAACAAAGATGGTAATTACTTAGACTTATGAACGACTTTTGGGACATCGACAGCAACCCATTGGCGACGAACTCCTCGGTGATTCACAAAGTCTGGTATCTTCTTTCTTGGTTTGTCCTCAGAAATGACGTTGATTTCTGGCGGAGCAGGATCATTGGAGTCTTCCTCCCAAGCAGAGTTGTCGTAAACGAACTCTTCTGTTATATCTTCCTTATTGTTTTCACTTTCAAGAGGATCTCCCTATCCAGTTGGCTGGATGTCCTCATATATGATGCAAGAGTTTTTAGGAGCGGTGTACTTGACCAAGAAGTCGTACTTGCTACTCGGCTGTCCTAAGGTGTCCCATACTTCTGTGGGGGTAGAGGACTCATCCTTCTCGATGACGTTGACCTTAGGAAAAGCATAGTTGATGAACTTTTGTCCTGCAATCTTTGCAGATTCATCATTGTGCTGGATATCTTTGGAATGTCCTGAGTAATAATCCCATGACTCGGTGGGGACGTGGGTATTCCTTTCAATATTACTCAGTTGATAGGCATTGTTTGGCTGACTCTTTTGCCCTAAGTCTTCTGGGTACGGCTTCCAGATAGGCAAGTCATCCGGGGGATCATAATAATCTTGATCGAAGTTGTCCTTCATTAGACCATCTTCTAATGAGTTAGGTGGAGCACGGCATCCCTCAGGATCACAATCTCCATAGATCATTCGGACGTCTGATCTTGGTATATATCTCAGGCTCTGCTTTGGAAAACAGAATGGCATGTGCATTTCTTCCTGAGACATATAACAGTTGTCGTTGAGATAAGATTTCCATTCCTCGTCCGTATCGGAGGAGTCACTCTTGTTAATGGTGTGTACTTCTTGAGACACTGGGTGGACGAAGCCTCCACTGTGGAAGAAGTCCTTAATGGGATGAAAATTTTTATCTTTCTTGGCAGTCTGGGTACAGGCTGAGGAGAAACCAAGACCTTTCTTTGTCTTGTTATCCGTAGGAATTACAATCTGTCCCCATCCTTTTATGTCGTTACTCTTGATCACTTCTAGAGCATCTTTGTATGAGGAAATCGACGTCCCTCTTTCTAATCGATTCTCATTGCTCACCGAGAGTGCTTGAAACTAGGTTCCAACGACCTCCTCGGGTTCTACGAAGGAGAATGATGATAAGTTTCTCACTATTAAGGTATGCTCTCCGCATACTGTGACTAACTTGTCATTCTTGACGAACTTCAGCTTCTGGTGAAGTGTCCAAGTGACTGTCCCAGCTTCGTGTATCCAGGGTCTTCCTAATAAATAGTTGTGGGCTGCCCGATTGTCCATGACCTGGAAAGTGACTTGGAAAGTGTGAGGACTGATGGTTATGGGAAGATCGACTTTGCCGATAACTATTTTTCTGGATCCATCAAAGGCTTTGACGATGACCTCGCTGCCTCTCATCGGGGATCCCTGAAATGATAGTCGCATCAGAGTTGATTTTGGCATAACATTCAAAGATGATCCTGTGTCTACCAGTACGCAGGCTAGAACATCGTTCTGGCAGTTGACTGTAATGTTAAGTGCCATATTATGATTTTGGCCTTCTTCCGGCAGTTCTTCATCACTGAATCCTAAATTGTTGCAGGAAGTGATGTTGGAGATGATGCTGTCAAACTGCCTTACCGTCACATCTTGTTCTACAAAAGCTTGCTCCAAGACTTTCTGCAGGGCTTCCCTATGAGCTTCGGAACTAAGCAGGAAAGATAGCACAGAGATTTTAGATGGAGTTTACAACAGTTGGTCTACAATGTTGTACTCACTCTTCTGGATGAGCTTCAGCATCTCATCGCTATTTTTTACCAGTTCTGGATTACTAGATTGTCGGACTGGTTAATTGGGAACTTTTGTTTGAGGTTCCTTCTCCTTGGTGGGTTCTCTAACTCCTCTGTTGAAGATCCGTCCGCTCTGTGTTACTCGACTGATGTCGGCAATGTTTACGATGGAGGGTAATGGAGTTTCCTTTCCATTTTCGATGGTTGTTGCATCGTACTTGTAAGGGATAGCCTTTTTCGATTTGTACGGTATTGGTCCTGGCAGGTAGATAACCACAGGAGCTTTCTGATTTTTCTGACCGTTATAGGCAACCTCAATTTGTTCCTGGTTGGGAACTTTTCTACTATCAAGAGGAACTCTTGATTCATCGAGTAGAGGGATTATGACGCAGACGTCTTTGGTCCTCCCATGATTGGAGATTACGACAACGTTTTTGCTTTGATCAGGGAGATAGTTTTGTATCATGTTGATCGACCCAGAACTTGAACATGGTCGAAACTCTTTCTGGTCCAACTGATTTTGAAGAGCCGCTCGTACGAGGAAGCATCCTTGGTTGCTCTCTGAACAAGCTCTACAGCGCTCATAGTTGTAGGGTGGCACCCGGCCTCGCCCATTTTGTATGCAGTGCAACTTTACTAGATCTGTTTCCATCGAGCGGATATCATGACTTTTATGCCTATCAGGACCCTCGTCAGTCATACTGATCTCTTGTGTAGCTTTATCCAAGTAGATTGGAAGCCACCAGTGGTCCAACAAGTGTTTAAGTGTTCTTTGGATAAGTGCACACCCTTGGTCGTCTTCACGGCATTATTTACAGTCTAGATAATCATGTGAATCCAGAAAGCCGAGCCTAACTTGCTTAGCGTGTAATTCTACCAGACTGGTACTCATCAAGCGTATGTCAAAGATCTGAACCATATTGACTTGATGGTTATTTCTCTCACGGTAGTCTTGGATCCATCCGAGATCCCTCTGACGTTGGAGGGCCTCTTGTACAAAAGAGCATCCCTGATTACTTATTGAGCAGATCGGACAAGTGTTGTAATCGTGTCGTGGCAGATTATGATATTGACTTTGCCTCGAATGCATTGCCACCAAATTAACGTTCATCGCAAGGATGTTACGGTTCTGAACAATGTTGGGATGCGCATGGGCCATGTTAACTTCACCGATTCGGTGGTCCTGGATCCAACCCAGATCCATTTGTTCTTGTAGAGCTGATTGCTCTATAGAACACCCTTGATTATTCTTTGAGTAGATATCACACTGGTGATAATTGTGAGGCGGTACATGGTCGTACCTGCTCTGCCTGCAATGCACCCCGACCAGATTGGTTCCTAATAGGAGTACATCGTGAATTTGATAACTGCAGCTAAATTCTTCCTCTATTAAATTTATGGCAGTCTTCTCATGTTGTGGCAACGGGTTCGTCTGAACATTTAGATTAGTATCTTTGAAAGATAAGATCATGTTCCTAACAAGCTTCTGTACATCAGACTTGAAGCTGAGACAGTTCTCAATGTTGATAAGGGCAAGTTTGATCTGCTTTGAACCAAAAGGGTTGATTTTCTGGTACTGTAAGAGGAAACCTGGTTTGGACGTGCCCCTTGGCCAGTAAGAGTGGAAGTAGTTCTGCGTACAACATCGGTATAGGGTCAAACCCTGGTGGTCGTGTCGTACGATTGTTGTTGTTGTTGTACTGTGGACGAGCTTGCTGAAAAGGCTGTTGCGTCCTTTGCTGATATTGTTGTTAACTTGGTTGGCTCTAAGCAATCTGAGTTTGATAAGTCAGAGATGGCGCAGGGTTGATAGTGGGGGTTATCGCTGCTACTGGTTGATACCTTCTCCTTGGCTTTCCGAGAGAGATATTACTAATACCTTGCTCTTTTTTCTTTTAGAAATCACTACCGTATCTTTTAGTACTGCTTGATGGCTCTACATCTTTGACCAATCGTCCTTCTCGGACTGCTTCTTCAAGGCGTACTCCCATGTTTACCATTTTAGTGAAGTCGTTGGGCGCACTTGCAACCATTTGGTCGTAATAGAATGAGCTTAAGGTTTTCAAAAAGATCTTTGTCATCTCTTTTTCCTCAAGAGGGGGACAGATCTGGGCGGTAATTTCACGCCATCTCTGAGCATATTCTTTGAAAGTTTCTTTGTCCTTCTGTGACATTGCTCTGAGCTGATCCCTATCTGATGCCATGTCCGAATTATATTTATACTGCTGAACGAAGGCAACGCCAAGACATCTGAAAGTACTGATCTTGGTGCGGTTTAAACCCATGTACCATTTGAGTGCGGCACCGGTTAAACTGTCTTAGAAGTAATGGATCAGTAGCTGTTGATTTTCTGTCTGAGTTGACATCTTTCGAGCGTACATCACCAAATGACTTTGAGGGCAAGAGTTGCCTTTGTATTTTTCAAAGTTAGGCACCTTGAATTTGTGTGGGATCTTTACATTATGGACCAGATAGAGGTATGCGGCGTCCTTTCCAAATAAGTCTTGACCGCGAATGGCATGCAAATCCTTCTGCATTTCCAAGAATTGTTCTTGGAACTCATTCATTCTTTCGTACATGTCTTCGTTTCCACCAGAAATTACTTGTGGAACCTGTCCTTTCGGGACAATATGTACCACTGGTTGTGGTATAGACATTACAGCGGTGATTCTTGGCGCTTCAGGGTCCTGAAGTCTGTAACCTTCAGGAGTTACTGTTATAAACCTTGCGTCTCCACTTTCCCGAAGTTTGTAACCTTCAGGCCCAGTGGTTCCTGCTGCAGTTTCTTGGTCTTTAGTGACCGGCGGGATATATCCTTCAGGGACAAAGTTGAGAGGCATGCCCCAGGGACGGCCTTTAGGCATGTTGTACCGAGGATGATTCTCATGTGTTTCCATAATGGGCGTAGATGTGATCTCTGAGATCACAGTCCTTTGTTGTTGCCTCTGAGCTGCTGCCAGGGATTGCATGTCATTGTGAAGTTTTTCCAAACTTTCTTTTAGAGCGTCGACTTCTTCTCTTAACTCTCTGTTCTCTTCCTCGAGATCATCCATTTTCTTTTGTCGATTGGCCCGAGTATTATACGAGTGAGACAGTTTGACTCTAGAATCGTGACACATACGTGAGACTCGAAGATAAGAAAAACGCATTATGTGATAATGATGAATGATATGCAAAGACTTATTTTAGTTTTTAATCAAAAAGAAACTTCAACAAATAGATTGCAAAGATCATACAGTGGGGTGAGACCCCTTTTATTGAAATCGAAAGATTGCAGTATGTTACAAGGAAAAGTACAGTATTTTCCAAAGTGCTGTAAGGAAAGTGGCTAAGCTCATGGATCCTGAGTCCTCTCTGAAGAGATCTCAGATGCTGGTTCTGGTATTTTCCTTTTCTTTAACCGGGGCTCTTCAGCCATTATCGGGTCGCCAGTCCTTTGCCAAGTGAAAGGAGCGAGCACATTTCTTCGGTCTTCTTGACTCTCTATAACATGCCGCTCTAATATCTTAATCAGAGCATCCATCTCCTTTAACAGTTCTTGAATCTTAGTACACTCCATGTTGAGGATTCGGTACTTGTTTTCCAAGAGCTCTTTTCACTTTGAACTTTGTTAGAGCTACCTGGAGTTTTTGCGTATCAGACATGAAATAAAGGACAGATTCCTTTAGCGAAAAAACTTCTTGGCGAGGGTAAGGCATTCTCAGCTTGAGGGCTCTAGTTTGCACCCAGTGGAGATAAGGCTTCATGGAGGTACAGTTTGGTCTTCCTAGAGACTCTCTTCCTTTCCTGTGAATATGTTGCCAGGCGTGCACTATTTCTTTCTTTAGTGCCCTGTCATTTTCCCCTTCCTTGAAGAAAAGACCTTCCAGATGAACATTATGCGGGATATTCTTCATCGAGTATCCGAGTTGACGGCGAACTAAAATTGGATGATAGTTGATTCCTCCTTTAGTTCCAATTAGGGGTATGTTAGGGAAATTTCCACAACTGTCGATGATCTCTATCCCCTCATAAATCCTATTATACCAATCTATGTCAGAGTTGGTAAGAGACATAATCCTTTGTGACCAACGTGGAGTACTCTTATGATCCCAAAAAAAAGCAGACTTGGGTAAATGGGAAATGAACCATTTGTAGAGTAAGGGTACACAACATGTGATCTTTCCTCCACTGTACAAATTCCTTAAGTGTACAGAACGATAAGCATCTACGAGCAGAGTTGGTACGATAAGCATCTACGAGCAGAGTTGGTATGGGGCTTCCAATCAGAAATATCTTAACAGCGTTGGTATCAACGAAGTTGTCAACGTTAGGAAAGAGGAATAACCCATATATGAGTAGGACAAAGATATCTTCGAAAGTGGTGATGTTTCCTATACTGGCAAAGTATAGAGCTTTCTCTGTCAAGAACTTAGCGGGTAAACCCTAGATTCCTCCTTTAGTGCTCATGTGAGTCCTGACTTGTGACTCGTCCAAAGAGATTCCTCCTGCAATGACCTGATTCTTTGGAATTTCTTCCAGTCCAGAAAATGGAGCTCGATCAGTGATAGGTAAATCAATCAGGTGAGAGTACTCCTCCAGTGTTGGTGTCTGTTAGTAATCCGGAAATGTAAAGCAGTGATAAACTGGACCGTAGAACTAGATTAGTGTAGACAGGATTCCTTCAACTACGTGGACCCTTAATAGAGACAACAACCCTCCATGTTTAGCTCTGAAAGCATCAGGGTTGGTAATCATCCTTGCCAACCTCCTTAAATCCTCTAGTTTCGGAGCCTTGAAGGTGTACTTATGCGTCTTTCTTCTACCGAAATCCATAACGCAATCTCTCTGATATTTGCAATTATTGTTTTAGTTTATTTTGAAGAAAAGAAGAGATTTTTTCTTTCTTTAAGAGTTTTTTAGATGAATGCAACACACAAAAACATTGAAAAAACATGGGTTCAAGGGTTCAACGTCACGATCATGGAGTCATGGCTCTACCCATCCCAAAGGTTGTACTATTTTGGTTTATTTTTGTACCTGTAGAACGGGTTCCAGGTTCCCAAAATCATTGACCCCTCCTAGGGATATCAACAGCAAGCTGGTTCACCCGAGCGAGCTGTAGCATCCTAGGATGAATCTCATTTGAGTGTAGTATCGCGTATCAACTATTTCTAATAGTCACTGCACTACCAAATGGTTATAGGGTTAATGTCTACTAAATCCTCAGGGTCACGGGTGCCGCACTGGGAAAACTCTGCTTTCACGACAATCGGTCGTTCAACAGTAAGTATCCACACGGGCCCTCGCCTGATTTGGTGATCTACCAGGATCGCTTGTTCTGGATTCACTCCCTACAAGTCCACCCGTCTATGCCACCCCTTATCTTAGGGTTCTCTCAAACTTTCCACATTCGTATCAATCGCATTCCCATTGACAGAAAAATAAACACGGATATCAAGTAGGAAATAGCAGTAAATATATATATATATATATATATATATATATATATATATATATATATATATATATATGTAGTATGTAAAAAATTTCTAACCTAGACCTCTTAGGAATTCTAATCCTAGCTTGGCGTCCCCAGCAGAGTCGCCATTTTTCTGTAGCGTGCGATTTTTGTCGGTGGCGCGACCACCTTATCGCCATTGGTTGGAATTGGGTGCTACTTTCCGATTTCTTATTTATCCTATGAAGCTGGAAAGGAAAGGGAAGCTATCTAAAACTAACCTTGCACGCAAATGTTTTCTTTAACAAATGCTTAAGAGATTGGGGGGTTGAGGGTCATGTTATACAATGAGGAGTTGTTAATTACCCATCCTATATATGGTTATCCATAGATCGTTAGCAATTTCTATTATTTTCTATTTACTGGTGTTTATCTGTTGAGGGTTGGGAAAGTTTCTCCTTTGGGAGTGTTTGAGTGAGAGTATCTTTATTGATGTCATTTTTTTTTTGTTTTTGGTAAGGTACTGGACCTAAAGTTTTTGGTATATGTGCTCGCTAAGATTTCGCAATCTTATGCCTACGTATTCCCGTTAAAGAAAGTAGAGAAATCAGAGCAATCGTAGTTCCTCCTATTCTATGGGAGGAAATAGATGTTTGGTGTCTTGTTCAAAGCCCAAGATTGAAGCTAGATGAGTTAAGTATTTGTGTCTTGTTCAAAGCCCAAGATTGAAGCTAAAGGTTTTTTGTGTCTTGTTCAAAGCCCAAGATTGAAGCTAAAAGAATATTTGTGTCTTGTTCAAAGCCCAAGATTGAAGCTAAAAGGTTTTGACTGAGAGAGAATTTGTCATCTCTAAGGGAGATATCTCATCTGTTTATCACAAATGTTGGGTGACTAATTATAAAGGAGAATTACTTTTACTGGGATATGTGAATCCAGCAATGCCATAATTTCTTTTATAAGGGATTTGTCCTGAAGGAGAAAACTTTAACTCAGTGTAGAGCAATGCCATTTTTCCTTAGGAGTTTTTCATACTAAGAGGGGGACATTGGCTTGGATGTAAATAATCCAGAGGCTTGCCACTTACAGCAATTAGATGAAAAAGGATTTACCAGGATAAGAGAGGGACTACAACTTGTATTTTTGAATCATCAAGTGTGCCACTTATAGCAGTTATCTGGGATTAAGGTTTGTTTTGATTTTCTATTTTGATGTGTGATATACAGAGAAATGTCTTCCTACAGAGATTTTTTTATTTCCTCTAAGGGGATGTTGATTTTTGCGTGCCTTGATCAAAGCCCAAGGTTGAAGCTAAAAGGTTAACTCTATTAGGGAGTTTTATATTTGTCATGTACAAAGCCCAAGATTGAGGCTGAAAGACTGACTCAACAAGAGAGTGTTTTATTTGTCTTGTACAAAGCCCAAGATTGAGGCTAAAAAAGAGATTGACTATGCTTAGGGAGGTCATTATACAAAGCCTAAGAAGAGGCTGAAAAAGGGGAGATTGACTCTTTTGGGGAAATCATTAACAAAGCCTAAGAGGAGGCTGGAAGGAATTGACTCTTCCGGGGAAATATTTTGTCTGTCTTGTACAAAGCCCAAGATTGAGGCTAAAAGGATTTGACTCTACTGGTGAGAGGTTTTGTCTGTCTTGTACAAAGCCCAAGATTGAGGCTAAAAAAGGATTGACTCCACTGAGGAAGTTTTATATGTGTCTTGTACAAAGCCCAAGATTGAGGCTAAAAAGGGTTAACTGACTCAGTTGGAGAATGTTTATAGGTGTCTTGTACAAAACCCAAGATTGAGGCTAAAGGGTACTGAGGGATGATCATTATACAAAGCCTAAGAGGAGGCTGGTTGGGGAATTCCTTATATAAAGCCTTAGATGAGGCTAGCTTCTGCTGAGGATTATTGAGATCCAGAGGCAGGTCCAAATTGGGGAATCAACTCTTGCTGGGGATTACAGAAGATTTGAAATATCAGATGCTCTGAGGTTCTGATTCAGGTTTATTGATAATGATTTGACCCTAGCTGGGGAAATTTAAAGTGAGGATTTTAGAGATTGAGTTTTGAAACCTATGGAGGTTTTAACTCTACTGGTGGTTGATGAGATGATCAGGGTTTATCATGTGTTTTTAGGAAATTTAAGGGTTTCTTTGATATCCAAGAGGAGGTGAGACTGTCCAAGTCTACTGGTATGAAAAGGTTTATCTTTGTATGATGCCCAAGAGGAGCCTGGTGTTTTAAGGGATGAGAATCAACCCTAAATTGTTATAATGTTTTGACTATTTGGAAGACTGGTCTAACAAAGGATGACTAGGTTCTGTCTTATACCTGTAGGAGGTCTCTGGGTCCTTGTACTAAGCCCAAGAGGAGGCATGAGAAGTTCTAAGAAGCCTGAGGGTCCTTGTACAAAGCCCAAGAGGAGGCTGGGGATGCTTTTAGGAAGCCTGTGGGTCCAAACCTAAGAAAAGTTCAAGAAAGGTTTCACCGGGAATAATCCTTTCTTTAGTGAACAGTTCTAGGGTTTGAAGAAATTCAAGAGAGGTTTCATAGGGAATTAATCCTCTCTAGGGGAAATGAATTTCTTTGACAAATTTCTAGATAGTGACAGTCTTGAGAAAAGTTTCACCGGGAATAATGACTTTCTCTGTTCCATATTATATAAGCCCAAGAGGAGGCAAGACTGTATCTGGAATTTCTTATGGGGAACTAGTTTTGACTGTGTTGAAAGAGTGACCACTAATTTGATCTAATCCTAGACCTAATTGCCGGGGAAAACTTTAAGCAGATAATATACAGGCATATATACAAAGGAATTATATACAAGTATGTAAAAGAGGGTGGTAGGACTTACAGGTGAGCAAGCTTCCAGCATTATAAATAAGTATATATAAACAAGTATGTAAAAGAAAACTGATAAAACTTACAGGTGAGCAAGCTTCCATTGTTACAGCTGTATGGTTAGTTGTTCAAGAAATTAAAGAAAGTTTTGATAACAACTATGAATTTGAATCTAAATCAAAAGGGGAAGTTGTTTTGAAAAGAATATTGGGGCTTATACTCAAGGAGAGGCCCAGAAATAACAGTGATCGCACCGTTGTTTTTGAAAATTGTACTGGGGCTTATACAATGACTGAGGCCCAAATTATTTTATGTACAAAAGGATGGGTCTTACACTCTATTAGAGGCCCAAAGTGTTTTTTATAAAGAAAAGAGAATGAGACTTATAACTCAGAGAGAGGCCCAATGAAAGACAGTGATCGCACGGTCGTTTTAAGAATCGCAGAGGGACTTATATAATGACTGAGGCCCAAAAAGGTTTTTTGTACAACAAGGGATGAGACTTACACTCTATTAGAGGTCTAAAGAGTTTGAAAAAAGAGAATGGGACTTACAACACAAGGGGAGGCCCAAATTATTGTGTTTTAAAAATGGAGATCGCGTCGAGATTTTTGAAATCATATCGGGACTTATACAACGACTGAGGCCCAAATTATTTTATTTACAAAAGGATGGGACTTACACTCTACAAAGAGCCCAAAGAGTTTGAAAAAGAAGTTTGAAAAATTAAAATTAAGAGAAACCCTAATTTTAATCAAAAATATATTTTTTCAAAGGAAAATAAATATAAAATGATATAAAATATCAAAAATATTCAAAAAAACAAGTTGTGAACTTTGAAAAATGTTTTGAAAATCATGTTTAATCACATGAAAGCTTGAAATCCAATTGGTTTTGAAAAATCAAGGTGAGTATTTCATTTAAAAATGTTAAAAAACAATAAAAATGAAATTATTTACAAAAATTATAACTATATTAAATAAATAATATAAATTGGATTTTTTTTAAAATAAAATAATTTAACATTTTTGTGACTTTTTAAAAAAAGAACCAATAAAAAATGATTAAAAAAATGAGAGAAATTAATTTTTGAAACCAATTAAATAAAATATCAAAATTTCAAATATTTGAAAATTTGAATTATGGCGCCAACGGTCACTTTCTTCTTCCTCGTGACCGCGCCATGGGTGATTTGCATTTTCTCACTTTTCTCTCTGATTACTCAATGGTTTTGCACGATTCAAACACCAATCTTGTTCGTTTTTTAACAAGGATCACACCCATATAGATTAATTGCATTTTTATTAATATGGAGTGAGAAATTAAAGGATAACCTCAAGAACCCTAATTTCAGCATAAACACAATGAAATTCCATACACTATTGATTCATGGAAATTGATTGAGGGTTATTACTCTACATACATGCAGAAACAAGATGGTAACTCACAAATTCATTTATGATGCATGGAATATAGAGTTTGAAGGTTTCAGGCTTACCTCTTGCAGCTGGTGATCGAGCTTGATGATGGAGGTGTTACAGATGTGTTCCAATGATCTGGACAGCTTCCTTAGGTGCCAAGGAGTGGGTTTGAATGCTTGGAGTGGATTGAAATGAGCTGGAACTTGATGTGGCACCTCAACTGCAAATCTGCTAAAAGTTTGTGCAAATGGGGTACTACTTTTGGATTCTAATATTCCAGATGTTGTTTATGTGTTTAGATCACCTACAAATGATGTATGTGAGGTGTTTGCATCATTGGTTTGGACAAAATTGTTCTCAAATGCAAAACCCGATAGTGACTTGCTGGAGAAGGTGTTTTTTTTGGAGTGAATGAGAGAATTTGAGGAAAACATCAGTTTGGGTGCTTTGGTGTACTCAAATTGATCAGAATTGAGGTCTATTTATAGTGCAACAAGTTTGTTTTGGCATCAATAGTGAATGGCAGCTGGGATCAGATTGCATTGAATGCTTTGGTTTTTTGGTCAAGGGTCTCCTCTAGCCATTGACTTGTGCCAAACGATGCAGGTTTAGGTCCTCTGATATTTGGATATGTCTTGACTTATTTAAACTGGTTTATGGCTCATTCATGCCACCTCAATGCATCACTTTAATGCTTGATGCCAAATTTGAATTTCAAGATTCCTTTTCATGATGATTTTGCACATGGAAGGCTAGGTTCTTGGCATTTTGTGTTATGGATCAAATCATTCATTCATTTGTGTTGTAATTGGACAGAATTTGAATGATCAAAGTGTTCAAAATCAGTCTAAGGAATCGTGGGGTGCAAGTTTGTACCAAAATCTGTCTTGAAAACAGTTGCAGCAAGACAACTTGGGAGATCCATAACTCCTAGCTCAAGATGAAATTTCTTCATGATGAGATGAAATTTCTTCATGATAATAACACTTGGGAGCTGATCGAGAAACCTGCAAGGGCCAGGTTAGTCAGCTGTAAGTGGATCTTCAAGGTCAAGAAAGGAATCGAATGAGTGATGTCAAAGCGTTTTATGGTAAAATTGGTTGCTAGGGGTTCACTCATAAAGAAGGTGTTGACTTCAATGATGTGTTCTCACCTGTTGTAAAGCATAGATGCATTAGAATGTTGTTATCCACGGTGGCAAAGTTTGACCTAGAACTTGAACAGATGGATGTGAAGCATAGAAGCATTGTGCCTTGAAGGTTTTGCTAAAGAGCTAAAACTGCAAGGTCGAGTTATCGCTGTTAAATGTGATATTCAAAACGCAATACACCTGTCGAAGAATTCAACCTATCATGAGCGAACCAAACACATTGATGTGAGGCTGCACTTCGTCAAAGAGATAATTGAGCATGGAGAAGTCCAAGTGCTGAAGGTTTTAACTGATGACAATGTTGTTGATATGATCACCAAGACATTGCCAAGTAGCAAGGTTTTTCCACTGTATATAGTTGATAAAGCTGCATGATGAAAGTTAGTTTTCCTCCTTGTTATAGAGTTTGCTCCAAGGTGGATATTTGTTGTATTTTGGATCAAACTCTAGTGTCGACAAGGGTAGTTTTATGGTTCGACAGGAGTTGTGCATGTTGGAGTCAAAGTCTGTTCAAGCATGTTGCCCAAATATGTTAGCTTTGTGTTTAAGTTAGCATGTCAAATTGGGCCTTGCTTCTAAGCCCAATTGTTAAGTTATCTTGCATCCTAAGTTAGCTTAGTAATATATAAACAGACTAGTTCTCTCAGGTTATTGAGAGAGGTTAATTATTGTTATTCACTTGTAATCTTTGAACCCTTATTGAGTAAATGAATAGTAAAACACTTTTAACCGATTCTTATTTGTTTTCTTCTTTCTTCTCTATCTTTTGTAAAACCTAATAGAGTTTCTTGTGCTTGTTCAAGAAACTCAATCTTTTTCTCATATTTTGATTTGTTCTGAACAACATCAATTCACAACACCCCCCCCCCCCCCCCCATTGAGGGAATAGACTAGCAGAGCTCAATGTCTGACTTAAAGGATACCCGACCATAAACCAATAAAGTCTAAAATAAACCTCCAATGCCATTTTTTAAGAAGAGCCACATTGGCCAAGATCACGAAACCCTAATCCATCTTTTTGCTTAGGCTTATAAGCATCAAACCACCAAAAACTTTCTTTGAATTTTTTTCAATATTCTTCTAGATCTTAACAGACATCTTCAAAAAGATAAGAAGAATATAGGAATTGGATTTAGGAGCAAATTAAATAAAATCACTGTCCTTGCATAAACATAACAATTTTGTTTAAAAATTATGCAAATAGTAAAAAATATATATAATAAGGTAATAAAATAGTACTAGACAATTTACTTTTTGGGTTCATTAAATAATCAATGTAGGAATATCTAGTTTATAAATTGACCAAATACATAGGTTATTCAATGAATCTAAAAATTAAATTGTCTCTTATATAAAGGAATAGAGATAGTAACTTTTATTAATCTTATTATTAATAAAGTAATAAAATATACTATATTTTCCTCAAATACAAACAAGAGTATACATCATCGTAGAATACATGATACAAAAGTAAATTTGGTAGAGAAGAGTAATATTTAACTGAGTTTGGTAGCCGTCATCTTTTGCACCATCTACTTTCTCCCAAAGCCAAAAAGTTACACAAAACAAAACCCTTCTCTCTCATACTTTCATAATAATCTCATTCTCTCTCTCATAGTCTCATTCATGTACACTACTAGCAATTACTACACCTCTTACGCCCACCATTTAATGCAATTGCACCATCTCAATACACTCAGCAATAACTCATCACTGCCACATTTTTCCTCTCCATCCTTTCCCTCTTTTCTCTTCCTTCAATTCCTTTGTCCTCTCACCTTCTTCATCTCCTTCTTCTCCCTTTAAACTACCTATACCTTTTTTAAGCTAGACCACCTAAAAACACTCATCAAGCTTCCCCTTCCTCATTTAATTACCACATACCCAACCTTTCTTCTTTCATAAAGCTTCCTCTCTTTTTCTACTTCTTTTTTAGTACCTTAGTAGATCTACATTTTTTTATCTTCTTCTAGCTACTACTCTTCCTCTTGGTAAGTGGAGAAAAAAAAAAGTCTTTCTTATCATAACTTCATTTCACATCTCATTCACACTATTCTTAGATCATTACTTTTTTTCTTACTTTTAAAAATCTTTTTAAAATATTTATGTCTCCGTCCATATAGTTAGGGTTGCTAGAATGTCATGCATATTTTTTCCTTCTATTTTTATTTTTCATTCTCTTGCTTGTATTTTCTTAAGCTTGAGAAGTACCTAAACTCATATACAACTATTTTGCTTGTGTTGATTTAAATTATAAAAAATAAAATAAAATAAAAACTCTCAAATTTTTATTTATGTGCATTTTAATTATTTCATATAAATATTTTTAGAATTTTAAGGACAAAAGAAAAGAAAATTCTAATCACGTTTTTGTGTCTTAAGTTTCTTCATCTTCTTCTCATGTTGTTCATGTTTTGTTTCTTTTTGAAGTGACGCATTAATCTCCACGAGACACCGCAAAAGCTAACAGAAGAATCAAACAAAGAATTCATCAAGCCCTTTCAAGGATCTAACAATAGAGAGAGAGAAAAAAAACAAAGATTCTTAGTTGATGCTTTTTGATTGTGAAAGATGCAAGGTAGTTTAATGATTCCAACCATAAACATGCCTTCTATGATAGGAAGAAACAACAACGTTGGTGTCTTTGAATTATCTTCTTCTCTTTCTCTTGCCCAGGTGAATCCACTATTTCTCTTCCCTCAAAAAAATTCACAATTTTTTTTTAAAATTACTCACTAATTTTATTATAATATTATTATATTATACTTTTGGTTTGATTTTATTTTGACTTTATTTTACTAAAATTCATTTTTTTATGTCAGAATTTGGTCTTTAGTGAAAGAACATCTCAAAAAAATTATAAAAAAATTGTTTTGTAATTTATCAGTCCAAGTATCCTTCTCGTTATTCGGAAACCGCGTTTTTCACTTTTCTCAAAACCATCAAACGTTAGTCAAATCCACATGTTTTTCTTCTCATAAACTTTATCCTATTTTTCTATAAAAACAAACCAATAAAAAACAGTTTTTGTTGTTGCTTAGGTTTATGTTTTTTCAGTTGTTCTAGAATGTACTATAAAACCATCTTCTGTGCTATATATTATGTGTTATATTGTTTTTGTTAGATTGAAAACAATAAGCATTTGGAATCTTAAAGATCTGTAGAAAATGTTCCAGCCAAACCTAATGGAAGCTGGACAACTTCATCATCATCAGCTTCTACCACTCGACATGACGCAAAACAACAACACTTCTGAAAGCGACGTTCCGAGAATCCGTGAAGATGAATTCTTTGACAGTGCTACAAAATCTGGTAACAGTGAGAATCAAGAAGCTGCTAATTCGGGTGGTGAAGATCAAGAACCCCGTGCTAAGAAAAAACGTTACCATCGTCATACACAGCATCAGATCCAAGAAATGGAAGCGTAAGAAACTAACAGAAAATAAACTGTATATTTTTTTAATTAATAAATTTTATTTTAGGGTTTTGGTTAAATTAATTAATGATTTTTTGTTTATTTAGTTTCTTCAAGGAATGTCCTCATCCTGATGACAAGCAAAGGAAGGAACTGAGTAGAGAGTTAGGGCTAGAGCCATTACAAGTGAAGTTTTGGTTTCAAAACAAACGTACTCAAATGAAGGTAAAGGATTGAATTAATTTGGAGGATTTTATTTATTTATTTATTTTTTTGATGTTTTTTCTTCGTTTTCAGACTCAACAAGAGAGGCATGAGAATACCGCGCTTCGAACTGAGAATGAGAAGCTTCGTGCTGATAACATGAGGTTTAGAGAAGCTCTTAGTAATGCTTCTTGTCCTAATTGTGGTGGACCAACTGCGATTGGAGAGATGTCGTTTGATGAACATCATCTCAGGCTCGAAAATGCTCGACTAAGAGAAGAGGTATGTAATGCAATACATTATTGATTACGAAACTACACTGATACACTGATACGGACCATGTTTTTATTCTTCTTTGTTGTTTTCGTTTCAGATTGATAGGATATCTGCCATTGCCGCAAAGTACGTAGGCAAGCCGGTGGTGAGTTATCCGTTACTCTCTCCTTCATCTGGTCCTCCTCGTCCTCTAGAACTCGGCATTGGTGGTTTCGGAGGACAACCAGGACTGAGTGGAGGAGATATGTACGGAGCTGGAGATCTTCTTAGATCAATAAGTGGACCGACAGAAGCTGATAAACCGATGATAATAGAGCTAGCTGTTGCTGCTATGGAGGAACTCATTGGAATGGCGCAAATGGGTGATCCTCTTTGGTTAACTACACTCGAAGGTGCTTCCATACTCAATGAGGAGGAGTATGTTCGGTCTTTTCCTCGAGGAATTGGTCCAAAACCTGCTGGTTTTAAATGTGAAGCTTCAAGAGAAACTTCTGTTGTCATCATGAATCATGTTAACCTCGTTGAGATCCTCATGGACGTGGTATGGTATACATACACAAGCTTTAGTTCGTTAAATAATAAACATATTTATTTGTAGTTTGTAACATTTTTGTTGTTGTTGTGGCTATAAGAACCAATGGTCCACAGTTTTTTCTGGTATTGTTTCAAGAGCAATGACATTGGAAGTGCTCTCAACTGGAGTAGCAGGAAACTACAATGGTGCATTGCAAGTGGTATGTATATTTAATTTATCACAGTGCAACTAATCATTTGAACATAATTGAATTGATTTTGAATTTGAATTTGAATTTTCAGATGACAGCTGAACTACAAGTACCTTCACCACTTGTGCCAACAAGAGAGAGTTATTTTGTAAGGTATTGTAAGCAGCATGCTGATGGAACTTGGGCCGTTGTCGATGTTTCGTTGGACAATTTGCGCCCTAGTCCTTCTTCGAGATCTAGAAGAAGGCCTTCTGGTTGCTTAATTCAAGAAATGCCTAATGGCTACTCGAAGGTTTGATTGTTTTCGTTACTTACTCGAGTTTTTTATCAACATGAAAGTAAGAATGTGGTAACATTTGAAATTTGTTTTTGTTCATTAGGTTATATGGGTTGAGCATGTAGAAGTGGATGAAAGAGGTGTTCATAATCTATACAAGCAACTTGTTAGCTCCGGGCATGCTTTCGGCGCCAAGCGTTGGCTCGCGACGTTAGATCGACAATGTGAAAGACTTGCTAGCGTGATGGCGACAAACATTCCCACAGTCGATGTTGGCGGTATCATTTTTTCATCCTCAACTTTTGAAACTTTTAAGAGAAAATTATTTCTTTTTTTTTATATGATTAAGTGCTTAATCTTTTGATATTGTATAATACTAGTGATAACAAACCAAGATGGGAGAAAGAGTATGTTGAAACTAGCTGAAAGAATGTGCATAAGCTTTTGTGCTGGAGTGAGTGCTTCAACAGCTCACACATGGACAACGCTTTCCGGTACCGGAGCCGACGATGTCCGCGTCATGACCCGTAAGAGCGTGGACGATCCCGGAAGACCAGCCGGCATTGTTCTTAGTGCCGCAACTTCTTTTTGGCTTCCAGTTTCACCAAAAAGAGTTTTTGAATTTCTCAGAGATGAAAACTCAAGAAGTGAGGTAATTAAGAAAACAATTATGCACCAATCATTATCTAATCTCAAACTTTTAGGTCACATTATTGAATGATGATAGGTTGTTAGATTAATTCTTGATTAAGTAAAATTGCTTTAGGTTAATGTATAATGCATATATATTCTATACTAAGTTCATATTATGTCATCATCTTGTATGATTTTATGTAAGCATATAAGTCTAGTTTCAACTCTCTAGCTATCTTCTCATTTTCAATTGCTTTGAATTTTGCATAAATACATCTTTTTCAATTTGCTAAAGAAAGTGTGACACTACTCCACTTTTTCTTGAAGACTCTAATAAACTTTTGCATGAAATTTTGTTCCCTATTTTATCTTATGTCGTCTCATTTTATACACATTATTGTCAAATTATTATTTAATCATGTTACATTTAATTATATTTATATATGATTTAACTAACATTTTGAACCTCTTGAAAACAGTGGGATATCCTTTCTAATGGCGGAGTTGTTCAAGAAATGGCACATATTGCTAATGGACGTGATACCGGAAACTGTGTTTCGCTACTTCGAGTGAATGTATGTTAAATTTATGCTATATTTAATTATTTAAATTTCTTATGAAAACTATATTAATATTTTTTTCTTTCATATGTAACATGTAGAGTGCAAATTCAAGCCAAAGCAACATGTTGATTTTACAAGAGAGTTGCACAGACACAACAGGATCATTTGTTATATATGCACCGGTGGACATAGTTGCAATGAATGTGGTTCTAAATGGAGGTGATCCTGATTATGTTGCACTTCTTCCATCTGGATTTGCTATATTACCGGACGGAACAACAAATGGAGGAGGAAATGGTAGTGAAAGTGGTCATGGTGGTGGTGGTGGTTCTCTATTGACTGTTGCATTTCAAATATTGGTTGATTCTGTTCCAACAGCAAAACTTTCTCTTGGATCTGTTGCTACCGTTAATAATCTCATTGCTTGTACCGTTGAGAGGATCAAAGCTTCTTTGTCCGGTGAAGTTGCTTGACCAGCAAGTTATCTAATTAAGGTATGCATACTCTATAAACATGGTCGTCTTAAGTTTTCATAGACCCTGTAGCCATGATAGATCCGTTAAAAATTTTAGATTTTGTGCAGGTCCACCTTGCATGCTATCAAAGACGACCTGAAATAAACCTTTAGTTCTAACTCTCTACATTGTGATGGTGTCTTAACTTTGTCAATTTTTGTGCAGTTAAGAAGAAGGGCAAAGAAGTATGCATTGCATTTTGGATAAAGAGTAGGGTAAGGAAGTGAAGCTTATATAAAAAAAGGATGGGGAGAAGTCAAGAGCGCACCTTGCAAGATTTTCCTTTTCAGAATGATCGAGGACTGAGAGGATTAAGGTTCGGGAATTGACTTCCCTGATTAATAGTAAAAACTACTTTCTTCTATCTTAAATATAAACAAAAAGTCAAATGTATTTGGTTTAAATTTGAATCAAATACAACTGACTTTTTGATTCATGTTTAAGATCGAAGGTAGTAAAAGATCTTCTCTTCACCTTCTAAGACTATCTATCTATCAATTTCTAGTTAGTGATATCATTTGATGATGATTAAGTTGTAGCTTTAATTTGATGTAACATTTCATGTTTCTTTTGTTGTTATAAATTTGGGCTTTAATTAGATCATGCATTACCATGCACATCGTGGTTAATTTCTTACATGTGTTTTAATAACCTTTTTAAGGTGTTGAAAATGGATATTGCATTTCATTTTGTCTACTCAATTTCAGTAACTTAGATTTCTTTGATTGATTATTATGAGTTTTGTGTTTGTTATTTATGACATAAATGTTGAAAAGGTTATGTGGTTTAATGTGTCACGCAAGAAAAAATGTCTAAGATCGACAATAGATCTCATGTAAGTATCTTAACATGAGGTTAATTATAAGCTTACCTTAAATATCACATTATGGGCATGTTACTTCTATATCATACTAACGTGTGATGCTCCCACTTTTTGACCATGGATTTCACCCATAAAGGATGTAAGTGAAATTTAGAGATATATTAATTTGAATTGTCCACAATTTTATTTTATTCAATACTTTTCTAATTTGGAAAGATGATAGAAAAAAAATTCATTTATTATGTTGAAGATAAAGATATATGTAATTAAGTGTAAAAATATTATTTTTGTTTCACAAAAAGAATTCACTCCAATTGTAGTAAATTTTTTATTGCAAATCTTTATGTCTCCTCTCCTAATGTGTCAGTTAAAATGGCTATAAGTTTTTTCATAAGCACCAAATTATATTAATATAGTATGTTAGGAGTACACCAAACTTCAAAAAAATATATATATATATATATATATTCCACCAATACACCAACTAAATACAGGGTGGATTAATAAAACCAAAAATTAACTATAAGAAATCAATTGGAGCCTTGAGCCAATTATAAAAACAAACTTTATGTTTAGATTTACACCTAAAATCCAACCGAGACCATGAAGTATAAATAACCCCATTGCAATATCTTCGTGTTTCACAATCAAATCGTTGAATATGATCTGGTTTCTTGTCCACCAAATCATCCAACATGTCAACAATCGGATTACACAAGTTGTAACCTTGGATGTTTTCTACACCATTTTCAAAAACCAATCAAACAAATGGTGAAACACATCTCCTTCTTCCACCATAGGAATGTCCAGCTAATTTGCAATCCTCCTCCACACAAGTGTAATACACGGACAAACGCAAAAGATATGGTTTAGATCCTCCACGACATTAAAACAAAAGACACAAACCAATTCGTGAGGGTTAGAGATTATTCCCTTGGCCGCCAGATTTGCTCTCGTAGGAAGCATATCCCACAAGACGCGTCATCCAAAAACTCTCACTTTCAGTGGCAGACTTGTTTGCCAAACAATATCTAAAGCTGCCTTGGGAATACTTGACCCATAGGATCAATCGAAACAGTCGACAACGCATGATAACCGGATTTTACAGTAAATGAACCATGAAATCCATTTTTCCACACAAACTCATCAGCAGCCCCTTGACATGCACTACTATGAAAAACATATACAACAACGGTTAGAAAAGGGATGACATCACGCGTAATATGTCGTTGTTACGTAGGGTGTGGTTGTATATGCGCAACTTACAATCACGATCATACGACCGTTGTAGAAAACTTGAAAGTGCGATATATATGATCACATTTTCTATAACTAACCGTGGTGGTATATACATTTAGGAAAATAACATTTTATAACGGTTATTATAAATAACCGTTGTTGAAAGTACACATGGTTTATTATATAATATGTAGATTGCTTGTTTTTCAATAAACCTGACAACAACATACAACCATTCAAATTGATGAAGAAGTATATAATCCAAAAATTAAACAATTCTTGAAAGCCAACTTAAACAAGTCATTGTTTTCCAAATTTTATTTGTCTCATCGTTCATCTCACGCTGTTTAACATATAGAATGTGGTTCAATGGTCCGAGTCCTTCATCACATCAATTCCTTCTATTCTAGTTTAATTTGAATAATGTTGTTCTGGACTGGGTCGGCGCCTGCCCATCAATCGGGCAGGCCTAACCCAATACTATGGGAGGCCCATTAAGGCCCAAATCCTCTCTCTCGTCGAGCACACCAGATCCTTTTAATGTCGGACAGAGATTGCTTGGCTCGGGGAGAGAACGTGCGTCATCCCCGAGTGCTCCACGTACTCCCCCCGTGGGGACACGTCATTAGGTAACTACCCACCTCCGAAAGAGTTGGTCTACCCACTCTCCGCAGATCTAGGGGCAGTTACTCCAGGGCGAAGACCACGTGCTGGTCTTCCCTACGCCACGTAAGCCCTGGCAGTTATCTGCATTGGGCCTAGCAACCCAACCTAGTGCAGACGACCGTTGGCCCAGTGCTGGAGCACAATATAAATACCCTCTCTCATGAGAGGGCCAGGTATTCTATTCTCTTACTCTCACTTTCTGTACTTGATTGCTCCGTTTCTGACTTTAGCATCGGAGTACCTTGCAGGTACATCCGCCACCGTCTCATCACCACTGGAGTAGCAGAGCTCACGACGTTTGTAGGCCACTAATCTACTTTTTGATCAGGTACAATTAGTGGCGCCGTCTGTGGGAAACTTTTGCTCCCCCGTTTTTCTCCTCGTAAAAACCAAAGCAATTTTCATTTTCTGACAACCATGGCCAGCCCTCGAACTGATGCCAATGCTCCGGACACCGCCTTCATTCAGTTTAACAACTGAGACGACCACGAGCCCAATGTGGTCGTTAACGTCGAGGTAGGAGACCAGAGGGATGGGCGTACTGCCTCCCCCTCCTCTGACGATGTGGCCTTCAACGTAGCCCAATATGACAGCAGCCCAGCTGTCTATCAGCCTGTCCCCGCGCCACCAAATCCTGACCCAAACACGGTGGCCTTATTTGCACTGGTCAATCAGACCAACCTGTTGATCTCCCAGCAGAACGTGCGGATAAAAGCGCTCGAAAGAGGGCGACAACGACGCTCTCCCCCGCGGAGACATCGTCGTCCCATATCTCACAGCGCTTCTCCTCCCCGGCAGAGGACACCGCCTCTCGACTCTCGGACTCCTTCCCCCCAACCTGCAAGACACCGCCCGCGTCTGGAACGAACCCAACCTGTGGTATCCCAGAAGCGTAATCGATACCCTGCTTGGAGGGAACAACGACGCTCCCCTGTCCAAAAGAGGAGCAGAGCTGACGGCGAAAAGTCGAAGAGCCGACCAAGGAGTCCCTCCCGACGAAATAGGCGGGTTCGTGGCGATCACTCCCCTTCGCAGTCACCGATTAAGAGTGACGAAGATGACTAGCGTGCCCCCCTGTCCAAGGAAATTATGGAGACGCCTATACCCGTCGGGATGGAAAAACCTCCACCTTTGGCAACGTACGACGACACTGCCGACCCGGACGACCACGTCGAGAGATTCGAGGAAATGCCCGACTACAGGAATGTCCAGGGAGCTATCAAGTGTCGGCTCTTCCCGACCACCCTCCAAAAAGGTGCCATGGCGTGGTATAAGAGCCTCGCACCAGAATCCATCACTGCCTGGAAAGAACTGAAGAGACAGTTCTCCAGGCATTTCACTGCGTCCCGACGTCACCCAAAGACAGTGGCCTCCCTGGAAGCCATCATTCAAGGGAGAGACGAATATCTCAGAGATTACATCGAGAGATTCAACCAGTAGGCTGTCGAGGTAGCCGCTACCGACGACATGAAGAAGTTTCTGATCGAGCAAGGGTTACGACCTCGCACTGAGTTCGCCAAGGCTGTGGACATCCAGAGGCCCCGCAACTTGGAAGAGCTCATCTACAAAGCCCAAGCATATATTCAGTACGAGGAGTTGGAGGCTGCCCATTGTGCCCGCGACTCGCGGCACCAAGAGGGCCCCTGAAGCTCCAGACAAGAAGACTCTACCGCTCCCCGACGAGGGGGTGATAGAAGAAGAGAAGACCGTTCCAAGGACTCTCTTGAATCGAGAGGTCCAGCTGGCCAGTTCACGGAGTACACACCACTCACTGCTCCCCACGAGCGAATTCTGGCCGAGTGCGCCAACTCAGAATTCCAGAAAGGAGGTGTCTTCTTTCTGAAGCCGACACCCCTCAAAGAAAATGTTGACAAGTCCAAGTATTGCGGGTTCCATAAGAGCCATGGGCATGTCACCGAGGACTGCATCCACCTTAAGGATGCGATAAAGATTTTGATCAAGGAGGGGCACCTCAAGCAGTATACGCAGAGGAATGACCCCCCCAGACAGGATGCCCGGGAAACACAAAGGGTCGAGGAGACGTCCCCTCCCACCGGAGAGAGCGGGTTGTAAGTCGCTCTGAGTGTCACCAGACCAGAGGACTTCTACGTCCTCGACGAGCCCGAGATCCCCGCGATTACTCATAGCCTGTGGGAGAGTCTTCCCCCCGAGGACCCTGTGACCGCTCGCAGCCCGTGGGAAAGTTTCCCCACGGCAATGGTTATATCCGGCGGAGGGTTAAACAAGACGAGCTGGAATCCGCGAGCTCGACACAGGCTGCCACCTTTGAGAAGGTACAAGGGAAGTTGAACCCCATCACCTTTTCCCTTGAGGAACTGCCGGGTGGCGCCCCTAACTCCACCATCCCTCTCCTGATCCGGGCGCAGATGGTGAACTTTGACGTCCGCAGAATCCTGGTCAACCAAGGTAGTTCGGTGGACATCATGTACGCCCACCTCTTCGAGACCCTCCAGCTCGATGAAAGGCATCTGACCCCCTACGTGGGCTCAGATCTCCAGGGATTCAACGGCACGACCACCAGACCATGGGGTTATGTCGAGCTGATGGTTACTTTCGAAAGTGATGGCATTGCCCGACAAGTCAAGACCCGCTTCCTGGTAGTGGACTGTCCTTATCTGTACCAGTGCATCCTGGGGAGGACAACTCTGGCCGAGCTCGCGGCGGTACCATCTACAGTGCATCTGAAGATGAAGTACTACACCACCAGAGGTCGGGTCGTCACCCTCCACGGGGATATCGAAGCTGCAAGGAGGTGCTTCGAAGCCGCAACCAAGGGTCTGAGCTCGACCAACGTCAAGCCCGAGACCGGAGAGAAGTCAACCCCGGACGCAGTGCAGAAGCCACTGCCGCGCATTAACGCGGTGGACCTCGACAGTCGTTTTCCCGGCGACCAGGAAGAAGAGGAAGCAGCAGACAACGACCTCTTAGCCGAAGGCAACGGGCAGCCTCTCCACCCAATGCGCCCCATTCCAGACAGAGACTTCGAGCTCATCGCCCTCGGAGACGATCTAGACAGGAATGTGAATATTGGTACCGGGCTCCCCGACCTAGCGAAGAAGTAGTTGAAGGCCTGCCTCTGGGAGAATGTTGATTTGTTCGCGTGGAGCGCGTCGGAGATGCTTGGCCTCGACCCAGAAGTGTCCTGTCACCAACTTACTGTAGATCCAGCCGCTAGGGCTATAGTGCAACGTAGGCGTAGGCAGTCTCCCGAGAAAGCGGAGGCTGCTGAAAAAGCTATAAAAGACCTCTTAGAGGCAAATTTCATTTCGGAAGCCAGGTACACAACCTGGTTGTCCAACGTTGTACTTGTTAAGAAAAATAATGGAAAATGGAGGATGTGCGTTGACTACACTGATCTTAACCGGGCGTGCCCGAAAGATGCCTATCCATTGCCTAACATCGACCAGCTGGTCGACAATTCTGCAGGTTTCAAGCTACTGTCCTTCATGGACGCCTACTCGGGGTACAATCAAATCCCCATGGCCAAGGCCAACAAGCAACACACCGCCTTCATGACTGAGTCGGGCAATTACTACTACAACGTGATGCCCTCGGCCTGAAGAACGCCGGCACGACCTACCAGCGGATGATGAACAAAGTCTCTTGGGGGGAGATCGACGACATGCTTGAGGTTTACATGGACGACATGATCGTCAAATCTGCAGAAGAATTCGACCACACTGCCCATCTCAAAAAGGTCTTTGACACGGCGAGGAAATGCAAGATGAGGTTCAACCCCGAGAAATGCACCTTCGGCATCCGGGCGGGAAAGTTCCTCGGTTTCTACCTCACAGAGCGAGGAATCGAGGCGAACCCCGACAAATGCAGGGCATTCTTCAAGATCCCAACGCCAAACTCAAAGAAATCGATACAATCGCTGAACGGGATGTTAACCTCGCTTTCCCATTTCTGGCCAAGTCGGCACAGTACGCACTTCCATTTTTCAAACTCCTACGCCAGAAAGCCACGTTCGAATGGACCGAGGAATGCGAGCTGGCGCTCCTCCACCTCAAACAAGTCTTTTTGTAACCCCTGGTTCTCTCGCGACCAGAGGGCGGCGAGACGTTATTCCTATACCTCGCGATCACAAGCGAAGCAGTCAGCGCAGTTCTAATCCGGGAGACCCCCGACGGGCAGAAGCCGATTTACTTCACCAGGAAATCCCTCCAAGGTCCTGAACTTAGATACTAGCAGATTAAAAAGATCGTTCTAGACCTCGTCACCGCGGCCAGAAGACTGCGACACTATTTCTTAGCCCACACGATCTTGGTGAGGATCGAGCAACCCACGAGACAACTCCTCGGCCGGCCAGACATGGCGGGAAGGTTACTCAGATAGTCGCTCGAACTCGCCGAGTTTGAGATCCAATATAAGGGGAGAAAGTCCTTGAAGGCTCAGGTGTTGGCCAACTTCGTCGCGGAAATGACCCTCCCAGAACCTTCGACCATCGGATCCCAAAAGTGGATGATCTACGTTGACGGGGCATCCGGCTCGACAGGTAGCGGAGCAGGCATCATCCTTGAAAACGAGGAAGGTATCTTGATCGAAGTCTCCCTCATGTTGTACTTCCCGACGTCGAACAACCAGGCCAAATACGAGGTTTTCCTCGTCGGGTTACGGTTAGCCGAGGACCTCGGCGTCAAAGAGGTCAAAATATTCACCGACTACCAGCTCGTGGCCTCCCAGGTACGGGGAGAATACCAAGCCAAGAACGACAGCCTCATCGAATACTTGGCTCTGGTAAAGGAAAATATGAAGAAGTTCTCCTCGGTAGAAGTGAATCACGTCCCGCGCGAACACAATACTCGAGCAGATGTTCTATCAAAGCTCGCAAGCACAAAGAAGAAAGGTGGGAACAAGTCCGTCATTCAGGAGATGCTCCCGCGTCCGAGCATCGAGAAAACCGTCCCCGCAACTGACGTGAATGCCATTGGAGACGGCCACAGATGGATGACCCCGGTGTACGAGTATCTCAGTACGGGCAAACTACCCGACGACCCCAAAGACGCCGGAGTTGTTAGGTGACGTGTCTGCTCCTATACGAATGTCGAAGACAAGTTGTATCGACGCCGCTTCTCGATCCCCCTCCTTAGGTGCGTCGAGGAGTCCAAGGTCTCTAGTATACTCTAAGAGATCCATGAGGGGATCAACGCGCAACACCTCGGCGGATGATCACTAGCCCGTAAAGCGTTACGAGCAGGGTACTACTAGCCCACAATGCAGCAAGACGCAAAGGAGCACGTCCAGAAGTGCGATAGATGCCAACGACACGGGGACATGCACCTGGCCCCGCCCAGTGAGCTCAAAACGCTCTCGTCCCCATGGGCGTTTGCATGGTGGGGGATGGACATCCTCGGACCCTTCGTCGTGGGGTCATACCAAAACAAGTACCTGATCGCCGGCGTCGACTGTTTCACTAAGTGGATCGAAGCTGAAGCCCTGGCCAAAATCACGCCCCACAACATACTACATTTCTACAAGAGGAACATACTTGCCAGGTTCGGCGTGCCCCAGGCAATTGTCACCGACAACGGGACACAGTTCACTGACAAGAACTTTCAGGTCTTCGTCACGAAGCTGGGCACGAAGAAACACTTCACCTCGGTCGAGCACCCATAAACAAACGGTCAGGCTGAAGCCGCGAATAGGGTGATCCTGCGAGGTCTGAAACGAAGACTGGGCGACGCCAAGAAAAGGTGGGTCGAGGAGCTACACAACATCCTCTAGGCCTACAGAACAACCCCGCACTCCACTACCGGGGAGACCCCCTTTCGATTGACATATGGAACTGAGGCGGTGATCCCAGTGGAAATAAGGGAACCCTCGAGAAGAACGGAGTCTCCCCTCGACGAGGAGATGAACGACGAGGCCCTCCGGGAGGAGCTCGACTTGGTCGAAGAGATAAGGTCGGGTGCATCCCTCCGCGAAGCCTCACTCAAGCAGATGATAACTTTACGCTATAACAACAAAGTTATTAAACGTGATTTCCAGGTAGGCACCCTCGTCCTACAAAGGAACCAGAAAGATTCGCGTGAAGGCAAGCTCGCCGCGAACTGGGAGGGCCCCTATCGCGTCCGAGCGAAAACGGGGACAGGAGCCTATTACCTCAAAAATCTACACGGGGAGGAACTTGCTCGACCATGGAATGCTGAAAAGCTTAAACAGTACTAAAGTTAAACACTGCCTGCGACCCATCTGCGTCGCAACCACGGGGCGCACTAAGGTACAAGCGCGACTCCCCTCCTCGAAACAAGAAGACAAGGGCCTGCCTTGTGTGTGCGCGAGGACCCTTAAAACCTACCTCGAGGCCCTCCAAACAGTCTTGCTCGAGCTCCCGAACCTTGGCGATTAGAGCACCATGACCGACAAGGCGCCTCTCTTCCTCTGTCTCATCCTCCGCTGGATTGGCAGCAGCCTCCAGTTTGGCAACCTTGTTTCGGAGACAGTCTCATTCCTCTTGAGTTCTCTTCAACTCCGCATTCATCTCGTTCAGCTCATGGATGACGCGCACGTGGTTCTCGCACCTCGTCCTGGCCTCCAGTATGTCACTCTCAGCTTTGTTCTTCTCCTTCTCGAGGGCGTTGTACTGGTACCGCAGTTTTTGCAGTTCGGAAGCTGGGCTTGTCTCATCGTTCAGAACCAGGACGGTCTCAAAAATTCGCACCATGGTCGTCATGTCTTCAGTAAGCGCTTTCCTCTTGGCCGCTCTTTCAATTCCCAGAATCGCCAGCGCCTCGGCCTCGACCACAGCGGGGGGATTCCCTCTTAAGAAATCTAGCTGGAGGTGACACGCAGGCAGCATGAACTTCTCAGTGGGCATGGGTTTCTCGAGGTCCACGAAGACAGGACCCTCGGCACGCGGCCTCTTGGAAGGGGTCCTCTCCGGGGGAGGAGACTGACTGCATTGAGGAGAAGAAGAGTCATTTCCCTCCTCGACAGGTACCACCGTCTGTATAACTTCTTGGACTCGGCCCTTACTTCTCTTTGCACCCTGGGTGGCTACCAGCCTCATGATCCGCTCAGATGCGTTCGACATTTGGCCTGCGACAAGAAGCAAGAAACAAGTCAGCATAAGAGAACGAAACAGTGTGAACGCCCGAGCAAAGCAGAGGGCTACTACCTAAAAACCTCATAGCCTCATCTATAGACTTGCATTCGAGGAGGGCTTTAGTGTTGATGAAATGGGGCTCAGTTACGACCTGACCTCGTGCGTCGAGGATGAAACTCCCGTCACTGGTTATACATTTGGCCCGAGTAAATCCGACAACATACTCAACCAGCTTCGTGATCGCCTCTCTATCCTCGACGCCCAATTTACTGGGCTTCACAATGTAGGCCTCTGTGTCACTCTCGAAGTGAACCTCCTCCCACTCCAGGGGGCACTTAGACACAAATCTTTCCTCCCCCATGTCGTCGGTCACGATGTCGTAGAGTGACCCCACGGCTTTGTGCGTGGTAGGCATTACATAGTAAAACCTGTCCTTAAAGCAGCGGACAGAATCTAAATATGCCTTGAACAATTTCCTCGGCTGCTTCAAGGAAACCCAACTATGTCGACCATTGTCGGTTGACCGCTACAGATGGAAAGTCTGGAAAAAGAGAGGGAGAGTGGCCCCGACGCCAAGATATTCACACACGAGATCGAACGCCCGCATGAAGGCCATCACATTGGGGTGGAGCTGGGAGGGCGCCAGACGCAACCAGTCAAACCCCCCCCCCCCCCGTTGGAAATCATTAAAAGGGAGACGGAGGCCGGCCTCTTTGAACAAGAACTCATACATGGGAAACCTTAATCCTCGGTAGGTCGAGCATATGCGGTGATGTTCTCTGGGTTTAAATACCGTCCAGTTCGCTTGTTCGCCCACGGCGACGTCCACGACAATCACGAAGGCATCAGTGTCGTTGAGGGTAAACCGCAACCAGATTCTTAAGAGCTCTTCTCCTGCCCAGTCCGCAGGTGTACGAATCATTTCCTTCCCGGGCTGTCGAACAGGCTCCTCCAGATCGGGTTCAGTATCTATCAGGATAATTCCCGCGAGCCTCACGGCCATTTTACCTAAAAAGTAGAGGAGCACGGTGAATTCGACTTCCGAAATCAAATCCACCCTTCCACTGTGTAATACCCCAAATTTTGACCACTTAGATTTCCCAACATTGTGAAAATCATCATCGCAATATGGGTGAACCATCATGCTTCATCAGTCTCCCCAAAGATGGGTGAGCATCCAATACAATCAAAATTAGGGTTTCAAGCCCTCTCTGAGTGCTTAGACAAAGGATCAATCAAGAAATGACATGATCTTCAACTTGTCTAATCTCTTAAACATCCACAATGGATCAAAAAGGACTCCCACTTCAAGGATTAAGCACAAGGCTGCTCCCTTCTAGGTGGATCAAGTCTCAAGATCGACAGTGTCACCAAATTAGGGTTTTGGTCGACCAGGGCCTCCAGATGGAAATTTTCATCTGGGCACAAGCCATTGATCCAAAAGATAACCTAATATGCTTCATGGGACCTCATGAACCCATGCATCAAGTCAATTTTGCCTCAGGGGATGCATTCATCAAAAATCAGGAATTAGGGTTTCTTGACCTAATTCACCCCTAAGTTGACTTTTGGGACAAACCATGAGCCAAGACCTCAAGAGATGATTTGAGGGTCTCTAATATACCATATTGATCCATTTGGAACAATGGATTGATCCAAGAAGGTTGAGCAACAAGTCTCATTTTCATCTGCACCACAATTAGGGTTTTAAGGGAAAAGTCAACTGTAACTTTGACTTTTGACCAAGGCATGCTCCCAAACCCTAATACATGATTGAATATACCCTATGACACCCATGGAACATGTCCATCAAGTTTGATTTAGGTCAAGGACATGATTTCCTGAAGAATTGCACAGTTTGGAATTCATCTGATAAAAAGTCAACTGTGCACAAAAGTCAACTTTGACTTTTTGAGATTTTTCACCAAAATGGTTTTTTAACCCTAAAATGATGTTAATGTATGATTTGAATCATCATTCATCAAGAAAAATCAAGAAAAGTGAGATAACTTGTAAAAGGGGTAACCATAAAACTTAGAAATTTTTCTAAGTTAAAAATAAAGTGGGAAAGGTACCAACTTTGGAGGACCATAACTCCTAAACCACAAGGCCATTTTTTCTCATCCAAAGATGGATTTGTAGCCCTCATTACCACCTACAAAAACTTCAACTACAAGTTATTCCAATTCATTAAGGATTTTGAGTTATGGAGTGATCAAAGTGGCTGAAAAGTGAAAATGTCACTTTTTCCAACACTTAGTGAAATTTTCACTAAGTCAGAATTTGCCTTCACTTTTTGCCAAATGTAGGGGGATTTTTCACTTGGAATCAAAAGAGATCAAAACCAAACTTGTTCAAACAGTTGTTGTATCATGTAAGAGCTTTCCAAAATGGCCAAGAACATTGCCAAATTCAACCTACATCATGAGATACAACATTGGCAAGTTGCCTTGCTGAAATCTGTCAAAGCAAGGCAGAATTTGCAACTTTGGTCGATTTGCCAAAATCAGCCAATTTCAATTGCTCCAATCCACTTGGACACCTCAGAGGATTGAATCCAAAGGGGACAATCACTGAGCCAAGCCTCCAAGGTCCAAGGAACAAGGAATAGCATGTTGAACCTAGAGTTGCCAAAGTAGGGACAAGACTTCAAATTTGGAATGAGGCATTCAATGGAACCATCAAGGTGGCATGGACTGAGCCATTCTCATCTGAAATCAGTCAAGACTTATCCAAGACCAAGGGGACCAAAGCTCTGTGCCCTAACCTCTAGTCAATGGCTAGAGGAGACTTTCATTTCCATTGGCCAACATTGAGGAAACCTACTTACCAGCTGCCATGTACTATTCCTTGCAAAACAAACTTGCTCTACTATAAATAGAGCTCAATTGTGGTCAGTTTAAGTACACCAAAGCCATCTAACAGATGCTTTCCTCAAAATCTCTTTCTCTTGGCAAAAATGCCTTTCTTAGCAAGGTAGCTATCGGGTTTTGAGTTTGAGAGCAATTCTGCACAAACCAATCACTCAAACACCTCACATACATCACATATGAGCTGATCAAACACTCACATAACTTCTGAAACATCAATTTCATGAAATCACCAGCTGGTTGCTCAAATTTTCAAACAAGGTGCAGTTGAGATGCCATAAATTGATCCAGTCCATTTCAATTCAATCCAAGTGTTCAAACACAATCCATAGGGTGTAGGGAAGCTGTTCAGATCATCACAACTTGTCTGTAACACCTCCAACTCAAAATCACATCTGCTCTTGCTGTCACGACTTGGAGGTAAGCACATACTTGGTCATCTCTCAATCTATGCATATTTCCTCGCACAATAATTTGGCCATATGTTCATAATCATGCATGGAATGTTTTCCCTCAATTAATTGCATTGTTTGAATCGTGTATCAAAAATCCTAGCCTTCATGCAGAAATTAGGGTTCTTGAGGTTTCTTCGTGATTTCTTGTTGTATGTTTAATTTAAATGAAATTAAAGTACATAGACATGATCGTGAGGTTGAGACGAGCATAATGATATGTGGATTGCATGATATGGTTACGTATTCATGGAGATTGGATAGAAAATGCAAATCTGGGCAAACTGAAAAACGCGCGTGTTCTTGGTGTTGTTCTTGGCGCCATTTTCATAAATTTGAATATTTGAATTTTGTGATTTTGTTTAATTGATTCAAAAATTAATTTCTCTCTGAGTTTTAATGATTTTGAGTTGATTCTTTTTTTTAATAATTCACAAAAATGTTAAAATATTTTATTTTCCCAAAAAATCCCAAAAATATTATTTATTTCATATAATTGATATTTTTGTAAAGAATTAATATTTTGATTATTTTTGGCATTTTAAATATTTTTTCTACATTGATTTTGCAACTTTTAATGCTTTCTAATTATTTTGTAGGTCAATACTAAATTTTTGAAGCATTAATCCAAGATCACAATTTGTTTTCCATGTGTTAAACAATTTTTGATCATTTTAAATGAATTTTTATTCAATTAAATACATTTTGAAAACAAATTAGGGTTTTGGATTAATTCAACCCTCATAAATCATTTTCAAAACACTTTGGGCCTCTATTAGAGTGTAAGACCCAATCCTTTTTTGACCAAATCTTTTTTGGGCCTCACTTATTGTATAAGTCCCGATACCGTCAAAAAACAAACGGCGCGATCGTCGCCTTTTCAAATATCATCTGGGCCTACCCTCGAGTAGTAAGACCCATTTATTTTTCTTCAAAACTCTTTGGGCCTCTTGAGAGAGTGTAAGACCCATCCCCCTTGTACAAAAACATTTTGGGCCTCACTCATTGTATAAGTCCCTCTGTATAAGTAAACGGCGCAATCGTCGCCCGTTAAAAAATAAAAATCATTTGGGCCTACCCTCGTGTTATAAGCCCCACTCTTTTCTTTAAACCTTTTTGGGCCTCTTGAGAGAGTGTAAGACCCATCCCTTTGTACAGAAAACCATTTTGGGCCCCAGTCACTTGTATAAGTCCCGCTGTACAAAGTCAAACAGTGCGCTCACTGATAAAACCTTGGGCCTCTCCTTGAGCTGTAAGCCCCAAATCTTTCTTTTTCAAAGCACTTTCTCCTTTGATTTTGAATATACTGTTGTTTTTAATCTTTCTTTGTTGAACAACTAACCAAACAGCATGGAAGCACTACAACCGAGTAAGTGGTTATCGCTTTCATTTACTGCTTTCATATTATAAACTGTATTGTGGGGCTGCTCACTGTAAGTCTCCTTTCATAAACTCATATTTACTGTGTAATAATAGTATAGATATTTCGAGTTTCCCTGGCAACTACGTCTAGAACTAGGTGACGCCGTTTCATTTATTCGTAGAAATAGACGCCTAGATCCCTAATAGGAGCACCAGATACAGTCTTCTCTTCGGTTGTCCTCCTTAGGAATCGTCAAGAAGCTCTACTCCCCAAGATGAATGTATTCTCTGTGAATGGCATCTTTGAGTTTCTTCCCAATTCTCGAACTTTCCTGACTTGATCTATTCCTTGTGGATAGCTTGCCTTGAATGTCTCGGGGTTTGGGTACCCACTACGGTCATAATCTTGGACCTTAACTAAGGAACCCTCTTTAAAAGTTAAAAGTCGCTGGATAGTAAACCTCGCACGTTTACCAGTGGTTTTTATCTTTAAAAGAGTTATCTCTCCTAATGGAAAGGAGATGATAGACCCACGGGCTTCTTAAAAGCATCGGCCTCCTCTTGGGCATTATTCAAGGACACTACGGCTTCTTAGAAGTATTCACAGCCTCCTCTTAGGCTTCGTAAAATGATCTCTTCCTCCGGGAATGACCGACTCCTCTTAGGCTTCGTATAATGATCTCTTCCTCCGGGAATGATAGCCTCCTCTTGGGCTTCGTACAAGGACCCGTCGGCTTCTTAAAAGTTTCCAGCCTCCTCTTGGGCTTCGTACAAATTGTCCCGACGACCTCCTAGAGGTATAGGAACAGAACCTAGTCATCCTCATAGAACAGTCCTTTCATAGAGTCTACTACTGTTTCTCGAAGCATAGTACAAAAGATAAAACTCTAGACACGGACAGTCTAACTTCCTTGAGTCTCAAAGACATTCTCAAGCACCCTTCGTTAAATAGGAAGGAAACCCGCAGACTCGGACAGTCTCAATACCCTTTGGATTTCCCATTTCCTCAAAGAGAAGGAAATATCCCTGATCCTCAAATTAAATCCCTGAGTACAGCGTTGCTCATATAAGAACTGATTTTCTCTTTTAAATCAGTATATTGGATCTGTCACTCTATTGAGTCAAACAATCGCCTCCATCTCGGGCTTTATACGAGATACCAAAAGACTCCATCGTCGGGTCAAAACCTTTTCGCCTCCATCTCGGGCTTTGTACGAGATACAAAAACACTCTCTTACTGAGTATAAAAGATTCTCCAACTGAATCAACTCTTTGCTAGCCTCCTTTTAGGCTTTGTATAACGATATGCCCCACTGGGTCAAAAACCTTTAGCCTCTCTCTCGGGCTTTGTACGAGACACAAGATAGCCTCCTCTTAGGCTTTGTATAATGATTTTCCTAGCGGAAATTAGCCTCCTCTTAGGCTTTGCATAAGAAAACCACTGGTTGATCCAATCGACCTTTTAGCATCAAAGCTGTGCCTCGTTCGCAGTACACAAACATCAACAACTCCTTTCCTTTCATCTAATCGCTGTAAGCGGCAAGCCTCTGGATCATCTACATCCATGCCACTGTCCCTCTTTTAGCATGAGAAATTCCTAAGGAAAGATGGCATTGCTCTACACTGAGTTAAAGTCTTCTCCTTCAGGTTAAAACCCTTTCTTCGGAAATTATGGCATTGCTCGGATCCGCGTATCCCAGTTAAAGTAATTCTCCTTCTCCCCTCTTTAGAGATGACAAATTCTCTCTAAAGTCGAGGTCTTTCAGCTTCACGTCTTGGGCTTTGAACAAGACACAAATAGACCTTTTAGCTTCACATTTTGGGCTTTGAACAAGATACAAATCACCTTTCGCTTCACGTCTTGGGCTTTGAACAAGACACCAAAACAACCATTTCCTCCCATAGAATAGGAGGAACTACGAACGCTCTGATTTCCCTGTTTCGGTAAACGGGAATACGTAGGCATAAGATCAAAAGAAAAGATCTTAGCGAGCGCAATCAACAAAAAACCCAAATCCCATATCTCCATCAATCAAAAAGTAGTAATTCAAAAGCATCAGTCCTAACATCCTAATCCTTATTCCCCACCAGAAACATTAAGCCCTAGAAAGAAAGAAACCTGTATTGGCGAAATACGAATAACCAGTACAATGGCCCCCCCACATTGATAGCATCCGTAACCTAACAGACCGCTGTTTAAACTCAGTATGCAAGCAGGGTTAATTGGAGACATCTATTTCCCTTCCTTATTCAGCTCACAATAGGATAAAAAATGAATCGACCTGTAGTTTAAAGCTCAAACCGCAGAGAGCGACCAGCGCTTAAGAACCGCGTCCAAAATCGCTCGCTACAGAAAAGTGGCGCCCACCGTGGGGCCCGTTCCTTTCTTTCTACTTCTCTTGTGTGAAAAATTACACAAATGGCGACTCTGCTGGGGAGTCTCCTTTTCTGCCTTAGGGCATCATCCCCGTTTTCCATGGAAAATGGGAACTCTACCGAAGAGAAATATTGACCTATGCTGGTCCATCTCTTAGGCAGGGAACCACAGATTGGGGCTTCCGCCGGCGAACCCATTTCTGTCAGGAACTTAAGAATCGTAGCTTTATAAGTCTAGGATGATTAGGACAAATATATATACTGCTTTTCCTAATTGCTATACATGTTTATTTTTCTGCTAATGGGAATGCGGGTGATGCCGTATGTGGAAAGAATGAGTATACACTTAAGATAAGTGATGGCGACGGGGTCGACCATCAACCTCAGTGGAGGCTGACCAACGCAACCCATTCACTCTTCTAGCCAATGGGCCGGTTGTTAAGTCTGAGAAGCTGAGGAGCCAAACCCTTTCGTAGTGCGGAAACTATCGGAAATAGTTGTTACGCGATACTACCCTCATTTGAGGCTGGTGATCTATTCTCGGTGAATGGCATTTACTCTAAGATTGCACACAACTCGCTGGCGATCCGCTTGTTGTCTGCCTTCCTGGGAGGAGCTGATGATAATGAGTACAGGTACAAAAATCACCCTAGTATAAACCTTTGGGGATGGGTAGAGCCTTGACTTCATGACAACGACCCTCTGACCCCATGTTTTTTTCTATGTTTTTGTGTGCTGCATTCATGCATTCATTTAATAAAACATTAAAACATTCAAAAAACTTTCTCTTCTAGTCTCTCTATTTTTCAAATTAAACTAAGACTGTGATTGCAAATATCCGAGAAAAAGATTGCATTAATGGATTTCGGTAGAAGGAGAACTCACCAGTATACCTTCAAGGTTCCAAAACTAGGGGATTTGAGAAAGTTAGCGAGGATGATCGTTAACCCAGAGGCTTTCAGAGCCAAGCACGGTGGTCTGCTACCACTGTTAAGAGTCCATGTGATTAAGGGGATCATGGACGTGCTCATTCAATTCTACGATCCGGTTTATCACTGTTTCACATTCCCGGATTACCAGCTATCACCAACGCTGGAGGAGTATTCTCATCTGACTGATTTACATATCACTGATCGAGCTCCATTTTCTGGACTGGAAGAAATTCCAAAGAATCAGACTATTGCAAGAGCAATTCATTTGGACGAGTCTGAGGTCAGGACTCACATGACCACTAAGGGTGGCATCCAAGGTTTGCCAGCCCAGTTCTTGACAAAGAAAGCTCTGTACTTTGCTAGTATAGGGAACGTGACTGCTTTTGAAAGCATCTTTGTCTTGCTCACCTACGGATTATTTTTGTTTCCCAACATCAATAACTTCGTCGATATCAACGCTATTAAGGTTTTTCTCATTGGAAACCCTGTGCCGACTTTGCTCGCAGATGCGTATCATTTTGTACACTTGGGAAATTTGTACAGCGGAGGGGAGATCACATGCTGTGTACCTTTGCTTTACAAATGGTTTATCTCTCACTTGCCCAAGTCTGCTGCTTTTTGGGATTGCAAGAGTGTCTTACGCTGGTCACAGAAGATCATGTCTCTCACCAACTCTGATATAGATTGGTGTAATAGGATTTATGAGGGAATCAGAATCATTGACCGGTGTGGAAACTTCCCCAGCGTACCCCTCATAGGAACTAAAGGAGGAATCAACTATCATCCGATATTAGTTCTTCGTTAATTTGGATACCGGATGAGACATATCCCACTGAGTGTTCATCTGGAAGGTCTTTTCTTCAAAGAAGGAGAAAACGACAAAGCACTAAAGATGGAAATAGTGCAAGCTTGGAAACAGGTTCATAAGAAAGGACGAGAGTCTCTGGGAAAACCGGACTGTGTCTCGGTGGAGCCTTATCTCCATTAGGTACAAACCAGAGCTCTCAAGCTAAAGATGCCTTATCCTCGTTACGGAATTCTTCCGCCGAGGGAAATTGTCATGTACTTCATGACGGAAACTGAAAGGCTTCAGGTTACTCTCAACAAAGTTCAAAAGGAAAGAAGATCTTGGAAGAACAAGTACCGCACCCTCGACGTAGAGTGTATCCAAATACAGCAATTACTGAAAGAGAAAGATGCTCTGATTGAAATTTTGGAGCAACATGCTGTAGAGAATCAAGATGACCAAAGGAATTTGTTCACTCCTTTCACTTGGCAAAGGAATGACAACCCGACAACGGCCCAAGCGCCCCGGTCAAAGAAAAGGAAGATACCAGAATCAGCACCCGGTTTCTCCTCAGAGAGGACTCGGGACCCATTAGTTTAGGTTTCTGTTTCTGCACTTTGTAATCTACTGTATTTCCATTTCTGTAATCCTTTGAAATTCAATAAAAAGGGGTTTCCCCACTGTTTGATATTTGCAATCTAATTGTCGAAGTTTATTTTGCTTAAACCATTAAACAATTAATATAATCATTGCATTCATCATTCTCACATCGCGTATTCTTCTTCCCTACGAATCTCACGTTTGTGTCTCGATTCTAGAGTCAAACTGTCTCATTCGTATAATACTCGGGCCAATCGTCAGAAAAAGATGGATGATCTTGAGGAAGAAAACAGAGAGTTGAAAGAAGAGATCGACACTCTGAGAGAGGATATGAGAAAGCTTCGTAACGACATGCAAGCCATGGCAGAAGCTCAGCTACAAAGAACTGTGATCTCAGAGATCACCTCAACGCCCATCATAGAAAAGTATGATCCTAGGTATCAGATGCCGAAAGATCGTCCTTGGGGCATGCCTGTTAACTATATCCCGGAAGGATATGTTCCGCCGATCACTGAAGATCAGGGAATCGCAACAGAAGCCGCTGGGCCTGAAGGTTACAAACTTTGGGAAAGCGAAGATGCCAGGGGCATACTGAAGACTCCTGAAGGTTACAAACTTCGGGAAATGCCAAGACTTACTGCCGTAGTCACGGTACCACCCCCTGTGGTGCACACTGTCCCGGAAGGACAGATTCCACCAACACCTTCTGATAAGAAGGAAACTATGTTTGACAGAATGGAGGAATTCCAGGAGCAGTTCTTGGAAATGCAGAAAGAGCTGCAAGCCATTCGCGGTCAGGATCTATTTGGAAAGGACGCCGCAGACCTCTGCTTGGTCCCAAATGTGAAAGTCCCGCACAAGTTCCAAGTGCCCGACTTTGAAAAATACAAGGAAAACTCTTGCCCTCAGAGCCATCTGGTGATGTACGCTCGGCGGATGTCAGCTCAGACGGAGAATCAGGACCTGCTGATTCACTACTTCCAGGATAGTTTAACCGGTGCCGCACTCAAATGGTACATGGGTTTAAACCGTACTACGATCAGTACATTCAGAGATCTTGGTACTGCCTTCGTCCAACAATACAAGTACAATTTGGACATGGCACCCGACAGAGATCAGCTCAGATCAATGTCGCAAAAGGAAAAGGAAACCTTTAAGGAGTATGCTCAAAGGTGGCGTGAAATTGCCGCTCAAATTTGTCCACCTCTTGAGGAAAAAGAGATGACAAAAATATTCTTATAGACCTTGAGCTCATTTTACTACGGCCGAATGATTGCCAGTGCGCCCAGTGATTTCACCGAAATGGTCGGCATGGGTGTACGTCTTGAGGAAGTCGTCCGAGAAGGACGTTTGGTAAAAGACACTGGATCAACGAGCGGTACTAAAAAATACGGTAGTGCTCTCCCTAAGAAAAAAGAGCAAGATATTGGGAATATCTCTCTCGGAAAGCAAAGGCGACGTTATCAGCCAGTAGCAGCTGTTACTCCTGCTATCGGCCCCGCGCCTGTTCCTATGTATCAACCTCAGATTGCGCAGAGCCAACCTGACCAACAAAGGACACAACAGCCTCTTCAGCAGGCTCGTCCTCCATATAACAACAACCGTACAACACGGCCACCAGGATTTGATCCTATACCTGTAACGTACGCAGAACTGTTTCCGTTACTGCTAGCCAAGGGGCACATCCAGACTAAGTCTCCCCTCTCAGTTCCGGAAAATCCGCCTTTTTGGTTTAAAGCGGATCAAACATGTCCTTATCATCAAGGAGGTTCAGGGCAGAACATTGAGACTTGCCTCAATTTCAAATCCGACGTGCAAAAGCTTGTTAGGAGCGGGCTCTTATCTTTCAAAGATATGAATCCTAATGTTCTTACGAACCCGCTGCCTCAACACGAGAAGGCTGCAGTCAATCTGATTGAGAAATAGACTAACAATGTCTATCAAATTCACGATGTACTCTTATTGGGGACCAATCTGGTCAAGATGCATTGTAGACAGAGTGGATATGGCCATGTGCCACCTCATAATTATCACCAGTGTGATATCTGCTCTAAAGACAACCAAGGATGTTCTGTAGTGCAAACAGCTCTACAGGAACAAATGGATCTTGGATGGATCCAAGAGCACCATGTTCGTGGAGTTAACATGGTCTCTACGAATTCTAACGTCATTCAAAACCACGACATCCGTGCGATGAATGTCAACTTGGTGGCGATGCACTCAAGGCAAAGCCAGTATCATAATCTGTCGCGGCACGATTACAGTTCCTGTCTGATTTGCTCGGTAAACAAACAGGGATGCTCTTTCATACAAGAGGCCCTCCAGTGTCAGATGGATCTTGGATGGATCCAAGACTACCATGATAGGAACTCCTATCAGATCAACATGGTTCAGATCTTTGACATCCGCGTGATGAATACCAATCTGGTAGAGTTACATGCTGAGCAGGTCCGACTTGGATTCTTAATATCACATGACTATCAAAATTGTAAAACGGGTTGCGAAAACGATCGAGGTTGTACCCTTGTCCAGGAGGCACTTCAGCACTTGTTAAATCACTGGTGGATGCCAATCTATATGGACGAAGATACTCAGCAGATTAGTATCAATAACAGGAATCCTACTCGTCATCAAAGTCAGGATGTCCGATCAATGGAAGGTAACCTAGTGAGGTTACATTGTATTCAAAGTGGGCGTGGCCAGGTGCCACCACACAACTATGACAGTTGTAGCGTCTGTTCGGAAAGTAACCAAGGGTGTTACCTTGTGAGAGCAGCTCTTCAGGGTCAGATCGATCATGGAGAAATTCATCCATATCCAGGTTCAGGACCCATCATTTGGTCGCCGAACTACCTTGCCGATCAAGTTGAGGATGTTGTCACGATCTCTGGTCATCACCAGATCAGGGATGTTTTTGCCATCATTCCTCTACTTGACGAATCTAGAGTTCCCAACCGGGAGCGGACCGAGGTTACTTATGACGGTCAGAAAAATCAGAAGGTTCCCATAGTCATATATCTACCGGGACCATTACCGTATGAATCAGCTAAGGCAATCCCTTACAAATACGGTGCAACAATAATCGAGAATGGAAAGGAAATTCCATTACCCTCCGTCGTGAATATTGCAGACATCAGTCGTGTAACACGGAGCGGTCGAATCTTCAACCGAGGGGTTGGAGAATCCAACAAGGAAAAGGAACTTCAGGCGGAAATTCCTGATCCACCAGTCAGTCAATCTGGTAATCCCGACTTTTCAAAAGACAAAGATGAGATGCTAAAGCTCATCCAAAGGAGTGAATACAACATTATTGATCAACTGTTACAGACTCCTTCAAAGATCTCAGTATTATCACTGTTACTCAGTTCAGAAGCACACAGAGAGGCTCTACAGAAAGTCTTGGAGCAAGCCTTTGTGGAACAGGATGTAACAATCAGACAATTCGATAGCATTGTCTCTAACATCACTTCCTGCAACAATTTGGGATTTAGTGATGAGGAATTACCCGAAGAGGGTCGCCGTCATAACATGGAGCTCAACATTACAGTTAACTGCCAGGGCGATGCTTTAGCCAACGTACTGGTAGACACAGGGTCAGCCCTGAATGTTATGCCGAAGTCCACTTTGATGCAATTATCATTCAAGGGCCCTCCGATGAGAGTCAGCGAGGTCGTCGTCAAAGCATTCGACGGATCCAGAAAAACGGTTATCGGCGAAGTTGATCTTCCCATAACTATTGGTCCTCACACTTTCCAAATCACTTTCCAGGTCATGGACATCCGGGCAACATACAGTTGTTTATTAGGAAGACCTTGGATACATCAGGCTGGAGCGGTCACTTCGACCCTCCACCAAAAGCTAAAGTTCGTCAAGAACGATCAACTCATCACGGTTTATGGGGAACAAGCCTTGCTTGTGAGTAACTTATCATCATCTACTTGTGTGGAACCCGAGGAGGTTATTGGAACTCAGTTCCAAGCACTATCGGTGAGCAAGAACGATCAATCCGAAGAAGGAACTTCAATTTCTTCATACAAAGATGCTATCAAAGCGGTCGAGAGTACCGATACGACAGGATGGGGACGGCTTGTCATTCCTATTGACAATAAAACAAAGAAGGGTCTTGGTTTTTCTCAACCTGCACCCAGACAGCTGTCAACGATGAAAGTCTTCATCCCCTTTAAAACTTCTTCCACAATGGAGGTTTTCTTCACCCAGTGTCTCAGACAATTCATGCTATCAATGAGGAAGATCCCTCTGACACAGATGAAGAATGGAAGTCCTACCTTAACAAGGACGGCTATATGTCTCAGGAAGAGGTGCCTATGCCTTTTTGCTTTCCTACAGAAAGTCCGAGATTTATACCAAGATCAGATGTCGAAATGATCTACGGGGATTATGATCCGGAAGGATGCCGTGCTCCGCCAAATTCATTAGAGGAAGACACTCTGATGAAAGAAAACTCTGATCACAACTACTATGGCCCGACGGATGGTTTGCCAATGTGGCAGCCTTACCCAGGAAACTTGGGGCAAGAAAGTCAGCCGAGTAATGAAACTCAGCTGAGCATCATTGAACAGAATACCTGTGTCCCCGCCATGTCATGGGATCAACACTCAGGTCATTCAGAAACTACTCAACATGAAGATGAATTCGCAACGTTTGCAGGACTAGAATTCATCAACTATGCTTTTCCTGAGGTCAACGTCATCGAGAGGGATGACTTCGCCAGTTCCAAAGAAGTTTGGGACACTTTGGGACAACCAAGTGGAAAATACGACTTTATGGTTAAGTACACCGCTCCCGAAAGATCTCGTATCAGGCTCGAAGACATCCAGCCAACTGGATGGGGAGATACAGCTGAGAGCACAAATGCTATGCAAAATGCAACAGGGGAATCCTCCTACGACAATTCTGCCTGGGAAACAGATTCCAATGATCCTACTCCACTAGAAATCAGCGTCATTTCTGAAGACAAATCAAGGAAGGTGCCAAACTTTGTGATTCACCGAGGAGTTCGCCGCCAATGGGTTGCTGTCGAGGTTCCGAAGTTCGTTCATCAGTCAAAGTAATTGTCATCTTTAACCTTTCACCCTGCCCAGGTGAAACAGATGTTTTGTTAGGGCTCGCTTTTTGTAAATTTCCCTCTTCGCTTTGCCCAAAGTGACAGAGTTTTGTTTTATAGGGCTGTAGTTTCAAGATTTGACTTGTTCATTAATAAAATAACGTCGTTCTGTAATTTCCGCATTAATTGTTGTTTTCTCTTTTTGCTTTTTCAGAAAATGGTAATCCTAAAAAACATTCAATAATAAAAACAAGCAGTAAAATCAAATACACTGCACACACTTGCATTTTCTCTATCTCTTCTAAACACAAATCATAACGTCATGCAGATTGCTTGTTTTATACCCCGTTGAAACATACGATCCGATGCCTTCTTCCAACTTTGAGTTCCCGGTATTCGAGGCTGAAGAAGAAAATGACGACCAAATTCCAGAAGAGATCTCCCGACTACTCAGACAAGAGGAAAGGTCCATTGAACCTCACAAAGAACCGTTGGAAACGGTAAACTTGGGTTCAGAAAAAGAGACAAAAGAAATCAGGATCGGAGCACTGGTCAGTCCGACTGCCAGAGAGGGTTTGATAAAGCTTCTCAAAGAATTCCCCGATGTGTTCGCTTGGTCCTATCAGGATATGCCAGGGTTGGATACCAGCATCGTGGAACATCACTTACCATTGAGATCAGAATGTCCGCCAGTAAAGCAAAGGTTGAGACGCACTCACCCGGACATGGCCATCAAAATCAAAGAGGAGGTACAGAAACAGATCGACGCGGGTTTCCTCGCTACATCTGAATATCCTCAATGGTTAGCCAACATCGTACCCGTTCCCAAAAAGGACGGACGGGTCAGAATGTGTGTTGATTACAGAGATCTAAACAGGGCAAGTCCAAAGGACGACTTTCCTTTACCACACATTGACATGCTGGTAGACAGTACAGCAAAGTTCAAAGTTTTTTCCTTCATGGATGGATTCTCGGGCTATAACCAAATCAAAATGGCGTCGAAAGACATGGAGAAAACTTCGTTCATTACCCCATGGGGTACCTTTTGTTACAAGGTAATTCCGTTCGGTTTGAAGAATGCCGAGGCAACCTATCAAAGGGCCATGACTACTCTGTTTCATGACATGATACATAAGGAAATCGAGGTATATGACGATGATTTGATTGAAAAATCAAGAACAGAGGAGGAGCACGTTGAACATCTGTCAAAATTGTTCGAACGTCTAAGAAAATTCAAGCTCCGCTTGAATCCCAACAAGTGCACCTTCGGTGTCCGTTCGGGGAAACTACTAGGGTTCATCGTCAGCCAGAAAGGAATTGAAGTTGATCCTGACAAGGTCAAGGCCATTCAAGAAATGCCTTCTCCGAAAACTGAAAAACAAGTCAGAGGATTCCTGGGACGTTTGAACTACATCTCCAGATTCATATTCCTTATGACCTTGACATGCGCGCCGATTTTCAAATTACTCAAAAAGAACCAGGATTGCGTTTAGTCAGAAGATTTCCAAACCGCCTTCGACAGTATCAAGGAATATCTGTTGAATCCTCCGATTCTATCACCTCCAGTGGAAGGAAGACCACTGATCATTTACCTCACAGTCCTAGAGGACTCAATGGGATGTGTACTTGGCCAACAAGACGAAACTAAAAGGAAAGAGTCTGTCATTTACTATCTAAGCAAGAAATTCACCGACTGCGAGACTCGGTACACGGTGCTTGAGAAAACTTGATGTGCTTTGGCTTGGGCAGCCAAATGTCTTCGCCAGTACATGATTCGTCATACTACTTGGTTGGTCTTCGAAATGGATCCAATCAAGTACGTTTTCGAAAAACCTGCTCTCACGGGAAGGATTGCCCGTTGGCAGATGTTACTATCAGAATATGACATAGAGTACCACGCTCAGAAAGCCGTTAAAGGAAGTATTTTAGCCGATCATTTGGCTCATCAACCGATTGACGATCAAGAATCAATCGGGTTTGACTTCCCAGACGAAGATGTCATGTATCTAAAAATGAAAGATTGCGATGAACCGTTACCCAGTGAAGGGCCAGAACCAGGTTCCCAGTGGGGACTCATCTTTGACGGAGCAGTTAATCATTATGGAAATGGAATTGGGGCAATCATTGTTGCCCCTCAGGGTTCCCACATTCCTTTCACTGCCAGACTTACGTTCAAATGTACGAACAACGAGGCCGAATACGAAGCATGTATCATGGGTCTCAAAGAAGCGATTGATTTAAGGATCAAAAACTTGGACGTATACGGCGATTCAGCCCTGGTTATCAACCAGATCACAGGAGATTGGAACACATACCAATCAGGATAGATTCCTTACAAAGACTATGCAAGAAGGTTGTTACCCTTCTTCAACAGAGTTGACTTTCATCACATCCCTCGTGATGAGAATCACATGGCTGATGCATTAGCCACTCTCTCTTCTATGATTAGTGTAGGTCGATGGAATGACCTACCTAAGATCGACATTAAGCGCCTTGAACGGCCCGCTTACATCTTCGCGATTGAAGCAGTCATAGACGACAGACCTTGGTATCACGATATCAAATGCTTCCTTCAGAAACAAGAATACCCATCTGGGGCACTCAGAAAAGATAGGAAAACCCTCAGAAGATTGGCTGGAAACTTCTTCCTGAGCGGTGACGCTCTTTATAAGAGAAATTTTGACATGGTCTTGCTCCGATGTGTCGACAGACCAGAAGCAGACATGCTCATGAAAGAAATTCATGAAGGATCCTTTGGCACTCATGCCAATGGACACACAATGGCAAGAAAAATTCTCAGGGCCGGGTATTATTGGTTGACCATGGAATCCGACTGCTACAAGTACATGAGGAGGTGTCACAAGTGTCAGATATACTCCGACAAAATTCATGTACCGCCATCACATCTCAAAGTTCTTTCTTCCCCGTGGCCTTTTTCCATATGGGGAATCGACATGATTGGAATGATTGAGCCCAAGGCTTCAAACGGACATCGATTCATCCTGGTAGCCATTGATTATTTCACCAAGTGGGTCGAAGCAGCGTCATTCGCCAATGTAACCCGACAAGTGGTGGTCTGATTTATCAAAAACAATATCATCTGCCGTTATGGTGTTCCAAGCGAGATCATTACTGATAATGAATCTAACTTGAACAATAAGATGATGAAAGAGTTGTGTGCAGAGTTCAAGATCGAACACCATAACTCATCTCCCTACCGACCCAAGATGAATAGAGCGGTAGAAGCGGCTAACAAGAACATCAAGAAGATTGTTCAAAAGATGGTTGTAACCTACAAAGATTGGCACGAGATGCTACCCTTTGCTCTTCACGGTTATCGTACATCTATCCGCACTTCAACAGGGGCAACCCCTTTCTCTCTAGTATATGGCATGGAGGCAGTTCTCCCCATAGAAGTAGAGATCCCATCAATTCAGGTATTGATGGAAGCTCAGCTCACCGAAGCTGAATGGTGTCAAAGTCGACACGACGAACTGAACCTGATCGAAGAAAAGAGAATCACGGCACTATGCCACGGTCAGTTGTATCAACAGAGAATGAAGAGGGCGTTCGACAAAAAGGTTCAGCCTCGTGTCTTCAGGAAAGGAGACCTCGTGCTCAAGAAGATACAATCATTTCTCACTGATTCCCGGGGCAAATGGACCCCGAATTATGATGGCCCCTATGTGGTCACGAAAGCTTTCTCAGGCGGCGCCTTGAGACTTGCAACCATGGACGGAGAGGAATTTGCCTACCCCACGAATGTTGATGTAGTCAAGAAATACTTCGCCTAAACTAAAAAAAAAACGTCTCGGTGGATTGAAAACCCGAAAGGGCGGTCCAGGCAAAAGTTAGAGACATGAAAAAAAAGGATCATCCTGATGGATTGGAAATCTCATAGTACAATCCAGGCAAAAATTAGGGATAATGGCAAGTAACTATGTTCAACAGAGGCAAGTCCCTCAGCAGTAGTTACATCATCTATCGGAGGAAATCTCCAGTCAAAGGTCATCTTCGGCAGAAGCTCAGGATGCCCCGAATTCAAAGTTGGTAGAAGGATAGTGGTCGTTATGTTTCAACGTAGCCCTTTTCCCTGTAAATTACCATTTTCTAACTTTGTATATACTCTTTGGAATCACGCGTTTGGCTGATCTCCATCTTATCAATAAAATTTGAGCCCTTGTGCTTTTGTTTGTAATTCTTGCTTGTTTTAGCTTTACAGAACGACGTTGTTTAAACTTAATCAGCGATTCTTGAAATAAAACAAAAATGAATTTACTTGTTAAAACTTTTTCTGCTTTTAAATTAAAGATGGCATTTCTTTTTACTGTTGAACATCAGAAGAACATCGATTGCTTCTCCCGAAGTAAGCGGATTTCAAAGTGCAGAATCAAAGTACTCCTTCTAAGCCAGTACTCCTGAATGAAGGGATCAACTGTGTCAGAGACCTTGTTTCGTCTGACACGCCTCGGCCGAGTTCTCATCTCCTAAGCCCGATCAACATAGCTCCCAACGGGACTATCTCTCCTAAGCAAGATGGAATTGCTATTTTGAATCAACGGTACTTCTTCACCCCGCGATGGCCGAGTATCCAATTGTGTTCATCCATTAGTCTGTATGTCGCATCTGTTTTGTCAGCATATACATACATACTTCATGCATTTTATTTGCGTTCGCATTTCGTATTGCATCACTATCACTTGAGTCGGTCTTGTCCCCTAGTGATAAACAGTTTTCTCAATCGAGTTTGTCAGTTCTTTCCTCGTCAGGAAGTGTTGCGTCTGCACAATCTCGCCACCAGTGTATCTTTAGATCAGAGTCGGTCCTTGACCACTTTGATAACTTGAACCTCTGAAAGATCAGAGAACCTTCAACAGATGTCACTCTTCGCCATTGAAGATGATATCCTTGCTTTCCCGGGTTAAGGAAAATCCACAGGGAAAGCCTCGTGATCAGAGATTCGGCAGTACATCAGTATTTATCCGAAAAGTCGTTGATGAAAAGGTCATCGACACCTCAAAATTGGACCCCATCGTATGGCGTTTCTCCGGGAAGATCCCGAGAAAAGTGTGATGAAAGATCCCAAACGAAAGTGAGTCTCTCAAGAGACTCGCTTTCCCCAGTAGAAACAAATGGCGTCTCCAACAAAGAAGTTTGTACAACTCTACAACTCAGACGACTGGGTTCCCCAGCAAGTCTGACATCAAAACTTTTTCCACTCAAATGGCATCTCCCCAGGAAAATTCAGCGAGAAGTTTGAGGAAAGCCGCTATGAATAGCGTCCCTTGTCAAGAAAGTTTATTGACAAAAGAAACTAAGACCAGTTCCTTGGTAGGAAACCAGGATCGAGGGGAAGTTTAAATCAGAAACTAAGACCAGTTCCTTGGTAGGAAACCAGGATCGAGGGGAAGTTTAAATCAGAAACTAAGACCAGTTCCTTGGTAGGAAACCAAGAACGAGGGGAGGTTTATTTCAAAAGAAAACTGAGACCAGTTCCTTGGTAGGAAACCAGGATCGAGGGGAAGTTTACCTTTTCTAAGCATCATTGCTTAGCTAAAGAAGATGAATGCGTAAGCTACCATTAATAACCACCATCAAAATTTCGGATATTCTGATATTTAATCCTCTTGCACCCCGAATGCTCGAATCCCTTCGTCATTCACACCTTCGGGTCCAAGAAGATTAAATAGGGGCATCTGTAATACCCTAAATTTTGACCACTTAGATTTCCCATCATTGTGAAAATCATCATCACAATATGGATGAACCATCATGCTTCATCAGTCTCCCCAAAGATGGGTGAGCATCCAATACAATCAAAATTAGGGTTTCAAGCCCTCTCTGAGTGCTTAGACAAAGGATCAATCAAGAAATGACATGATCTTCAACTTGTCTAATCTCTTAAACATCCACAATGGATCAAAAAGGACTCCCACTTCAAGGATTAAGCACAAGGCTGCTCCCTTCTAGGTGGATCAAGTCTCAAGATCGACAGTGTCACCAAATTAGGGTTTTGGTCGACCAGGGCCTCCAGATGGAAATTTTCATCTGGGCACAAGCCATTGATCCAAAACATAACCTAATATGCTTCATGGGACCTCATGAACCCATGCATCAAGTCAATTTTGCCTCAGGGGATGCATTCATCAAAAATCAGGAATTAGGGTTTCTTGACCTAATTCACCCCTAAGTTGACTTTTGGGACAAACCATGAGCCAAGACCTCAAGAGATGATTTAAGGGTCTCTAATATACCATATTGATCCATTTGGAACAATGGATTGATCCAAGAAGCTTGAGCAACAAGTCTCATTTTCATCTGCACCACAATTAGGGTTTTAAGGGAAAAGTCAACTGTAACTTTGACTTTTGACCAAGGCATGCTCCCAAACCCTAATACATGATTGAATATACCCTATGACACCCATGGAACATGTCCATCAAGTTTGATTTAGGTCAAGGACATGATTTCCTGAAGAATTGCACAGTTTGGAATTCATCTGATAAAAAGTCAACTGTGCACAAAAGTCAACTTTGACTTTTTGAGATTTTTCACCAAAATGGTTTTTTAACCCTAAAATGATGTTAATGTGTGATTTGAATCATCATTCATCAAGAAAAATCAAGAAAAGTGAGATAACTTGTAAAAGGGGTAACCATAAAACTTAGAAATTTTTCTAAGTTAAAAATAAAGTGGGAAAGGTACCAACTTTGGAGGACCATAACTCCTAAACCACAAGGCCATTTTTTCTCATCCAAAGATGGATTTGTAGCCCTCATTACCACCTACAAAAACTTCAACTACAAGTCATTCCAATTCATTAAGGATTTTGAGTTATGGAGTGATCAAAGTGGCTGAAAAGTGAAAATGTCACTTTTTCCAACACTTAGTGAAATTTTCACTAAGTCAGAATTTGCCTTCACTTTTTGCCAAATGTAGGGGGATTTTTCACTTGGAATCAAAAGAGATCAAAACCAAACTTGTTCAAACAGTTGTTGTATCATGTAAGAGCTTTCCAAAATGGCCAAGAACATTGCCAAATTCAACCTACATCATGAGGTACAACATTGGCAAGTTGCCTTGCTGAAATCTGTCAAAGCAAGGCAGAATTTGCAACTTTGGTCGATTTGCCAAAATCAGCCAATTTCAATTGCTCCAATCCACTTGGACACCTCAGAGGATTGAATCCAAAGGGGACAATCACTGAGCCAAGCCTCCAAGGTCCAAGGAACAAGGAATAGCATGTTGAACCTAGAGTTGCCAAAGTAGGGACAAGACTTCAAATTTGGAATGAGGCATTCAATGGAACCATCAAGGTGGCATGGACTGAGCCATTCTCATCTGAAATCAGTCAAGACTTATCCAAGACCAAGGGGACCAAAGCTCTGTGCCCTAACCTCTAGTCAATGGCTAGAGGAGACTTTCATTTCCATTGGCCAACATTGAGGAAACCTACTTACCAGCTGCCATGTACTATTCCTTGCAAAACAAACTTGCTCTACTATAAATAGAGCTCAATTATGGTCAGTTTAAGTACACCAAAGCCATCTAGCAGATGCTTTCCTCAAAATATCTTTCTCTTGGCAAAAATGCCTTTCTTAGCAAGGTAGCTATCGGGTTTTGAGTTTGAGAGCAATTCTGCACAAACCAATCACTCACACACCTCACATACATCACATATGAGCTGATCAAACACTCACATAACTTCTGAAACATCAATTTCATGAAATCACCAGCTGGTTGCTCAAATTTTCAAACAAGGTGCAGTTGAGATGCCATAAACTGATCCAGTCCATTTCAATTCAATCCAAGTGTTCAAACACAGTCCATAGGGTGTAGGGAAGCTGTTCAGATCATCACAACTTGTCTGTAACACCTCCAACTCAAAATCACATCTGCTCTTGCTGTCACGACTTGGAGGTAAGCACATACTTGGTCATCTCTCAATCTATGCATATTTCCTCGCACAATAATTTGGCCATATGTTCATAATCATGCATGGAATGTTTTCCCTTAATTAATTGCATTGTTTGAATCGTGTATCAAAAATCCTAGCCTTCATGCAGAAATTAGGGTTCTTGAGGTTTCTTCGTGATTTCTTGTTGTATGTTTAATTTAAATGAAATTAAAGTACATAGACATGACCGTGAGGTTGAGACGAGCATAATGATATGTGGATTGCATGATATGGTTACGTATTCATGGAGATTGGATAGAAAATGCAAATCTGGGCAAACTGAAAAACGCGCGTGTTCTTGGTGTTGTTCTTGGCGCCATTTTCATAAATTTGAATATTTGAATTTTGTGATTTTGTTTAATTGATTCAAAAATTAATTTCTCTCTGAGTTTTAATGATTTTGAGTTGATTCTTTTTTTTAATAATTCACAAAAATGTTAAAATATTTTATTTTCCCAAAAAATCCCAAAAATATTATTTATTTCATATAATTGATATTTTTGTAAAGAATTAATATTTTGATTGTTTTTGGCATTTTAAATATTTTTTCTACATTGATTTTGCAACTTTTAATGCTTTCTAATTATTTTGTAGGTCAATACTAAATTTTTGAAGCATTAATCCAAGATCACAATTTGTTTTCCATGTGTTAAACAATTTTTGATCATTTTAATTGAATTTTTATTCAATTAAATACATTTTGAAAACAAATTAGGGTTTTGGATTAATTCAACCCTCATAAATCATTTTCAAAACACTTTGGGCCTCTATTAGAGTGTAAGACCCAATCCTTTTTTGACCAAATCATTTTTGGGCCTCACTTATTGTATAAGTCCCGATACCGTCAAAAAACAAACGGCGCGATCGTCGCCTTTTCAAAAATCATCTGGGCCTACCCTCGAGTAGTAAGACCCATTTATTTTTCTTCAAAACTCTTTGGGCCTCTTGAGAGAGTGTAAGACCCATCCCCCCTTGTACAAAAACATTTTGGGCCTCACTCATTGTATAAGTCCCTCTGTACAAGTAAACGGCGCGATCGTCGCCCGTTAAAAAATAAAAATCATTTGGGCCTACCCTCGTGTTATAAGCCCCACTCTTTTCTTTAAACCTTTTTGGGCCTCTTGAGAGAGTGTAAGACCCATCCCTTTGTATAGAAAACCATTTTGGGCCCCAGTCACTTGTATAAGTCCCGCTGTACAAAGTCAAACAGTGCGCTCACTGATAAAACCTTGGGCCTCTCCTTGAGCTGTAAGCCCCAAATCTTTCTTTTTCAAAGCACTTTCTCCTTTGATTTTGAATATACTGTTGTTTTTAATCTTTCTTTGTTGAACAACTAACCAAACAGCATGGAAGCACTACAACCGAGTAAGTGGTTATCGCTTTCATTTACTGCTTTCATATTATAAACTGTATTGTGGGGATGCTCACTGTAAGTCTCCTTTCATAAACTCATTTCTACTGTGTAATAATAGTATAGATATTTCGAGTTTCCCCGGCAACTACGTCTAGAACTAGGTGACGCCGTTTCATTTATTCGTAGAAATAGACGCCTAGATCCCCAATAGGAGCACCAGATACAGTCTTCTCTTCGGCTGTTCTCCTTAGGAATCGTCAAGAAGCTCTACTCCCCAAGATGAATGTATTCTCCGTGAATGGCATCTTTGAGTTTCTTCCCAATTCTCGAACTTTCCTGACTTGATCTATTCCTTGTGGATAGCTTTCCTTGAATGTCTCGGGGTTTGGGTACCCACTACGGTCATAATCTTGGACCTTAACTAAGGAACCCTCTTTAAAAGTTAAAAGTCGCTGGATAGTAAACCTCGCACGTTTACCAGTGGTTTTTATCTTTAAAAGAGTTATCTCTCCTAATGGAAAGGAGATGATAGACCCACGGGCTTCTTAAAAGCATCGGCCTCCTCTTGGGCATTATTCAAGGACACTACGGCTTCTTAGAAGTATTCACAGCCTCCTCTTAGGCTTCATATAATGATCTCTTCCTCCGGGAATGACCGCCTCCTCTTAGGCTTCGTATAATGATCTCTTCCTCCGGGAATGATAACCTCCTCTTGGGCTTCGTACAAGGACCCGTCGGCTTCTTAAAAGTTTCCAGCCTCCTCTTGGGCTTCGTACAAATTGTCCCGACGACCTCCTAGAGGTATAGGAACAGAACCTAGTCATCCTCATAGAACAGTCCTTTCATAGAGTCTACTACTGTTTCTCGAAGCATAGTACAAAAGATAAAACTCTAGACACGGACAGTCTAACTTCCTTGAGTCTCAAAGACATTCTCAAGCACCCTTCGTTAAATAGGAAGGAAACCCGCAGACTCGGACAGTCTCAATACCCTTTGGATTTCCCATTTCCTCAAAGAGAAGGAAATATCCCTGATCCTCAAATTAAATCCCTGAGTACAGTGTTGCTCATATAAGAACTGATTTTCTCTTTTAAATCAGTATATTGGATCTGTCACTCTGTTGAGTCAAACAATCGCCTCCATCTCGGGCTTTATACGAGATACCAAAAGACTCCATCGTCGGGTCAAAACCTTTTCGCCTCCATCTCGGGCTTTTTACGAGATACAAAAACACTCTCTTACTGAGTATAAAAGATTCTCCAACTGAATCAACTCTTTGCTAGCCTCCTCTTAGGCTTTGTATAACGATATGCCCCACTGGGTCAAAAACCTTTCGCCTCTCTCTCGGGCTTTGTACGAGACACAAGATAGCCTCCTCTTAGGCTTTGTATAATGATTTTCCTAGCGGAAATTAGCCTCCTCTTAGGCTTTGTATAAGAAAACCACTGGTTGATCCAATCGACCTTTTAGCATCAAAGTTGTGCCTCGTTCGCAGTACACAAACATCAACAACTCCTTTCCTTTCATCTAATCGCTGTAAGCGGCAAGCCTCTGGATCATCTACATCCATGCCACTGTCCCTCTTTTAGCATGAGAAATTCCTAAGGAAAGATGGGATTGCTCTACACTGAGTTAAAGTCTTCTCCTTCAGGTTAAAACCTTTTCTTCGGAAATTATGGCATTGCTCGGATCCGCGTATCCCAGTTAAAGTAATTCTCCTTCTCCCCTCTTTAGAGATGACAAATTCTCTCTAAAGTCGAGGTCTTTCAGCTTCACGTCTTGGGCTTTGAACAAGACACAAATAGACCTTTTAGCTTCACATTTTGGGCTTTGAACAAGATACAAATCACCTTTCGCTTCACGTCTTGGGCTTTGAACAAGACACCAAAACAACCATTTCCTCCCATAGAATAGGAGGAACTACGAACGCTCTGATTTCCCTGTTTCGGTAAACGGGAATACATAGGCATAAGATCAAAAGAAAAGATCTTAGCGAGCGTAATCAACAAAAAACCCAAATCCCATATCTCCATCAATCAAAAAGCAGTAATTCAAAAGCATCAGTCCTAACATCCTAATCCTTATTCCCCACCAGAAACATTAAGCCCTAGAAAGAAAGAAACATGTATTGGCGAAATACGAATAACCAGTACAAAGGCCCCCCACATTGATAGCATTCGTAACCTAACAGACCGCTGTTTAAACTCAGTATGCAAGCAGGGTTAATTGGAGACATCTATTTCCCTTCCTTATTCAGCTCACAATAGGATAAAAAATGAATCGACCTGTAGTTTAAAGCTCAAACCGCAGAGAGCGACCAGCGCTTAAGAACCGCGTCCAAAATCGCTTGCTACACACTGCAAATTAAGTGAAAGGGTGAAGCGGAAAGCCTGAGGATGCCCCTCGACGTCCTCGCGGCATTCATCCAACGTCCCCGGGGCATTCAACCAAAGTCCTCGAGAACTCATCCCTCCTCCTCGAGACCTTCATCGGGTCCTCGAGTCATTCAACTTACTTCCCCGGGGTATTCATCTCAACTCCCTGGGATGTTCATCGGAAACTCAAAGAAGTTCCGCCTTTTTCGTCGGAAACTCCGCGGCCTCCCCGGAAACTTCATCAGTTCATCGGAGAAACCACCGTAGAAAGCATTAAATAGAGAGAAAGGACCGGAAACTTACTTGGAACGGCGGTTGTGAATTTTCGGTGTGGCGGCGAACGGCGAAAGGACGGCGATGAAAGCAGAAGAGGAAGAGAAAAAGCTTGGTGCGGAGAGAGTGGAAGCGTGCAAATGACACAGACTCGCCACCTATTTATAAGCCTAACACAGGACTCGAGGCGTCCCTAGGCACTTGAGTGCCCCTACTACTAGCCGCCCTAGGTATTAATTACTCGCGCCACGTGGTACCATGGATCCCCGCGTACGCCGCTTCAGCTCCCTCCGTGTTCGCGGCCTCAACGCGTCTACTTCCTTCCATTTCCCCTGCATGGTCGACCAAGATTCCAACGGGTGCATCCCCGACAATGAGTGACCCATGGATGCTAAACGGACACACGTCCCCACGACACCCGTCTGATCCGGCGCTGACATCCACCGCCAACCCGATCCTTCAAGCACGAACTTCACTTACTACTTCCTCGACAAATGGGTTGACCCTTAAGTCATTACTCCGACACTTCGGAGCAACGACTTGGGGGGCTCCTGTTCTGGACTGAGCTGGCGCCTGCCCATCAGTCGGGTAGGCCCAACCCAATACTATGGGAGGCCCGTTAAGGCCCCAATCCTCTCTCTCGTCGAGCACACCCAGATCCCTTTAATGTCGAGAAGAGATTGCATGGCTCGGAGAGAGAACGCGCATCCTCCCCGAGTGCTCCACATGCTCCCCCCGCGGGGACACGTCATCAGGTAACTACCCACCTCCAAAAGAGTTGGTCTACCCACTCTCCGGAGATCTAGGGGCAGTTACTCCAAGGCGAAGACCACGTGCTGGTCTTCCCTACGCCACGTAAGCCCTGGAAGTTATCTGCATTGGGCCTAGCAACCCAACCCAGTGCAGATGACCGTTGGCCCAGCGCTAGGGGAACAATATAAATACCCTCTCTCATGATAGGGTCAGGTATTCTATTCTCTTACTCTCGCTTTCTGTACTTGCTTGCTCCGTTCCTGACTTTAGCATCAGAGTAACTTGCAAGTACACTCCCCCACCGTCTCATCACCACCGGAGTAGCGGAGCTCACGACGTTTGCTGGTCACTAATCTACTTTCTGATCAAGTATGATCAAATGTCAATAAATTATTGTTATTCAAATTAAACTATAATAGAACATATGGATGCATTGAAGGAATCAGATCATTGGCCCACATTCTATATGTTAAACAGAGTGAGATGATTGATGAGACAGATGCAATTCGGAAAACATTGATTGATATAAGTTGGCTTTCAAATACAACTTAATTTTTAGATTATAAGTTTCTATGTCAATTCAAATGAAATGTATTTTCAGTGAAGGGTTAATGAAATAAACAATCTACATAACATATAATAAACTCAACTTCCTCGACAACATACAACAACATAAAATATTATGTAATGTTTTAAGAATTTAAAGAATGAGACATTGCTAAGTCACAAGAAGCTTCTTTTTTATGACTTAGCAATGTTTTGTTCTTATTCTTTAAACATTAATCAACAACAACAACATACAACAACATTTATCAACAAAACAACAATATACAACAAAATAAGATTCAAGAACAACAATAGCAACATAGAACAACAACATAGAACAACATACAACAACATAAGATATTATGTAATGTTTAAAGAACACACCTTTTTTTTAAACTAATCGTGGATCTTGAACAAATTATGATTTTCATCTTGTTTATGAAGCTATGAAGAAGAAGTACAAGGTGAATGAAGTTAACACAATAGCTTCATACTTCTTGTATTTTTCTTCATAGCTACACAAACCATATGTATCATAGCCAAAGTATACGCTTTGTTAAGGTGGTGAAGACGAATTTGAAAAAATGAGAACATTCAGCAAACAAAAAAATGAGAACCCATTTTTAACAAGAAATGTAAACAAAATCGAAGCATAAGTTTAATGAACGAACCTGAAATATGATTAAAGAGTATCATAGCGATTGGTGAAGACGAATATGAAGGTTTAAGAAAGTTTAAAGAGTGATATGGATGTTAGGGTTATGTTATGAGAGAGAAGAGTAAAATATGTTAGGGTTTTCATTTGAGAGAAACGATTGTTATGTACTGAACGATAGATACTTTCGCTTATATAGTAAAAAAATATCACATTTCATCACGGTTAGAAAAAAACTGTGATATAATACATCAATTTTACAACAGTTCTTTAGCAAAATCATGGTTAAATCTCTCACAAGTTTTTATTTATTTATGAATCCAATTGTTAGAGAGGTATTAATTATTGTTATTGTTATTTTTCATTACTGTTGCGATTGTTGTCTTTATTTTTGTTGGCTTGTACTATTTTTTTTTTTGCAAAACAATAATAGTGTATAAATGAAAGAGTATATATAACAATAATTAATATTTTCATTAAGAGGACCAAGAGGGCGGAGTACATAAATTATTTCATTACATAATTTTGTCAATGGCAGAACAATAACCCTTACTAGTAAAGGAATCTTCATAATCTATGATTCTCTCCTCACTACTCTCGTCAGAATCATAGTAACAAATCTTCCTGGGCACCTTTTTCTTCTTCTTCTTCAGCTTCTTCTTTTTCTTCTTCTTTGCCTTCCTAACCTTAAGAGTATCCCTGACAACGGTCGATCCATATGGCTGGTCCTCCTCAGTTTACTGCTGACCATGGTGTTGTATTGTGGTGACTTCACTTGAGATATTTTTTTAGCATTTTCAGATGGAGAACTCATGTTGCTATATGTAGTTAAGAAGAATAGTTTTGAAGAAGTGGAAATTCATTATATGAAACTGTGCCTTTATAGAAGACGTTGAAGAAGATTTGATGATTTAATGCTTGCAATGATTACTTCCAATGGTTGATATTCTTGAATGACATTCTGACGGCCTTGAAAATTGAAGAAAATTTTCAATCATCATTATGGTTGGAAAGAGCGTTTCTCTCTTTAGGGAAGTGCAAAGGTTGTACAGATAATATTTGTTTACCTTGAAAATTGGTAAACAACCGCTGATCTTCTAAAACTATAATGTTCTAGTAACTTACAGGATCGATCAGATTGATCCTAGGACATGTGTTGTATGTGTATTTAGAATATTTCGCAATTTGATAAAGGATGCCTTTCGACAATGCACATAAATAAAAAGGGGTGTTTGAAGTGTAAAGGAAAGCGATAAAGATACAGGAAATGACTAAGTCGAACAATACATCAAAGAAAAGAAAAAGGGCTGAATGTAAAAGGTTTGATAAAGAAAAACTGGAGTTCAATGTTGGAAAGAAATGCATAGAGATCATAAGATGCAGAAAAGGTAAATGCTTAAAAATAAAGGCTTTTAATGTAAAACTGCAAAGTAAAGACTGGGTAATGTAAATGACTTGAAAGGTAAAAGTTCGTGAAAAGAGATTTCAAAGTAAAGAATCTAAAACAGAAACTTCAAAGTAAATTGCATTGCAATAAAAGGTAATGGTGATCACAATCACGTACATTCTCACTTCACTGGTTTCTCGACACACTGGATACTTTGAGTGAATATAGAGTTACTTGTACAATTCGATTTTTTCCACACTATTCTGACTCTAAGACTAACCTATTTATAATACTCTAATGTAACCACCCTTTGACGGTTTTATTCTTAGATTACGCCACTTGGCACTTCGCATGTCTTCACGATCTGGATCTTCGCCACCTGTCCTCTTTTCAAATTCAAATAGTGGAACTTCCCTCCACTATTCAGTTGTAACTGCAGCGCATTATCCATATCCACTTCACCGTGTCGACTTGACTCCTTGGACTTAGCAATATTTGAAGTCTTGAAATCCTTCCATACAACTCAGGCATTGCACAAACATGGTCGAAGGCCTTCTTAGTCGAAGCCTTCTTTTTTTAGCATTATTATTTTAAAGAATAACTTCTTTTAAAGCCATTGTCTGAAATCATGTAGCGTCGAAATTAGGAGCTTACAAATTGCCCCCTAAAAATGCCCTTTCGCCAGTATTGGTAGGAAGGTCATTTTTTTATAACATAATTTTCGACGTCTGCTCATTCAATTATGGAAAATATGGTCTCAACTGACCAACCCACGATTTAGAAACTATTCAGTTTCTTTCAACAATGCTTGTGACGTCATGTCATGATGGCAAATCCCCGAACGTCTTTTCAGCCGTATTCGTGAACAGTTTTCATCATCACTTTTCTTGGGATTAAGCATTTACAGTCTGACCACAACCACCACCATCCAATGATCTCCAAAGAGGACACGCGTCCCACTATCGTATCCATTTTAATGGTGGATTCACAGTCCCCTCGTCTTCCACACATCTATAAATACCCTTTTTCCCCAATTTTACGAACTTTTGCATTTTCAAACTTTCTGCAACTTATTTCTCTTGTTCTCTAAACTCTCAAGAAAACTCAGAACACACTCTCGTTTTCTCTTCAAGCTCCATCAATGGCGTCTTCTCAAACAGTTCCCCAAGCAACGAAAAACCAAAAGGGTAAAACCACTCCGTTTGAGCAAACTCTCCCGCCATTTTCAAACATCCCTGGACCAAAGGTGGTCAAGAACCAACAGATCTTGCCGGAACCTCTTCTTGAAGAAACAAAGAAGATTTACGAATCCCAGGTAATAATCCCTCTCCTTATCTCTGATAAACCCTATGCTTTAGGTGGCCCCCTAGCTGATGTAACACCCAACAATGAAAACTGGCTGAGTTCTTTCCTTCTTACCGTAAGTCTAGACCTTTAGGGAAAAAAAGCAACCCTAATGAGGAAGGAACCTCTCCTAATACACCCACTCTGACAAAAATGGATCTGAGGTACCTTCATGATGGTACGAGGCTGGTAAGAGCTGTCAATCCTTTAAAGGATTTTGACCTTTGGATGACCAGAATGGAAAGGGTCAAAGCTGATCACTGGAAAACCATAGGAATCTATGATCTGATGATGCTGTCGAAAACCAACATTCCTTATTGTTTGAACCTGCTAGCAGCATCACTCTATTTTTGGGATAGCACCCACTACACCTTTCATCTTCCTTGTGGGATGGTTACTCCCACACTCTTCGACCTTGCTGCCATTGCAAGTCTTCGACCATATGGTATTTCCTATGACCCTGATACTGATGCAGAGGATACCATAGGGATTTCTGACTCCAAACTCACATATACCCACTTTATCAACCACCACAAACGTGATACTGTAGAAATCACTAATAAGGAACACATTGCCTTTCTGACCGTTTGGCTGTCGAGGTATGTATTTTGTTCAAAATCCCTGCAGGTGGCCAAGAAGTATCTCACTCTAGCCAACCAGCTTCACAATAATAGAGGAGTTTGCCTAAGTGGATTGATCCTGGTGAACCTCTACGAGTCTCTCAGTGAAGGGGCGGCTCGACTCAAAGACTTAGAGAGCCAAGGCACTGTTCACTTGAATGGCCCTCTCTGGCTACTTCAGTTGTGGCTCAATGCAACCTTTGAAGCTAGCCTTCCCAGGAAAGGGCAGGTCGATGAAGATTCCGCTGAAATCAAAGAGAGGAGGGTCGAAGGTACCCGCCTGGTGAAACTTACGCCAAATAATGATGGGGAAACTTCAAGAGAGGCTTCTCCAGTTATATTATAATGTTTGCAAAAAGGCATGAGTTCACACCTAGCATGGCTCCCTTTGTTGAGAGAAAGTGTGGGCCTGAGTGGTTCACAAGGCCATTCCCTGATACATCCACCAACCTCGACGCCGAATCTGTTTCGATCTGGGAAGCCTTCTTGATTCCTAGATTTATTGTTGAAAGGATGAATCTTGGGAGAGACCTGGCAGCCTTAATTGCTTACCAACCAAATCTTGTCTCTCGATAATTTGGGTTGGCTCAGATCTTCCCCAAGTGTCTATATGGGAAGAAAGGCCATGTGGTCCTTCACACAGCCAGTTTTGATGAAGGAAGTGCTGCAGTCACTTTCGACCGGTGGAACGCTAGGAAAGCAACCCTTTCCCCTGTGTATTTTCATCCCACCTTCTTGTGTACCAAACCCTTCCATAACTGGTGGTCGAAGTACTACAGTGAGCAATTTCTTAATGTTGCTGCTTTCTCTTCCTTACTTGACCAAGCTTTTCTTGATGTGCAGGAGAAGACCAAGAAGAGTAAGTTCATTCATGTCAAAGAAATTCAAGCCTTTCAAAAGTACTTTGAAACTGTCTATCCACCAGATGATATTAGTCGAACCGTTCGTGAGGCTGCTGTCACTTTGAAGGAAAAAATTCTACAAAAAATGGATCAGTTAAAAATCCCTTCAAACGTTCCTGTTGAGAAACGTTATAAGATAGCTTTTGAACTCTTTCCTCCAAAGTTCCCTCGACTGCCTAACGCTGATTTTGGAGTGGCATTTGCCCCCCCCCCCCCCCATTTCCAGACTGGTTTGTCTGTGGTGAGCACTTAAAACTCCTTCGACAGCAGTCTCAACCAAAAACCCAACGGGTGGTTACGACTAAACATACGCTGGACAGTTTCAAAGGACACCTTCATATAGGGGTCGAGGATGTCCGTGTCGAATCCAAAATATATGAAGGTTTGAGGCCCTTGATTTGTGATTTTTTAACTAACCACTCAATTATTAACCTTGTAATAATCGTCTGTCTTTCAGCCATGGCCATGAAGACCAGCTCGTCGAAGGGTGCTGCGAAGGTCGAAAAGGACACTGAAGGCACAAAGGTACTTTGTATCCCTTGCCTAAGTCTTTTTGTGTAACCAATCCTCTAATATTTGTGTCACCTTTCAGGCTGCTCGAAAACCTCCAACGCCTTCAAAAAAGGGCAAGAAAGGTGCTCAAGCAGTTGTTCCTCCAGATACTGATGATGAGTCCCCTGAGGAGATAGTAGTTAAGAAGAAAAGGAAGCTTGTCAAAGCTTCTGGAACTACCACCCAATCTCCCTCAAAGGCGGCAAGAATCCTTGAGAAGACACCTGCTGGTAGTGGTGTCAAGAAACAACTCTCTAGGGTTGCATCAAAAACGACTGCTGACAATCCTGAGAGTGCGAACTCAAGTCCTGATGTTGCAGCTGTACAGGTATGCGTACTATCTTCATTCAGTATTTGGATTCCCTACTCATACTTCTCTCAATCTTATTCCTTTTACTTGTGGTTTTTCAGGCTGATGTATGTGGTTCTAACCCACCACAACCTTCCTTCAGCTTTACACCAACTCTGCTGAATAGCGAAGGTGAGCCAACTTACCACCCTACCTCTGACCTTGGTTCTAGATATAGCTCAATTAGCGAAATTAACCAACCTATCCCTCTTACAGTTCCTCCTCTTGCAGCAGATGAAACAAACCAAAGTTCTCCTGCCAGAACCACTACTCAACAATCCCAGACCGATGGTTCTGATCATGAGAAGGATGATGTTTCTCATCAACAACCTCTTGACCAAACAGAGGCTATTGGTATGGACACAGAAGAAAGGCCCACCGAAGCAGTAGAGGGGGAAGTCGAAGAAGACGAAGAACAAGAAGAAGAGAGGGAGAGGACTGAGCAAGATCACACCCCTTCGACTGTGGCTGAGGCAGATCCTGTCAACAATCCAACTCCTAAGCCTATGGTCGCTTCAACTACTGGAGGATCCCCTATTGGAGACCCACTGGCTACTCTCAAATGGTCAAATCCTCGAGAGTATGCCAGATTGATACTTGGGAAGAAGTACAGTTCTTCAGGCACTAGTCTTAGTACTTCGACCAGCTCTGGGGGTCCAACTCCAGATGATTTCGCCAGTCCTATCCTTCAAAAAAATCAAGGACAAATTCTTCAAGGGAGACATCCACAATGTCATACTTTCAAATCCAACTGCTTCTCTCTTTCTGAAAGATAGCCTTCAGAAGCTGGACCTTTCGACCCTTAGCCAAGGTGTTTCTGAATTCCTGTTGGAGCTAACTGCTTTAGTGAATCAAATGTCTGAGGACTTCAAGTCCCTTCCCAAGATCCAAGACAAAATTGAAATCACAACTGGATTGGAAGCTTCAGCTTGGGATGATGCGCATGCATCAGAAGCTATGGTCGAAAGTCTAGAGACTGAACAACAGAAAAGGCAGGCAGAAGTGGAGTCGAACCAGAAGAATATTGATGACTGGAAGCAGCAAATTGAAGAGCTGCAGAACAATATTTCTAAGGCTGAAAAACGCAACCTTGAGCTGGGAGAGTTCGACGATACTGAAATGGCCAGAGAGCTGAAGCGCACCATAGACTTCCTTGGCAAGGCCCAAACGCTTGAAAAAGAACTTTCAGGAGCCAAACTCACCAAAGCTCTATGTGAAAAACGCCTTCAGAATCACAAGGTCACCTTCCTTTAGTTGAAGTCGAAGCTCCTTTTCTGATTGTCATATGATTTCTTGTTTGTAGTTCCACTTTTGTTCATCATATTTTATGGTCCTTTTAAGGCCCCAATTACAGACAATCTTAATGCCCTATGGCCTTTATCTAAATTCTTCTGTTTACTATCAACTCTTCGACGTGCAAAACATATTTTTTACTTTGCTAACTGAGTAATTAAAGTATTCTGCCTCTTTTCTTGGAAATCATAAAAATAGCGCAGCTTTTAACAACTTAGTGTTCCAACGGCACAAGTTTCTATTCCATAAAGGAATATTAATAGCGCAACCCTAGGGTCTATTCCCAAGGGTCATTTCACGTATTTCCATCGTTGACTGGCCAATCCTTACAAAGCCTTGCCTCTATAAAACCCTCTTCCCTCTTGGGATATCTTGCACCTACTACAGCAAGTATGAGTACTTCTTCAAAGAAGGCAATGACCAAGAAGGTGGCTGGAGAGACAAGGAAAGCTGAGGCCACAGCTACTCCCCTCAAAAACACTTCAACTGGAGCAACATCTCGTGCCAAGAAGAGAGAAACCAAGATGAAAGTACCCAAGAAAGGACACTCCAAAGCATCAAACTCTGATGATGAAGCTGACGAAGATTATGTTGCCTTCCTCAACTCTATTAATTGGAGAGACTATGAATAATCTTTCTCCTGGGTTTTATGTTATTGTACTTTTTTTTTTGTATGCCATTTTGGCCTCACATGGCCTATTTTGGCTTTTATAATTTGAATAAAATTTACGTCTTAATATGGATTTCTTGTAAAATAGGCTTATATTTTTCCAAATATTTCCCATTTACCCTTAAGACTCTTAAATCACCCTCCATCTCTTGAATCTCATAAGCATTATTACTAAATGCCTTAATAACTTGAAAAGGACCTTCCCACTTAGGAGATCATTTCCCCAAAGCTCTGGTCTTTCGATCCATAGGTATGATCACTTTCCACACTAGATCTCCAGTTGAAAAGGTTTTAATCTTGACCTTTTTGTTATAAGACTTCTCCGCCCTTTTCTTTTGCCTTTTCAGCAACTCTAATGCATGGAGCCTTTCTTCATCTAGGTCTACTAATTCATCAAGCATCATATTCCAATAAGACTCAGATGGAATCTCATGATGCCTTTGAATCCTTATTGATTGAAGATAAATTTCCACAGGCAGAACTGCATCATGACCAAAAGTTGGTCGAAATGGGGTAGTATTAGTTGCCTCTTTAGGGGACGTTCGACATGCCCATAGTATTTGGTCCAATGTCCTGTGCCAATTTCTTGGCTTTTTTCCCACATGTTTTTTTATCAACCCAATAACTACTTTATTTGCTGCTTCGACTTGGCCATTAGCTTGAGCATAATAAGGTGTGGAGGTTACAAGCTTGAATCCCATTTCTTTAGAAAACTCTTGCATCTTTCGACCAGTGAAGACTGATCCTTGGTCTGTTGTAATTGTCTCTGGGATTCCAAACCTATAGATGATGTGCTTCTGGATAAATTCAATCACATCTTCCTGATCAACATTTGGTAATGGGATAGCTTCGACCCACTTGGTAAAATAATCAATACCTACCAAAATGTACTTATGATTTTTAGATGATGCTGGTCGAATCTCTCCGACCAAATCCAAATCCCATCCTCTAAAAGGCCAAGGTTTCACTATAGAATGTAATTCACTCGCAGGGACATGTTGAATGCCAGCATGAACTTGACATTCCTGACAACCCTTAGCAAATTCAATACAATATTTTAACATGGTAGGCCAATACATGCCTTGTCGAAACAATAACCATTTCATTTTATGGCCTATCTGATGTGCCCCACATGCCCCACTATGGACAGTCGAAAGGGCTAAGTATGCTTCTGCCTCACTGAGGCACTTAAGCAATACTCCCTCAGGAGTCTTTTTGAATAATTCATTACCCAACAAGACATAACTTAAAGCTTGATACTTGATTTTCCTCTCTTCGAAGCTATTGGATTTTTCAGGTAATCCATTATAGGTTTCCTCCAATCCTTGTCAGTTATACTATCAACTGCCAGAATTGCGAAATTGTCTTCGTCAACATATCCAAGCTTAGTTTCTTCCAAATCTGATGGTGCTAATCCTACTGACACCACCATTCCTCTGACTTCGACTTCGATTGCATCTTGTAATTTGTCTTTCGAAACTTTATACCTTGATGCAATCTGAGCTAAGTCATTAGCTACCTGGTTTTCCAGTCTAGGGATGTGTCGAAAACTAACTTCGTCGAATTTTTTCAACAGTCGATTCACAACTACAAAGTACATAATCAAATTTTCTTTTATGCACTTGTACTCTTTAGTCACTTGTTTTATGACCAGTTCTGAATCTCCCATTATTTCGACGTGAGTTGCCCCCAATTCCAACAATACTTCAAGTCCAGCAATTAAAGCTTCATATTTAGCTTCGTTGTTAGAACAACAGCCTTCAATTTTATACTTAAGTGTTGTTGGAATTTTAATAGGAGAAATAACAAGTACTCCTATGCCTGTCCCATCTTTGGGGCTTGACCCGTCGAAATATAACTTCCAAGGTTCCACATCAAGATAGTTCAGGGGGGTCTCATTTGGAGAATGGTCAGCTATAAAGTCTGCCATTATTTGTCCTTTAGCAGCTTATAAGTTAAAGAATATTCAGTTAATGATAATGCCCATTTTCCAATTCGACTATGCAAGATAGGTTTGGACAACATATGTTTAATAACGTCATAACGAGAAGAAACATACACATCAACTGGTTTTATATAATGCTTCAATTTGGTACAAGAGTGTCATACCCCAAATTTTGACCACTAAGATTTCCCATCTTTGTACAAATCATCATCACAATATGGATGAACCATCATGCTTCATCAAATGCCTCAAGGGTTGTTGAGCATTCACTACAATCAAAATTAGGGTTTTATGCCCTCTCAGAGCCTTAGACAAAGGATCAATCAAGGAATGACTTGATCTTCAACTTGTCTAACCTCTAAAATATCCACAATGGATCAAAAGGACTCCCACATCAAGGATTAAGCACAAGGTTGCTCCCTTCTAGGGGGATCAAGTCTCAAGATCGATAGTGTCACCAAATTAGGGTTTTGGTCGACTAGGGCCTCCAGATGGAAATTTTTCATCTGGGCACAAGCCAATGATCCAAAACATAACCTAATATACTCCATGGAACCTCATGGACCCAATCATCAAGTCAATTTAACCTCAGGGGATGCATTCATCAAAAATCAGGAATTAGGGTTTCTTGACCTAATTCACCCCTAAGTTGACTTTTGGGACAAATCATGAACCAAGGCCTCAAGAGAGGATTTGAGGGTCTTTAATATACTATATTGATCCATTTGGAACAATGGATTAATCCAAGAAGCTTGAGCAACAAGTCTCAATTTCATCTGCACCACAATTAGGGTTTCGCGAGGAAAGTCAACTGTAACTTTGACTTTTGACTAGGACATGCTCCCAAACCCTAAGACATGATTCAATATACCCTATGACACCCAAGGAGCATGTCCATCAAGTTTGATTTAGGTCAAGGACATGATTTCCTGAAGAATTGCACAGTTTGGAATTCATCTGATAAAAAGTCAATTGTGCACAAAAGTCAACTTTGACCTTTTGAGACTTTTCACCAAAATGGATTTTTAACCCTAAAATGATGTTAATGTATGATTTGAATCATCATTCATCAAGAAAAATCAAAGAAAGTGGGATAACTTGTAAAAGGGGTAACCATAAAAACTTAGAAAAATTTCTAAGTTATGGAAAAAGTGACACTAATGTGCCAACTTTGGAGGACCATAACTCCTAAACCACAAGGCCATTGTTCCCCATTCAAAGCTTGATTTGTAGATCACATTGCCCTCTACAAAAGCTTCATACTGACCTATGTCCAAATTCCTCATGGATTTTGAGTTATGGAGTGATCAAAATCAAGAAAAGTCACTTTGTTCCAACACTTAGTGAAAATTTCACTAAGTCAGATTTTGCCTTACTTTTTTCCAAATGTAGGGACATTTTTCACTTGGATTCAAAAGAGATCAAAACCAAACATGTTCAAACAGTTGTTGTATCATGTAAGGGCTTTCCAAAATGACCAAGAACATTACCAAATTCAATTTGGGCTATGAGATATGACATTGGCAAGTTGCCTTGCTGAAATCTGCCAAGGCAAGGCAGATTTTTGCACTTTTGGTCGATTTGCCAAAATCAGCCAAATTTAAATGCTCCTATCCACTTGGACACCTCTGAGGATTGAATCTAAAGGGGACAATCACTGAGCCAAGCCTCCAAAGTCTTTGGAACAAGAAATAGCATGTTGAACCTAGAATTGCCAAAATAGGGACAAGACTCCAATTTTGGATTAGACCATTCAATGGAAGCATCAAGGTGGCATGAACTGAGCTCTTAGCAACTGAATTCAGTCAAGACTTATCCAAGACCAAGGGGACCAGCAGCCTGTGCCCTAACCTCTAGTCAATGGCTAGAGGAGACTTGGATTTTCATTTGCCAACATTGGCCAAACCTACTCAGCAGTTGCCATTCACTATTCCTTGCAAAACAAACTTGCTCTACTATAAATAGAGCTCAATTGTGATCAGTTTAAGTACACCAAAGGCCTAGAACACTTGCCTTTCTCAAAAACCACTTCTCACTCTCAAAAATGCCTTTCTTAGCAAGTCACTATCAGGTTTTTCATTAGAGAGCAATTCCAATCAAACCAATCACACACACACACCTCATATACATCATATGTGAGCTGATCAAACACTTAAACAACAACTGGAACACTGATTTCTCAGAATCACCTGTCAATTGCTCAAGGTTTTAACCAAAGTACAGTTGAGATGCCATGAAGTGATCCAGCCATTCTCAGTCAAGTCCAAGCATTCAAACACACTCCATAGGGTGTAGGGAAGCTGTTCAGATCATCACAATTCATCTGTAACACCTCCTACTCAAAAATCAATTTGCTCTTGCTGTCACGACCTAGAGGTAAGCTTAAACTTGGTCATCTCTCAATCTATGCATATTTCCTCGCACAATACTTTTGCCAAATGTTCATAATCATGCATGGAATGTTTCCCCTCAAGTAATTGCTTTGTTTGAATCGTGTATTAAAAATCCCAGCCTTCATGCAGAAATTAGGGTTCATAAGGATTTATCGTGATTTCTTGTTTTATGCTTAATTTAAATGAAATTAATTGTCATAAACATGATCGTGAGGTTGAGACGAGCATATTGATATGTGGATTGCATGATATAATCAAGTATTCAGTGAGATTGGATAGAAAATGCAAATCAGCCAAACCCAGAACACACGCGTGTTCTTCAGCTGTTCTTGGCGCCATTTCTTTCAAATTCAAATATTTGAATTTTGTGATTTTATTTAATTGATTCAAAAATTAATTTCTCTCTGAGTTTTAATGATTTTGGGTTGATTCTTTTTTTAATAATTCACAAAAATGTTAAAATATTTTATTTTCCCAAAAAATCCCAAAAATATTATTTATTTCATATAATTGATATTTTTGCAAAGAATTAATGTTTTAATTGTTTTTAACATTTAAAATATTTTTTCCATCTTGATTTTGCAACTTTTAATGCCTTCTAATTATTTTGTAGGTCAACACTTAATTTTTGAAGCATTAATCCAAGATCACAATTTGTTTTCAATATGTTAAACAATTTTGATCATTTTAATTGAATTTTTTATTCAATTAAAACACATTTTGAAAACAAATTAGGGTTTTGGATTAATTCAACCCTCATAAATCATTTTCAAAACACTTTGGGCCTCTAATAGAGTGTAAGACCCAATCCTTTTTTGACCAAATCATTTTTGGGCCTCAGTGCATTGTATAAGTCCCGATACCGTCAAAAACAAACGGCGCGATCGTCGCCTTTTGAAAAATAACCTTTTGGGCCTCTCCTCGAGCTATAAGACCCATTCAAAACTTTTTGGCCTCTAATAGAGTGTAAGACCCAACCCCCTTTTAACCAAAAGCAACTTTGGGCCTCACTTATTGTATAAGCCCCTTTGCGTTAAAAGAAAACCTCGGCGCGATCGCCATTTTAAACGAAAAACCATTTGGGCCTACCCCCGTGTTATAAGCCCCACTCTTTTTCTTTAAACCTTTTGGGCCTCTTGAGAGAGTGTAAGGCCCATCCCTTTGTACAGAAAACCTTTTTTGGGCCTCAGTCACTTGTATAAGTCCCTCTGTACAAAATTCAAACAGTGCAATCACTGATAAAACCCTGGGCCTCTCATTGAGCTGTAAGCCCCAAATCTTTCTTTTTCAAAGCACTTTCTCCTTTGATTTCGAATATACTGTTGTTTTCAATCTGTCTTTGTTGAACAACTAACCAAACAGCATGGAAGCTCTACAACCGAGTAAGTGTTTATCCGCTTTCATATACATATAACTGTATTGTGGGGTTGTTTCGCTGTAAGTCTTCTTTCATAAACTCATATCAACTCTGTAATAATAGTATAGATATTTAGAGTTTCCCCGGCAACTACGTCTAGAACTAGGAAAAGCCGTTTCGTTTATTCGTAGAAATAGACAACTAGATCCCCAATAGGATCACCAGATACAGTCTTCTCTTCGGCTGTCCTCATTAGGAATTGTCAAGAAACTCTACACCCAGAGATGAATGTATTCTCCGTGAATGGCATCTTTGAGTTTCTTCCAAATTCTCGAACTTTCCTGGCTTGATCTATTCCTTGTGAATAGCCTGTCTTGAATTTCTCGGGGTTTGGGGACCCATCGGCTTCTTAAAAGCATCGGCCTCCTCTTGGGCATCATACAAGGACCCACAGACTTCCTAAAAGCAACCCCGCCTCCTCTTGGGCTTAATACAAGGACACATCGGCTTCTTAGAAGTTTTCACAGCCTCCTCTTAGGCTTCGTATAATGATCTCTTCCTCCGGGAATGATAGCCTCCTCTTGGGCTTCGTACAAGGACCACTCGGCTTCTTAAAAGTTTTCAGCCTCCTCTTGGGCTTCGTACAAATTGTCCCGACGACCTTCTAGAGGTATAAGAACAGAACTTAGTCATATTCATAGAGCAGTCCTTTCAAAGAGTCTACTACTGTTTCTCAAAGCATAGTACAAAAGATGAAACTCTAGACACGGACAGTCTAATATCCTTGAGTCTCAAAGACATTCTCAAGTGACCCCTTCGTTAAATAGGAAGGAAACTCGTAGACTCGGAGAGTCTCAATACCCTTCGGATTTCCCGTTTCCTCCAAGAAAAGGAAATATCCCTGGTCCTCGAATCAAATCCTTGAGTTCAGCATTGCTCATATAAGAACTGATTTTCTCTTTTAAAATCAATATATTGGATCTGTCACTTAACTGAAACAGTTACACTAGCCTCCTCTTGGGCTTTGTACAATGATTCTCCCCAGCGGAGCTAACAATTTTAGCCTCCATCTCAGGCTTCGTACGAGATACCAGAGACTCCCTCGTTGAGTCAATCACCCCTTTCGGCTCCATCTCGGGCTTCGTACGAGATACAAAAACTCTCTTGTTGAGTCAAATAGCCTCCATCTCGGGCTTTATACGAGATACCAAAAGGTTCCCTCGTTGAGTAAAAACCTTTTAGCCTCTCTCTCGGGCTTTGTACGAGACACATATTAGCCTCCTCTTAGGCTTTGTATAAGAAAACCACTGGTTGATCCAATCAACCTTTTAGCATCAAAACTGTGCCTCGTTCACAGTACACAAACATCAACAACTCCTTCCCCTTCATCTAATCACTGTAAGCGGCAAGCCTCTGGATCATCTACATCCATGTCACTGTCCCTCTTTTAGCATGATAAATTCCTAAGGAAAGATAGCATTGCTCTACACTGAGTTAAAGTCTTCTACTTCAGGTTGGAAATCCCCTATAAAGGAAATTATGGCATTGCCGGATTCACACATCCCGGTTAAAGTAATTCTCCTTTATAAATAGTTGTGACATACAACCCCCTCTTTAGAGTTGACAAATTCTCTCTAAAGTCAAACCCTTTTAGCTTCACGTCTTGGGCTTTGAACAAGACACCAAAATACCATTTCCTCCCATAGAATAGGAGGAACTACGAACGCTCTGATTTCCCTGTTTCGGCAAACGGGAATACGTAGGCATAAGATTGAAAGAAAAATCTTAGCGAGCACACTAATCAAAAACCCTAAATCCCATACTCTCACATATCTATCAAAAAGCATCAGTCCTAACATCCTAATCCTTGTTCCCCGCTAGAAGCCTGTCATTCTGTCAAAATAACACAAGAAAGGCCCCACCACATTGGTCACATCCGTAACCTAACAGACCGCTGTTTAACCTCAGTTTGCAAGCAGGGTTAATTGGAGACATCTATTTCCCTTCCTTCATCAGCTTTAATAGGATAAAAAATGAATCGACCTGTAGTAAACAAACCCAAAGAGCGGTAGCGCTTAAGAACCGCGTCCAAAATTGCTCGCTACAGAAAAGTGGCACCCACCGTGGGGCCCTTCTAACCTTTTTTCTCTTCTCTTGTGTAAAACCACAGATTGGGGCTTCCGCCGGGGAACCCATTTTCTGTCAGGAACTTAGGACTCTTAGCTTTAAAAGGTCTAGGATGATTAGGACGAATATATATACTGCTTTTCCTAATTGCTATACCTGTTTATTTTTCTGCTAATGGGAATGCGTGTGATGCCGCATGTGGAAAGATTGAGTATACGCTTAAGATAAGTGATGGCGATGAGGTCAACCATCAACCTCAGTGGAGGCTGACCAATGCAACCCATTCCCTCTCATAGGCAATGGGCCGATTGTGATGTCTAAGAAGCTGAGGAGCCAAACCCTTTTGTAGTGCGGAAACTATCGGAAATAGTTATTACGCGATACTACCCTCATTTGAGGCTGGTGATCTATTCTCGGTGAATGGCACTTACTCTAAGATTGCTTTACAACTCACTGGCGATCCGCTTGTTGTTCTGCTTTCTTGGGAGGAGCTGATGATAATGAGTACAGGTACAAAAATACCCTAGTGTAAACCTTTGGGGATGGGTAGAGCCTTGACTTCATGACAACGACCCTTTGACCCCATGATTTTTCTATGTTTTTGTGTGCTGCATTCATGCATTCATTTAAAAAACATTAAAACATTCAAAAAAAAATTTCTCTTCCAGTCTCTCTGTTTTTCAAATTAAACTAAGACTGTGATTGCAAATATCAGAGAAAAGGATTGCGCTAATGGATTTCGGTAGAAGGAGAAATCATAAGTACACCTTCAGGATTCCAAAACTAGAGGATCTAAGAGGTTTGGCGAGAATGATCACAAACCAAGAGGCTTTCAGAGCCAAGTACGGAGGTCTGCTACCTCTGTTAAGGGTCCATGTGATTGAGGGAATCATGGACGCGCTCGTTCAATTTTACGATCCGGTTAATCACTGTTTCACATTCCCGGATTACCAGCTAGCACCAACGCTGGAGGAGTATTCTCATCTGATCGATTTACATATCACTGATCGAGCTCCATTTTCTGGACTGGAAGAGATTCCAAAGAATCAGACCATTGCAAGAGCAATTCATTTGGACGAGACTGAGGTCAGGACTCACATGACCACTAAGGGTGGCATACAAGGTTTGCCAGCCCAGTTTCTAACAAAGAAAGCTCTGTACTTCGCTAGTATAGGGAACGGGGCTGCTTTTGAAAGCATCTTTGTTTTACTCACCAACGGGTTATTTCTGTTGCCCAACATTAATAAATTCGTCGATATCAACGCTATTAAGGTTTTTCTCATTGGAAACCCTGTGTCGACTTTGCTCGCAGATGCGTATCATTCTGTACACTTAGGCAATTTGTACAGCAGAGGGGAGATCACATGTTGTGTACCTTTGCTTTACAAATGGTTTATCTCCCATTTACCTAAGTCTACTGCTTTCTGGGATTATAAGAGTGCCTTACGCTGGTCGCAGAAGATCATGTCTCTCACCAACTCTGATATAGATTAGTGCAATAGGATTTATGATGGAATCAGGATCATTGACCGTTGTGGAAACTTCCCCAACGTACCCCTTATAGGAACTAAGGGAGGAATCAACTATCATCCGATATTGGTTCGCCGTCAGTTTGGATACCCGATGAGGCACGTCCCACGGAATGCTCATCTGGAAGGTCTTTTCTTCAAGGAAGGAGAAAGTGACAGAGCACTAAAGACGGAAATAGTGCACGCTTCGAAACACGTTCATAAGAAAGGACGGAAGTCTCTAGGAAAACCGGGTTGTGTCTCGGTGGAGCCTTATCTCCACTGGGTACAAACTAGAGCTCTCAAGCTAAAGATGCCTTATCCTCGTTACGAAATTATTCCGCCGAGGGAATCTGTCATGTACTTCATGACGAAAATTGAAAAGCTTTAGGTTACTCTCAAAAAAGTTCAACGGGAGAAGAGGTCTTGGAAGAACAAGTATCGCACCCTCGATGTGGAGTGTATCAAAATACAGCAACTGCTGAAAGATAAGGATGCTCTGGTCGAGATTTTAGAGCAACATGATGTGGATAATCAAGATGACCAAAGGAATTTGCTCGCTCCTTTCACTTGGAAAAGGAATGACAACCCGACAAAGGCCCAAGAGCCTCGGTCAAAGAAAAGGAAGATACCAGAATCAGCACCCGAGTTCTCCCGGGACCCATTAGCTTAGGTTTCTGTTTCTGCACCTTGTAATCTACTGTATTTCCGTTTCCGCAATCCTTTGAATTTCAATAAAAAGGGGTTTCCCCACTGTTTGATATTTGCAATCTAATTGTCGAAGTTTATTTTGATTAAACCAAAAAAACAATTAATATAATCATTGCATTCATCATTCTCACATCGCGTATTCTTCTTACCTACGAATCTCACGTTTGTGTCTCGGTTCTAGAGTCAAACTGTCTCATTCATATAATACTCGGGCTAATCGTCAGAAAAAGATGGATGATCTTGAGGAAGAGAACAGAGAGTTGAAAGAAGAGATCGACGCTCTGAGAGAGGATATGAGAAAGCTTCTTAACGACATGCAGGCCATGGCAGAAGCTCAGCTACAAAGGACTGTGATCTCAGAGATCACCTCAGCACCCATAGTGGAGAAGTTTGATCCTAGGTATCAGCACCCCAAATTTTGACCACTAATATTTCCCATCATTGTGCAAATCACCATCACAATATGGGGGAACCATTCTATTTCATCAGTCTCCCCAAAGATGGGTGAGCATTCCCTACAATCAAAATTAGGGTTTTAAGCCCTCTCTGAGTACTTCGACAAGGGATCAATCAAGGAATGACATGATCTTCAACTTGTATAACCTCTCAAGCATCCACAAAGGATCAAAAGGACTCCCACTTCAAGGATTAAGCACAAAGCTGCTCCCTTCTAGGTGGATCAAGTCTCAAGATCGACAGTGTCACCAAATTAGGGTTTTGGTCGACCAGGGCCTCCAGATGGAAAATTTTCATCTGGGCACAAGCCAATGATCCAAAACATAACCTAATATACTCCATGGAACCTCATGGACCCAAACATCAAGTCAATTTGACCTCAGGGGATGCATACATCAAAAATCAGGAATTAGGGTTTCTTGACCTAATTCACCCCTAAGTTGACTTTTCAGGTAAATCATGAGCCAAGACCTCAAGAGAGGGTTTGAGGGTCTCAAATGAACTATATTGATCCATTTGGAACAATGGATTAATCCAAGAAGCTTGAGGAACAAGTCTCAATTTCATCTGCACCACAATTAGGGTTTCGCGAGGAAAGTCAACTGTAACTTTGACTTTTGACCAGGACATGCTCCTAAAACCCTAGGACATGCCTCAATACACCCTATGACACCCATGGAACATGTCCATCAAGTTTGATTTAGGTCAAAGACATGATTTCCTGAAGAATTGCACAGTTTGGAATTCATCTGATAAAAAGTCAACTGTGCACAAAAGTCAACTTTGACTTTTTGAGATTTTTCACCAAAATGGATTTTTAACCCTAAAATGATGTTAATGTATGATTTGAATCATCATTCATCAATAAAAACCAAAGAAAGTGGGATAACTTGTAAAAGGGGTAACCATAAAACTTAGAAATTTTTCTAAGTTATGGAAAAAGTACCACTAATACACTAACTTTGGAGGATCATAACTCCTAAACCACATGGCCATTTTTTCTCATCCAAAGATGGATTTGTATCCCTCATTATCCTCTACAAAAACTTCAACTAGACCTAAGTCCAATTCATTAAGGATTTTGAGTTATGGAGTGATCAAAATCAAGAAATCACACTTTGTTAAAACACTTAGTGAAAATTTCACTAAGTCAGATTTGACCCCACTTTTTGCCAAATGTAGAGGGATTTTTCACTTGGAATCAAAAGAGATCAAAACCAAACTTGTTCAAACAGTTGTTGTATCATGTAAGGGCTTTCCAAAATGGCCAAGAACATTATCAAATTCAACTTACATCATGAGATAAGACATTGGCAAGTTGCCTTGCTGAAATCTGTCAAAGGCAAGGCAGAATTTGCAACTTTGCTCGATTTGCCAAAATCAGCCAAATTCAAATGCTCCTATCCACTTAGACACCTCATAGGATTGAATCTAAAGGGGACAATCACTGAGCCAAGCCTCCAAAGTCCATGGAACAAGAAATAGCATGTTGAACCTAGAATGGCCAAAATAGGGACAAGACTCCAAATTTGGATTGAAGCATTCAATGGAACCATCAAGGTGGCATGGACTGAGCCATTCTCATTTGAAATCAGTCAAGACTTATCCAAGACCAAGGGAACCAAAGCTCTGTGCCCTAACCTCTAGTCAATGGCTAGAGGAGACTTGGATTTTCATTTGCCAACATTGGCCAAACCTACTTACCAGTTGCCATTCACTATTCCTTGCAAAACAAACTTGCTCTACTATAAATAGAGCTCAATTGTGATCAGTTTGAGTACACCAAAGCCATCTAATAGATGCTTTCCTCAAAATCTATTTCTCTTGGCAAAAATGCCTTTCTTAGCAAGGTAGCTATCGGGTTTTGAGTTTGAGAGCAATTCCAACCAAACCAATCACTGACACACCTCACATACATCATATAGAAGTGATCCAAACACTTAGATCACTTCTGAAACACCAATTTCACAAAATCACCAGCTGGTTGCTCAAAATTTCAAACAAGTTGCAGCTGAGGTACCACAAAGTGATCCAGCCAATTTCAATCAAGTCCAAGCATTCAAACACAATCCATAGGGTGTAGGGAAGCTGTTCAGATCATCATCACTCATCTGTAACACCTCCAAATCAAAAATCACTTTGCACTTGCTGTTACGGCTTGGAGGTAAGCACATACTTGGTCATCTCTCAATCTATGCATATTTCCTCGCACAATAATTTGGCCATATGTTCATAATCATGTATGGAATGTTTTCCCTCAATTAATTGCTTTGTTTGAATCGTGTATCAAAAATCCTAGCCTTCATGCAAAAATTAGGGTTCTTGAGGATTTTTCGTGATTACTTGTTGTATGTTTAATTTAAATGAAATTAATGGACATAGACATGATCGTGAGGTTGAGACGAGCATAATGATATGTGGATTGCATGATATGATTAAGTATTCAGTGAGATTGGAGAGAAAATGCAAATCTGAGAATCCAAGAACACGCGCGTGTTCTTCAGCTTGTTCTTGGCGCCTTTTTTCCAAATTCAAATATTTGAATTTTGTGATTTTTGTTTAATTGATTCAAAAATTAATTTCTCTCTGAGTTTTAATGATTTTGAGTTGATTCTTTTTTTTGATAATTCATAAAAATGTTAAAATATTTTATTTTATCAAAAAATCCCAAAAATATTATTTATTTCATATAATTGATATTTTTGCAAAGAATTAATATTTTAATTGTTTTTGACATTTTAAATATTTTTTTCTACATTGATTTTGCAACTTTTGATGCTTTCTAATTATTTTGTAGGTCAATACTTAATTTTTGAAGCATTAATCCAAAATCACAATTTTTTTTTCACATGTTAAACAATTTTGATCATTTTAATTGAATTTTTATTCAATTAAATACATTTTTGAAAACAAATTAGGGTTTTTGGATTAATTCAACCCTCATAAATCATTTTCAAAACACTTTGGGCCTCTAATAGTGTGTAAGACCCAATCCTTTCTTGACCAAACCATTTTGGGCCTCAGTGTATTGTATAAGTCCCGATACCGTCAAAAAACGAACGGCGCGATCGTCGCCCTTTTTGAAAAATAACCTTGGGCCTCTCCTTGAGCTATAAGACCCATTCAAAACTTTTGGGCCTCTAATAGAGTGTAAGACCCAACCCCCTTTTAACCAAAATCATTTTGGGCCTCACTTATTGTATAAGTCCCTCTGCGTTAAAAGAAAACCTCGGCTCGATCGCCATTTTTAAGCGAAAAGACAACTGGGCCTACCCTCGTGTTATAAGCCCCACTCTTCTTCTTTAAAACTTTTTGGGCCTCTTGAGAGAGTGTAAGACCCATCCCTTTGTACAGAAAAACATTTTTGGGCCTCAGTCACTTGTATAAGTCCCCCTGTACAAATTCAAACAGTGCGCTCACTGATAAAACCTTGGGGCTCTCCTTGAGCTGTAAGCCCCAAATCTTTTTATTTCAAAGCACTTTCTCCTTTGATTTTGAATATACTGTTGTTTTCAATCTTTCTTTGTTGAACAACTAACCAAACAGCATGGAAGCTCTACAACCGAGTAAGTGGTTATTGCTTTCATTTACCGCTTTCATATATATATAACTGTATTGTGGGGCTGTTTCGCTGTAAGTCTCCTTTCATAAACTCATATCAACTGTGTAATAATAGTATAGATATTTCGAGTTTCCCCGGCAACTACGTCTAGCACTAGGTAAAGTCCTGTCGATCACTCTGAACTTACAGTCAAAACTAGATCCACATAGGATTACCAGACACAGTATTCCCTCCTCTTGGGGTTAAACAATATGGAGATGTGAAAGGCAGATTCTTTTTGAACCCTTTCTCAGACTGTCACTCTTAGAAATAGACTGAACTAGATCCCCAATAGGATTACCAGATACAGTCTTCTCTTCGGCTGTCCTCATTAGGAATTGTCAAGAAATTCTATTCCCCAGAGATGAATTATTCTCGGTGAAACTTCTCTTGAATTTCTTCAAACCTCAGAACTGTTCACTAAATGAATTATTCTCGGTGAAACTTTTCTTGAACGTTTCTTTGGTTTGGGACCCACGGGCTTCCTAAAAGCATCGGCCTCCTCTTGGGCATCGTACAAGGACCCACATGCTTCCTAAAAGCAACCCCGCCTTCTCTTGGGCTTAGTACAAGGACCCTACGGCTTCTTAGAAGTAATCACAGCCTCCTCTTAGGCTTCGTATAATGATCTCTTCCTCTGGGAATGATAGCCTCCTCTTGGGCATCGTACAAGGACCCGTCGGCTTATTAAAAGATTCCAGCCTCCTCTTGGGCTTCGTACAAATTGTCCCGATGACCTCCTAGAGGTATAGGAACAAAACTTAATCATCTTCATAGAACAGTCCTTTCATAGAGTCTACTACTGTTTCTCAAAGCATGGTACAAAAGATGAACTCTAGACTTGGACAGTCTTACTTCCTTGAGTATCAAAGACATTCTCAAGTGCCCCCCTTCGTTAAATAGGAAGGAAACCCGTAGACTCGAACAGTCTCAATACCCTTCGGATTTCCCGCTTCCTTAAAGAACAGGAATAACCCGGATCCTTGAATCAAATCCATGAGTACAGTGTTGCTCATATAAGAACTGATTTTCTCTATAAAAATCAGTATACTGGACCTGTCACTCAAATGAAACAGTAACCATAGCCTCCTCTTAGGCTTTGTATAAAGATCCTTCTCCAGTGAGTTTAGCCTCTCTCTCGGGCTTTGTACGAGACACACAAGAGACTCCCTCGTTGAGTCAATCACCCTTTCGCCTCCATCTCGGGCTTTATACGAGATACAAAAAGGTTCTTATTGAGCCAAACAAATTTCAGCCTCCATCTCGGGCTTCGTACGAGATACAAAAAAACTCTCTTGTTGAGTCAAACAGCCTCCATCTCGGGCTTTGTACGAGATACCAAACGACTCCATCGTCGGGTCAAAACCTTTTAGCCTCTCTCGGGCTTTGTACGAGACACATATTCGCCTCCTCTTAGGCTTTGTATAAGAAAACCAATGGTTGATCCAATCAACCTTTTAGCATCAAAGTTGTGCCTCGTTCACAGTACCCAAACACAGTACACTCCTTCCCTTTCATCTAATCACTGTAAGCGGCAAGCCTCTGGATCATCTACATCCATGCCACTGTCCCTCTTTTAGCATGAGAAATTCCTAAGGAAAGATAGCATTGCTCTACACTGAGTTAAAGTCTTCTCCTTCAGGATAAAACCCCTTCTTAGGAAATTATGGCATTGCTAGGATCCGCGTATCCCGGTTAAAGTAATTCTCCTTTAACCCTTCTTTAGAGATGACAAATTCTCTCTAAAGTCGAGGTCCTTCAGCTTCACGTCTTGGGCTTTGAACAAGACACAAATAGACCTTTCAGCTTCACATCTTGGGCTTTGAATAAGATACAAATCACCTTTCGCTTCACGTCTTGGGCTTTGAACAAGACACCAAAACACAATTTCCTCCCATAGAATAGGAGGAACTACGAACACTCTGATTTCCCTGTTTCGGTAAACGGGAATACGTAGGCATAAGATCGAAAGAAAAGATCTTAGCGAGCACACTAAACAAAAAACCAAATCCCATATCTCCATCAATCAAAAGCAGTAATTCAAAAGTATCAGTCCTAACATCCTAATCCTTGTTCCCCGCCAGAAACCCTCTGTCTATATAGAAAGAAAGAAAACCGTATTGGCAAAAATACAAATAACCAATACAAAGGCCCCCCCACATTGATAGCATCCGTAACCTAACAGACCGCTGTTTAAACTCAGTAAGCAAGCAGGGTTAATTGGAGACATCTATTTCCCTTCCTTCATCAGCTTTAATAGGATAAAAAATGAATCGACCTGTAGTTTAAGCTCAACCGCAGAGAGCGACCAGCGCTTAAGAACCGCGTCCAAAATCGCTCGCTACAGAAAAAATGGCGCCCACCGTGGGGCCGGTCTTTGTCAAAATTTTTCTTCCTTTTTACCTCTTGTGTGATACCACAGATTGGGGCTTCCGCCGGGGAACCCATTTTCTGTCAGGAACTTAGGATCCTTAGCTTTAAAGGTCTAGGATGTTTAGGACAAATATATATACTGCTTTTCCTAATTGAGTATGTGTTTATTTTTCTGCTACTGGGAATGCGTGTGATGCCGCATGTGGTGAGTTTGAGTATACACTTAAGAAAAGCCAACCTTTTTTTTGTAGTGCGGAAACTATCGGAAATAGTTGTTATGCGATACTACCCTCATTTGAGGCTGGTGATCTATTCTCGGTGAATGCCACTTACTCTAAGATTGCACACAACTCGCTGGCGATCCGCTTGTTGTCTGCCTTCCTGGGAGGAGCTGATGATAATGAGTACAGGTACAAAAATCACCCTAGTATAAACCTTTGGGGGATGGGTAGAGCCTTGACTTCATGACAACGACCCTTTGACCCCATGTTTTTTCTATGTTTTTGTGTGCTGCATTCATGCATTCATTTAATAAAACATTCAAACATTCAAAAAACTTTCTCTTCTAGTCTCTCTGTTTTTCAAATTAAACTAAGACTGTGATTGCAAATATCAGAGAGGAGGATTACGCTAATGGATTTCGGTAGAAGGAGAACTCATACGTACACCTTCAAGGTTCCAAAACTAGAGGATTTGAGAAGGTTAGCAAGGATTATCACTAGCCCTGTGGCCTTCAGAGCCAAACACGGAGGTCTGCTACCACTGTTAAGAGTCCATGTGATTGAGGGAATCATGGATGCGCTCATTCAGTTTTACGATCCGGTTTATCACTGTTTCACATTCCCGGATTACCAGCTAGCACCAACGCTGGAGGAGTATTCTCATCTGATCGATCTACACATCACAGATCGAGCTCCATTTTCTGGACTGGAAGAAATTCCAAAGAATCAGACTATTGCAAGAGCAATTCATTTGGATAAGTCTGAGGTCAGGACTCACATGACTACTAAGGGTGGCATCCAAGGTTTGCCAGCCCAGTTCTTAACAAAGAAAGCTCTGTACTTTGCTAGTATAGGGAACGGGACTGCTTTTGAAAGCATCTTTGTTTTACTCACCTACGGATTATTTCCCAACATCAATAACTTCGTCGATATAAACTCCATTAAGGTTTTTCTCATTGGAAACCCTGTGCCGACTTTGTTCGCAGATGCGTATCATTCTGTACACTTGGGAAATTTGTACAGTGGAGGGGAGATCACATGCTGTGTACCTCTACTTTATAAATGGTTTATATCTCACTTGCCCAAGTCTGCCGCTTTTTGGGATTGCAAGAGTGTCTTACGTTGGTCGCAGAAGATCATGTCTCTTACCAACTCTGATATAGATTGGTGCAATAGGATTTATGAGGGAATCAGAATCATTGACCGTTGTGGAAACTTCCCCAACGTACCCCTTATAGGAACTAAGGGAGGAATCAACTACCATCCGATATTGGTTCTTCGTCAATTTGGATACCCGATGAGACACATCCCACTGGGTGTTCATCTGGAAGGTCTTTTCTTCAAAGAAGGAGAAAACAACAGAGCACTAAAGATGGAAATGGTGCACGCTTGGAAACACGTTCAGAAGAAAGGACGAGAGTCTCTAGGAAAACCAGACTGTGTCTCGGTGGAGCCTTATCTCCACTGGGTACAAACTAGAGCTCTCAAGTTAAAGATGCATTGTAGACAGAGTGGGTACGACCATGTGCCACCTCATAATTATCATCAGTGTGATGTCTGCTCTAAAAACAATCAAGGATGTTCTGTGGTGCAAGCATCTCTACAGGAACAGATAGATCTCTGATGGATCCAAGAGCACCGAGTTCATGGAGTTAACATGGTTTACACAAATTCCAACGTCATTCAAAACCACGACATCCATGCGATGAATGCCAACTTGGTGGCAATGCACTCAAGGCAAAGCCAATATCATAATCTGCCACAACACGACTACAGTTCCTGTCTGACTTGCTCGGTAAACAAACAGGGATGCTCTTTCATACAAGAGGCCCTCCAGCGTCATATGGATCTTGGATGGATCCAAGACTACCATGATAGGAACCCTTATCAGATCAACATGGTTCAAATCTTCGATATTCGCGTGATAAATACCAGCCTGGTAGAGTTACATGCTGAGCAGGTCCGACTCGGATTCTTAATATCACACGACTATCAAAGCTGTAAAGCAGGTTGCGAAAACGATCGAGGTTGTACCCTTGTCCATGAGGCACTTCAGCACTTGTTAAATCACTGGTGGATGCCAATCTATATGGATGAAGATACTCAGCAGACTAGTATCAGTAATAGGAATCCTACTCGACGTCAAAGTCAGGATGTCCGATCTGTGGAAGCTAACCTAGTGAGGTTACATTGTCTTCAAATTGGGCGTGGCCAGGTGCCATCACACAACTATGACCATTGCAGTATCTGTTCGGAAGGTAACCAAGGGTGTTACCTTGTGAGAGCAGCTCTTCAGGGTCAGGTGGATCGTGGAGAGATTCGCCCATATTCGAGTTCTGGACCCATCAACTGGACGCCGAGCTACCTTGCCGATCAAGTCAAGGATGTTGTCACAATCTCTGGTCGTCACCAGACCAGGGATGTTTTTGCCATCATCCCTCTTCTTGACGAATCTAGAGCTCCCAACCGGGAATGGATCGAGATTACTTATGATGGTCAGAAAAATCAGAAGGTTCCCATAGTCATCTATCTACCAGGACCACTACCGTATGAATCAGCTAAGGCTGTCCCTTACAAATACGGTGCAACGATAATTGAAAATGGAAAGGAAATTCCAGTACCCTCCGTCGTGAATATTGCAGACATCAGCCGTGTAACACGGAGCGGTCGAATCTTCAACCGAGGAGTTAGAGAACCTAACAAGGAAAAGGAACTTCAGATAGAAGCTCCTGATCCATCAGTCGGTCAATCCAGTGATCCCGACCTTTCGAAAAATAATGATGAGATGCTGAAGCTCATCCAAAGGAGTGAATATAACATTGTTGATCAGCTGTTATAGATTCCTTCAAAGATCTCGATATTATCACTGTTACTCGATTCAGAAGCCCATAGGGAGGCTCTACAGAAAGTCTTGGAGCAAGCCTTTGTGGAACAGGATGTAACAATCAGACAGTTCGATAGTATTGTCTCTAACATCACTTCTTGCAATAATTTGGGATTTAGTGATGAGGAATTACCCGAAGAGGGTCCCCGTCATAACATGGCGCTCAACATTACAGTTAACTGCCAGGATGATGCTTTAGCCAGCGTACTGGTAGACACAGGGTCAGCCCTGAATGTTATGCCGAAGTCCACTTTGATGCAATTATCATTCAAAGGCCCTCCGATGAGAATCAGCGAGGTCGTCGTCAAAGCATTCGACGGATCCAAAAAACAGTTATCGGCGAAGTGGATCTTCCCATAACTATCGGTCCTCACACTTTCCAAGTCACTTTCCAGGTCATGGACATCCGGGCAACATACAGTTGTTTATTAGGAAGACCTTGGATACATCAGGCTGGAGCGGTCACTTCGACCCTCCATCAAAAGCTAAAGTTCGTTCAGAACGATCAACTTGTCACAGTCTGTGGAGAACAGGCCTTGCTCGTGAGTAACTTATCATCATCTACTTATGTAGAACCCGAGGAGGTTATTGGGACGTAGTTCCAAGCGCTGTCGATGGGCAAGGACAATCAATCCCAAGGAGGAACCTCGATTTCTTTATACAAAGATGCTATCAAAGCGGTCGAGAGTACCGATACAGCCGGATGGAGACAGCTTGTCATTCCTATTGACAATAAAACAAAGAAGGGTCTTGGTTTTTCTACAACCTGTACCCAAACAGCTGCCAGCGATGGAAGTATTCATCCCATTCAGAACTTCTTCCACAGTGGAGTTTTTCTTCACCCAGTGTCTCAAGCAGTACATGCTATCAATGAGGAAGATCCCTCTGACACAGATGAAGAATGGAAGTCATATCTTAATGAGGACGGTTATATGTCTCAAAAAGAGGTGCCTACGCCATTTTGCTATCTCGCACAGAGTCCGAGATTTATACCCAGATCAGATGTCGAAATGATATACGGAGGTTGTGATCCGGAAGGATGTCGTGCTCCGCCAAATTCATTAGAGGAAGACACTCCGATGAAAGACAACTTTGACCACGACTACTATGGCCCAATGGATGGTCTGCCAATGTGGCAACCTTATCCAGGAGACTTGGGGCAAGAGAGTCAGCCGAACAATGAAAATCAGCTGACCGTCATTGAACAGAATACCTGTGTCCCCACCATGTCATGGGATCAACACTTAGGTCATTCAGAAACTACTCAACATGATAATGAATTCGCAACGTTTGCAGGACTAGAATTCATTAACTACGCTTTTCCCGAGGTCAACGTCATCGAGAGGGATGACTCCTTCAGTTCGAAAGAATTGTGGGACACCTTGGGACAACCGAGTGGAAAGTACGACTATATGGTCAAATACACCGCTCCCGAAAGCACTCGTATCAGACTCGAAGACATCCAGCAAACTGGATGGGGAGATACAGCTGAGAGCACAAATGCTATGCAAAATGCAACAGAGGAATTCTCCTACGACAATTCTGCCTGGGAGACAGATTCCAATGATCCTGCTCCACCAGAAATCAGCGTTATTTCTGAAGACAAATCGAGGAAGGTGCCAGACTTTGTGATTCACCGAGGAGTTCGCCGCCAATGGGTTGTTGTCGATGTTCCGAAGGTCGTTCACCAGTCAAAGTAATTGCCATCTTTAACCTTTCACCCTGCCCAGGTGAAACGGATGTTTTGATAGGGCTCGCTTTCTATAAATTTTCCCTCTTCGCTTAGCCCAAAGCGACAGAGTTTTGTTTTATAGGGCTGTAGTTTCAAGAATCGACTTGTTCATTAATAAAATAATGGCGTTCTGTAATTTCTGCATTTATTGCTGTTTTCTCTTTTTGCTTTTTCAGAAAATGGTAATCCTAAAAAACAATTCAAATAAAAACAAGCAGTAAAATAAATACACTGCACACACTCTCGCATTTTCTCTATCTCTTCTAAACACGAATCATCACGTCATGCAGAGTGCTTGTTTTAAACCTAGTTGAAACATACGATCCGATGCCTTCTCCCGACTTTGAGTTCCCGGTATTTGGGGCTGAAGAAGAAGTTGACAACGAAATTCCAGAAGAGATCTCCCGATTACTCAGACAGGAGGAAAGGTCCATTGAACCTCACAAAGAGCTGTTGGAAACGGTAAACTTAGGTTCAGAAAAAGAGAGAAAAGAAATCAGGATTGGGGCACGGCTCAGTCCAACTGCCAGAGAGGGTTTGATAAAGCTTCTCATAGAATTTCCCGATGTATTCGCTTGGTCCTATCAGGACATGCCAGGGTTGGATACCAGCATCGTGGAACATCACTTACCGTTAAGATCGGAATGTCCGCCAGTAAAGCAAAGGTTGAGACGGACTCACCCGGACATGGCCATCAAAATCAAAGAGGAGATACAGAAACAGATCGACGCAGGTTTCCTCGCTACATCTGAATATCCTCAATGGTTAGCCAACATCGTACCCGTTCCCAAAAAGGATGGAAAGGTCAGAATGTGTGTTGATTACAGGGATCTGAACAAGGCAAGTCCAAAGGACGACTTTCCTTTACCATACATTGACATGCTGGTAGACAGTACAGCAAAGTTCAAAATTTTCTCCTTCATGGATGGATTTTCGGGCTATAACCAGATCAAAATGGCGCCGAAAGACATGGAGAAAACTTCGTTCATTACCCCATGGGGTACCTTTGGTTACAAGGTAATGCCGTTCGGTTTGAAGAACGTCGGGGCAACCTATCAAAGGGCCATGACTACTCTGTTTCATGACATGATACACAAAGAGATAGAGGTATATGTCGATGACATGATTGCAAAATCTAAGACAGAAGAGAAGCATGTGACCCACCTATCAAAACTATTAGAGCGTTTGAGGAAGTACAAACTCCGCTTAAATCCCAACAAGTGCACCTTCGGTGTCAGTTCAGGGAAACTCTTAGGGTTCATCGTCAGCCAGAAAGGAATTGAGGTTGATCCTAACAAGGTCAAGGCCATTCGAGAAATGCCTTCTCCGAAAACTGAAAAACAAGTCAGAGGATTCTTGGGACGTTTGAACTACATCTCCAGATTCATATTCCTTATGACCGCCACGTGTGCGCCGATTTTCAAATTACTCAAAAAGAACCAGGATTGCGTTTGGTCAGAAGATTGCCAAACCGCCTTCGACAGTATTAAGGAATACCTGTTGAATCCGCTGATTCTATCACCTCCAGTGGAAGGAAGACCACTGATCATCTACCTCACAGTCCTAGAGGACTCAATGGGATGTGTACTTAGCCAACAAGACGAAACCAAAAGGAAGGAGTCTGCCATTTACTATCTAAGCAAGAAGTTCACCGACTGCGAGACTCGGTACACGATGCTTGAGAAAACTTGTTGCGCTTTGGCTTGGGCAGCCAAACGTCTTCGCCAATACATGATTCGTCACACTACTTGGTTAATCTCATAAATGGATCCAATCAAGTATGTCTTCGAAAAGCCTGCTCTCACGGGAAGAATTGCCCGTTGGCAGATGTTATTATCAGAATATGACATAGAGTACCACGCTCAAAAAGCCGTTAAAGGAAGTATTTTAGCCAATCATTTGGCTCATCAACCGATTGACGATCAAGTACCAATCGGGTTTGACTTCCCAGACAAAGATGTCATGTATCTAAAAATGAAAGATTGCGATGAACCGTTACCCAGTGAAGAGCCAGAACCAGGTTCCCAATGGGGACTTATCTTTGACGCAGCTGTCAATCATTACGGAAACGGAATTGGGGCAATCATTGTTACCCCTCAGGGTACCCACATTCCTTTCACTGCCATACTTACGTTCAAATGTACGAACAACGAGGCCGAATACGAAGCTTGTATTATGGGTCTCGAAGAAGCGATTGATTTAAGGATCAAAAACTTGGACGTATACGGCGACTCAGCCCTGGTTATCAATCAGATAAAAGGAGATTAGAACACATACCAATCAAGACTGATTCCTTACAAAGACTATGCAAGAAGGTTGTTACCCTTCTTCAACAGAGTCGAGTTTCATCATGTCCCTCGTAGAGAGAATAACATGGCTGATGCCTTAGCTACTCTCTCTTCTATGATTAGTGTAGGTCAATGGAACGACTTACCTAAGACCGACATAATGCGCCTTGAACGGACCGCCTACGTCTTCACAATTGAAGCAGTCATAGACGACAAACCTTGGTATCACGATATCAAATGCTTCCTTCAGAAACAAGAGTACCCATCTGGGGCACTCAGAAAAGACAGGAAAACCCTCAGAAGATTGGCTGGAAGCTTCTTCCTGAGCGGTAACACTCTTTATAAGAGGAATTTTGACTTGGTCTTGCTCCGATGCGTAGACAGACCAGAAGCAGACATGCTTATGAAAGAAATTCATGAAGGATCTTTTGGCACTCATGCCAACGGACACACAATGGCGAGAAAAATTCTGAGAGCAAGGTATTACTGGTTGACCATGGAATCCGACTGCTACAAGTACATGAGGAGGTGTCATAAGTGTCAGATATACTCCGACAAAATTCATGTACCGCCATCACATCTCAAAGTTCTTTCTTCCCCGTGGCCTTTTTTCCATATGGGGAATCGACATGATTGGCTTGATCGAACCTAAGGCTTCAAACGGACATCGGTTCATCCTGGTAGCCATTGACTATTTCACCAAGTAGGTCGAAGCAGCATCATACGCTAATGTAACCCGACAAGTGGTGGTCCGATTTATCAAAAACAATATCATCTGTCGTTATGGTGTTCCAAGCCAGATCATTACTGATAATGGATCTAACTTGAACAATAAGATGATGAAAGAGTTGTGTGTAGAGTTCAAGATCGAACACCATAACTCATCTCCCTACCGACCCAAGATGAACGGAGCGGTAGAAGCGGCTAACAAGAACATCAAGAGGATTGTTCAGAAGATGGTTGTAACCTACAAAGATTGGCACGAAATGCTACCCTTTGCTCTTCATGGTTATCGAACATCTGTCCGCACTTCAACAGGGGCAACCCCTTTCTCTCTAGTATATAGTATGGAGGCAGTTCTTCCCATAGAAGTAGAGATCCCATCAATCCGGATATTGATGGAAGCTAAGCTTTCAGAAGCTGAATGGTGTCAAAGTCGACACGACGAATTAAACCTGATCGAAGAGAAGCGAATCACGGCACTATGCCACGGTCAGTTGTATCAACAGAGAATGAAGAAGGCGTTCGACAAAAAGGTCCGACCTCGCGCCTTCAGGAAAGGAGACCTCGTTCTCAAGAAGATACAATTGTTTCTCACTGACTCTCGGGGCAAATGGACCCCAAATTACGATGGCCCCTATGTGGTCACGAAAGCTTTCTCAGGCGGCGCCTTGAGACTTGCAACCATGGACGGAGAGGAATTTGCCTACCCCACGAATGTTGTTGTAGTCAAGAAATACTTCGCCTAAACTAAAAAAAAACGTCTCGGTGGATTGAAAACCCGAAAGGGCGGTCCAGGCAAAAGTTAGAGACAAAATAAAAAAAAATCATCCCGGTGGATTGGAAACATCACAGTACAATCCAGGCAAAAGTTAGGGATAATGGCAAGTAACTATGTTTAACAGAGGCAAGTCCCTCAGCAGCAGTTACACCGTCCATCGGAGGAAAACTCCAGTCAAGGTCGTCTTCGACAAAAGCTCAGGATGTCCCGAATTCAAAGTTGGTAGAAGGACAGTGGTCGTTATGTTTCAACGTAGCCCTTTTCCCTGTAAATTACCATTTTCAAACTTTGTATATACTCTTTGGAATCACGCGTTTGGCTGATCTCCATCTTATCAATAAAATTTGAGCCCTTGTGCTTTTGTTTGTAATTCTTATTTGTTTTAGCTTTATAGAATGGCGTTTTAACATGATTAGCGATTCTTGAAATGAAACAAAAATGAATTTACTTGTTAAAACTTTTTCTGCTTTTAAATTAAAGATGGCAATTTCTTTTTACTGTTAAACATCAGAAGAACATTGACCGCTTCTCCAGAAATAAGCGAACTTCAAAATGCAGAATCAAAGTACTTCTCCTACGCCACTGTGCCTGAATGAAGGATCAACAGTGTCGGATGTGACTATTCCATCTGACACCTTCGGCCGAGTTCTTATCTCCTAAGCCCGATCAACGGTATTCCCCGCAGGGACTATCTCTCCTAAGCAAGGTAGAATTGCTACTTTTTTGACCAACGGTACTTCTTCGCCCCGCGATGGCCGAGTATCCAGTCGTGTTCATTCGTCAGTCTGTATGTCGCGTCAGTTTTTTCAGCATATACATACATACATACATCATGCATTTTTTATTTGCATTCATATTCATATTGCATCACTCTGGTCGGTCTTGTCCCCAAGTGATAACAATTTTCTCAATCGAGTTGTCAGTTCTTGCCTCGTCAGGAAACGCTGCGTTTGAACAATCTCGCCTCCAGTGTATCTCTGGATTAGAGTCGGCACTCGACCACTTTGATAACTTGAACCTCTGAAAAGCCCGAGAAGCTTTCTACAAATGTCATTCTTCGCCATTGAAGATGATATCCTTGGTTTCCTGGATTAAAGAAAAATCCCCAGAGAAAGCCTCCTAGGCAGAGATTTGGCAGTATAGCTGCCTTTCTCCGAAAGACCGCTGATGAAAAGGTCATCGGCACCTCAAAATTAGAGCCCATCATATGGCATTTCTCCGGGAAGATCCCGAGAAAAGTATGATGTAAGACCCCAAACGAAGGCGGTCTTTCAGGAGACTCGTCTTCCCCAGTAGAAACAAATGGCGTCTCCAACAGAGAAGTTTGTGCACCTCAACAACTCAGACGACTGGATTCCCCAGCAAGTCTGACGTCAACTTTTTCCGTCAAATGGCATCTCCCCAGGAAAATTCGGCGAGAAGTTTGAGGAAAACCGCTACGAATAGCGTCCCTTGTCAATAAAGTTTATTGACAAAAGAAACTTAGACCAATTCCTTGGTAAGAAACCAGGATCGAGAGAAAGTTTATTTCAGAAACTTAGACCAGTTCCTTGGTAAGAAACCAGGATCGAGGGGAAGTTTACTTCAGAAACTGAGACCAGTTCCTTGGTAGGAAACCAGGATCGAGGGGAAGTTGACAAAAGAAAACTGAGACCAGCTCCTTGGCTGAAGACCAGGATCGAGGGGAAGTTTACCTTTTCTAAGCATCATCGCTTAGCTAAAGAAGATGAATGCGTAAGCTACCATTCATAACCACCATCAAAATTTCGGGTATTCCGGTATTTAATCCTCTTGCACCCCAAATGCCCGAATACATTCGTCATTCACACCTTCGGGTCCAAGAAGATTAAATAGGGGCATCTGTCATACCCCAAATTTTTACCACTAAGATTTCCCATAATTGTACAAATCATCATCACAATATGGATGAACCATTATGCCTCATCAAATGCCTCAAGGGTTGTTGAGCATTCACTACAATCAAAATTAGGGTTTTATGCCCTCTCAGAGCCTTAGACAAAGGATCAATCAAGAAATGACTTGATCTTCAACTTTTCTAACCTCTAAAATATCCACAATGGATCAAAAGGACTCCCACATCAAGGATTAAGCACAAGGTTGCTCCCTTCTAGGGGGATCAAGTCTCAAGATCGACAGTGTCACCAAATTAGGGTTTTGGTCGACCAGGGCCTCCAGATGGAAATTTTTCATCTGGGCACAAGCCAATGATCCAAAACATAACCTAATATACTCCATGGAACCTCATGGACCCAATCATCAAGTCAATTTGACCTCAGGGGATGCATTCATCAAAAATCAGGAATTAGGGTTTCTTGACCTAATTCACCCCTAAGTTGACTTTTGGGACAAATCATGAACCAAGACCTCAATAGAGGATTTAAGGGTCTTTAATATACTATATTGATCCATTTGGAACAATGGATTAATCCAAGAAGCTTGAGTAACAAGTCTCAATTTCATCTGCACCACAATTAGGGTTTCGCGAGGAAAGTCAACTGTAACTTTGACTTTTGACCAGGACATGCTCCCAAACCCTAAGACATGATTCAATATACCCTATGACACCCATGGAACATGTCCATCAAGTTTGATTTAGGTCAAGGACATGATTTCCTGAAGAATTGCACAGTTTGGAATTCATTTGATAAAAAGTCAACTGTGCACAAAAGTCAACTTTGACTTTTTGAGATTTTTCACCAAAATGGATTTTTAACCCTAAAATGATGTTAATGTATGATTTGAATCATCATTCATCAAGAAAAATCAAAGAAAGTGGGATAACTTGTAAAAGGGGTAACCATAAAAACTTAGAAAAATTTCTAAGTTATGGAAAAAGTGACACTAATGTGCCAACTTTGGAGGACCATAACTCCTAAACCACAAGGCCATTGTTCCCCATTCAAAGCTTGATTTGTAGATCACATTGCCCTCTACAAAAGCTTCATACTGACCTATGTCCAAATTCCTCATGGATTTTGAGTTATGGAGTGATCAAAATCAAGAAAAGTCACTTTGTTCCAACACTTAGTGAAAATTTCACTAAGTCAGATTTTGCCTTACTTTTTTCCAAATGTAGGGACATTTTTCACTTGGATTCAAAAGAGATCAAAACCAAACATGTTCAAACAGTTGTTGTATCATGTAAGGGCTTTCCAAAATGACCAAGAACATTACCAAATTCAATTTGGGCTATGAGATATGACATTGGCAAGTTGCCTTGCTGAAATCTGCCAAGGCAAGGCAGATTTTTGCACTTTTGGTCGATTTGCCAAAATCAGCCAAATTCAAATGCTCCTATCCACTTGGACACCTCTGAGGATTGAATCTAAAGGGGACAATCACTAAGCCAAGCCTCCAAAGTCTTTGGAACAAGAAATAGCATGTTGAACCTAGAATTGCCAAAATCGGGACAAGACTCCAATTTTGGATTAGACCATTCAATGGAAGCATCAAGGTGGCATGAACTGAGCTCTTAGCAACTGAATTCAGTCAAGACTTATCCAAGACCAAGGGGACCAGCAGCCTGTGTCCTAACCTCTAGTCAATGGCTAGAGGAGACTTGGATTTTCATTTGCCAACATTGGCCAAACCTACTCAGCAGTTTCCATTCACTATTCCTTGCAAAACAAACTTGCTCTACTATAAATAGAGCTCAATTGTGATCAATTTAAGTACACCAAAGGCCTACAACACTTGCCTTTCTCAAAAACCACTTCTCACTCTCAAAAATGCCTTTCTTAGCAAGTCACTCTCGGGTTTTTCATTATAGAGCAATTCCACTCAAACCAATCACACACACACCTCATATACATCATATGTGAGCTGATCAAACACTTAAACAACAACTGGAACACTGATTTCTCAGAATCACCAGTCAATTGCTCAAGGTTTTAACCAAAGTGCAGTTGAGATGCCATGAAGTGATCCAGCCATTCTCAGTCAAGTCCAAGCATTCAAACACACTCCATAGGGTGTAGGGAAGCTGTTCAGATCATCACAATTCATCTGTAACACCTCCTACTCAGAAATCAATTTGCTCTTGCTGTCACGACCTAGAGGTAAGCTTAAACTTAGTCATCTCTCAATCTATGCATATTTCCTTGCACAATACTTTTGCCAAATGTTCATAATCATGCCTGGAATGTTTCCCCTCAAGTAATTGCTTTGTTTGAATCGTGTATTAAAAATCCCAGCCTTCATGCAGAAATTAGGGTTCATAAGGATTTATCGTGATTTCTTGTTTTATGCTTAATTTAAATGAAATTAATTGTCATAAACATGATCGTGAGGTTGAGACGAGCATATTGATATGTGGATTGCATGATATAATCAAGTATTCAGTGAGATTGGATAGAAAATGCAAATCAGCCAAACCCAGAACACGCGCGTGTTCTTCAGCTGTTCTTGGCGCCATTTCTTTCAAATTCAAATATTTGAATTTTGTGATTTTATTTAATTGATTCAAAAATTAATTTCTCTCTGACTTTTAATGATTTTGGGTTGATTCTTTTTTTAATAATTCACAAAAATGTTAAAATATTTTATGTTCCCAAAAAATCCCAAAAATATTATTTATTTCATATAATTGATATTTTTGCAAAGAATTAATTTTTTAATTGTTTTTAACATTTAAAATATTTTTTCCATCTTGATTTTGCAACTTTTAATGCCTTCTAATTATTTTGTAGGTCAACACTTAATTTTTGAAGCATTAATCCAAGATCACAATTTGTTTTCCATATGTTAAACAATTTTGATCATTTTAATTGAATTTTTTATTCAATTAAAACACATTTTGAAAACAAATTAGGGTTTTGGATTAATTCAACCCTCATAAATCATTTTCAAAACACTTTGGGCCTCTAATAGAGTGTAAGACCCAATCCTTTTTTTACCAAATCATTTTTGGGCCTCAGTGCATTGTATAAGTCCCGATACCGTAAAAAATAAACGGCGCGATCGTCGCCTTTTGAAAAATAACCTTTTGGGCCTCTCCTCGAGCTATAAGACCCATTCAAAACTTTTGGGCCTCTAATAGAGTGTAAGACCCAACCCCCTTTTAACCAAAAGCAACTTTGGGCCTCACTTATTGTATAAGCCCATTTGCGTTAAAAGAAAACCTCGGCGCTATCGCCATTTTAAATGAAAAACCATTTGGGCTTACCCTCGTGTTATAAGCCCCACTCTTTTTCTTTAAACCTTTTGGGCTTCTTGAGAGAGTGTAAGACCCATCCCTTTGTACAGAAAACCTTTTTTGGGCCTCAGTCACTTGTATAAGTCCCTTTGTACAAAATTCAAACAGTGCAATCACTGATAAAACCCTGGGCCTCTCATTAAGCTGTAAGCCCCAAATCTTTCTTTTTCAAAGCACTTTCTCCTTTGATTTCGAATATACTGTTGTTTTCAATCTGACTTTGTTGAACAACTAACCAAACAGCATGGAAGCTCTACAACCGAGTAAGTGTTTATCCGCTTTCATATACATATAACTGTATTGTGGGGCTGTTTCGCTGTAAGTCTTCTTTCATAAACTCATATCAACTGTGTAATAATAGTATAGATATTTAGAGTTTCCCCGGCAACTACGTCTAGAACTAGGAAAAGCCGTTTTGTTTATTCGTAGAAATAGACAACTAGATCCCCAATAGGATCACCAGATACAGTCTTCTCTTCGGCTGTCCTCATTAGGAATTGTCAAGAAACTCTACTCCCAGAGATGAATGTATTCTCCGTGAATGGCATCTTTGAGTTTCTTCCAAATTCTCGAACTTTCCTAGCTTGATCTATTCCTTGTGAATAGCATGTCTTGAATTTCTCGGGGTTTGGGGACCCATCGGCTTCTTAAAAGCATCGGCCTCCTCTTGGGCATCATACAAGGACCCACAGGCTTCCTAAAAGCAACCCCGCCTCCTCTTGGGCTTAGTACAAGGATCCATCGGCTTCTTAGAAGTTTTCACAGCCTCCTCTTAAGCTTCGTATAATGATCTCTTCCTCCGGGAATGATAGCCTCCTTTTGGGCTTCATACAAGGACCACTCGGCTTCTTAAAAGTTTCCAGCCTCCTCTTGGGCTTCGTACAAATTGTCCCGACGACCTCCTAGAGGTATAGGAACAGAACTTAGTCATCTTCATAGAGCAGTCCTTTCAAAGAGTCTACTACTATTTCTCAAAGCATAGTACAAAAGATGAAACTCTAGACACAGACAGTCTAATATCCTTGAGTCTCAAAGACATTCTCAAGTGACCCCTTCGTTAAATAGGAAGGAAACTCGTAGACTCTGACAGTCTCAATACCCTTCGGATTTCCCGTTTCCTCCAAGAAAAGGAAATATCCCTGGTCCTCGAATCAAATCCTTGAGTTCAGCATTGCTCATATAAGAACTGATTTTCTCTTTTAAAATCAGTATATTGGATCTGTCACTCAACTGAAACAGTTACACTAGCCTCCTCTTGGGCTTTGTACAATTATTCTCCCCAGCGGAGCTAACAATTTTAGCCTCCATCTCGGGCATCGTACGAGATACCAGAGACTCCCTCGTTGAGTCAATCACCCCTTTTGCCTCCATCTCGGGCTTCGTACGAGATACAAAAACTCTCTTGTTTAGTCAAATATCCTCCATCTCGGGCTTTATACGAGATACCAAAAGGTTCCCTCGTTGAGTAAAAACCTTTTAGTCTCTCTCTCGGGCTTTGTACGAGACACATATTAGCCTCCTCTTAGGCTTTGTATAAGAAAACCACTGGTTGATCCAATCAACCTTTTAGCATCAAAACTGTGCCTCGTTCACAGTACACAAACATCAATAACTCCTTCCCCTTCATCTAATCGCTGTAAGCGGCAAGCCTTTGGATCATCTACATCCATGCCACTGTCCCTCTTTTAGCATGAGAAATTCCTAAGGAAAGATAGCATTGCTCTACACTGAGTTAAAGTCTTCTCCTTCAGGTTGGAAATCCCCTATAAAGGAAATTATGGCATTGCCGGATTCACACATCCCGGTTAAAGTAATTCTCCTTTATAAACAGTTGTGACATACAACCCCCTCTTTAGAGTTGACAAATTCTCTCTAAAGTCAAACCCTTTTAGCTTCACGTCTTGGGATTTGAACAAGACACCAAAATACCATTTCCTCCCATAGAATAGGAGGAACTACGAACGCTCTGATTTCCCTGTTTCGGCAAACGGGAATACGTAGGCATAAGATTGAAAGAAAAATCTTAGCGAGCACACTAATCAAAAACCCTAAATCCCATACTCTCACATATCTATCAAAAAGCATCAGTCCTAACATCCTAATCCTTGTTCCCCGCTAGAAGCCTGTCATTCTGTCAAAATAACACAAGAAAGGCCCCACCACATTGATCGCATCCGTAACCTAACAGACAGTTGTTTAACCTCAGTTTGCAAGCAGGTTTAATTGGAGACATTTATTTCCCTTCCTTCATCAGCTTTAATAGGATAAAAAATGAATCAACCTGTAGTAAACAAACCCAAAGAGCGGTAGCGCTTAAGAACCGCGTCCAAAATCGCTCGCTACAAAGAGTAATACAAACATAAACATAATTTTTCAATCATGCTATATCTAGTTTCTGCATCATTTAAAACTCTACTAAGGTAATAAACGGCTCTTTCGACGCCATCATCATCCTCTTGAGCTAACATGCTCCCTAAAGTTCTATCTGACGCAGCTATGTACAATCTCATACACTTATTGCCACGAGGTGGTGAGAGAATAGGGGGGTGACTCAGGTACTCTTTGATTTTGTCGAAGGCTTCCTGTTGATCTTGCCCCCAGTCGAACCCATCCTTGCTAGCTCGAAGCAATGGTGAAAAGGCTTGCATTTTCCCACTTAAGTTACATATAAATCTCCTCAAGAAATTTATTTTGCCCAAGAGAGACTGCAATTCCTTCTTTGTTGATGGCGCTTTTGCTTCCATAATGGCTTTGGTTTTATTCTGGTTGATTCCGATCCCCTTCTTGTGGACCACAAAGCCTAAGAAATCCCCTGCCTGCACACAAAAAGCACATTTGAGAGGATTCATTTTCAGACCATACTTTCTCATCCTTTCAAAGGAATGTCGAAGATGGCTTATATGATCTTTTCTTGAAAAGGACTTAACAACAATATCATCAATATATATTTGCATAAAAGTCTCAATAAAATCATGAAAGATCGAATTCATTGCTCTCTGGTAAGTTGCCCCAGCATTTTTTAGATCGAAAGGCATCACTACCCATTCATAAGTACCTAATGCCCCTGGACATCGAAAAGCAGTTTTTGGGACATCTTCCTCAGCAATGAATATTTGGTTATAACCAGAATAACCATCCAACATGCTCAAATATTCATGTTCTGCAGCAGAATCAATCAGCATTTCTGCCACAGGCATAGAATATTCGTCTTTAGGGGTTGCAGAATTTAGATCTCTAAAATCAATACAAACCCTTAAAGAACCATTCTTTTTAATGACTGGTACAATATTGGCTAGCCATTCGACATACCTAGCTGTACGGATAAACTTGCATCTAAGTAGCCTTTCGATTTCCTCTTTGATCTTGGAAAGGATTGTTGGGGCAAACCGTCTTGGATTTTGCTTGACTGGCTTTTTCCCAGGTATGATTGGCAACTTATGTTCAACAAGCTCTCTCCTCAAACCAGACATTTCATCATAGTCCCAAGCGAAGCAATCCTTGAATTTCCTCAATAATTGGACTATTTTGACTTTGAGTAGCGGGTCGAGATTAGCGCTAATATAAGTAGGCCTTTTCACTCCCCCTTCACCCAAGTCAATTTCTTCCAAAGGATCCTGCGCCAGCATTTTAATATTATCTGACAGTGGCTCCTTTTCAAAACCCAATGGCTCACCATCATACACAGCATCAAGCCTTTGGTCTTGGTCTTCAATTTGAGGCCCATCAGGTGGCTCAGGTTCAAAGTCCTTACCAGGGCCTACTTCACAAATTTGAGTTTTGGCTTCGACAGCCATGTGGTTGTGTGCAGCCTCTAAAGCCGCTTGTAACTTGGAGTCGGCCACATAGGCCGAAATTCTTTGTAATGCGTCGAATTCAGTCATTGTTACTGAATTCACTCCCCCAGCCTGTGGGGTCAACCTTAGGCAACCCATAGTATGGGACATTGCCTTCTTCTCTTACGACTTCTCTGTCCCATCGAAACCCCTCTAGTGGGTGCAAGTGCAATGAGCAGAATGCGTGATCATCTGGGGAGAGATCGAATTCTGCTGGAGTACAAGGCGCAATATGCGCCAAATTTTTGTCGAACTCAGAACCATCAACATGATTAACACGCACCTTAAAGTAGCCTTGATCAGCCTCAATGTTTTCTACTATTCCATCAGGCCTCCAGATTGTTATGCGTTGGTGCATCGATGAAGGTACTGCCCCAATGCCATGAATCCATTCCCTTCCTAGCAGAAGGTTGTAGTTAGCTTTACTTTCGACCACCATGAACAAGGTGGGTCTTGTCAGTGTACCCACAGTCAAGTCAACCTGTAAGACACCTAAAGTGGTCCCAATCTTCCCTTCATAGTTAGAGAGGACCATGTTGTGGGGTTTAAGATCAGTGTCGAATTTACCAATTTTACTTAGCAGAAAATGTGGTATTAAGTTGACAGTAGCCCCACAATCCACCAAGATCTTGTTAATAGCCACGTTCTCTACTTTCCCTGTAATATACAGAGGTTTCAAGTGTCCCTTCATGGCTTCAGTTGGTCGCTCAAAGAAAGCATTCTGTTCTTCGACACAGCCATTGTTCATTACATAATAGCACACAGGTTGGTGTGCTGCCATTTCTACTTCAGTGTTGGCATCCAAATTCTCCACTTCAGTTACTCTGTCATACTCCCTTGGCATTACTGACACTACGTTGACAATGATGTTCAAAGAAGCATTAGAGTCTGAATCAAAATTGTGGGTCGACGCTTCGTCTTCAACTGTTTCGACCACAAATTTCTCAGCTTCCTTCTTGGAAGTAAACAACTTTCGACCCACCGGCAGCTGGTTTTTTGTTCTCATGCCAACACCTTTGTTGCTAGCTGGCAGGACATTAGTGCTGGTCTCCGTCGAGTCTCTAGCCTGAGCTTCTCTTAAAGCCTTCCTTCGCCTCTGCTCTCTCCTCCATTGGGACCTCGACATGGGAATTTTTCCTTTGTAATTCTCAGACACATAGGCAGCTTTGTTGGAAGACTTGAATTCTTTCCTATACTCAAGTGAAGAACCTCTAGCCACATCAAAACTTTTCCATCCTTGCTTCCCTTTTCCAGCTGCTTCGACAGGTTTAACCCACCTCCCAGTTGGTACTTCGCCACTGGGTTTGAAAGTAGCTTGCTTGGCCCTTGGAATTTGTGGCCTTGGACCATATTGTCTCTGAGTAGCTTTCCTTGGGTCGAAACGCCCTGGCTTTTGAGCAGCTTTCCTCTCACGTCCAGATTTGGCCTCTTTCCCCGCTTGAAGGCCATGAACAGCTTCTTTGTCAAAGATAGCACTGCATCGAGGACACAGCATGACTTCAGAATTCTTCCCCTGGCACCTGTGGAGAAAATCAATGATGGTCTCATCCTCTCTGGGATAAGCCAGTTTGTCGCACTCCTCTTGTTCATCAATATCCATGGCCTGTTTGTCAGTAACTTCGACCATGTTCACGTTGACTTCATCTTTTACACGCATATTAGAAAAGTCAATCTCAAGGCTTGCAGCAGCCTCGTCCATCTGTCTAAAATGATCAGCAATCTCTCTTGTCACCATCTGCAACTTTGGTGCTTCAACTTCAGCACGGGTCTCGACTATAGTTTCAGTGTCGAACCTTTGAACTTCAGAAGAGGTACTAAAGTAATGTTCAGCAGCCATACATATCAAATGCTCCAGCTAATAGCCATCCATCTCTTCAGCCTCTCTGATAAACACAACATCATTGGTAAGGTCCTCAGTAACCTCCACCACTGTGGCATTTCTTCCAAGAGCTTCGTTGGTACTAACACTACCCGAACTGCTGTCAGACAATTCAACCAGTTCGACCATGTTGACCTCCTCAGGCTCTGCATAATTTGCTTCAGCTACTTCAAGGGGGCTGGTATCAATCTTCATCTGGGTCTTAGTCTTCTCCCCAAATTTGAGCCTTCCCTCCTGAATAGCATTCTGCACCAAATCCTTGAAAAGAAAACATTGAGACGTCTTATGACCCAAGTAATTATGGTATTTACAAAAACCTCTCTTTTTTCTTTGCTCTAAAGGTGGTATTTTAGCACCGGGAGGCACTAATATTTGATCATCCTTAACTAACAAATCAAAAATTTCATCACATTTAGTGATGTCGAAAGTGTATGTTTTCTTTAGGAACCTATCATTCTTTTCGGTTTCGACAGGGTTTTTTCCATTCGAAGGAACTAATAATTTACAAGAATAAGGAGGGCCCTTCTTAAGTTCAACAAGGTCTATCTCATTTTCGTCGAACCTAACGGACTCGTCATACAGTTCTTCGATGCCCTCCTGGTATTCGACGTAAGCTACCTTCTTGTTCTTATTCACCCTAGCTTTCTCATCTTTGAGACGCTCTAGCTGTCGAACTCTGTCAGCCAACTGGGCCATATCCCTTAAATACTGGGTGTCCAGCTTTTTCCTGATAGAGTAATCAAGGCCACCAGCGGCCATCTCGACAAGCTCATGTTCAGGCACTTGTGTAAAACATCTAGCCTTGAGTAGTCGAAACCTATTCAAGTAATCATCTATTGGCTCATTGAACTTTCGTTTCACACTAGCCAATTCTTTCAAACTAATCTTCGTCTGACCCATGTAAAATTGCTCATGGAACAAACATTCCAACTGGGTCCAATTACAAATCGAACCAGATGGTAACGTAGTGAACCACGTGAATGCATTTTTAGTGAGTGAACTAGGGAAATACTTCACCCTTAGACTCTCATCATTTGCAATCTCACCGGCTTCGATCAGGTAGCGCGTCACATGTTCGACGGTAGATTCTGTAGTATCTCCTGAGAACTTAGTAAACTTTGGTACTTTTGTCCTTGGAGGCAATTCAGCTTGAAGTATATAGTCTACTATAGGAGAAGTAAAGTTTGGCCTAGAAAAACCCATATTCAGGCCATTTCGAGCCATTATTCTTTCGACCAAGGCTGCCAAATTGTTCTCTGCCGCTACATTATTGCGTCGAACCTGATTCACCACACGATCAGCATCTTGATTTCTGTTCACTAGCACCATCCTTGGTTCCTCCTCTTCAAGTATTGGTATTTGATTTCTAGGAGGCTCTTCCCTAGGTGGTTCGACCAACCCTGGATTCACTGGGTTAACTTGTTGAGCATTCTCCCTCGTCTCGACTCCTTGAGTTTGGTGTTGAACAGGAGCTGGCATTCCCATGAACTCTGCTATTCATCCCATCTGGGTTGTCATCATTTGATTGGTTTGAGTAGTATTCTGGATCAATGGCTGGAAAATTTCTCCCATCGTTTGAGACAAAGTATGTACCATTTGCATATTGCTCTCATCCATCTGTTGCCTCAAATATGCTGCAGACTCATTTGTTAAGTTAGGCCCTTGAGCAGAATAGCCCAAACCTATGGACTGGTTGTTTCGACCCATGTTAATTCCAGAACCTGACTCCTGCAAAGGGGAAGATATCACATTTTCTGAATATACTGGGGGTGCAGTACGCAGATTCTGCATCATTGCCATTGGCATGCCATAGATTGGGTTCCTAGGCAAAGACTGTGAAAATCCTGGGGGAGGAAACTACCTGTACGTCGAACCTCCTCCTGGAGGAGTCTGAGGATTTGTCACTGATGGGCCAATGTACTCCAAGACTGGCTGAGTGTAAGGCCTCACGTATGTCGCCCCTGGTCCCGCTGTCGAAGACGCTGGCTCTGTCACCATGGTTAACACTGTCGACCCTCCTGTCGAAGGAACTGGAGTTAGCGCCACAGTACTTCTTGGTAATTCTTGAGGATTGATGGTGTTGTTCTGAACACTTGAACTGCTTGGTTGAGTATTGGTCCCAGCAGAACTGGGATTTGAATTTCCTTGGCCAGATGCCATTCTCCTCACGTTTCTACTCTTTGGTCTATATTCGTTTGAACTGGCTACCTTTCCACTTCTCAGGTGCATACGATAATTTGCCACAATCTCGACCAATGAAACAACAAATACTTAAGAAGACAGTTATAAAACTTCCTTTTGGCGGTTATTTAAAAGTTACAAACTTCCAAATCCACGTTTAGCACTGTCCCACTGGGCGTGCCAATTTGTTTACCTTGAAAATTGGTAAACAACCGCTGATCTTCTAAAACTATAAAGTTCTAGTAACTTACAGGATCGATCAGATTGATCCTAGGACATGTGTTGTATGTGTATTTAGAATATTTCGCAATTTGATAAAGGATGCCTTTCGGCAATGCACATAAATAAAAAGGGGTGTTTGAAGGGTAAAGGAAAACGATAAAGATACAGGAAATGACTAAGTCGAACAATACATCAAAGAAAAGAAAAAGGGCTGAATGTAAAAGGTTTGATAAAGAAAAACTGGAGTTCAATGTTGGAAAGAAATGCATAAAGATCATAAGATGCAGAAAAGGTAAATGCTTAAAAATAAAGGCTTTTAATGTAAAACTGCAAAGTAAAGACTGGGTAATGTAAATGACTTGAAAGGTAAAAGTTCGTGAAAAGAGATTTCAAAGTAAAGAATCTAAAACAGAAACTTCAAAGTAAATTGCATTGCAATAAAAGGTAATGGTGATCACAATCACGTACATTCTCACTTCACTGGTTTCTCGACACACTGGATACTTTGAGTGAATATAGAGTTACTTGTACAATTCGATTTTTTTCCACACTATTCTGACTCTAAGACTAACCTATTTATAATACTCTAATATAACCACCCTTTGAAGGTTTTATTCTTAGATTACGCCACTTGGCACTTCGCATGTCTTCACGATCTGGATCTTCGCCACCTGTCCTCTTTTCAAATTCAAATACTGGAACTTCCCTCCACTATTCAGTTGTAACTGCAGCGCATTATCCATATCCACTTCACCGTGTCGACTTGACTCCTTGGACTTAGCAATATTTAAAGTCTTGAAATCCTTCCATTCGACTCAGGCATTGCACAAACATGGTCGAAGGCCTTCTTAGTCGAAGCCTTCTTTTTTTAGCATTATTATTTTAAAGAATAACTTCTTTTAAAGCCATTGTTTGAAATCATGTAGCGTCGAAATTAGGAGCTAACAATATTACAATGGTTGCATATTAAATCTGTGATTAAATAATCTTCAATTTTTTATTTATTTATGAATTTAAATGACACACGTTTTTTTAATAGGAAAAATGGAAAAAATGTAGATGCCAGGATTCAAACCATGTACCACTCACTCTATCACCACGGTTGTGTCTATCAACCGTGATAAAATGACTTTCAACAAAATAAATAAGCATTAGGTGCATCCAGTTTCATATATTACAACGGTGGAAGGCATGATCGTGGTAATATTATGCTACCGAATGTGTATTTTGTAGTAGTGATGGCCATACCTCCTGCAACAAAGCCTTCAGTTCATGGTATTCTGCCATCACTTCAGTAGGCATGTCTTGTTCCAAAACTGGGAAATTCCAACACCATTCCCCTTCGACCCAGCCTCCCACCTCCGCAATAGTAGAATATTTCACAGCAGAATAGTGGAATGCATTAATGAAAAGGGAACAAAGAGGTACCTAGCCAAGCCAACAATTATGCCAAAACGAGATTTTGTCACCCCATCCAAGTGTGCAAGATAATTGCTCAATAAATCTCCCATTAGCTATTGAATCTGCAAGTTTTATAAGATATTTCCACCATAAGGAATCCTCATTCGAGCTCCTTAACTTCTTCTTGAGTAAGTTTCTGGAATGTAAATCTCCATATAGACGAACCAGTATGTCGCGCCAAATCGCACTAGGCTCAGTAATGCAACATCATAGCCACTTCGTAAGCAATGCCTTGTTAAAGTTGTTGAGGTCCTTGATGCCCAGCCCCCCTGCTCCTATCCCAACAGACTTTTTCCCAACTTATCCAAGGTATGCTCTACTTGTCCAAGGAACCTGCCCATAGAAATCTTCTCTGGATTGCTATTAGATCCTTCACCATTTTCCTTGGGGCCTTAAAAAGGAAAATTGATGGATTGAGAGGTTAGATAGTACATAATTTATTAGAATAACCCTCCCCTCCCCCTCGTGGAAAGAAACTTCCCCTGCCAAGTAGATAGCCTAGATTTGAAGCATTCCACCACAGGATTCCAAAAAGCCAAGGTTGTGTGATTTCCCCCAACGTCCAAGCCAAGGAATCTAAAAGGTAACAAACCAACTTTACAAGCCAGAAAGCGTGCTGCTCCAATAAGGAAATCAGGCTCACAACCAATGCCAAAGAGATTACTCTTCCAAAAGTTGATATGTAGACCTGAAAGCATTTTAAAGCCATGTAAAAGAGCTTTAATTCCCCAGAAATATTGCCATGAGCCTTCGCATATAAGTATTGTGTCATCCGCGAATTGTACAAAGTTCACAAACTCCTCTCCATTTACATTGAACCCTTTCAATTGACCACTTGAGTTGGCTATTCTTAACATCTGAGCAAGTCCCACAACCACCAACAAAAACAAGAAAGGAGAAAGAGGATCTCCCTGACGCAGACCTCGCGATGCCTTGAAATCCCTTGTAGTCCCACCATTTACTATCACCGATAGAAAGCAATTCAAAGCTCCGGCTTTTATCCAGTCAATTCATTTAGGACAGAAGTTCATGGTGTAACACCCCAAAATTAGCCCTCATACTTTACCATCAATAAGTGGCTTATGCTTCACATACATGTGCATTTAGGTCATAAACATCATACATGCATCATTGGTTTTCCCAAGGCATGGGATCTAAGGTTTCTATGGTATTGATTGTCCAAAGCAAAGAGAATGGGATATACTCAAGCACTCAAGCTACAAAGGCTCTTTATGCCTCAAGACATCATGTTTGGTTCATCATTTCATCAGGTGATTGAAATTTGCAAGAAACTTGAAGAGGATCATTCTCTCATATCTTTGGTCCTCAGATTAGGGTTTTGCCTATCTGTGTATGTGGTATCCTCATGGGCAAGGATCTTGGAACCTCATCATCCTCATATCATGTAAAACATATTGGTTCAAGAGATTCTCAATTTTCTCCAGAGGAATTTGTAACTTATATGTGAGCCTAAGAGGGGGGTGAATTAGGTTCTTAGATGAGTTATCCCGATTTTTTTACGGTTTTTGTATTTTACTTTCCTAAAGATTTCTAAGAGATGAATTGGTAAATGCGGAAAGTAAATGAACACCGAGACGTATAGTGGTTCCCCTCACACGTCGAGAGTACTCCACTCCCCTTTCAACTTGAAAGAGAATTTCACTAAATGTTAGATTCCTAGACAAGACAAAACTATGTCTTTCTATACTACTCTAACAACCAAGAACAATCCTCTTGGATTTACAAATATTTAAAGTCCAACTGAGAATCAATATCTCAAAAATGGACCTCTTGTATCCACAATCCGGATTACAAGGAAAAACCTTACAAACTTATCTTTAACAATCCTAAAAATAAGTTGTAATCAAAATATCAAAAATCTGAATTTTGTATATGAGTAGAAAGTTGAATCTTCAATGTATCAATCTAAAGATTGATCTTCTTCTTTGTTGTAATCACTCTAGGAATGTTATACAAGTGTTCGACACAATGAGGATGAAACTAATGCAGTGTATATGAAGATTTCAGTGCAGAAGTTTCACTTAGAAAAGTTTGAAGATCACTTTGATAAAAAAATGTAAGAATAGAGAAGAATGATTGTTTGAAAATTTTAGCAAAGAAGGTGAGTTTAAAATCTGACAATTTTGTGCTTTTATAATGCTTAAACACCTCTACAAACAGCTATAATTGATTAAGGGATGTCATGGTTCGTATGGAAAAGGTTTGTGAAGGAAGCATGAAGAGTTGCAAATATTTTTGAAATCTGATCAGTGGTAACCGGTTAACACTCTGTCAGTAACCGGTTACTTCATGCAACGTTTAAATAATTTTTGAAAAAATGCTCAGAGTAACCGGTTAACATACTGTCAGTAACCGGTTACTTGAAGTCAGTTTTGTGAAAAATGCTTAGAAACAGATCTGCAACATTCTTTTGATGCTAAAAATATTTTCCAATGACCATGACACAAATAAAGACCAGATCGAACACTTGTATGCACATTGCTAAGGAGTAATTGATTATACCTTTGATCAATCCTTGAGAGTTCTTCAAGACTTGAACCAATGTGCAATTTTGTTCAATTCTTCAATGTAGCTTCAAAGTCCTTGATCCAATTCCATTTTAAGCAAGCATAGTAAATGACATAACCAATGTTGTCTTCATCAAAATTCTTGAGAAGCCATGTCTTCACATTCTCCCCCTTTTTGATGATGACAACCTAATATTTGAAACTTAATTCCACCATTGTTTCTCTACCCACATGAAAGCTCCCCCTTAGATGATGCTCCCCCTAAATTCAATGTTCTTAGGGATGTTTGAAAGCTTTTAAAATTCTGAATAATTTGTTAGAGAAACCATACAACATAATAAAATCTTCTCCCCCTTTGTCATTACCAAAAAGGAAAGGGAAAAAGAATTCGGAACAAGGTATCACAAGTTGTATGAACCAACTATAGAGAAGATAAAACTACTACCACACATAAAAAGATGAAACAAACCAGAACATAATACATAAATAGATTAACTAAAGAAAGTACCGACTTAATAATCAAGTACAACCAACACAAAATAACTTAGCAAGTTTTAGACAAAAACATAATGAACTAAACTAAAAAAAACATAAAAACAAGAACAATTAATCACTTCCAGAATATTCCTCCATTTCCTCATCATCATCTACTTCTTCTTCCTCTTCACCATCATCATTTCCTCTTTCTTCTTCATGAGAGGCTTGGTTGCGGAACATGGACCGGAATAGCTTCTTGAGAGACTTTATGCCACGGGTGGTTTGTTGATGGTTTTGGGTCATTGTCGTCTTTAAGCTCTGAATTTCATTGTAGAGAAATTCGTTTGTGAACCCTCCTTCCGGAGCAACAGCCGGGGCAGCCGCTTCATCTTTGTAACAGTATGTTCCATTAGGTGCCACAATAATTCCGGTGTTTTTAGTAACCGTTGTAGCATTGATTTCACATGCCCTAGCCGTCATTTGATTTTTTGGCTCCCTTTTGAGCAAAAGCTTGTTATACTCCAGAATCTTTGACACAATTCTCGCATATGGTAACCCGCCAGAAAGAGATAGTTGATGTTCCATGTGGTGAAAAATCACATAAGCCCAATTGATTTTCATACCCATTTTCATTGCCCTAATGAGTTGTACTTCCAGCTCACTTACTTGGGAGTGATTGGAGTGCTTTGGAACCAAAATGTATGCCAAAATATATTGTAGCATACGGTCACTAACAGTAAAAAAAGCAGCATATTTGATAACCCGTCCAGCATTTGCCGGTTGTTTAGCAAGAAGTTCATCATACGTTCCTCTAGATATTTCCACAAAGTACGCCAAGCTATCAGAATCTTTCCAAGTCCTAGATTTTGGTAAAACACCTTGACGAAGTTCCTCACCATCATATGGAACACCCAAACATTTTCCTAGTTCTTCTAAATCCATTGAAATTTCCTTATCCTCAACAGTGGCAGTAAGTAAAGGTTCATCTAACTCATCTTTTCCAAAAGTGACAGTAGGGTAAAATTCCCTAATAAGGTCTGGATAATAAGGTCCAACATCACAGACTAAATTCTTAACACCAGAATCTTTCAACAATGTCTCAAAGGTAAAACTATGATTTGGGAAGGCTGAGAAATTTACATATTTTACCTGCATTAGAGTTCTGATTCTGACATTGAAATCCATTCTCTGAAGTTTCACAGGTTGCATGTGGTGATCTTCAACAGAGTCAGAACTTTCTCCCATTTTCTTCTTTCCCTTATCTTTCCTTGAAGGAGCCATGGAAGCTTTGGAATCCTTTTGGAGGCTGAGATTTTAGGGTTTGGAAATAAAATCCGAAAATGGACTAGAGAGAGGTATTTAGAGGAAATATAGTAGAGTGGGGTTTTAATTTCTTTGAATGGAGATGAGGTTGGAAATAGTGGAAGAATGAGTGGAGGAAATAGGTTGAATGCACTTTATGACAATTAGATGCACTTTGACCAACCAATAAGACTAAACATAAATAATAAAACATAAAAAACACGTAACATTAATGAAAATTTTTTCCAGAAAATAGCAGTGGTAACCGGTTACTTACAGACTGTTAACCGGTTACTGCGTGTGAAAAATCATATTCTGGGCAAAAAATACAAAGGGTAACCGGTTACTTACCGTTTGTTAATCGGTTACTCTGGCAAAACTTCCAAAAACAGTGGCTTTGCAACGCATAACTCAGGATGTTTTTCCAAAATATTAAAGTTTGACATGTTAACAGACATAGTAAGGCAACTTTGAGAGAAAAAATAACGTTCAAAAAAATAGATTAAGTAATTGTAAAAACTAGAAATAGCAACTTTTTAACATAAAGCAAGTTGTAACTAATACTCGAAATATTAAAAAAAATAAACTTTTGTGTACCTTGGCTTCATTTGAATGTGAAATGAAGAATTATTGAAGAGTTATAGATCACCTTCATCTAAAATGCCAAGTTCTCGACGAATCTTGAAAAATTGTTTTTGCGAGCGGTTTTGTGAAAATATCCGCTAGTTGATTATGTGTATCTACAAATGTGACTTCAACATCTCCTTTAAGCACATGATCACGTAGAAAATGATGTTGAATGTCTATGTGTTTGGTTCTTGAGTGCATGACGGGATTCTTTGTAATATTAATTGCACTTGTGTTGTCGCATCGAAGTGGTATACATCCAAGATCGATTCCATAGTCACTTAATTGTTGCTTTAGCCAAAGATTTTGAGCACACAACTACTCTCTGCTATGTATTCCGCTTCAGCCGTACTAAGAGCAACACACGCTTGTTTCTTACAGGACCATGAAACTAAGGCATTTCCTAAAATGTTACATGTTCCACTCGTGCTTTTTCTATCAGTTTTGCAACCTGCATAATCCGCGTCAGAATAACCAACTAAATTACACATACTACCTTTTGGATACCATAGACCAACGTTTGTCGTTCCCTTGAGATACTTCATGATTCTTTTCACAGCGGTGAGATGTGACTCCTTTGGATTTGCTTGAAAACGGGCACATAAACACACACTAAACATTATGTCAGGACGGCTTGCCGTCAAATATAATAAAGAACCAATCATACCTCGATACTTCGTAATATCAATGGAAGCACCCGATTCATCTAGATCAACATAGGTTCCGGATCCCATTGGTGTAGCCATAGCCTTGCAACTATCCATGTCGAATCTTTTCAACAATTCTTTGCAAATCTTGGATTGGTTGATGAATATACCGTCCTTTAGTTATTTGATATGAAGTCCAAGGAAGTAATTCATTTTTCCCATCATTGACATTTCAAACTCTCCTTGCATCATCAATGAGAATTCTTTACAAAGATCTTCGTTCGTTGAACCGAATATGATGTCGTCAACAGAGACTTGAACTGACAAAGTATTACCTTTTGCTTTCTTAATGAACAATGTCTTGTCAACTTTGCCTTTTACAAAACCCTTTTCACAAAGAAAATTGCTAAGACGATCATACCATGCTCTTGGTGCTTGCTTTAAGCCATAAAGAGCTTTCTTTAATTTGAAGACATGTGAAGGATTCTTGAAGTCTTCAAAGCCCGGGGGTTGTTTGACATAGACTTCTTCATTGATGTAGCCATTCAAGAATGCGCTTTTGACATCCATTTGATATAGTTGAAAATTTAATGAACATGCATAAGCAAGTAATAAACGGATAGCTTCTAACCTTGCAACCGGAGCGAATGTTTCCTCAAAACAATGCCTTCCTCTTGATTGTAACCTTGAGCCACCAATCTTGCCTTGTTTCGAATAATTATCCCATTCTCATCAAGTTTGTTCTTAAACACCCATTTGGTACCGATGATGTGCTTATCACTTGGTCTAGGAACAAGTTCCCAAACTTGATTCCTTTCGAATTGGTTTAACTCTTCTTGCATAGCAATAATCCAATGATCGTCACTTAAGGCTTCACCAACTTTGGAAGGTTCAATTTGTGAGACAAACTCCATATTCAAGAAAGCATCTTTAAGATTTAACCTTGTTGCTACACCTTGACTAATATCACCAATAACTTTGTCAATTGGATGATCTCTATGAGTCCTCCATTCTTTAGGTAGATCATTTAAGTTTGTCTCTTGTTGAATCGGTTCTTCTTGGAGTTCCTCTTGATTCTCTCTTGAAGTATCTTCTTGGGCAACTTCTACAATTTCATCATCATCATCACACAAAACAATATCCTCCTTGGAGGGGTTAGATTCATCAAACTTAACATGCATAGATTCTTCAATTGTTAAAGTTCTTTTATTATAAATTCTATAAGCCTTACTTGTAAGTGAATAACCAATAAATATACCTTCATCCGATTTTTCATCGAACTTACCAAGATTGTCTTTATCATTGTTTAAGACAAAACATTTGCATCCAAAAATGTGAAAATAAGCAATGTTTGGTTTCCTCCCTTTGAAAAGTTCATAGGGGGTCTTCTTTAGAATAGGTCTAATGTTAACACGATTACTTACAAAACATGTCGTACTCACCGCATCCGCCCAAAAGTATTTTGGAAGATTTGAATCGCTAAGCATTGTTCTTACAAGTTCCACCAATGACCTATTCTTTCTCTCCACCACTCCATTTTGTTGAGGAGTCCTTGGTGCCGAGAAGTTGTGAGATATTCCATGTTCTTCACAAAATTCTTCAAAGGAAGCATTTTGGAATTCTCATTTTGAATTTGCTTTGTATATTTCTTGAATGCTTTAAATGCATCACTTTTCTGCACTAAAAAGAAAGTCCAAGTATATCTCGAGAAATCATCAACAATAACTAAAGCATATACATTACCTCCGAAGCTTCTTGTTTTTGATGGACCAAATAAGTCCATATGCAACAATTGTAGTGGCCTTGAAGTGGACACCACATCTTTAGATTTGAAAGTTGACTTGGTTTGTTTCCCCTTTTGACATGCATCACACAACTTATCTTTGACATATTTTATCTTTGGTAATCCAATAACTAAGTCATGCTTAATTAATTTATTCAAATGCTCCATGTGAATGTGAGCAATCCTTTTGTGCCAAAGTCATGAATCATTATTGCTTTCCATAAGACATTTAACCTTCAAAGAAGTGTCATCAAGGGAAATCATAAAAATATTGTTAATTCTATTACCTTTAAGCATTACCTCATTAGTGACTTCGTCTTCTATCAAACATTCATCTTTAGTGAACTTGATTTTGAATCCTTTGTCACAAAGTTGGCTTATGCTAATAAGATTATGCTTTAAGTCTTCAACATAAAGCACATCTTCAATTGTTGTGAAAGGTGGTGAACCAACGTTGCCTACGCCAAGAATCTTTCCTTTATTGTTATCTCCATAAGTAACATAACCCTTGGCTTTAAGCACTAGACTTGAAAATTTGTTTATATCTCCGGTCATATGCTTCGAACAACCACTATCAAGATACCATAGATTAGAAGTGGTCGTCAAGCACACCTACAAAACAAATTAAGTTTTGTTAGGTACTCAAATAGCCTTGGGTCCTTCATAATTAGTACCTTTCTTTACCCACACATAATGCCCACATGCAACACTAAAGTTTCTTACATAGCAAGCATTAGGTGTATGGCCAATAATACCACAATAAAAACAAGTAGGAACAAAATTGCTTTTATATCTAGGAACATATGATTTCTTTTTAGAAAATCTCTTCTTAATGGGAGTTCTTTTATTTTTAGGATAAGGATGCACAATTTTAGGTTTGTTCACTTTCTCCTTAGAAGTTTGGTCACTAGCCTTAACAAAGATTGTTTTACTAGAACTTGGTTTAGAAAATTTAGAGTAACCAAGTCCACTTTTATCATTCGAATATCTTTGTTGACTAAGGACCGCTTCTAAACCAATTTGTCCTTTCTCATATCTTTCTAAGACTCTTTTTAATTGAACAATTTGGAATGAAAGTGACTCACAATTTTTACACACCAACTCTTGTTTTTCTTCACTTGCTCTCTTTTGTTTTTCATCTTTTGACTCTTTTTCCATAACATCGACTTTTTCTTCTAAAGATGTTATTTGTCTTTTTTGTGAAGAAATTGTTTTACATAAGACCTTACATTCATTTAAGAGTTCATTTATGGCTTCTTGTGCATCATTATCATAAAGAGAAAATTTAGTACTAACCTCGTCATTTTCATCTTCGGAGTTATGTGTAGCCATAAGTGCTAGTTTTGCGCTTTCATCACTCTCCGAGTCGGATGATGAACTAATTTCGTTGTCTTCTCATGCAATGTATGCCTTCTTATTTTTTGATTCCTTCTTGCCTTTAAAACTTCCTTTCTTTGCAAGTTGTGGACATTCGGGTTTTATATGACCTTGCTTCCCACATTCATAACATGTAATGTCTTGAGAAGAAGTTGAAGTATCCTTTTTCTTAAATTGTTTCTTCCTTTTAGCATAAAAGGACTTATCTTTATTTCCAAAGAATTTTCCAAGTCTTTTTACTAGAAGCATGAAATTTTCATCTTCCTCCGATGAGTCGTCATTTTGTTTTCCTTTTGCATCTACTTTTAAAGCAATACCCTGGACTTCTTGTCTTGAAGTTCATGTTTTTCAAGTTGTCCAAGTTCTAACTCATGTTCTTGAAGTTTTCCAAATAGAGATGCGGAAGTCATCGTAGAGAGGCTTTTCTTTTCCGATATTGCCGTTACTTTTGGTTGTCATTCTCTTGTCAAAGATCTTAGAATTTTGAGATTTAGTTCATCATTTGAGAATGTCTTACCAAGTGCTATTAAGTGATTAGTCAAATGAACAAATCTTTTTTGTAATGCAACAATGGTTTCTCCGGGCTGCATTCGGAACATTTCATATTCTTGACTTAGAGTATTTAGTCTAGATCTTTTAACTTCAGCCGTTCCTTCATGTGTTTCTACCAAAGTATCCCATATTTCTTTTGCCGATTTACATTGACACACACGAAAGAACTCATCAATACTTTAGGCACTTTGAAGAAGATTGATAGCTTTCTTTTCATTTAGAATTTTTCTCTTATCTTCTTCATCATATGTACTTTTTAATTTTGCGGTACCAACACCATTGACTACATTTACAGGATTATGTGGACCATTCTCAATAGCTTCCCATATACCTTCTCTTTGTGCTTCAAGATGTGCTCTCATACGAATCTTCCAAAAATCAAAATACTCTCCATAGAAAAGTGGGGGCTTGTTACTACTTCCACCGTCTTTGAAAACCGGGTTCGTGCTTGCGGAAGCCATGCTGGATCTTGTCGGAACAGGTTACCTAACCTGCTATGATGCTAATTGTAACTTATATGTGAGCCTAAGAGGGGGTGAATTAGGTTCTTAGATGAGTTATCCCGATTTTTTTACGGTTTTTGTATTTTACTTTCCTAAAGATTTCTAAGAGATGAATTGGTAAATGCGGAAAGTAAATGAACACCGAGACGTATAGTGGTTCCCCTCACACGTCGAGAGTACTCCACTCCCCTTTCAACTTGAAAGAGAATTTCACTAAATGTTAGATTCCTAGACAAGACAAAACTATGTCTTTCTATACTACTCTAACAACCAAGAACAATCCTCTTGGATTTACAAATATTTAAAGTCCAACCGAGAATCAATATCTCACAAATGGACCTCTTGTATCCACAATCCGGATTACAAGGAAAAACCTTACAAACTTATCTTTAACAATCCTAAAAATAAGTTGTAATCAAAATATCAAAAATCCGAATTTTGTATATGAGTAGAAAGTTGAATCTTCAATGTATCAATCTAAAGATTGATCTTCTTCTTTGTTGTAATCACTCTAGGAATGTTATACAAGTGTTCGACACAATGAGGATGAAACTAATGCAGTGTATATGAAGATTTTAGTGCAGAAGTTTCACTTAGAAAAGTTTGAAGATCACTTTGATAAAAAATGTAAGAATAGAGAAGAATGATTGTTTGAAAATTTTAGCAAAGAAGGTGAGTTTAAAATCTGACAATTTTGTGCTTTTATAATGCTTAAACACCTCTACAAACAGCTATAATTGATTAAGGGATGCCATGGTTCGTATGGAAAAGGTTTGTGAAGGAAGCATGAAGAGTTGCAAATATTTTTGAAATCTGATCAGTGGTAACCAGTTAACACTCTGTCAGTAACCGGTTACTTCATGCAACGTTTAAATAATTTTTGAAAAAATGCTCAGAGTAACCGGTTAACATACTGTTAGTAACCGGTTACTTGAAGTCAGTTTTGTGAAAAATGCTTAGAAACAAATCTGCAACATTCTTTTGATGCTAAAACTATTTTCCAATGACCATGACACAAATAAAGACCAGATTGAACACTTGTATGCACATTGCTAAGGAGTAATTGATTATACCTTTGATCAATCCTTGAGAGTTCTTCAAGACTTGAACCAATGTGCAATTTTGTTCAATTCTTCAATGTAGCTTCAAATTCCTTGATCCAATTCCATTTTAAGCGAGCATAGTAAATGACATAACCAATGTTGTCTTCATCAAAATTCTTGAGAAGCCATGTCTTCACAGAATTAGGGTTTTGACCATTGATCAACATCTCCTATCTTTTGGGGCTAAAACTAGGGTTTTGTCTCAAAGCAGTTTATTTTTTATTCTTTGAGCAAGACTTGATTCCATGGTATTCTATATGTCCTCAAGTATATATCATTGGAGTATTGACCATCAATTTCATTCAGAAGGGTTTCAATTGGTCAGATGGTTGAGAATCATTTGAATTGGGAACAAAGTCAACTGAGCAGTGAAAAAGTCAACTCCTGACTTTTTGAGGTCAATCTTGTGTTCATCATGTTAAATATGACCAATGGGTGAAATTTGATCAAGAAATCTCAAGAGAATCGTCAAAAATCAAGAATTGTTGAAAGTTGCCATTTTTGGCAAATTAGGGTTTTAGAACTTTCCATTTTTGGCAAGTTTCATGGTTGTGCAGCCACTTTCAAGGCCATTTTTCCCCATGTTCAAAACTTCATTTCATTTTTTGTCAAACATGAAAGTTTTAGATTGTTCTTCAAGCTTTCCATCCATATAAAGAATGCCTCATTTGGATTTGTCAATTAAAAGTTATGGTGTTCTAAAAATCAAGATATGTAAGTTGTGCAAGTGGAGAAAAACTTAGAAAATTTTCCAATGTAAAGACAGTTTTGTACCTACAACTTCATGGCCAATTTCCATCATGTTAGAGGTTCCATTTCAAAATCTTTTAAACATCAAAGTTGCAGAGTGATCTTCCACCTTTCTAACCATATAAAGAACATCCCATTTGGATTCTTGGATCAAAAGTTATGATCATCCAAAGTCTTGATCTTAAAGATGTGAATTTGATGAAAACACTTAGAATTTTTTTAGGTACAAGATCAGTTTGGTACCCATGAGTTCAACACCAATTTTCATGATGTTTAAAGCTTTCATTCAACTTGTTTCCAACATAAAAGTTGTTGTATCAAGTTCCCTCTTTCTCATGACCCCAAAATCACACCATTTAACCTCATATTCATCAAGATATAATCTTTCAAAATCATCACCATGAGAAAGGTTCATCAAGTGTTTAAGTCATGATATCCCATTCAAATTGCAAGAACAACTCATCTCATTGTTGTTGTATCAATGCCATGCGCATCATGTCATCACAATTACCTTATTTGTCCACACATTCTCTTACTTAACATGCACATGTCACCACCTTTACCTCATACATGCATGAAAGACAAAAAGAAACTTGGCATGCAAGCTGCTATGGTTCTGACTACACCAGCTTGCAATTAACATTCTTACATCATTATCATCATCATGTGGCAGTCCATGATAACAACAATGCACACACACATACCTCAAACCCGTGCCTAACACCATAGCCTCTCATTTTACAATTTTCACTAACCAAGTTTCCAACAAACTTCTAACCATGATCAAGCATTAACCACGCTCCTAACTACACATATAAAGCTTCATTAACCTCTAACAGAATCATTTAGACTCCAATAGGTCCAAATAGATCAAACTCTCCATTTTTCACTCTTACTTTCATCTCTTCGAATCTCACTCATCTCAAGAGATTTAGCTGAAATTTCTTCACCCACATCATCATACCATTGAAGAGCTTCTTCTGTGTGCATTATTTTTCATTTGGAGTCACCACATTACCATATTCGAATTCATCAACTTCATCAAGAACTTGCAATTTCAAGCTAGATTCAAGGAACCTGAGCATTTATTTTGCTCAGCGGTGATCTCAAGATAGTGCAAGAAGTTTTTTAAGGTTTCTAACATGTGTGAATCACAGCTCTAACAGGTCAATTTTCTTGAAACTTTAAAGCATCATTTTAGGGCAATGTATGTGGCTTAGAAGCATGTAAACTAGTTGCATCTGAAGTCCTTCCAATGAAGGCAGTGTTTGTGGTGTAGAATAGGGTGAAATGTGAGATCTTGAATTTTAGGGCATAATTTATTCTCCTTCATTTAACATGTTAGAGCCTTCAAATGATAATTTTGAACTCATTCGAAACCAACGTGAAAATTCGAGTGAGATAGTGTCTTTGGTCTTCATTTTTGGAGAATTTAATCACCATCGTCGGTGGGTGGTCGTCGGAGAAGACGGCTGGAGCCTAGCTCCGGCGTCTGTGTTATTTCTGCCTTGAGAGTCAACGGCGCGTGCGTGTCATCTCTTGATTGACCATGTGTTAATTTTTTAATCCTATGTGTGCATTCCCTTGCCAGCGCATTAATGAGGCCAAAAATGAGAAACACGTGTTTTTCTTCTTTTTTTTTTTGAATAAAAATCAAATAATAAAATCAAAATAAAATGGTTAGTGAAATAGGTATGGGCCATGCACGCATTTGTTCTATTCCCACCCCAATTTCCTGGCCCATTGTGGATTTGAACATAGAATTTACTCTAGATGCACCCCCTTGCCTTTAATTCTATTTTTCATTTTATTTTTTGATACTCACTTCATTTTTATTTATTAAAAATAGTTTTCTTCAGCTTAAAATTTCCAAAAAAATCATGAATGGTCTTTGGTGTCTTAATTAATTTTCTATATTTTTTAATTTCATTTTGGATTAATTTTAGTAATTTTTTTTGGATTTTTGATTTGGAGATGTACAAATTGACATGTCTTGCAATTTAAGTCTTGAATTTAATTTTTCCCAACTAGTCTTGATCCTAATTTTTTGTATGCATTTAGTCACATGATTATAACACATGTTTATGATCACTTGGAATTTTTACCATTGTTTTTTTGTTCATTTTGAATGCCTTTTGTGACTTGTCTTGAATGATCCTTACCTTATAACTTGCCATATGTGTGACATTCTTTAAGCACCTTTTGTGTATAATTTTGGGTATATTTTTAGAGCATGTTGAGCCACTAACTTCAGCATACCATGGTTAAAATATCATAATTTTTCAATACTTCTAACTATTTTTCTTGATTATTTCCTTGCATGTCTAATGCTTTGATGTGTGCCTAGAATTAGGGTGAACTTGATGCTTGTGTGTGACTTTTCTTAAGCCAATTTTCTTGACATGTTTAGGAATATTCATGAGGACATTTTGTACACCATTGTGATGCTTTGATATTTACTTTTGATCATGATCTATATGTTTACTTTGAACCCTAAATGCATACCTGATGCTTGTCCAATGTCTACCTAAGTTATTGGATTTGATGATGCATTTATGCAACCCTTTTGGGTATCTTTTGAAAATTGATTTACACTTGATCTAGAATGAGGTAAAGTCTTTCCATACCATTTTATAGGTCATCTCGAGTGCCTCTAATTGGTGTTATACTTGCATGAATTTGAACATGATTGTGCATCAACTTTGTCAACTTCCTTTGAGCCAATTATATGTCATCTTTACTCAATGCCTGTGAAACTTAAATGTGAGATTTTATAGGTAATTTACTTCTGAATTGCATGATTTGACACTACTTTTCCATGGTCTTTTCCTTTTCTTACTTGAGTGAAGGTTCATATGCCCTTAGAGGAAGATTAGGGTTACTTTTGGTCCTTGCTTGTTCCAACTTTTGAGAATGATTTGCTATGATACTTTGGTGATCTCTTAAGGTTACTTTTAGGTATTAAATCCATGAGTTAGCTTCTGAATTAGGCCATCTAAATTCCAAACTACATGCTTACTTGCTCATTGTTTTGTCACAAGTAGATAACCCACCTTAAGGATGATGCCTTTGATTGAAATTGCCTACTCTTTTGAACTTGTTTTAGTGTGATGGCCATAGTTCCTCCGTGACCTTTTTAAACATGACTTTGCATTGATTATGACATGCAATGCTACTGACCTATGTAGGATCTTACCTTATTTGGGTCCATTTCATTTGGTTTGATAAGTGACATTACCTCTTGTTTATTCTTAAGTCATTTGCATATACATTGATGCATTGTTTGCATGGTTACTTTAACTCCTAATCTTTGAAGTTAGTTGACATACATGAATACTTGTATAACTTTACATTGACATCAACTCTTAGACTCCTCTTTCATCTCACTTCTTTTTTATTACTTCTTTGAATGGTGATTGAATCATCTAATGTTTACTTGTGTATGATCACATGTTCCCTTAAGGCTCCTAGCTTGAATCTAATTTTGGATTAGGTTCAAAGTAGGATAGACATTAGGTTATCAATCCAAGCATGCTAACATAGGTAGAGATTCCCTTTCCCTATCTCAACTATAGGATCAATCATTGCACGACAACTTCTAGTATGGAGATCCCCTTAGATTTTTCTTTTAAGCATTTGAGTCTCTCTTCTCTCTCTAAAAGAAAAGCAAAAACACTTAACAAATATCGTATGTGGAGTGCGCCATGAGCCTTAAGCACATAGGAAGTGATTAGTGAAGGTCTCCTTTACTCTTCTAGGGTGCTTTGCAAACATCCCGTTGGGGCGACCTTGTAAAGTGTTCGCTCCTATGTCATAGTCTTTATCACAATACATATCGCAAACAAAACAAATCAAAATGCTTCTTCTAAAAGACATAAATAAATCAATCATCTTCCTTCAGGATTATTTTCTCATCTCATTCCCTCTAATCGTAAGGACACACTGTCTCCGTTCTAGCGCAAACAGGTAAACGCGTAAGTCTCCCCGCAACGAGCGGCAACACCTAAACTGCTAGAACACGAACGTTAGCATCGCCCACCTAAAAAACACCAAAAAAATAAGGCCACCTGTAATGGGTCGAACTACGACTACTCTGACTTCCTCTCTCTAGTCCGATTAAGGATACGTAAGCACAAGACGGCGATGTCTTGGCGAGCAACCTTCCCCCTTTCACCCGTAGTTCTCCGAACTACGTTGACTCTGACTTTCCCATTCCCGAGGGAATACGTAGGCCTAGGACGGCGAAGTCCTATCGAGTCACCTTTAGTGCCTTTCCACCCCTTTCCTTTGTTTCTCATTCTATTCCTTTCCAGTTTGCAGCAGAGCTTTAGATACCTACACCCTTTGTTCAGAACAACAAGCGTGGATCCCATTGAGTACGATGGATGAGAGGGGGTGCTAATACCTTCCTCTTGTAATTCAGATTATCTAGAAACACAATACGTTCTAGCAAGACACAATCTATCTTCCTATTGTTAAGACACATTGTGTTTAGAGAAACACATTACGTTCATGAACCAGCCAACTTTCGATTTGCATCAATTGCTATTAGAAATAGAATCCATTAAAAGTTGTACTAAGGGCGAGGAAAAACATTTCCGATAGCATTTGCTCTCAAGGAGCTGGATAAAGGAACAAAGGACTTAATCCAAGGCTTATTGCAACAGTCCCAACCCGAACAAAATTTAGCTAGTCAGTCTGCACACACATTCCATTCCTTCAAGTAGTGATGAAAAGAAAGTGCCTAAGGTGTCACGGCGCAAAAAAATGACCACGAGCGCTCGCACGCTCGAGATAACAGAGTCGTCATCAAAATTTATTTATTCCAGAAAGAAAAATAAAATATCGATAAAACCCTTAAGAGAAAAAGAAAATGGTCGTAGCAACCAAATTTGGGTTTGGGAGTCGATTATGCAAGGGGAGTGTATTAGCACCTCTCACATCCGTTGTACTCAATGAGAACCATTCAGTTAGATTTGTGATTGAAATGTTAGATTATGTCATTTGTTTTCTTCGAGTAATTAAAAGTGTAAAAGGAAAAGAAAAGGGGTCGTAAAAAGATTTTATTAGGGTGCTTGACGAGATTGCGGGTCTCGCTTCAAGGCTACGTAGTTCTTCGTAGAAAATGTTTGTTTGTTGGTTGCTTTTAATGAACAAATTCTTAGATCGCATTTTAGCGGTAAAACGGTGCTCGTAATTGGAGACTTACGTCATTTGTTTGCATCACATTAGAACGGATTAAACATCATTCTTTTAAAAGAGGTTTTCGATCGCACAACAGTGAGAAAATAGGTTTGACGTGATAAGTAATAATTTTTATACGAGAATGAAGAATGTTCGGTAAGACCAATATGTCTGATGTTCCTTTTCAATTTAAGGTGTTTATAAAAAAAATTATGGACAACGAACTTTCGGTAAGAAAGAAACGTATGTTAGAACAAGATTTGGTTCGGCATCAGTATCTCTAAGTTTTGATGATAACAAGTTAGTATTTATGTGGGAACAATTTTGGTACTCTTAACGGTTTGTTATTCTGAAGGTTTGACAAACAGGTTCTGACTCTGATAGAGACCATCTGCAACGTCAATCTGGTTTGACCAAAAGTCGTTTCTGCGCCAAAGAAGCAAGTCTGCTTCTGATCTACTCATATTCAGAAAGATTCTAAGAAGACAATATGTTGCTGCTGCAATGCTCTCTTAGATTCTGCCTCTGAGCATGACTCTGATGATTTACTTCTGAAGGCTTTCTAGCTTCTAAAGTTGGTATCTTCTGAAGACTAAGTGCTGAAGACTCTGAAGACAAGGTTCTGCTGAACAAAGTTCTGAAGACTATGAAAACTTGAGTTTCGGAAGACTAAGTGCTGAAGACTCTGAAGACAAGGTTCTGCTGAACAAAGTTCTGAAGATTCTGAAGACTTAAGTTTCTGAAGACCAAGGGTTCTGAAGACTGAGTGCTAAAAATTCTAAAGACAAGGTTCTGGTTAATAAGTTCTGAAGACTCAAGACTCTGAAGACCCAGTGATCAACTCTTCTACTCACACTTCAAACATCTCTATTCAGAAGCCTCTGTGTACAGAAGATAAGATCAAAATTTTACGAGGGGAAATAATACATAGTATGTATAAAAAACGTTCCATTCCACTACCCTGATTTGGTGGTACAAAGGACAACTTTTGTGTACGATTTTCATCCCTACGTAACGACATTCTTGCAAGTCGCCAGCTCAATCCAGGATATTCCTGATGTACCCTCTAATGGATCTTTTACTGGCTATATAAGGACTTGATAACTTGAAGAAAATAACAACAACAGTGAAGAAAATAACAACAACAGTGAAGCACTACAACACAACGCAAGAACATTGTTCATACTGTGCAAATTTTCTTTAAGTAGTTTTTATATTCATAGTGTTTATATCTGCTTGTGTATAAGCAATTCTTTGTAAACATTTATTTTTCACAAACTGTTGTTTGTAATTCCTTAAGGGACCAGTTAGGTCAGAATCCTTAAGAAGACTTAGACAATTAGTCTTAGTAGTTGTTAGTCACCAGCAATTGCTTGTGCAAATTATAATCAGTTGATTATAGTGGATTAAGTCCTTGTGTATAAGGCAAAATCCTTGGCGGGTGGACTGGATTAGCTTGATAGTTTTCAAGTGAACCAGGATATACCGTGTGTCTTTCTCTCTTGTTTAGATCTTTGGAATTTCTTTTTGAGTTCATAAAAAGATTTCATTTTTAAAAACCCAATTCAACCCCCCCCCCCTTTCTTGTGTTTTTCTCACATCTTCAATTGGCATCAGAGCTCCGGTTCTGATTGTGATAAAAGTTTTATCAACACTTCACCGTGTTCAGTACCGATCCAATGTTTGTGTGAGACATCATGGTTGCCACTAATGCTAATCCTATTCCAGAAGAGAAAGATCACTACAGTGTCAAACCACCAGTCTTTGATGGTGATAAGTTTGACTACTAGAAAGATAGAATTGAAAGTTTCTTTCTTGGTTACGATGTAGATCTTTGGGATCTTGTAGTTGATGGCTACATTCACCCAGTTGATGCTGCAAGAGTAAAAGTGTCATGAAGTGTTATGACCAATCAACAAAAGAAAGATTACAAGAATCATCACAAGGCAAGAACTATACTGCTAAATGCCATCTATTATACTGAGTATGAGAAGATAACAAACAGAGATACTGCCAAATCCATTTTTGATTCTCTAAGAATGACTCATGTAGGAAATGCTCAAGTTAAGGAGACAAAGGCACTTTCCCTAATCCAGAAATATGAGGCATTCAGAATGGAGGATGATGAAATAGTTGAAACTATGTTTTCAAGGTTTCAAATGCTAGTCGCGGGACTCAAAATTCTGGACAAAGGATACTCAACTGCTGACCATGTCAAAAACATCATCAGAAGCCTTCCTAAGAAGTGGAGACCTATGGTAACTGCTCTAAAGCTATCTAAGGATCTGAACAGTATAACTCTTGAAGAACTTATTAGTTCTTTAAGAAGTCATGAGATAGAGCTGAAGGAAGATGAACCTCAGAAGAAGAGTAAATCTATTGCTCTTAAGTATAAACCTGAAAAGCCAAAGACTTATCAAGCTGAGGAAGAATCAGTAGATTTTGATAAAGACTCAGAAGATGAGTTGTCACTTATCTCCAGAAGGATCAACAAACTCTGGAAACATAGGCAAGGAAAGTTCAGAGGATCAAGAAGGAACAACGGTCATGATGACTCAACATCTGGACAAAAGAAGCAGAGTTCTGGAAAAGACGTCAACTGCTATGAGTGTAATGAGCTAGGCCATTACAAGAACGGGTGTCCAAAGCTTAAGAAAGACAAGAAGCCTAAGAAGAACTTCACCAAAGTCAAGAAGGGACTCATGGCAACTTGGTATGACTCTGATTCTGAATAAGAAGATTCTGAAGAAGAAGAACAAGCTAATGTTGCATTGATGGCAACAACTTCTGATGCTAGAGTTTCTGGAGAAAGAAGAAGTAAGTAAAAAGGTTTTTCAGAAACTCTATCGTGGTATGATAGGCTCTCTTTTGTATTTAACTGCTTATGTATTAAACATCAGAGACTATGTTCAGAAAGGGATTTTAACTCTAAAATTTATAGATTCGGATCATCAGTGGGCTGATATCTTTACAAAACCCTTTGCTGAAGATAGATTTCAGTTCATTCTAAAAAACTTAAATATGGATTTTTGTCCAGAATGAGTTTCATCAGAATGTGTTTAATATCCCTTTGTAAAATGAGATTCTGATGTTAAGCAAATATTTCTTATTTATTTATTTAACAAAGATACTTCTACCTGTTATAAGATATATTGATCAGAAACTTGTCTAGTCAGATACCTCTTGGTATTCTTGACTATGGGAATATCAAACGTGTTCTCTTAAACAGACGGCTATGATTCTCTTGTAACACTTGTCCAATATCAAATCATAACTTACTATTGAAGAGACACCTCAAGCATTGTGATTTCGTGATACTGGGTTTCAAATAATTACTCCCTATTACTCTCTATTTTTCATAATCATCAATTTTCTCTCTTTAAATACTCACTATCTCACCATCACACACTACGTTATTCTTCACTTCCCACACTTTCTCTTAGAAACCCTAAATCCTAAAACCCTTTGTGTTCCGTAACCTCCATCATCTTCTTCAATGGATCCTCAACAACAAAGTGTATACGAATTCTCTCAACAATCACATGTTGAATCGTCTCAAATGGTTTCAACCACTGCTTAAACTGCTTCATCGTTGCTACATCAATCGCTTTCTACATTCCAGAAACCAGTGGAAGCTCATATTATGGATTCATCTTGTTACTCTTTTTTCAGAACTGGAAGTTTTTTGTGAATGGTTGGTAGACTTTGATAACTTGCTGGAAAATGGAATAGACTTGTCTAAGGAACTAAATGCTCAAGGTTGGAGAACCTACTTTGATCGTCTCTACGGTCCCATCTTTCCCAATCTAATCAAGGAATCCTGAAGATTCACTGATGTTGATGAACACTTCATCGTGTCACATGTTTTGGGAAACAAGTTTATCATCACTGAGAAATCCATAGCTACATTAATTGGAATGGAGAACTCTGGTGGAAAGTGTATCTACAAGATGAGTTAAAAATCTAAGTTTCTCTCTGAAGTAATAAACCCAGCAATCTTCACTCAATCATCTGATGGTAAACCTCCCTTTAAGAGTCTGCATTTATCTAAGGAGCTTCGCGTCTGGCTCAAGACATTCTGGGATGTATCCATCACAGACCTTCTTCTAGTTCATCTGATTTCATAAACACTGATCCGAAATACATGTTGTATTATCTGATGAAAGGTGAGAAGATTTGCCTCCCTCCCATTCTCTTCAGATACCTCAAAGACTCTGTAAGAAAAACCAGAAATGATTCAAAGAAACTGAAGAACTACATTCCTCTTGGTAGTTTGATCTCAAATATTCTGATTGAGAGTGGTATGGTTGATCATCTGGAAAAGTTGAATGTCAAAGGTGAATTAGCTATCATAACTGGAACACCTCTTAATAGCATAAATTTGAGGAGGATGCAGATTATAAATGAAATCTGAGTTGAACCAAGCATGGCTACAGATTGGAACATCTTGAAGTCAAGAAGGATGATAATCAATGGATTTCCTCTGTTCACCAAGCATGACAATCCGGAAGCTATAGAGGAATACATTAAGATTCGTTAAAATGAAGGATATGATATATCTGGATTCTGGTTTGATGATCTACCAGATAATCCCCCTGATCTGATGAAGAAGAAAAGAGCCCACAACAAGACTCTTCAGAAGAAGACTGCAAAGAAGCAGAAGAAAGGTCTGGGCTAAGCTAGTACAAAGAATATTTCACTGGCATCATATCCAGAACAATCATGTAAGTCTTCTGATTCTTCTGTAACTGCATATGTTCTTTCTGATAGAAATGTATCTTCATCTATTTCACCACCACCAATATTTTCAACACCACTACAAATATCTTTAACACCGCCACCAATATCTTCATCTATCCCAACACCACCACCACTATTTTCAACCTTAGTTACAACTTCACTCATACCTATTTCTGAACCACCATCTCAGATAATTCCATCTTCTGCACCTTCTACACAACTTCCACCTTACATATCTCAAACCATTTCCCCTCAAACAACTCCCACCATCTCCTTACCAATAACTCCCACCATATCTGTACAACCAACTCCCACCATTTCTTTACCTTTAACCTCTATCACCATTACTCAACCCACTTCTGATGAACCCATTTCCACAGAACCTATTCCTACAACCAACTCTGGAGAAATTACTATAGAATCTATTCCAACAACCAAACCTCCATCACCCACAACCTCAAAAGCAATAACCATCTCTGATAACTCTGACTCTTCATCATCAGACTCTGACCAAACTCTTTCAAATCTAGCTGCTTCTGATGAAGAAAACCAAACAATCCATGAAAATCAACCTTCTGATCTTTCCCTCCTAACCTTGATGAAGTCATTTCTGTTTTTAAAGATAATGTAGTTAGGAGATTCAAGAAACTTTCTGACGAATCTAGTTCTAGTGATGACCCTTCTGCTCTGGGGGCTCCCTGGAATCGATTCAATCGATGGATGTCAGTTGATTTTCAGAAGATCAAAAATCTCTCTAGTCAGACAAAAGAATATTTTATCCAGTAAGCAGGAGACAGATTGGAAGCTAAGAGGGAAGCTGAAGAAAAGCTAGCTGCTGAAAGGGAATTAGCTGAAAGACTAGCTAAGGAAGCTCTTGATAGAGAAGCTGAAAGGAAAGCTAAGGAATCTCAAGATTAAGAAGATGCTCTGAAAGTTGTTGAATGCTCTGATAACTCTACCTCTGATCCAGTGTTAAATACTCTGGAAATAATTCAGAAGGAACAAGAGTTGTTCAGAACCAGAATGGATAAATAAGATGAAGTCACCTCCAGCATTCAGAATGTACTTGCTCAGATCCTTCAGAGGCTCCCTTCTCCTCCTCAACCTTAGACACCTTTTAAGCTACCCCTTAGTTTTTCTGTATTTTTTTTTTGAATCAAGATAAAATTTATTAATTCAAAAAACATTACAAACCAAGGTGATCTCTAGGATCCAACCAAACTACCAAGACTAAGGCCAACTAAGGCACTACATCAAGCTTCTAGCAATGTGTTTCCTCAAATTAACATTGTTCCAACCTCTATACACCACACTGTCTATTATATCCTTTTCTATATTCATATTATCTACATTCCTATCAAAGCAAATTTTGTTTCTATAATTCCATAACGTGTATATCATTTCCGTAAAAGCCATTTTTAAAATGGTTGACCTCCAACTCTTTTCTTTAGTTCTAGTACCAACCCACTTAATTTCATTCTCCCAAATTGCTAGGATGTGAGGAATATCCAGCCAATTCAGGACTTTTATCCAAGTGTCTCTCATCACCCTGCACTCAAAGAACAGATGGACCAATGATTCATCTTTCTGCTTGCAAATACCGCATATGCTTTCTTGCAGCATCCCAAACCGCTTCAGCCGATCCTTATTGGGCAATTTTTCATGACAGGCCATCAAAAGACAAACAACTACTTTAGGCCTAGCCTTGTTAAATCTAACCAGTCCATGCCACTCAACACAGTTGCCATCATCATTCAGTCTGTTATAAAGGGGAGTAAGCTTAAGTTTCTGATGCATCAGAGTTTGATCCCAAACTTGTTGAATACTACACACCTTATCTCTTTGACTTAGCACACCTTTAAAAAACCATGACACCTGATTCTTTGTCTCATACTCCATAACTGGCTGCCCTTTTAAGTAGTAGTTATTCACCCATTTGACCCATAAAGTGTCTTCTTTTCTGCAGAGATTCCATGGGCACTTTAGCAGAAGAACATCATTCCAAACAGTCAAGTTGAGAACCTGCAAACCAGCCTGTTTGGTTGTGCTACACACTCTCTTCCAAGCCATATGGCTTTTTCTGCTAACCTCATTGCTGCCAGTCCAGATAAATCTTCTACATAAAGCATCAACTTTATTGATGACAAACTTAGGAAGGGGGAAACACTGCATCCAATATTGGGCAATAGTACAAGAGATGCTTTTGACCAATTGGATCCTACCTGCATAGCTTAACAGCCTAGTAGTCCAATGTGTCATCCTATTAGTAATTTTCTCAATCAAAGGCAAATAAGCATTGATATTCAGTTTCTTACTGGTTAAAGGAACTCCAAGATATCTATCTGGGAGAGAGCCTTCCTGAAACTCTATTATGCCTCTAATCCTATTTTTATCCACAGACTCAATGCCACCAAAGAAGAGCTTGCTTTTGTTAGGGCCTTCCTAAAAAACTTACAATATGTTGCTGTTGCAATGCTCTCTTAGATTCTTCCTCTGAGCATGAATCTGATGATTTACTTCTGAAGGCTTTCTAGCTTCTGAAGTCAATATCTTCTAAAGACTAAGTGCTGAAGACTCTGAAGACAAGGTTCTGCTGAACAAAGTTCTGAAGACTCTGAAGACTTGAGTTTCTGAAGACTAAGTGTTGAAGACTCCGAAGACAAGGTTCTGCTGAACAAAGTTCTGAAGACTCTGAATACTTAAGTTTATGAATACCAAGGGTTCTGAAGAATGAGCGCTAAAGATTTTGAAGACAAGGTTCTGGTGAACAAGTTCTGAAGACTCTGATGACTTAAGACTCTGAAGACCCAATGATCAACTCTTCTACTCACACTTCAAACATCTCTATTCAGATGCCTCTGATGTACAAAAGATAAGATCAAAAGTTTACTAGGGAAAATAGTACATAGTACGTATAAAAAACGTTCCATTCCACTACCCTGATTTGGTGGTACAAAGGACAACTTTTGTGTACGATTTTCATCCCTACGTAACGACATTCTTTCAAGTCGCCAGCTCAATCAAGGATATTACTGATGTGCCCTCCAACGGATCTTTTACTGGCTATATAAGGACTTGATAACTTGAAGAAAATAACAACAACAGTGAAGCACTACAACACAACGCAAGAACGTTGTTCATACTGTGCAAATTTTCTTTAAGTATTTTTTATATTCATAGTGTTTATATCTGCTTATGTAGAAGCAATTCTTTGTAAATATTTATTTTTCACAAACTATTGTTTGTAATTCCTTAAGGGACCAGTTAGGTCAGAATCCTTAAGAAGACTTAGATGGTTAGTCTTAGTGGTTATTAGTCACCAGCAGTTACTTGTGCAAATTGTAATCAGTTGATTATAGTGGATTAAGTCCTTGTGTATAAGGCAAAATCACCTTGGCGGGTGGACTGGATTAGCTTAATAGTTTTCAAGTGAACCAGGATATATCGTGTGTCTTTCTCTCTTATTTAGTTCTTTGGGATTTCTTTTTTAGTTTACAAAAAGCTTTCACTTTTAAAAACCCAATTCAACCCCCCCCCCCCCCCCCCCCCCATTTCTTGTGTTTTTCTCACACCTTCAACGTATGCCTCGGGACCAATTATTTAAGGTTTTCATGGAATCCGAGACTCCAATGTTCTTTTTTTATTTAAGGTGTTTATAAAATTTGTTTGATGGACAACGAACGTTCGATAAGAACAAAACGTATGCCTCGAGACCAATTGTTTAAGGTTTTTATGGAATGCGAGACTCTATTGTTCCTTTTTTCCAAGTGCGAGTTAAATGTTTTGGAATGAAATAAAAAATAAACAGTTAATCCAAGATGTATGCCTCGGGACCGATCATTCGAGAGTTTCATGGAATGCGAGACTCTAATGTTCTAGTTCTTTCAATTTTGTTATAAAAGGTTTTAGTGTAATGTTTAATTCGGAGAGAGATTTGATTCGTATTGATACAAAATTAATCAAACTAAATGAGATTTTGAAAAGTTACTTGGCGTTGGACCAAGGATTTTAAAAATCCACTTGGTGTTGGACCAAGGGTTTTAACAATTCACTTGGTATTGGACTAAGGGTTTTAACAGTATTTAAAAATTTTATTTAATTATTTATCCATATTTATTATTATTAGTATTTATTTATTTATTTGCAACTATTAAAAAATAAACAAATAAGACTAATAATAATAAAAATAAATAAAATAAATGTGTGATTGATTATGAGAAAATATTTACTTACCAAATTAATTGTTTATTATTATTATTATTATTATTACTTCTATTTAAGGAATTATAACAATTAAATTAAATGAATAAAATAATAATAACAAATAAATGAGAGTGCAAGATAAATGATGGGATTGAGATCAGCAAACAATATAATGTGTGGCCTAAGGCCCATATAAAGTCTATAAAAAAGAAATAAAACTAAAACACATAATAAAAGAAACTTATATAAAACATACACAATGAGGGTGTGAAAGGAAGTCCATGGCACTGCAAGGCCCAACAGGAGCTTGACCTAGTCAACCAATAACTAAAAGAGTCAAACCAAAGACTCAAGTTTAGCCACTGGATCCAAAAGGCTCACCAGATCATAAGGTCAACCATGCGTGTCCACGGGAAGCTGCATGAGCATTCCACATGCCAGCAGCTGCTGACTTGGCTAGTCCATCCAAGCCAGAGATGGCCACCTGGAGCCATGCGTCTAGCGCTGACAAACGACCAAAGATTAAAAGGGAAAAAAACAAGCCCACGCAATCAAATGATCAACATCTCTCTCTCTCTCTCTCTATCTCTCTCTCTCTCTCATTTTATTTGTAACTTTTCCTCTGTCAAAACTCACCGGAGATGGACTAAGTTGGCGGCCTGCGGTGGCCACCACTGTCTTCTCCGTCAGTCTCCCATGAGAAAACACTCAGATAAAAAAAACAAACATAACCCCCTCTACTTTACTGCCCTACATCCAAATCTAACCTCAGAATGATAAAAAAAATCGACATACATCCGGATCGGAAGGTTAGAACCTTACAAACCCTATTCAAAATAATCAAACAAACTTAACCAAACCCCCACATGTTTCTCAATTATTTTCTTCTCTAAACACGATTTTACATTTGAAACTCACAAATAATCAAACAAAATATATATGAGGCCTTACCTCTAAACACCCATAACCCCCTGAATTAAGAATGGAGTAAGATATATGGTAAAAAACAGATGAATCTTCCGTAAATATGTAAAACAAATGCAACGAGGGGAAAAACAATCAAGTCAAAGGAAACACTAACAAATGATGGCTCTAATGGTGAATCTCCATATACCTTTTCGTCTTTCTAACCTCTTTCTTTTTTGTTTGCTTTAAATCTCCTTCTTCTTCCCTTCTTTTGCTCTGCATGTGTGTGCTATTGTTTGTGTGAATGTGAGGTCGATCTATCTTAGCTCAGAGCTTCAATGTAAAGCTCTGAGTAAGAATAAGGTCCTACGAGCTTTAGTAGGGGTTAGGGTCACAATTTTGGCAAGGGTTAGATACTCTAAATCTGTGTATGTTATGAGTGAGTGAGGGATGTATATATAAGCTGAACGATGAGTGTGTGAGATAGGAATTTGTGTGAGATGATTGATGAAACTCGTATGAATAATTCTTCTATTGTGAGTGGCTTTAGAGGCTCCTGATTCTGTGGGATTTAGAGAGGGGAATATAGAGATTGGTTAGATAATTGTGAGGAGTGGAAACATGTGGGTTTCTTACTGATGCACTATGTGCAAAGTTATTTTGAATCCATTTTCTGTTTTTGTTAATTGTTGTGTGTGTGAATTGAAATGGTATGGTGGTGGTCACGAGTTTTTTCACTCAATTTGCTTCTATTCCCATTTGGTAAGATGTATGGATGGTTGTATGTGATAAAATAGGATGATGTGCATTTTGTTGGGTTTTTGTTTGATTAAAAATGGATGCACCTGAATGGTCTGCGTATGGTGTACTTTACAGGGTCTATTAATTTGTCAATTTGAAAATGATAGGTCATGAATTGTGATGACATTGTATGGCTTGTGTGTTTGTATGGTATGGTAATGTGTGGTACGTGGATGTTCATTTGGATGGTTTGTTGGAACAAAATTGATTAATACCATATTCCTTGGGTTTTTATGATAACAAGGTATTTAAAGAACAATTGGGCATTCTAACATATGTTCAAACATGCAGAATTAAGTCTAAGAACAAATAAAGAGAAGCTTGAGAATTATGCATCTGAACAACAGACTCTGGATCGGAAGATCACTTCTGAAGACTCTGGCTCTGATGGAAGACCTAGACTCTAAAGAAGTCAACTCTGAAGAAAGTCATCATCTGGTGAACCAGACTCTAAAGCTTCAGAAGCCAAGAAGCAGACTCTGAAGTGATCAGCCTCTGGAGAGTAAAGTCAACCTCTGAAGCATCTTCTCTTCAATAGAGGCAACTCTGACAGACTCTGAGACTTTTTGATCACATGAAGACTTAAGGAAAAACTCTCTTCTTTGTTGTCTGAGCTTTAACAGATAATTCCTCTTGCAGAAAGGTGCTTTCTTGATGTGTTTAATTAAGTACAAAGCTAGACCAACCTTTTGGTGAAAGTCTTCAACGTCTCTTTTTCTCCTCTCTATATAATGAGCTATAAACTTGAAGAACTAGGTTACCAAGCTAATATACAATACATTGCTGCTCAAGACTTTAAACATTGACATTTCAAGAGAAGTTACTCTTTCAAATTTGTTAGACTTAGAAAATTTTACCTTGTGTATATTTTAGAGGTTCTTAAGTCTTAAAGTCTTTCTAAGTTGTATTCTGTCTACACCTCTGATTATATATCAAGTGTAGTTGTTATTCAAATCTCTTAATAGTTTGTTATAGAGTCAGAAGTCTCTCAATTTAGTGCTTAAGAATTTGAAGTCTCTTTCATGTGTACTTGAGCATAGAAGTCTCTTACTTCAGGGTTTGAGCAGTGGAAGTATCTTTCTTGTGTGCTTGAGCATTGAAGCCTCTTACTTATGGGGTTGAGCATTAGAAGTCTCTTGCTTGGTGCCTGAGCATTTGTAATCAGTTTGGTTATAATGGAAATCCCTTGGAAGTGTAAGGGGATTGTACTACTCTCAAGTTGTGAGAGGAACCAAGATAACTACTTGTATCTCTTACTTTACTTTACATGCTTCTGAACTATATTCTGTTGTTATCATTTTTTACCTCTGAGCCAGATTCTATTGTAGAATCTGATAAAGATATTCAAGAGTTTAGACTCTGAGTGACTCTAATTCATACTCTGAACTGAGTGTTCAGAATCTGATTTAGATCAATTAGAAGTAGAAGAAGAAAAATTTTGAGAATAGAGAACATAATTCAACCCCCCCTCTTGTGTTTTTCTCACCTTCAGTTGGCATCAAAGCACAGTCTGTGCTAAACACTTAACAGTGCTATATAAAAAATCATGAGAAAAATACATATTTTATCATGGCTGGTTATTCTGGAGTATCTGATTCTGATGGGGGAACTCCTAATCCTTTTGGTACTGTTTATCATGATTATAGTACCTCTGAGAGAAATAATTATACAGCTAGTGTAAAACCCCATATTTAGTAAATTATTTCATTTTTAATTTAATTATAATTTTGTGTATTTATTTAATTACTATGTGTTGGTAATTAAAAAAATATGGGTGAGACTGAGGGTGTATGGTCTTATGGTAGGGTGTGAAGAGTAATTAGAAGAAGAGAAAATAATTAGAATTATTTTATTAATTAAAATAATGATTTGGTTGTATTAATGAAATAAAATAAATAGAATAAAAAAGAAAATAGAAGTTGTAAGGATATTAAGGGCAATGTAGGGATTAGAGAGAAAATTGAGTGCAAAGTAGGAACATCCTAATTAAGAGATTAGGTTTTTAGAGTAAAAAGAGAACTATAAGGGGAGTTTGACACTATGTAGAAAAAAAGTGAAAAGAGGCAAGAGGAGGGAGAAGGTTGGGGCATAGAAGAGCACCCATCGGAGAAGCTTGAAAGAAATTGCAAGAGAAATCTAAGGTAAGGGGAAGAATAAATTTTAATAAAAAAGGCTTATGCATGAGGGGTAGGGTAGAGAACTCATTAACCTCTAATAAGGATTGTGTAAATTTTGTTTTGTTGTGGTGTTGTTGTATGATTTTTTTTGTGCTCTATTGAGTGATATGTGTGTACTTTTGTATTTTGATTCGATACAAATGTTGATGCCTTTGATAAGACAAAGTTAATGTGATAATCTTGTTGGTGTCATGTTCTCGAATACCTTGTATAAGGTTAGGAATAAATATTTATTTTTTGGGATTTTTGTCTTTCCTTGTAATTGTGTGATGATTCGTGTTTGTGCCCTTTGGGGTGAATTTTCTTAATAATAATTGAATCACGGTATATACCTGTTTGGAGTCTAATATATATGTTTTTTAGGGAGGTTTAAACTCAAATAGGCAAAATAGGCTAGTTTTAAAATATGTTCTATAGGGAGGAAAGCATGGAAAATCATCGGTAGACATATGAAGGGATTGGCCACCTTATTTCAGGCATAACTTGAGTTTCAGGACTTGGGTTGAGGTACAGTTCAAAGAGTTGGAAATATAACACGATAATCCTTCTTTTGAAGTAGAAAAATTGGATCTAGAGGTGCTACAACAGTAGCAGTTTGTTGGTTTTTATACCAGATACGTAGTCAGTTTCACCTCTGCGTTGGTCATTGTGTTTCAGGCATAACTTGAGTTTTGTAAGTCCTTTTGGGATACCGTCACTTATTTTAGAAAGAGGGTTTAATGATATTTCAAACTGGATAGTATCGTAATTTTATCATGAGTATATAATTTTTCGTGCTATTTTGAAGTCAGACATTATGTTTTAGAGTTTATGAGGAAATTATTACGATAGGGTTGAACTGAAACGAATAGAACTCGAGTTTTGTAACTCTGTTGATGGTATGGTTAAATGAGTTTGAAAGAGGGTTTAAATATATTTTAGACTAAAGATTTTCATAATTTTATCACAAGTCTTTAATTTTTTGTGCTATCTTGAAGTTATACAATTTTAGAGTTAGGTCTAGAGTTTTGATCAATTTTGAGTGTAGTGATCTTTCGTTACATTTTTAAAGAGTTTAAGAGTCCTATTTTATTTGGTTAGACACACCCATCTGCGCGATCAATCAGATTTAGCTTTCCTCAAGATGTAAGGGTGAATGTCCTAGACATTTATCCTTGACTATTAATCCATATGCACAGATCCTGGTTGAGATGACTTCACAGTCCTTCAACAAAAATCAGACCACAAGCTTCTTCCGATAGGAGACAAAGCCAAGCTCTTGAACGCCTATTCAAGCAGATCAGAAATAAACTGACCTAGTGAATATTCACCTATGCTGATGGTGTCATGATCTTCACCTTCAACATTACAAAAACAAGACAAGTTTCTTGGAAAAGACCACAGAATCCTGCTGACCAGATGACCCTTCAAGAAAATTCTTGAGAGAGTCCCAAACACTTTTGGTCATAACACATGTGTTGGGCAATCTGAACACATGCCACACAACTCCTTATGCTAGGAATTTCACACCTTAGAATAACAAGAGTCAAAGCAAACAATGTCTTCCAAGAACAAGACCATACTTCTTTGGTGACAAATATCCAAGGGTTGTTGTCCTTCTAAAGATCAAACAGTACCAGAAAAAAAAAACTCCCTGAAGCTCACCCAAAACTAAATAGGGTGTCAGCTTTGATGCCAATTGAAATTTTCTGGCACATGCAACACATGATGGTGATTCTGTTGTCTTAACATCAGAGTACAAAGTCATGACAGATGTTTTGACATCTGCAGACTTGACAGAACAATTTTATCAAACACAACGTTTCCTAAATTGTCTCATCATCCAATTTTGGCAACTTGTGTACAGCTGGAGATACAAAACTTGTTCCAAATAAAATCTTCCTGGCCTGTAAAAATTACTGAGATAATTCCAAAAGGAATATCACAGAATCAAAAATAATCTGTCAAGAATTAAAACAGCCAGAACTGATGTTCTGGTACAACATGTTACAACATCTGTCAGGACATCTGCTCATAAGATGAACTGATTAGCATGTTACAACATCACACATAGCATCCTGTTGTGAACCATGTTTTAGCAAAAATATTGCCAATCCTAAAACCATGGAACCTTCAATCTCCCCATTTGGCAATAGAGATCCCTTCACACTTTGAGTAGGAAGGATGTCATGCACAACATGCACCCAAATTACAGCAGTAGAGGAACACTTTATTCAGGCTCCTTCCTTCACAAGGAACAAACTAACACAACCTTCCCTAGGGGTACAACAGCAGAAGAGGCCACAACCTCTCAGACAGGTAGAGCATCACAAGGATCAGAACATTTTGGTCTGACATTCTTCTTCTGCACACCACATCATGAACTAGCATAAGCGGATTCTTCACCATGACAGGCATTCATGACATACACTCACACCAGATTTGGCCAGAAGCTTAACTTCATACTCTACCACGTTTAGATAATACACTTTTGAATCAACTGTTGAGCAACAAACTCCACAAATGAACTCCAAATTTGCTTCCATGGATAAACATCTTTCCTTTTCTGGAGAGATAATCAGCAGAGATGATGTTCCAACATCAGTTCAGACATCAGTCTCAATCACAAGGATTGAACCATTTACTTTGGTTTTGGAGTCAACAAACATAGGAATTACTATTTGTATAGTAATCCATATACATCCCTTTACTAGTGACACATGAGAACCACAATAGGCCACAACAGCTGCTTATCAACCTCCACAGATAGATCATAAACACAAATAGCAACCAGCACAACACAGAGAAAAATAAACTCTCACACCCTCAATGGGCTTCTACTCAGACGCACAATGTCCATACATCCTGTCTGACATTACAGAGACAACAACCATCCTTATGCACTCGAAGAGGAGATTCCCTCTAACAGATACCACTTGAGTTGACCAAAAAGGTTACTGACTGAGCATCATACCACAAACAGACTTTTCACCATAAGTCTGTTTCTCCTCTACCCTTCAATCCTCTATCCTACAAGGTTTCACCTTCCAGAATCCATATTAACATCATAAGATAAAGTAAATTAGCATTTGCAAAGGCTAATGTTCCAATATGTGTTGACTACAAACACCCTGAACAATAAGCTTGAGCAAGTAGTTCCTTAGAGCACACACAAATAACAACTGTTATTTGACACACATTCCTCTATGAGTGACCAAGAAGAATCCCTTACACAAGGACCAAACATCTTAGATGAGACTCCAAGAAGAGGATATGAAGGAAACAAGCAATCAGAAACTCCCTTGAGCTTTAACCATTAAATGGTTCACAACGAGAGACTCTCAAAACCTAAGTTTCTAAAACTTCCCCTAGTTTTTACAAAAGTGAAAGTCGTGAAATACATTAGGTTTAGATCTTCTTTAAATACTCCTCAGCAGTCCATGTGCTTCGAAATCTTCACCCAATTCTAGCTTGATCCACACGCTGAGAGCTGCATCAATTATGCAGAAAAAAAACTCCTTAAATCCTGGAACAAACACAACGTTTCCTAAATTGTCTCATCATCCAATTTTGGCAACTTGTGCACAGCTGGAGATACAAAACTTATTCCAGATAAAATCTTTTTGACTTGCAAAAATTACTGAGATAATTCCAAAAGGAATATCACAGAATCAAAAACAATCTGTCAAGAATTAAAACAGCTAGAACTAATGTTCTGTTATAACATGTTACAACATTTGTAAATACATCTGCTCACAAGATGAACTGATCAGCACGTTACAATATCACACATATCATCCTACTGTTAACCATGTTTTAGCAGAAATATTGCCAATCCTAAAACCATGGAACCTTCAATCTCCCCTTTAGCAATAGAGATCCCGTCACACTTCGAGTAGGCAGGATGTCATGCACAACATGCACCCAAATTACAGCAGTAGAGGAACACTCTTTTAAGGATCCTTCCTTCAGAAGGAACAGACTAACACAACCTCCCCTAGAGGTACATTAGCAGAAGAGGCCACGACCTCTCAGATAGACAAAGCATCACAAAGATCAGAACATTTTGGTATGACATTCTTCTTTTGAACACCACATCATGAACTAGCACAAGCGGATCCTTCACCATGACAATCAGTCATGACAGACACTCACACCAGATTTGGCAAGAAGTTTAACTTCATACTCTACCAAGGTTAGATAATACACTTTTGAATCAACTGGTGATCAACAAACTTCACACATGAACTCCAAATTTGCTTCCATGGATAAACAACGTTCCTTTTCTGGAGATATAATTAGCTGAGATGATGTCCCAACATTAGTTCAGACATCAGTCTCAATCAAAAGGAGAAGAAGAAGAAGAAGAAGAAGAAAGTTCATAAAATATAAAATCATCATCATCATTAACCCCATCTCAGTTTCTTCATCATCTCTTTGGATTAAGGTAAGTTTCATAGATAGAAATAGCTTTGGGAGAGGGAGATTTCATGAATTACAATTCTAGGGTTTGTGTTATGTTGTTGTTTTCTTGCTTCCATGGTTGTTATGCTCTTCATATGATAGAATGTTTTTGGGTTATTAGATACAATATGATGATGTATATGGGTTGGTTGGTGTTTTTTTTCGCATATATGACTTATTCCACTATACCTCCCCTTTGTGTCTGATTATTCCTACCTGTCGTACCCCAAATTTTACCCTTAGATTCATTGATCGTCTGCATAACATATTAGGTCAATCATCCATGCATAGCTAACCGGTTTTTAGACTTTGTCTGTCTGGTTTCATTTGTGAAATTAGATCTCCTGCAGAAGATTCAAAAGTCATGGATGTAACGCCCCGAAAATCTAAATTAATCATTTATTTATTTATTTATTTATTTTAGAAGGAAGTAAGAAGTTTTGGTAATTTTGGAGAATTTTGGATCAAAAGGGTATTTGTTTTAATAATTTAATAGAATAAATAATTAATGTATTATTTATACTATTATTATTATTATTAAAAATATTAAGAAAAAAGGCAAGGTGGTCTTAAAGGAAAAGAGTAAGGATAGAGTTGGAAGTTCAAAAACTGGAATATTTTGTCTAAAGAGGAGATGACCGATCACTTTTCTAACTGATCGTGTTTTTGTGAAGAACGCTGAAGAAGAGAGAAGAAGGAAAAGAACCCTAAGGCTTGAAGGATGCTGAAGAATCATAGAGAAGGAGGAAAGATTACTAAATTTCTCTAAGGTATGGGGAGTTTTCATGGTTTATTATAGTTCTATAGGATTTGGTTATGAATAGATTAGGTATTTGTGAATTTTGGGAAATTGTGGTATTTGATGATGTAGACTGAGTTAGGGATTATTGATTTCATGAAATATAATGAAATAGAATGTTATGTGTTGATGTATGTATATTGTGTGAGTCTTTTGGACACATTTTCGTATTGGAAAAACTGAATTTTTGGGATAATTGAAGTCAAAACGTAGCAGAAAAAACTTTTGAAATATTCTGGGTTTCGCATCCTGACACGGGCCGTGTCAGCCTACTGTTCATACCGTAAATATTTCTGTTGTGGATTTGTGCTTCAGGGCTTCGGACACGGGCCGTGTCACAGGACACGGGCGGCCGTGTGTGGTTGTTGTATGTTGTCTGTTTTGTGTTTTGGATATTGAAGGCCTGACACGGGCCGTGTCACAGGACACGGGTGGTCGTGTCAGACATGCTGTTTTGCTGTTTTTGTTGTTTCTTTGAGGTTTCTTGACATTTTCTCATGCTGATCTTTTGTTGTCGAGTTGTTGTTTGAGGTAAGATGATAAAACATGATTGTATGACAAATACTTGTTGAACATGAGATGAATGATGCACACGTTGATTTTTATTGAATTGAGAAGAATTAGCATCATTGCATTTCATAGCATTTTATGTTGGGACTTCGGTCCATTGGTAGCTTCCATCCCATTGTGCGGATTGAAGTGATATGTTGATTATGTTGTGCTCCTTTTGGAGGGTTGATGGCCAGTGTCCATCCAAGTTGAATCGGTACCACATGCATCCTTTGCATTCCATTATAATTGACATTGCATATAAATGATGTTGTTGTTGACGATGCTATGATGTTGTTGTTGATGAAGCTATGATATTTTTTTGATGATGCTATGATGTCGCTGTTGACGATACTATGATGTTGCTGTTGCTTTTCTGTTTATTTTCCATGTCCTTATATTACTATAATGAATTGTGATTTCTCACCCTGCCTGCTTGAAAATGTTGCCTCTTATGTGGTTAACTTGCAGATAACCAAGAGTAGGCGTGCGGTGCTGGAGGATTGAGTCTCGGAGCGTCCTTTGGTCGTTTTAGTCGTGTTTTAAGTGGTGTCCTGCTCTGTGTCATGTAACATCGGGTTGGGATTAGTTGTGAACCTTGTGTTTCCCTTTGGTTGTATGTTGGAATTTCTTTTCATATTGTTGATGCCATTTTGAATTGGAGACTTTTATCCATAGAGTATTTTGTTGACTTGAATTAAAAAGTTTTGATTCCGCTGCGAAGTTGTTAATTTATGTTAATGATGAATGAATAACCCGTGTTACGGGACAGGACGGCGATTTTGAATGTTTGTTGAATATATGTGACACCTTTCTTGCTGATTTTACTCTGATAATATTAAGTGTTTTTCCTATAATTGTATGTGGGGTAGAAGGGTGTTACATTAGTGGTATCAAAGCAGGTCGGTCCGGCCGGCCAAGTTGTTGGGTCGTAGTTTGTTTAACAATCGAGTATTATTAACTAGTCCTAACCTTTGTTTATGTTGTAGTGATATGTTAAGATGGCTGGAAGGAACGATGCTGCAATTGCTGCTGCGTTGGAAGCAATGGCTCAGGCTTTGCAGAATCAGCCGAACGCTAACGAGAATGCTGGATCTCGCAGTTTGGCAACTTTTCAGAGGGAGAATCCGCCTACCTTCAAGGGCAAGTATGATCTTGATGGGGCGTTGGATTCGTTGAAAGAGATAGAGAGAATATTCTGGGTGATGGACTGCACTCCAGCGCAGAAGGTTCGATATGGGACTCATATGCTAGCATTCGAGGCTGATGACTGGTGGCTAGAGACTCGTCAGAGGTTGGAAACTGCAGGTGAAGGTATCACTTGGGATGTGTTCCGAAGAGAGTTCTTGAGGAAGTATTATCCAGAGGATGTTCGTGGTAAGAAGCAAATCGAGTTTCTCGAACTGAAGCAGGGGAGCATGTCGGTTACTGATTATGCTGCAAAGTTTGTTGAATTGGCTAAGTTTTATCCGTACTATAACGATGATGATGCTAAGTTCTCAAAGTGTATCAAGTTTGAGAGTGGGTTGCGCCCAGAGATCAAGATGGCAGTTGGATATCAGAAGATTCGTATTTTTGCTGATTTGATTGATAGTTGCAGAATTTTTGAAGAGGATAACAATGCTCGTTATAAGATCATTAATGAGAGGAAGAGCAAGCACCAACAGAATCGTGGCAAACCTTATGATGCTCCAGCTGGAAAAGGTAAACAGAAAGTGGTTGATGGCAAGAGGACTAGTGGGGGAGATGCTCCTGCTAGCATAACTTGTTTCAAATGTAGGAAATCTGGTCATAAGAGTAATGTGTGTACTGCTGAGGTGAAGAGGTGTTTCCGTTGTGGCAAGACTGGGCATGCCATATCTGAGTGCAAGCATAAAGAGATGATTTGTTTCAACTGTGGAGAAGAAGGACACATTAGTAGTCAGTGTCAGAAACTGAAGAAGGCGCAAACTGGTGGGAAAGTGTTCGCTTTGGCTGGGACTCAGACAACTAATGAGGACAGACTCATCAGAGGTACATGTTTCATTAATAGTACTCCCTTAATTACTATGATTGATACTTGTGCTACCCATTGTTTTATTGCTGCCGAATGCGTCGAGAGATTGGGTCTTGTGTTGTCTTCTATGAATGGAGAAATGGTCGCCGAGATTCCGGCTAAAGGATCGGTGACTACTTCTCTTATGTGTTTAAAGTGTCCTTTGTCGATCTTCGACAAAGAATTTACTGTTGATTTGGTGTGTTTGCCGTTATCTGGGATGGATGTAATCTTCGGAATGAACTGGTTAGAATATAACTATGTTCATATCAATTGTTATAACAAGTCAGTGAGATTTTCTACTGTTGAAGAGGAAGAAGCTAGTTTGTTGTCTTTTAATCAGTTACAACAGTTGATGCAAGAAGGAGCTCAGATGTTCTCAGTGATGGCGTCGTTATCCGTTGAGAGCCGAGCTGTGATTGAGGAGTTGCAAGTGGTGCGTGAATTTCCTGAAGTTTTCCCTGATGAAATTCCGGATGTGCCTCCAGAAAGAGAAGTGGAATTTGCAATTGACCTTGTACCTGGTACCAGACCTGTTTCTATGGCACCCTACAAGATGTCTGCATCTGAATTGTCAGAATTAAAGAAACAATTGGAGGATTTGCTTGAAAAGAAATTTGTGAGGCCAAGTGTATCGCCGTGGGGAGCTCCAGTGTTGTTAGTGAAGAAGAAAGATGGAAGTATGAGGCTCTGTGTTGATTATAGACAACTAAATAAAGTGACGATTAAGAATAAGTATCCGCTTCCGAGAATAGATGACTTGATGGATCAATTGGTAGGCGCTCGTGTGTTTAGCAAGATTGATTTGAGGTCGGGATATCATCAGATTAAAGTAAAGGATGAAGATATTCAGAAGACAGCGTTCAGAACGCGTTATGGACATTATGAGTACTCAGTGATGCCTTTCGGTGTTACTAATGCGCCGGGAGTATTCATGGAGTACATGAATCGTATCTTTCATACTTATTTGGATTGGTTTGTGGTGGTATTTATTGATGATATATTAATTTACTCTAAATCAGAAGAAGAGCATGCAGAACACTTAAGACTGGTGTTGCAAGTTCTGAAAGAGAAGAAGTTATATGCAAAGCTATCTAAATGTGAATTTTGGTTAAAGGAGGTTAGTTTTCTCGGTCATGTCATTTCAGGTAGTGGCATTATTATGGATCCATCTAAAGTAGATGATGTGTTGCAATGGGAAACTCCAAAGTCGGCCACCGAGATTAGAAGCTTTTTGGGACTAGCCGGTTATTACCGAAGGTTTATCGAGGGATTTTCTAAGTTAGCACTTCCGTTGACTAAGTTGACTTGTAAAGGTAAAGCTTTTGTTTGGGACATTAAATATGAAGGAAGTTTCAACGAATTGAAGAAGAGATTGACATCGGCTCCGGTTTTGACATTACCTAACCCAGGAGAACCTTTTGTGGTATATTGTGATGCTTCTAAAATGGGTTTAGGAGGTGTACTTATGCATAATGGCAAGATAGTTGCTTATGCGTCGAGGCAGTTGAGAGTTCACGAAAAGAATTATCCTACACATGATTTAGAACTTGCTGCGGTTGTTTTTGTGCTGAAGATTTGGAGACATTATCTTTATGGTTCTAGATTTGAAGTATTTAGTGACCATAAAAGTTTAAAGTATTTATTTGACCAGAAGGAGTTGAATATGAGACAACGAAGATGGTTGGAGTTATTAAAAGATTATGATTTCGGTCTGAATTATCATCCAGGAAAAGCTAATGTTGTGGTTGATGCTTTAAGTCGAAAGACTTTACATATGTCGGCGATGATGGTTAAAGAGTTGGAATTAATTAAACTGTTCAGAGATATGAGTTTAGTTTGCGAAGTGACACCGCAGAGTGTTATGTTAGGAGTGTTGAAGATTAGCAATGATTTTCTGGATAATATAAAGGAAGCTCAGCAATTAGACGTGAAACTGGTAGATTCAATGGTTGGAATCGATCAGTCAGAGAATGATGATTTCAAGTTAGATGCGCAAGGTGTATTGAGATTCCGAAATCGAATTTGTATTCTTGATGATGCAGAAATGAAGAAAGCAATTTTGGAGGAAAGTCATAGAAGTAATTTGAGCATTCATCCGGGAGCTACAAAAATGTATCAAGATTTGAAGAATTTGTTTTGGTGGCCTGGGATGGAGCGTGATGTAGCTCGTTTTGTGTATGCATGTTTAACTTGTCAGAAGTCGAAAGTTGAACATCAGAAGCCTGCTGGGTTGATGCAACCGTTAGAAGTTCCAGAATGGAAATAGGATAGAATTTCAATGGACTTTGTGACGGGACTGCCTAATACTTCAAGAGGACATGATTCTATTTGGGTGATTGTTGATAGGCTTACGAAGTCGGCTCATTTTATTCCTATTAACATTAGTTTTTCGGTATCAAAGTTGGCGGAGATTTATATTCGTGTAATTGTGAAGTTGCACGGTGTTCCTTTGTGTATTGTGTCGGATAGAGATCTGCGGTTTACTTCTGATTTTTGGAAGAGTTTGCAAGAGGTGTTGGGTTCTAAGTTGAGGTTGAGTTCGGCGTATCACCCTCAGACAGATGGTCAAACTGAGAGAACTATTCAGTCGTTGGAGGATTTGTTGAGAGCTTGTGTTCTTGAGCAGGGAGGTTCGTGGGATACTTATCTTCCATTGATCGAGTTCACTTATAATAACAGTTACCATTCTAGTATAGGAATGACACCTTTTGAAGCATTGTATGGTCGGAGATGTAGGACTCCTTTATGTTGGCACGAATCTGGAGAAAGTGTAGTGCTTGGACCTGAAATTGTTCGAGATACTACTGAGAAGGTGAAATTGATCTGAGAAAAGATGAAATCTTCCCAAAGTAGACAGAAGAGTCATCATGACAAGCGAAGAAAGGGTTTAGAATTCCAAGCGGGTGACCATGTGTTTTTGAGAGTTACACATGTGACAGGTGTTGGGCGTGCATTAAAGTCTAAGAAGCTTACTCCTCGTTTTATTGGTCTGTATCAAATTTCAGACAGAGTTGGAAATGTTGCTTATAGAGTGGCTTTGCCGCCTAATCTGTCCAATTTACATTATGTGTTTCATGTGTCACAACTCCAGAAGTATGTTCCAGATCCGTCTCATGTGATTCAGATGGATGATGTGCAAGTACGGGATAATCTTACTGTGGAAACGATGCCTGTACAAATTGCGGAACGTGAGATGAAGATTCTAAGAGGCAAGAAGATTGTGTTGGTGAAAGTTGTCTGGTTAAGAGCTGCCGGAGAAAGCATGACTTAGGAGCTGGAAAGCAAGATGAAGGAATCTTATCCCGAGTTATTCGACTCAGGTAAATTTTCGAGGACGAAAATTCTTAAAGTAGGGGAGAGTTGTAACGCCCCGAAAATCTAAATTAATCATTTATTTATTTATTTATTTAATTTAGAAGGAAGTAAGAAGTTTTGGTAATTTTGGAGAATTTTGGATCAAAAGGGTATTTGTTTTAATAATTTAAGGCTTAAATGCAGTTTTAGTCCCCCTATTATTGATTTTTCTCACTTTTGGTCCCCCCATTTCCAAATCCTGGATTTTAGTCCCTTAAGTTTCATTTTATGAGGATTTTGGTCCCCCATCCCAATTTTGACTCAACTGTTCATGTACGGACATGCACTGTTCATGTACGGACAAAATGAACAGTACACGACCGTACATGAACAGTTGGGTCAAAATTGGGATGGGGGACCAAAATCCTCATAAAATGAAACTTAAGGGACTAAAATCCAGGATTTGGAAATGGGGGGACCAAAAGTGAGAAAAATCAATAATAGGGGGACTAAAACTGCATTTAAGCCATAATTTAATAGAATAAATAATTAATGTATTATTTATACTATTATTATTATTATTATTAAAAATATTAAGAAAAATGGCAAGGTGGTCTTAAAGGAAAAGAGTAAGGGTAGAGTTGGAAGTTCAAAAACTGGAATATTTTGTCTAAAGAGGAGATGACCGATCACTTTTCTAACTGATCGTGTTTTTGTGAAGAACGCTGAAGAAGAGAGAAGAAGGAAAAGAACCCTAAGGCTTGAAGGCTGCTGAAGAATCATAGAGAAAGAGGAAAGATTACTAAATTTCGCTAAGGTATGGGGAGTTTTCATGGTTTATTATAGTTCTATAGGATTTGGTTATGAATAGATTAGGTATTTGTGAATTTTGGGAAATTGTGGTATTTGATGATGTAGACTAAGTTAGGGATGATTGATTTCATGAAATATAATGAAATAAAATGTTATGTGTTGATGTATGTGTATTGTGTGAGTCTTTTGGACACATTTTCGTATTGGAAAAATTGAATTTTTGGGATAATTGAAGTCAAAATGTAGTAGAAAAAACTTTTGAAAAATTCTGGGTTTCGCATCCTGACACAGGCCGTGTCACAGGACACGGGCGGCCATGTCAGCCTACTGTTCCTACCGTAAATTTTTCTGTTGTGGATTTGTGCTTCAGGGCTTCGGACACGGGTCGTGTCACAGGACACGGGCGGCCGTGTGTGGTTGTTGTATGTTGTCTGTTTTGTGTTTTGGATATTGAAGGCCTGACACGGGTCGTGTCACAGGACACGGGTGGTCGTGTCAGACATGCTGTTTTGCTGTTTTTGTTGTTTCTTTGAGGTTTCTTGACGTTTTCTCGTGCTGATCTTTTGTTGTCGAGTTGTTGTTTGAGGTAAGATGATAAAACATGATTGTATGACAAATACTTGTTGAACATGAGATGAATGATGCACACGCTGATTTTTGTTGAATTGAGAAGAATTAGCATCATTGCATTTCATAGCATTTTATGTTGGGACTTCGGTCCATTGGTAGCTTCCATCCCATTGTGCGGATTGAAGTGATGCGTTGATTATGTTGTGCTCCTTTTGGAGGGTTGATGGCCAGTGTCCATCCACGTTGAATCAGTACCACATGCATCCTTTGCATTCCATTATAATTGACATTGCATATAAATGATGTTGTTGTTGACGATGCTATGATGTTGTTATTGATGAAGCTATGATATTTTGTTGATGATGCTATGATGTCGCTGTTGACGATACTATGATGTTGTTGTTGCTTTTCTGTTTATTTTCCATGTCCTTATATTACTATAATGAATTGGGATTTCTCACCCTGCCTGCTTGAAAATGTTGCCTCTTATGTGGGTAACTTGCAGATAACCAAGAGTAGGCGTGCGGTGCTGGAGGATTGAGTCTCGGAGCGTCCTTTGGTCGTTTTAGTCGTGTTTTAAGCGGTGTTCTGCTCTGTGTCATGTAACATCGGGTTGGGATTAGTTGTGAACCTTGTGTTTCCCTTTGGTTGTATGTTGGAATTTCTTTTCATATTGTTGATGCCATTTTGAATCGGAGACTTTTATCCATAGAGTATTTTGTTGACTTGAATTAAAAAGTTTTGATTCCGCTGCGAAGTTGTTAATTTATGTTAATGATGAATGAATAACCCGTGTTACGGGACAGGACGACGATTTTGAATGTTTGTTGAATATATGTGACACCTTTCTTGCTGATTTTACTCTGATAATATTAAGTGTTTTTCCTATAATTGTATGTGGGGTAGAAGGGTGTTACACTGGATGTAGTGGCAAACGATTATGGGTAGCATCCTTGTGGCTCGTGCACTAATTCATCGTCACTTAAACCTTAGTTATACTAATAACAAAGAACAAGTTCAGGCTTTTGTTTTCATCTATGAGAACAGATCATCATCTAAGCCTGAAGAAAATGCAGATCTTCTTGATGATAGTGTATGATCAATAAGCGTAAAGAAAATGCGGATCTTCTTGATGATAGTGTATGATCAATAAGCGTGAAGCGCTAAGTTTGGACTAAAATCCTGAAGCAAGTATAGCTACCATTTCAAAAGGGGTCCTATGTTGAGATTTAATTGAGATTATGCCATAAACCATCATGAGAAGAATTTTAATTCAAGGCATCATGAGAAAATAGACTTTGGGAAAATCAAGTTTGATGCTAAACTTCAAAACTCAGGTTACCTAAGAGTTTGGATTCATAATTGGTATTCATACAAGGTGTAGCACAATTTGAGGATTAAATTCACATTACAAGGTCCGTTCAAAAATTGCAAGACGTGAGTTCATTACAAATGCAAAGGTACATAGCAAGAAAAGTAAGGCCGAATAACATCTGTTAAGAATATAACCAAGTTCTTTTCCTGACAAGCTAAACCCTTGTCTTTTCTTAAGATGAGTAAATTATCAACCCTTTTTGAGCTTTAATGAGAAGTCGTAGCGGCAGTATTATGGATTGCCTTCTAATATGTTCAATTATTAAAAAAGTTCATTTACAAGAAGATTGATATTGTTATATACCTACATTCTCCAACACAATTTACAAGAAGATTGATATTGTTATATACCTACATTCTCCAACACAATCTTTTTAATAGCTACCTAGTACCTAATGAAGAAAGTAACAGTACAAATCGAAAAAGGCTTTTGCTAATCGAGGTATTGTTCTCTCGAGGTAGATTATAATGCCAACAAATTTTCTGACGGTGAAATTTCAGCTATCAATATTTAGATGGATTACTCCCTTGAAAAGCAGTGTTGATGTGACAAGCATGCTAGGAATAGACTTTGAAGTAAGATGTGCTCCTGCGCTTACAAATGTTCATGAAGACTGTAGCACCAGTGGGTCACGGCATCTCGAAGATCCAATTGTTTTGTATCGAAGTAAATTGTCTGGAAATGGAGAATGGGCAAAGCGTAAGCCTTGGAGAAGACGATGTGATGACAGTAATTACATGGCCAATACTCCTCAGGAAGTTCCACAGAAGACGCACCAGAATTCAGTGGCCTGCATTTGATGAGTAACTATTTGCTGCAAACAAGTATCAGCATCAAAACAAAACAGACAAAAGAGATCGAATTGAAGTGGAACACGCTCAAACATGTTTGAAACGAGACGGAAATAGCATCATCATAAAACCAGGACTAAAGTAGTTGTTATTACCTCCCGAAGCAAACAAGTGCATGATCCTTTGACCCTTCAATTCCAACCTGACCAAAACAGAAAGAAAATCCATCAATTTCCAAAACTATACCAGTACACAACTTGTTGCTTCTAAGATTTTTAAACAAAGATACCTCTTACCCGCCACTATTAGAATGAGTCTCAGCACACCACTTCTTTCTACATGTTCGCAAAAAGCTATTTTCAACCTACAACACAACCAGTAGATAAAGAAGGAAAGAGGATCAGGAAGGCATGCTATGAGAATATTTGCCATTTTGTTCAAAAACAAGGCGCTGTCATCACGCTAGCTAGACATGACAAACTTTCAACAAGTTAATAGCCATCTAAAGATCTATGTTGTTAATCTCGGAAAGCGGCGCGGCGCGGTCAACCCCAAAATGGGAGCGGCGCGGAAGCGGGGAGCGGTGCGGGCGCTATTTGATTATTTATATTTTTTATTTTTTAATTAATATATTTTTTATATACAAATAAAAATAATAAAAAAATTAAAATAAAAAACAAGGGGGTTCAAATAATAGTGAGGGGGTGGTGTTTATAAAATGAAACAACTACTTGGGCTTATGGCCCAAAAAACAAAACAAAAGAGCAATACAAAAACTGAAACACTGAGCTAACAATAAGGGTGTGTGATTAGCAGGCATTATGTATTGGGCTGTTTGTGTTATTCCGGGTTAGGCCCATTATTATTAGCTAAACCCTAATTATAAGCATGAGAGAAGCTGAGTGGAGTTGTAAAAATACAGCCGCCCAACATTCATTGCAATTATCAAGTAAAGAAAAAAAACATGCTCTCTTCTCTCTCTCCTCTGCAACGCTCTTTTCTCTCTCCTCTCCAATGCTCTCTCTTCTCTCTCTCCTCTGCAATGCTCTCTTCTCTCACTGTTTGTCGGAACAAATGCTCTCTTCTCTCACTGTTTGTCGGAACAAATGCTCTCTTCTCTCACTGTTTGCCGGAACACATTAGTTTCTCAGCAAAAACACATTAGTTTCTGCAATCGCGGCCGCCTCCGCAACGCGTCCGCACCGCACCGAACCCGCGTTTTCCGCCGCGACGCCCGCTTTTGTCCCGATTTCCACTTTCGCGGCCGACCGGTTCCCCTTGAAGCGGCGAAGCCGTTTTTGACGCGGTGCGCCGCGATCGCGGCCGCTACCGGCGCTTTTGACAACATAGCTAAAGATTATGCTTTCGATTATAGATACACGTTCACTAAGCCAAAGCCACCTAAGTCAGCACTTTGCACTTTGTTTCTTACCATTCTACAAAGCGAAATCGTTCACCCCCTAACATCATCATATCTCCACTATGGTTGGACTGTTGACGAGAGTTTTTTGGTTATGTCTTCAATTGGACCATGTGAAACCCCCGCCCCATTTCCCCGCGATATTGATTTTGCCGCTGAACCAAGTTCCGGCTTGCCAATAACTTCTGCAAATGCTGAGATGATAGACACATCGGTTGGCTTCAACTAATTCCAACTGTGGCAGACCCTGCTCATGATGATTATTGTTAACAAGAAGAAATGAAAATAACTATGCAATGACAATAGTTTAGCAGCGGATACGCGAATGAGAATAGAAAGACAGTGTTGCAGTGATACAATTATTGACAGAACAAAAATCACGACTCAGAGCCTCATCATCATTATCACACGTTTGATTTTCAAGCACCCTATCATTCCAAAACAATTTCAAACATTTCCAAATTTACCTCAACAAATCATCGGTTACCGGCAACAGTAATCCCTAAAAATCTCCAAGTAGCCCCTATGGAAAGTCAAACAATAAAGTTCGTTAAAACTCCGAGATCAAGTGAACAAGAGAATCATGAGCATTCATCATTGTCAATAATTTCAAAAATTCATAGCAAGATCAAACAGGTCTTTGAAGACAGAATTGTAAATTCAAAGCTGGACATTGAGGCTTCAGTAGTTGTTCCAAGCTAATCAATCACGATTCCAAAATAGGGCAACATGTCTCACAGACCAAATCTTAATCATCAAATATTCCCGAAAACAGAGTCACAACACGTTGAAAAGAAAAAGGGAAAGAATTGATACTCCCCAAAACACGATCAAACCCGTTACAGTGAAGAGAGAAAGAAATCCAACATATCCAAGACATGCTCAAAACAAATTAATTTCTTACCAAAATAATCCACAGACATGTCCCGATCAAAACAGTAAGACATTAACCGCATTCATAACAAGTCAATGACGGAATCAAGCTGAATTGAATAGGGAAAATAAGGGTTAGACATGTCTGAACCGAAAAGGAAACCGCATTATTGTCATAAGAAGCATGTTCACAACAGAAATGTGTATTTCCTAAACAAATTCCGATCATACGCAATTAATTCGCCAAGTCTATAAAATCAGCAGAGAAGCATCAATGTAAAGGGGAGGAGGACCATCAACACACGCATATGAAAAATCCCAACATCATCTGAAACACATTCACACGCACGGTTGTAGGAGGGAACGAAAACTCGTTCACACCAATACATACCATAAACAAAAAGACCAATGCAACAACATCAATATACGCATACACAATACCAAACACATCCATTCACATACATTCCCAGAGAAAAAACCAAAAACAACCACACTTCGCACGGCATATTAGAAGAGAATCACATCATACCTTCAGAAGCATTGACGCCAAGAAAAAGCCGTATGATTCAGCAAAACAAAACCCCAATACGCATCCTGCAGAACAATACACGGCAACACACGGTCTTCAGCGACATCAACAACTTGTATTAGTGAACGACACACGCAAGTCTTCAACGAACACACTCAGGCACAATTCAAAGCAAAGAAGCAACAACATACGCGAGATCGAGGAAGAAGAGAGTTTACCTGAACATCGTTATCCTTCGCCGGAGTCAGAACTCGCCGGACTAGCTCCGGTTATGTGAGTTTTCTTGAAATTCCTCAGATTTTTTATACTATTTCAATCCTTGTGTTGTGCTGATTAAAATCCACATGATAATTGTTTGAGCTTATACTTCATAGTTGTTTAATTTCACTTTAAATTGTTAAGAGTTTTTGTGTAGAATTTGAAATGATGATATTTGTATGAGGTTTGTGAGTTAGGGTTCCGGTTTAGAAAATAGATTTAGAATCAGTAATTTTGTTCGGTTATTGAATGAGAAGCGAGGTGTGGGCGCGAAGGAGATGATGAGAGGATGGCGGCGAGAGAGAAGACGGAGGGAGTATCAGAAAGACGAAGAGAATGAAGATTGAGACGAGGGTCAAATGGATTGTTGTAGGAATCATTTTTTGCAATGTCTGCGTATTAGTTTTTTGATCCGTTTGGGCTTCACTACGGCCCATGATTTCCGCACCTCCCGCTCTCATCTTTTTTGTTCTTATTTAATATCTTTTGTTTTTATTTTTTAAAATTCTGACTTAAATTCAGTTTCAATCTAGTTTCTTTTGATGTCAATAATAGTTCTTCTCATATTAATTAATTGTTAATCTCATATCAATTTTATCTTGATTTATTTTATTTTATGAATAATTTCTAAGTTTATGTTTAGCTTCTCGATTAACTTGATATTAGATTTTAGACTATTTGATCATGAAGTTCGTTCTTATTATAGTCTTGGTTGTAGTTCCCTTTTAGCTGAGAATTTGGTGGTATTCCTGACATCCAATTAGATCTTGATCCTGGTGATCAGTTGTTTATCCATTGATACATTTGTGTTGGAAACTTTCTTTGTGAGTTTGACGCATTGATCTCCCGTGATTTTCCGTACAAATGATATTATGATTGTATTGAGTCACATGTTCCTATAAGACCCTCAATTTAACTTTGACCTTTAATTTAATTTGAAGCAAGATTAGACTTTAAGATTAACTTATTTGTATGACAACATTAAGCTACAATTTCATCCCTTGCTCCCTTATTAGTTTTCACGTTGCCTAATTCCAAAGGAAAGGTACACCTATATTGACTGTCATGTCATAGGACTAACATTAGAACCTTCCCTTTACTTGGCCTTAGGATTCGGAGTCGCCGTACTCCATGTCTCGCCGTAGACATTTAGTATCCTAGCCTTAGGATCGGAGTCGTCATACTCCACGTAAACGTTTCGCCGTGAACATTTACATTTTTCCCTTTCAACTCAACTATAACTTTAGAGGTGCCGTACTCTATGTAGTGTCTTGCCACACACATTACCTGCCCTGGAACCTTGACCCCGTCAAGAAGTTCCTCATCCTCTTCGAGGAGAACTACGGATACTCTGATTCCACTCCTGTCATGATACGTAGGCACAAGATGCGATATCTTGCCAAGTATACTTAGATACTAACCCCTAGGGTTTCAGCCTTTAGCATAGCACCCTTAGCAAGCGAGCGATAGATAACATAAGTACTAACAAGAGTTTCCTGTAGAGTACTACAGACGTTTAGGATGCTAATACCTTCCCTAGGCGTAACCAACCCCCGAACCTTAGATCTCTTAGGTTTTTTTTTTCGTTCTTGAACCTTTCCTTTGGATAAATCAAAGACGGTGGTGAACATTTAAAGAACTGTGATTCAAGTTAATATAATAGCTTAATACCCTATTCTCACCGCAACACTACTATAGTATGATCAGACGGACGATTGCTACATGACGTGAAAGTTGAAGAATATAGTTTGAGGTGGATTGTGTAATAGCTTTGATTATGATTGTTGCAACATGTTATATTATCTTGTGAACTTTATGTATGTTATGAACTATATTATGATACATGTTATATATGTTGTTGGCTATAATACATGTGTGTATGCATGAATGATTAAAAGCCTATGATGATGAGTGAGGAAACCCTAGGAGAATAACTTAATAAATAACTTAAAAAGATAATCTAGGTTATAGAAATAGTATCTGTTCTTTCTCTCTACAACCCCCATTTCGTTGTGGAGTCCTAGGAGAAGATAACTCATGTATAATTCCATATCTTTCACAAAAGACTCAAATGAATCATTTTCAAATTCTCCCCCATGGTCACTTCTGACTTTCAGAATCTTTACTTCCATTTCAGATTGTACTTGTATGCAAAATAAGCTAAATATTTCATATGTTTCATCTTTTGATCGAAGAAATTTTACCCAAGTCCATCTGCTAAAATCATTAATAATACTAAACCATATTTCTTCCCACTAATTGAAGCAATCCCAATAGGACCAAACAAATCAATGTGAAGCAATTCTAAGGGTCTAGAGGTAGAGACAATGTTTTTAGTTTTAAAAGAAGTTTTCACAATCTTTCCAACTTGGCATGCTCCACAGAGAGCATCTAAGTGATAATCAAGATTTGGTAGCCCTTTAACAAGTTTTTGCTTGCTAAGTTTAGAGATTAATCTTTAGCTATCATGACCTAACCTTTTGTGCCAAATCCATTTCTCATTACTCATTGTCATTAGGCAAACGACCTTCCCTTCCTTTTCCCTTTGAATATAACATTTTTGTCAGCATTAATAACATAATAGAAGTTATTATTAAATAGTACTTCACAACCATTATCATACAGTTGACTTATGCTGAGTAGATTATGCTTTAAGCCATCTACCAACTAAACTTTGTTGATAAGTGTGAGAATTACCAATGGTACTTGTACTAATGATTTTTCCTTTCTGACCACCTCCAAAACCCACATCTTCCTCCTCTTTCAGATTCAAGGTTTAGAACATATGCTTTTCTCCTGTCATATGTCGTGAGCAGCAACTATCCAGGTACCACGATTGTCTTTTCATCATTTCTTTGGGCATATCTGCAGGAAAGACAATTTGAGATTTAGGTACCCATACACGTATGGGTCCTTTTGGGTTAGTTCTAATAGGTTTTCTCCTATCATTTCCTGTTGCCATGTGAAAATGTTTAGCTTTACTCCAATCTTTTTGTTTCCAAAAGCTTTGGCTGGAGTTATTTTTAACCTTACTTACAGAATCAGTCTTAGTCTGTGATTCAAATGTCATAGATACTGAAGTTACCAGAACTTCCTAACTATCAGGTTCTGATATTACAATACCATTTAACTTCTAATCAATAGATTCAGTCAGATTTATAACTTTCACATTATTAGCAGTAGAAACAAAATAGTTGCTTAACATTATTTAAGGAATGCTGGATGAGCAAAAGTTTAGGAGTGATTTCAATGAAACATCAGAACTAGAGCAGCCTTTATCATACCCCAAACCTTCTCTATTATTTTTTCCAACTCCATAAATCATATATGCAAGTTTAGTTCTATCAATGCCAAATGTAATGAATTTATGAAAGGCTTGATCATGCTTTCCTAGAGATGAACATTCATTTTGAGATGTGCTAATTTTTTTAATTCTTCTTTCAAAATGAAATTATCTCTTTTTAAAATTTTAATGTACAATAGTTTATAAGATTATTAGCGCATGAATAAATTTAGAGTAAAAGTATACCTCATCTTCATCTTCAGATTATGATAAGTGCCCTTCATCAGATGAGTGTGCCATCAATGCAAGATTGGCAACATCTTTCTTTTCTGAATCTTCATAATCCAGCTCTTCCCAAATTGCCACAAAAATTTCTTGAACCTGTTTCTGACGGTGTCCTTCTGATGACTTCCTTTGTTCTGACTGTCCTTCTGAAGATCAGGACAAACATATCTGAAGTGACCAGGTTTGTTGCAGTTGTAGCAGATCATGTCTTCATCTTTAACATTAGATCTCCTGTTGCTCTTAGGAAACCTTCTGCTTCTTCTGGATATTTGCTAAAATCTTCTGATGAAGCAAGCCATATCATCATCATCATCAGATCTATCGTCAGAATCTTCTTCAGAAGTTTCATCAAATTTATTGTTTTTTGGAAGTCTTTTGGACTTATCACCATCTTTTTCGGAAGCAGATCTTAGAGCAAAAGATTTAAGTTTCTTTGAGGAATCATCTCCATTCAGTTCCATCTCATGACTCTAAAGATTGATGATTAGACTTTCAAGAGACAGTGTATTCAGGTTCTTAGCTTCCGGAATAGCTGTAACTTTAGGTCTAAACTTTGAAGGAAGACTCGTCAGAATCATTTTAACATGATCTAATGTGGAGTAACTTTTATTTAGCACTTGAAGGCCTGACACAAGAGTCTGAAACCTTGAGTACATGGTTTCAATATCTTCATTATCCTTTATTTTGAACAGCTCGTATTTCTGCACCAGCAAGCTACCTCTGGCTTCTCTAACTTGTTGATTCCCTTCATAAATAGAGCACGGAGATTCAAAGATAGGTTTTGCAAAAGACTTATCAATGATTTTCAAGTACTCAACATGTGGTAGAGCATCAACCAGAATACCTCAGACTCTATGATGTTTTCTATAGATTTTCTTTTGAGCTGGAGTCAGAGTTTTCCTGTCAGCTACCATACCAATACTGTCAACAACAATTTTAATGCCATCTTCAAGTATATCCCATAGCTCATATTCGAGTTCAATGATATACATGTACATCTTGCTTTTACACCATTCAAACTCAGTGGAGTCACCACTGAATACAAGAGGTTAAACAGAGTAATGATTCTTCTCAGAGCTACTGTAATCATAGGGAAATCCCCGTACTGAGGAACTAGCATTAGTGTCCTCAGTAGCCATATTTTTCTCGTTGGAACTTTGACTGTACCACTATTAAGTGTTACGTACATACCTTGCTCTGAGGTCAACTGAAAGTGAGAAAAATACACAAGAAGGGGGGCTGAATTGTATTTGTAAAATTCTTTTTACTTCTGATCTAGAGTTCAGATTCTAAACCAAAGTTCAAAAACTGATGATAAGTGCAGCAAAAAATGTAATAGAAGTAAATAAAAATAGCAAAGAACACACAACAGTTATCTTGGTTCCTCTCCAACTGAGAGTACTCCAGTGCCATTGCCACGCAAGATATTTCCACTATAATCAACTTGATTACAACTGCTTATACTCACAAGTATAAGACTTTCCCTGCTCAGACCTACAGTCTAAGACTCCTTGCTCAACCAACACCTGATAAAGACTTCTCTATTTAGATCCTTAGATTCTAAGACTTTCCTTGCTTAAACCCACCTAGTTCAAGACTTCCTTGCTCAAACACTCTGCCTAAGACTTTCCTTGCTTAGACTATCTGCTTAAAACTTTCCTTCCTCAGACCTCTGTCCAAGACTTCACTGCTCAAGCCAACAGCAAGAGACTTATATCTAAACTAATTGTTTATAGAAGGAATAAATATTATACAACACACTTTTACATAAAGGATTCTTAAGCTATACAAGAATAAGAATACTTTAACAGATTAGCCTCCCTTGAGCTGAATGTAGTGCATATGTATCTCAGTTGTAGTTGTAGTGTTATTTCTTGAGTTGATCTTCCAATCTTCTACTCCTTTTAAAGCTGAATAAATATAGTCGTTGAAGTATCCGCAATGGCTATAATTAGATCAAATCTTCTAGTACATCTTCTTTTCCAAGAAGGTAGATGTTGGAACTCATAGTCAAGGAATTATCCACAGAAGAAGGCCTTTGTCCGGAGAACACTTCCATGAATCAAGTACAACACAATCTTTTAAATATAATGTCAACATATCTCGAATCCCGTGTTAGAAGAACTTGAGTTGACATTACTCAGTTTCAAAGGCAGCCATAACACGCTTTTGATTCTGAAGTATATTATCAGTAACTTTCTGATCAGACTCTCTCACGAGTGTATAATCAGAACTGAACCAAAGCTACTTCTGTGTCAGAACCACTTACATCAAGTCCGTAAAATTCTGCACACACGAAACAACTAGTTAGAAATCCTAATTGTTTTTTCAAATACTTTATTATCATAAAAACTTTAGAGGATACATGGTAAGAACCAAAGTTGTCTCAACACATAGTTCTTAGATTTTATTTTTTTTAGGCTTTATTATGTAACATGTGCCATAAATGTATTTAGTTTGGACATGTGTATATAATGATGCCATTAGGCTCTTATGTTGTGTCAGTACAAAAAATTAACACTTGTATGATATTAAACTAGATATATATTATACGGGTTGTTACAAGTAGTTATTATATATAAACATGTAGTAACTAACTAACTAACTAACTAAGTTTGAATTAATCTAAAACATGCTCCCATAATCCAAACTTTCACCAAGTGATGCACATCAAAAGCTGATACTTCAGACTTTGCATCTTCAGACTTCAACCACTCTTCAGAAGCTACTTCAGACTCCAGAGGTTCAGAAGTAGTTCTCACATCTGACTCCTTCAGAGGCTAATGGTTCATAAGCTATCAAAGCTTTATAGGTAAGGTTGTTACACCCTCTGACTCTTTCAGATTGTTTTCGCTTTAGAGGCTAGGTTGTTCCATCCTCTAACTCCTTCAGAGGCTCCCGCTTCAGATACTAGGTTGTTATAGCCTCTGACACCTTCAGAGGCTGATGATTCAGAAGCCATGAAAACTTTAGAAGCTAGTGATCCAGAAGTCGTTCCAACCTATGAATCAAATGCCACCATTCCCATGTCAATCTTGAGCTTAAAAAATTGTTCTCCTTTTACAACCTTAGCCAAGATATCAACAATCTGGTCATTGGTAGGACAATATCTCATTGCCAACCTTCATTTGTTCACTTGTTCTCTTATGTAATGAAAACTTGTTTCAATATGCCTAGATCTTCCATGAGAGACAAGATTCTTTGTTAAGTTTATTGCAAATTTATTGTTAACAAGGAGATTTATTGATACTTGAATGTTTACTCCAAGTTCATTCAATATAGCTTCAACACAAGCAGCTTAACAAGCAGCTGAACAACTAGCAATATATTCCGCCTCACAGCTAGACAGAGCCATAACAGGTTGCTTTTTGGAGATCCAAGAGATTAGAGCTCCTTTAAACTTGAAGACATAACCTGTGGTACTTCTCCTGTCCAATTTGTCACCACACCAGTCTGAATCAGAAAATCCTATCACCTCTTCGTTGCTTCTCTTTCTTCCATATGTGAAGAATACACCATGCCTCAAGGTTCCCTTGATGCATCTTAGTACTATTTTTCCATCCAACATATGAGACTCCCTTGGATTATGCATGAATCTTCTTAATACTCTTACACTAAATTTGATATCTGGCCGACTATTGCATAGGTACCTCAATTATCTAATCATTTTCTTGTACAGGGTGGCATATGCCCTTTCTTCATCATTATCTTGTTACACCTTATAACCTTATTCAATAAGAGGCACGTCAGCATTGTAGTTCACCATGTTGAATCTTTTCAACAAGTCAGTAACCTACTTTTCTTGATGCAATATTATTCCACCTTCTTTGTATAGAAACTCCATACCAAGGAAGTAGAACAAGTTACCCAGATCTGACATTTCAAATTCTGACTTCATTGTACTCTTGAGGTCTTCAATTTCTAGTTAATATTCTCTAGTTATCAAGAGGTCATCCACATACAAACATACCGATAATAGTATTTCACCTTGCTTGTATTTTACATACACACCATACTCAACTGAACCTTTTTTTAAAACCATTACTAATGAAGAAAACATCAATTCTCTTGTTCCAGGCTCTTGGTGCCTGCTTCAAATCATACAAAGTCTTGTATAGTCTATACACCATATGTTACTTTTCCCTTTACTTCAAAAAATAAAGATTGAGGTACATATACCTCTTCATCAAGAGGACCATTAGAAAGGCATATTTTACATCTATATGTGACAAATTCCACCTTCCACTTCAAGCTAAATCCACTACAAGTCTTATAGTTTCATGCCTTGCCATTGGTGCAAATACCTCAGAGTAATCCAAACCCTATCTTTTAAGGAAACCCCTTGCGACAAGTCTTTCTTTGTTGTATCACTATTGTTCCTTCTGGACTCAACTTTACTTTGAAAATACACTCCACATCAATTGGCTTCTTTCTTTCAGGTAGTTGAGTCAATTACCATGTGCCACATTTTTCAATTGAACCGAGTTCCTCCTCCATTGCATCTTTCCACACTTTGTCTTGCATTGCATCCTGATAATTCAGCGCTTCAGCACCTGTTAACATTGACAAATGTATTATTTCTCCTTCCTCATCTAGTGTATTGTCAGGCACAATTTCATAATCATTCAACCTTGCAGGTATCTGTTTGTTTCTGGTTGATCTTGCTCTTTAAGTAAGATTTACATCATTAACTAGAGTCTCGGCTAAGATTGGATTCACTTCATCATAATTAAACTGCATTAGAAACACTCTTGTTCTTTCTCCACCTTGGTTCCAATCCCAAGATTCAGCTTCTTTGAGGATTACATCTTTACTGACCACGGATTTCTCAGTAACTGGATTATATAACCTATATGCTCCAGTTCGATGGTAACCAACTAAAATCATAGGTTCACTTTTATCTTCACACTTGGTTTTTCTTTCATCTGGCACATTTCTATAGCATAATGATCCAAATACTTTGAGATGAGAAATTCAAGGCTTGCTTCCTAACTGATATTCTTCTAGAACCCGATTCTTTAAATTTTTGGCAGGACATTTAATTAGTACATAAGCAGCAGTAGACACTGCTTCATCCCAGAATTTATAAGGCAATAACTTTTGTTTCAGCATTCTCCTAGCCATTTCAACCAAGCTTCCATTCCTTCTTTCAGCCATACCATTGTGTTGAGGTGTGTAGGGGGAGTTACTTTACGCAAGATGCGACTTTCATGACAAAATTGCTTGAATTCATGGGAATCGCATTCCCCTCTTTCATTTGTCCTGAGTATCTTAACTAGTCTTCCACTTTATTTTTCATACATAGCCTAAACCTTTTAAACATGTTTAAAGCTTCTCCTTTAGTCTCTATCAGGTACACCCACAAAATTCTACTGAATTCATCTACAAATAAGATGAAGTACTTGCTTCCTCCACAAGAAAGAGCTTCAAAAGGACCACAAATGTCAGATAAAACTACATTCAATGCATGTTTAACTCTCATTGATAGTTGCTTCACAAAAGGTAACCTAATTTGCTTCACAAGCATGCATTTGTCACATTTTTTATTAGGTGTCACTATCTTAGGCAATCTTTCTACTAAACTCATAGTATTCAACTTGCCTAGACTTCTAAAATTCAGATGCCCATACCTTTTGTGCCAAAGCCATCTTTCTTCACCAGGAATTGATGAATAAAGACAATGTAATTATGATGCCTTCGAACTAGCCTTCCAAATTCTGTTTCTAGTCAGAGTTGATTTTATAACCACTCTTTTCTTCTTGTCATACAGCTTCATTGAGCCTCATTCAATGATTATTGTGAAACCTTTCTCTACTAGATGACTAATGCTCATCAGATTACATTGCATACTAGGGACAAATAACACATCTTCTATTAATTATGTTTTGCTTTCCTTTCTTTGCATGACAATCTTGCCCCTGCCTTCTGCCATTAAGCTTATGTTATCTGCTAGTTTCTCACTTGTTTTCTTGTTTAAGTTAAAGTCAGTCAACTACCCCTTATATCTAGTCATGTGGTTAGAACAACCAGAGTCTAAGTACCACACAATTAGAAACTAGAGCCCCTTCAGAGGTAGTTATCATCAATATGAGAGGGTCTAAATCTACATCATCTTGCACCGTGTTAGCTTCCTTTGCACCAATCTTTTTCTTTCCCTTTCCAACCAGCAATTTGAAGCAAAATGACCATACTTCTCACAATTGAAACATTGAATCTTTCTTTTGTCTTGAAACTTTTTCTTGTTTTGAAATTTGCTAGATCATCCTCCTCATTTAGAGGATCAAGATCTTTCTTCAAACCTGTTCATCTCTTTTCTATCTGGTGTGGCTTCCCTCTGGTGCTTTCCTTTTCCTTGCTTCCACATTCACTTCATGTCATCAGAACCCCCCTTTCTTAAATGAGCATCAAGGCCTATTCAGAATCTTTATCTGTCTCTCTTTGATTTAGTCTTAGTTCTCTGGCTTCGAGAGATCCTTGCAGATCTTTCGTCTTCATTGTTTCCAGATCTTTGGTTTCCTCAATTGTTACTATTATCATATCATATTGAGGAGTGAGACTTCGAAGTACCTTTTCAACCTTCATTTGCTTTATTAACGTATCTCCTTAATTCTTCATCTGATTGGATAATTCATGAACCCTTGTGAAGAAATCTAATATCGTTTTGCCCTCTTTCATATGCAGCATTTCATACTCCATTCTCAAAGATTGGAGGCACACCTTCTTGATCTTGGAATCTCCACCATAATATTTTTCCAGCATATCCCATGCTTCTTTCGAAGTTGCAGCATAATTAATTTTATCAAACACCTTCGCTTCAACGCATTGGTGAATGTAAAATAAGATCTTCTGATATTTCTTCTTAGATTTCTTTTATGTTGCCTTCTGAGCATCAATTGCATTTTCTGCTAGCGATTGAAGTCCCTCTACTACATACTCAGACGTATCTTAAACATTGAAGATGACTCTCATCTGAATGCACCATTTTTCCCGATTCTTGCCATCAAGAACTGAAAGACTTGCAGGGAATTATTGTCGCTTATTCCAACCATAGCTACAATCACAATTGAATTTGAATCAGAACCGATCTCGTGATACTATGTTGGTGTTATAACACCTTGCAAATGCAGAAGTTAATTGAGAGAAAGATAGAGATAGTGTTGGAGTGGAAGGAAAGAAAAGAGAGAGTAATGAATATTGAATGCGAAGAGAAGAAAATAGAGAGTAATGAATATTGAATGAAAAAAAAAATTATTATTATAAAGGATATATTACATCAATAGTTATTATATACACACATGTAGTAACTAAGAAACTAAGTGTGAATTAATACACAACATATTCATTATTAAGTTTAAGTTATAGATGATAAAAAAATTGTTATATTTCAAAGAAATGTTTGGCAAAACTCAACTTCACATTTTATATAAGTCAATTTTAGTTCTTTCAACTTCAAATATTATCGAATTGATTTTCATCAAGACTAATTTTTTCTTTTGTAAAATATTTATAAACTGCATTTTTGTTTTATCAAACTTAATAATGGTTAAAAATATAATATCTTTAAAATGATTTTTTTTTTAAATGTATGAGGGACAGAGGGGTACGAAAACAAGTAACGGGGTTATGAAAAAATATCTGATTAAAACATGGGCTTTTGTGTAATGGGCGGGACAGAGAAATGGCCCAACAGAAAATATCAGAAAAATCTACAGTTGAGTTTTTTTTGCATCAAACAAACAAAATAGAAGTGAGTAACGAGTTGAGTTAACGAACGAGTTGCGAAAGAAGAAGGAGAAGAAGAAGATGAGTGAAACAAGGCCAGTTCCTCGGAGAGAGAGTCCATGGGGGATAACAGGAGAGAATCATCCTGAACCTAAAGCTCATCGATGCAATGATCGTGTTGAAGATGTTATCCAGGTTTTCATTCCTAATCGCTATTCCACTCAATTCCCTTTCAATTGAAAATTTCTTGTGTATATCATTGCTAGGATCTGATCCATGCGATCTTGTTTTTTTTTTCCTAGATTTTTTTGCTGAATTTTCTGGAAATTGGTCTTAGTGTTTGAGGTTTAGGAAAATTGGAATCAATGACCTAGCTTTTACAGTTGCACATAATTGTGTATAAAATAAAGCATGTTGTACATAGATAAAAGATGTATAAACATAAATTAAAAAATTAACATACATAAACTCAAAATCTCGTTATTTTAAATAACTAACAATATGATGCATAGTTGCATACATTGCATATGAAGCACAGACACGCCGAAAACGACCCCGACATTGACACGACGATGTGGTTAATAATTTGAAAAAATAAATAAGTTAAACTTAATCACAAGTGTCGGTGCAGGTGTCAAACACGGACACACCTTTGTTCAGAGGTGCCGGTGCTACATAGCGTGAATGAGATGAAGGAACTAACAACATGATGCTATTCATTACTTAATGCTATAACTGATATATCAAATGCGTCGTCGCTATACTGCAAATAACAGAGATGGCATATTGTATCGGCTTTCGTATCAGCCACCCCAAGTTCCGATACATAATAAGGAGACTGTAGCGGATTAGACTCGTAGTGAAGTAACTAGGAGTAAAGATTCTCTGCAAGAGTGCGGAATTACGGGAAAATGGCAGAAAACTAAGGTGTAAAATTCCATCACATGTCATTAGCGCTATATCTTTTTCTTAAAATAGATAGTTTGGACACATGGTTTGAGGTCTGTTGTCATTTAAGCCTGTTCTCTATACTTCATCATGCTTCAAAATTTATTTAATAGAGGATTTAAAAGTAAACTTGGTGTTTTTATACCTTCAAGTCCTGATGGTTTTGAAATGTGCAGGCTTGCTTTGAGGGAAACCCATTCAAGACTGTTCCAGGACCTTTCAAGCTCTTCTGGCAGTGCATGCGTTCTAAACCTGGGTGAGATTACTGTCTAGCTTGCAATTTTATCTACTCTTAGGTATATCATTGTTTATGAACTATGCCACTGAAATTTTTGGTTGTGGAATAAAGCAGCAGTTTAACTAAAAGAGATCTATCATTATCAAGATAGCATGCATTAACAATGCCATAACATGTAAAAATTTGGATATTGCTTGCGATGCTTATGTACACTGAAATTGGCTATTCTAGTTTTAGTTTTTCACTTGTATTTGCATACCATGTGTTGGCTTTTCCCATACAAGTTTTCCATTTAATTATTGTATCATATGTTTCGTTGGGCTGCTTGTGAAATTTGTTGCTATTGCAGCGAGGAGCCAACTGAGCCATTTACCTATTTGGATTTGGATCCTCCGAAGAGAGAGACCGTAAAGCTTGAGTAGTGCCTCTTTTGCAAACGCCTCGAGAACAACGTTGCCATTGCATGGTCTTTTTGTGGTTTCAACCTTTCTTTCCATGTTGTGGATGGGTTTTGCAAAGATTATATGTAATTAATTGTCTTTGTTGCTTACTTTGCTTTGCAAAATAGACATCCTTTCTATTTGTTCTACACCCTGATGTATTTGCCCAATAAACATGGTCAGAGCTTTGTTCTTGATTTACATGGTAATCTATTAATCAGTTATCTGATGTTGAAGATTGCTCTTATTGTTCATCAAAAAAAAAAAAAAAAAGAAGATTGCTCTTATTGAGCCATCTTGGCCAGCGGCCAGACAGTACTTGTATTGTATGGTATTTTATTATGAAGAAAAGTTGCATCTAAGTATGCATCTTTTTAGTTTTGTTTTTTTTACCTAGATGGTCAATAGCAGCTTGGAGCGCCACTATTTTGGCGGGGCATTCCTGGGTGTGTTTGTTTAAGCGGCACTCCGGGTGTGTTTGTTTTAGTTATAGAAATTCTTTTTTTAAGAATCATATTCCTTCGGGGATTATTTGTAGGAATAATATTCTTATTTTTGAGTTTATTTTTATGAAATGTTGGGTTCCCATCTTTTACGCATGAGAGTAAGTAAGAGAAGAATGATATGCAAATAACATTCTTAAAAATAAAACTTAAAAAGATATGAGATTTACATTTTCACTGTCACATTTTTGAAAATGTAATATCATTCATCTTCCTTAACATAAGATTTTGTCCGGCCACCTTCACCCATATCTGACACAGATCATTGTAGCATTTTTACTATATTACCTTTGTATTTTAAAAAATTACTTTACATTTTTATTGTAAGAATCTGAATTTTTCCAAAAGCTATGCTACTTACCTTATTTTTCCAACCAACTACCACATTATTGTAAGTTGAATTTTTAGAGGTAATTTGTATTTTATATTGGATTTTTTTTTTTGTTAAAAACATGCATTTTTATTGGCATTTTTGAAAAGTCTGGTAAAAACTCATATTTCATTCATTTATACTGGATATTTTGAAAATTTTGATAAAACCACATGCATTTATATCGGATATTTTGAAAAGCCCGGTAAAATTGCATACATGCATACTAAATATTTCAAAATATCTGATAGAAGAAAAAGTTGAAATGGTAACTAGATTTTTCGAAAAATTCAAGAAAGTCACGTTGATTTTTCAAATTTTTTTAAAAATCTGATAGTTCATATTTCTTTGGGGTTTTTTTTTTGCAGTGAGGACTAGAGGAGAGAACGACACAATTGCTTCTTGGCAAATTGACAGAGCTACAGAGAGGTCTCGTGCGAGGGCAAATGACCTCAAGGATTCACATATTCGGGAGGGGGAGTGACCTCGACTGGTTCTCACAGGAGGAGGATGGTTGAGCAAGCACGCACACTCCACATTATGTGGCGTAGAGGAGGTATAACTAATAGATGGGCCAGAGATCTTGCTAATGAGTCTAATGTTGCGGTTGTTGACGATGTCGAGACAACAACTTAAGAGACGGGGGGTCAGGATGACAAGCAGGTGGTGGGTGAGACATAAGTGACCAATCATACTGACTGAGGGTCCAGCTGATATGGAGGTGACTCTTATATGGAGGCAACTGCTCTGGATGATAAGGAGGCGACTGCTCCGGCTGATATAGAGGTTACTCCTCTAACTGATACAAAGACAACTGCTCCGACTTCAACGGAGCCATCTATACACACTGATGAAGGGTTTTCTTGAGACACTACTACAAAAAACACATTAAACCTCGAGCATGAAGGAGATTTAACCTTAGTTACACAAGCGAGGTAATGAAGAGCGTCATGAAAACTTGCCACTTTACCCATAAGTTTGGAATAACCGAGGGCTAAAGTGTTCCGCACACGAGTTCGATCCCCAGTAATTGCATTTTTATTATTTTCAGAACTGGATGGAGAACCCCATATTTTCTCTCTGTTATCAGAAAAGTTGAGGTAATAGAGAAGTATTATTACTTCAATTTGTAATATTAATATAGGGGAAATCCTTGTTTTTTCTATATTTTTGTTTTAACGTGTATTACATAACCATATTTGCCCATTTCTGAAACAGAAACACTGTATCTTTTGCCAATCTCACAAATAGAAACATTGTACCAAAAATACTCATTGTTTACACCATTTTCAAAGCCAAGATGACATACAACTTATAATTTTACAGCAAAACTAAACTAAATGTTTAATCAATAAAAGCAATAACCAAAATGCAAAGTCTTTTAGATAATCCAAAAATTCTCTTCTATGAATTTTCACTGGTCGTTAAACACCTATAATTTGTGAAAGTGCAGTCACGTTATCGTATAATATCATTCCTTTTTTATTGATGTTTGTCAATTTGAGTGTATACAATAATGTTTGTCCGCTTATTTGTAATTTGTTTATCAATAAAATATTCACGTGTTTGTATTTCATTCGTGTTTGAGTTGTATTGTATTAGTTCCGGATATTTAGTATTGTACCATTAACACTCTTCATTACTCAATAAGATTAGAGTGTTGGTTTATGATAGTGTTCCTTTTTTAGCCTAGTAGATTGATGTTTTTTTCGCTTTGTCAACTATTGCTTGAATAACAAGTTAGAACTCTTAGATCAAGATGTTAAATCATTTAATTTGAATCAAGTGTTAAATGTGACTCGAATCATGGACTTTGTGAAAATTAGGATTTACCTCTAGATGATTTGATTCGAATTATAAAATAAAATTGACTCAAATCACAACCTCATGTGACTCGAATCATATTGTAATGTTGATTTGAATAACAACTCTCCATGAAGCTAGAATTTGGCTCTGTTTAAATTGACTCGAATCATGAGTTTATCTTGACTCGAATCACAACACCTTGTGACATGAATCGTGATTTCATCTTGACTCGAATCATAGCTTCACAAATCAGTTAGACGATGACACTGATCTAGAAGGGGGAGGGGGTTGAATAGATCACTAATTTTTAATAAAATCGGCGCTTAAAAAATTGTTTCAAAAATATGCAAAAGCGGCCTTGGATTTAAAATCGTCTAAACGAACCGTTATTGGGAAGATCGGATATGCGAAACCGAATGGAATAATATTGATGAGATAACGGAATCAATAACGTTCCTAATCAACCAATTCAAATAAAGACCACTTTGATTTAACCGGTTTCCAATGAATTATAGATGATAAAATTGAATTGACAATTTTACGAACAGTTTGTGTGCGATCAATACGTCGAACACTTGGTGTACACAACACCCCAAGTTTAATTTCCTATGAAATGATAGCGCAGAATTTTTCACAATTGCAATCGAAGTGATTGCAATGAATTTCCAAACCAGTTTTTCAGCACTACAAATCAATAGAAATTTATCGAATAGTTGATTTCACATAAACGTTAACAACACAAAGTAAAAAGAGAGATAGGTAGATAGATAGATAGATAGAGATAGATAGATAGATAGATAGATAGAGAGAGAGAGAGAGAGAGAGAGAGAGAGAGAGAGAGAGAGCAACACCTGATTTGTTTAGGCAGTTCCCCTTTCGTTCTCACTTCGGGTACGTCTGCCCCCAATTATAAAACTAGAATTGAGATATGTATAATATCTAGTTGCAAAGTTTTGTACAATAGAAGTTATAGCTACCGCACTCTCAAACCTAATTGTTGATGTTGATTCTATCCACTTCTCTCCCCTTGACTCTAGCCGAATTAAGAACATCAAACTCTTCGATCAAACCTCCGGTTACCGCCACTCACTTGAATCTTCAAGTCATTCACTTGGATGATTTCGATCACAAGACGTTCGACCCCAAATCTTTCAATACAATCCTCCGGTTACCGCTACTTCCTTGAATGGACCCACCGTTCTTCAAGGCTTTCACTCGGCTGAATCTGTACTGCAAAGATTTGTGCAAAAAAAACCCCAAATCAGCAAAATCTTGGAGGAAGAAACCCCAAAGGTTTTATTGAAGAAAATCCCACGATTCTCAACCCAAACAATGATATACAAATCCTAAGTTTGAACGTTGTCACACTTGAACAAAACACCAATCATCAACAAAAATGATTATGTGTAATTGTTGATGAATGCAATTTGTGAGAGTGAAGATGATGAGCAATCCAATGTATCTTTCAATTTTCTTCTTGGTTGTGTACAAAAAATGATGCATATGATTATATATATGAGTATAAAAACATAACAGAAATAACAGAATTTTGAATCACAAAGATGCAGAAAAATGAGCTCAAATGCGCGAGAGGTCGACCTCCACAACCTATGAGTCGACCTGAACATGTCAAAAAGCAAAAATGCGCACAAAATGAAATTGCGCGTCGACCTGAAGCCTGATCATGCGTCGACGCATAAGGACCTGAGAGCTCCAAGATGGTTTTCAATCAGTAAGCGTCGACCTACAAAGTAGTTGTATGTCGACGCAAGGATGCCAGAATGTCATAAACACTATTTTTATCAATTGTGAGTCGACCTGTTCCATGTATATGTCGACCTAATGCATCAAGAATAATTTAAAACACATTTTAGACATACAATATGATCTTATATGCCTAAGTTCATGTACGTGGATCATTATGCGCATTTTAAAAGATGAATGCAAGCTAAGACAAGGTGATACCGTCCAAAATACACAAGTACGAAATTTTCCTAGTTTTGACATCATTAAAACAAAGTAATAAGGAACCTTGCCCTCACAAAATCCAATTTTCAATCTTAGATTTAAATATTTGTATCTTTGATCCAAAGACTACAAGTATGTGAAACTATTTGGGTGAAACCCATTGAGACAAAATGTTAATTTATCTTCTCTTCTCTAATGTGTCTATTCCTAGCAACTTTCATCTTTCTCTTGTTTTCTAGAAAAACTTCTTGAGTGTTAACCTATGTCATATTTACTTATTTTTGTTGCACTTTGTTCTTGTGAAATTCGTTGTGGTTTTGAGGGAATCAGAGAAAGTGAGTTGAACAATCTTGCAGGGTTTCATGGTTGATCAAGCTCATGATATCCATCAAGATCCAAGACCCATTTATCCATAAATTAGAGAGAACTTTGTATATGTGTGTGTGTGTGTGTTATTCTTTCACCTAGATCTAATTTCTTGATTAACGCCTTGTGAATTATAGTATTTGTGAGAAGTGCTTGTGAGATTCCTTTGGCACTGCTCATCAACTTCATCCTTAGTCATTTTCCATTGTTGTGGACTTTCATCTCTAAAGATTGAGTATTAAAGGAGACAAGTGATACTTTAGGGTATCTAATGTTTTTGTGTGAATTTTGTTGTTTGTAACAGGTGCATGTATAATTCCTTAAATGCAGTTTGGATTTTATTGGTATCCATCAAGAAGAGAGTTTCAGTATATTCTGTGGAAGACTTTGGCGAAGTAATGTACAAATTGTTCGTAAGGAAGAGTTCGAAGTTGTTCAACTTTGGTGTGATTATGGAAAAACTGGTCGTAGATAAATTTGGGAATTGTCCAATCAACACTTACCAATGGCAATCGCTCGGACAAGAAATCAATGGGATCAAGGTGGATTGCCACATACGAAGACTTGGAGCAGAATTATTGTGGATAACAAGGTTATTGGATCAAGTTCTTTGGAGGTCTTGTTTTTGTTAGCAATATGAGTGTCTACATAAATAGAGGGAATTATCGTGTGATATTTCTTAGTAATTAAAATGCTAGTATCAAACTTATCAAAATAGTTAAAGACTATGATTATTTCCTAATGGTTCTTTAACACCATTGAATATTGGAATAGGCAAAGCGAGGAAGAACGCCAAACCATTATATATCTCTATGTACCTTTTCCTTATTCCCCTACCTCCTTTAGTTTTCCAACATTCATTAATATTGCTATTTCATTAGTGCATTATTGTTGGAGTAAGCCCTAATAGCCAATCAGTATTGGCTGTATATGCTTTTGTATCATGACCTTGATATATATTGTTTGTTAATATATATACTTACTAAGTATTGTATTTATTGTGTATTTGTATATGACATAATAAAGTCCTTAGAAGAATTAGTTTATTAATGACCTGTTAAGTGTGACTTAATCGTGAGACCTCATTAAACATAAAGACGTTATTCTTAAAGTATTCGTAGTCAAGCTTTACTGTTAAATAGGACAATAGTAATGCATAGAGACTATTATGTGAGTAGACTGATGACTGTATCTCACAAGTCATGGATATGAGATATCAAGTCTTCACGTAGGTATAAATATTAGGAGTAATATTTATATTGGATTGACCCACCATGAGAATACTACATAGTTTGTTATGTAAGTGTCATAAGTTATTCTCATAGTAACAGTGATGTATTCCACCCATCGACCTGAAACCACTATGGACCCTAGATGTGGAGTCGAGTACTTTATTGCCAATCAAACGTTGTCGGTAACAAGATGACCATAAATATGGTTTATGGGTGCTTTACATATATCATGCTGAGGGACATGAGTGACCTAGATGGGATTTGTCCCTCCTACATATACGGGAGTAATATCTGTGGGCCCCTTGATAGAGTATGACTGTAAAATGCATGGTCGTGCTCAAATGAGTCGATATGAGATATTTGACTTATTTGTTGCTATCAAGTATACTCAGGGATTAAGGAATAAAATATTGGGTTATACAAGGGTGACACATTCTATGCCTTGTGTTCAATATAGATATAAAGGCAAAAGGGTAATTATACATATGATCATCATCACATAAAGGTAATGTCAGATCACATGGCATTCTCATGACTTGGGTAACAGTGATGTGTTGCTAAATACCGCTCATTGTTTATAATATTAAATAGGTAATTTAATATTATTGCCAACGTTACGAGAACCTATAGGGTCACACGCATAGAGTACTGATAGTGGAATCGATGATTAAATTAAATAAGATTTAATTTAATTATGTGTTAATAGTATTTAAATTGTTTAATACATTAGTACATGTATAGTTTATTTGATTAAATATGATTTAATTAAATAAATGAGAATTGACAGTTAATTAAATTAAATATGATTTAATTTAATTGATATTTAATTAAAAGAGTTTAGTTAAATATAATAATATTTTATTTTAATTAAAATAGTTTAATTAAATAAGAATGGACTTATTTTGGAAAAGCCCAAAATAAGAGCATTAGGGTTTTAGAAGCTCTCTATAAATAAATGAGCTTTTTCCCCTACCAATCCTAATTGTCAACTTTTTAGAACAAGAGACGGTTAGCACCGCGTTCCATTTTGTGCTCGTGTGGACTACGTAGAGACACCGGCATCTTTCGTCGTTCATGATCAAAGATAAAGCACGCTTATGGAGGTAATTCTTGAATCTTATTTTGGTGTTTGGTTTGTGATTAACGATTTAATCAAGATCCGTTCATCGGGATTGTTCCGCTAAGAGGATAATTTTTGAAAAAAACCCTCTTAAATCCCAACAATTATTGCATAGATCGTATGTCATTTAGGTTAGACCGTGCTTATAGAGATTTAATGTGTAAGCTTAGGTTTGCGATACTTCAATCTTATTGGATCATCATAAGTTCAATTATGTTTTGAATGAACATCTATGTAAAGAGTTTTTAAATCGCTTTGGAACATATATGTATCAATTACATTTAAACCTTGAATATCTCTAACATCATATCTACCATCATGACGAGACTCGGGAATTCCTATAGAGTTCGCTTCTGATAAATAATTTGTACAAAACTCAATAGCTTCTTCTATGATGTACCGTTCAATGATTAAAACTTCTAGACGATGATGATTCTTTGTATACCCTTTAAAGATCTTCATGTATCGCTCTACAGGATACATTCATCATAAATAAAATGAACCACAAAGTCTAATCTCTCTTACTATATGAACAACTAAGTGAACCATAATTTCAAAAAAATATGGAGGAAAAATCATCTTTAATTGATACAAGATAATTCCAGTCCCATATTCCAACTCATCTAAATTTTCAGGATCAATGACTATACTATATATAGCATTGATGAATAAGAACAATATGGTTATAGTTACCCTTACATTTTTTGGTAAAATGCCACAGATAGCCACTGGTAGAAATTGTTGCATCAAGACATGACAATCATGAGATTTTAAGCCTACTAATTTGAGATATTTTATTGATACAAGTTTCTTCACATTTGACATTTGATGAGTACCCTTGGGGATCTTTGATACCATGCAAACAATCACAAAAAATATTTTGTTTCTTTTTTAGATAGAGTGTGACATGATGGGGAAAATATGTTTTATTTCCTATATCTTTTGGGGATAACTCTTATTGTACAACTATCACCTATTGTGTGAGAATATGGACACAAGGAGTTCTAGAGAGGGGGGGTTGAATAGACCTACCCCCTAAAACTATTTCAAAAACATTTTAGGTCCCATAAACGAAATCAGAGATTTTAAGAAATGCATAAGCAAAATACAACATTAAGAGAGCTTGGAAGCATCTTAATAAATTAAACCAAGTGAAACATTACAGAATATCACTAAGGACTGGATTACTTCCAATGCTAGTCAATTACAAGACAACCAAATTTGCTTTAAACAAAGTGGTTTAAAAACACCTTACATAGATGTTCATTCAAAACATAATTGAACTTATGATGAATCAATAAGATTGATGCATCGCAGACCTAAGCCTACATATTAAATTTCTATAAGCATGGCCTAACCTAAATGACATACAAGTGATGCAATAATGCAAAGATGCAATAACAATATTAATGAATGCTAGAAAATTAAAAGAGGTAAGGGAAGAAGGAAAAGATACACAGAGACATATAGTGGTTCAGGGTTTGTCCTCGATTTGCTTGCTTCACTCTTCAATGGTGTTAAAGAACCATTGGGAAATAATCACGTTCTTCCACTATTTTGATAAGTTTGATACAAGCGTTTTGATTACAACTTAATATCACACGATAATTTCCTCTGTTGATGCATATACTCAAACTGATAACAAAAACAAGACTCCCAAATATCTTGATCCAATAACCTTGTTATCTACAATTATTCTTCCCCAAGTCTTCGTGTGTGGCAATCCACCTTGATCCCATAAATTTCTTATCTGAGTGATTGCCAGTGATAGCCTTTTCTGAGATAAACTTCCTCATACTTATGAGTTTTAAATGACCAAGTTTCCTATGCCAAAGTTTAGTTTCATCGGTCTAGGAAATCATGCAAGATTGAGGTTGATTCTTTTCTTGTGGGCCTCACATATAACAGTTGTGTAACGCCCTGTATAATATTCATCTAGAATAATACCATACAAGTGTTTTTATTTGGTACTGACACATCAAAGGTGCCTAATGACATAATTCACATACTTGTCCATTTCTAAAACATAATACAACTATGGCACAAGCTATGGAAATTAGCCAAAAATAAAATAAAACTAAGATCAATATACAATATTCCTCATTGTACAAGAACAATAAAATACACAGCGGAATAAGCTTAACTAAGCTTCTCTTGAAACATCTCAGCATCGCTCCACTTGTAAATCAAACCTGCAAACCGAACCTGAAATATAACAACTATAGTGGGGTGAGATACATCAAATCTCAGTGAGTTCCCTATCTTAAAGTACTCTCGGCTTTACAAGGTTCTAAATAACCCTAACTCATGTCCAAGGGGAAATGGGAAAGACCATGAGTACACACACACAAGTAACCATCACGGTGAGCCTGTAAACTCACAAAGTACTGAAGTACCTCTTGAGCCTGTAAACTCAAGGATTCACAAAGTACCGAAGTACCTCTTGAGCCTGTAAACTCAAGGATTCACAAAGTACCGAAGTACCGCTTGAGCCTGTAAACTCAAGGATTCACAAAGTACCGAAGTACCTCTTGAGCCTGTAAACTCAAGGATTCACAATCAATAACCATACCAAGGCATCCCCTTTTCCCGTCCGCTCCTACGTCTAGAAGACGATCCGAGTCATGGATCCTCGAATTACTTGACATACGAAATAGATTCGGGAACAACGGCCTGTTAGCCGTGAACCGTCACTTCTCATGGCCTGTTAACCATCTCAAGTCTCTACCCGTAGGTCCCATTCGTACTAAACGCGGGAATCAAACCTGCCAAGTAATGGTGCATAAGTTTCAGAGGAGCTCGAGACCCATGAAACGCACTATCCAAAAATAACCAGTTATGATTATACAATACACACGCCTCGGCCTTACTAGCACGAGCGTTGTTACTATTTCATCACACACCACACTGTTTAGGGTAAGTCATCACTCTTCCTATTTCATTTTACATTAACATGCATATTCACTCACAACATGTTAAACAATAATAGGATAGGCAAAACGCATCATAAGTGCACAATAGAACAACATGCCACAATTTAAACATAATCATATCACTTTTGAACTTTACCGATTATTTAATCGGTCGGTAAAATCAACATGTTTTACTTCCATTGCGTAGAATATTTCCTCGGCTTTACATCGATATAAAGAACAATCGAAACCGATAAGCGAAACTAAAGTTATGAATTTTCTCCATAAAAGTATAAAATTCCAACTCCCAGGTCGCGCTCAGCGCGCACCTGTCCGCGCTCAGCGCGCAACCTACTGCCTGGAGGGGTTGCAGAAATTCAACACCGCGCTCAGCGGGCTCCTGCGCGCTCTGCGATTTTCAGAAAAATAAATCTTTGATTCTCAACCAAATCCAACCAAACTTCATAACCATTAACAACAGAGGATTCTACACCTATTTCAATCATGCTACACAGTTTATAACACATTTCAACCGTTCGATTCTTCGATTTTTGCATAAAACCCATTTTTCCCAAAAACCCAACCTAACTCTAAACTCAAGAAAATCTACACTTAAAGCATCTATCTAGAACCCACCTGATAATCGGAGAGGAGTTTGAAGAAGATGATGAATCGATGAAGAGATGATGAAGATCCAAGCTCTCCTTCTTCCACTTTCTCCACTTTCTCTCTTTTCTTCCCTTTTTCTCTTCTTCTTCTTACTATCTTATTTCTCTTTTTCTTTCTTCCCTTCCAAATATATATATAATATAAATCCAATAGAGTAAAAATATCTCTAATTGATATTTTGTCATTTCAACCCAATTGATCAATTATTAGAGTTAACTTAAAATACTCCCTTAAACTAATAAATATCCCTCGGCCTTTTAATAATTGATCTCTTCTAATGTCCAATTGAGAACTTAATTAATACGGGGTATTACACTCTCCCCCCTTAAATTGAAATTCGCCTCTGAATTTCCTTCGTTCAACAATAACCACTTCTTGCATCATTGTCTAAGTTCCACACTCACTTCACTTCTGTTAACCTTCTGTTCAATTCTGACACATACCAATTCTAACTTGGTTTCATAGACCAAAATTCTTATTTTCCCAACTTAACAACTTCACGTCCTTAATCATACTCTTGTTCTAACATCGAGTTAACTTCCAACTTTGCTTCCCCAATTCATCTGTTGTTTCTTACTAACACACTTGGTCGCACTTTACCACAGAAAAAGGTACCATTCTACATTCCTCTACTGAGTCACAAACCAAACCGTAATACCTTATCTCGATTCAGGATAACAAACACTCAACAAACCCTTATGAGGTAATTCGATAATTCCTTTCCTTTATGTAATTATCGACATCTGTCCTTTCATAAATCCCTTAACATTAGAACCACTTCATATCTAGTCGAACAACTTCTTTACCAATTCCAGTTGGTCTGATACTAAAACATCGTAACCATTAAATTCGATACTTCCTTTCCTTCGGATCACACCAAACGGTAACACACTTAGAACAAAACCTCCTTATATCCGTACTTGCAAGAAACAACCTTCAAATCCTTAATATTCGGATCGACTCTCCCATTGCTACCTTCCACTATGCAATTCAAAACCAAACAGTGGAACACCACGAATTCGTAAACACTACTAATTAGTTAACAGTCTACGGAGAAACACACTTATCCACTGGGTTCCTTACTAACCAGCGGTACAAGAACTTACTGACGTCCTTTGGTAGAACAATTTTCTCGCCAACACACAATACAATAACATCCGTCCAACTCTCTCTAGACGATAAAGATGCATGAGTTATACTGTTACAACCATAACATACACAACTCCAATTCCATTCTAAATTCGAAATCAATATACCCAAGATAGTTTAACAACTTCCGGTTCTGGTTACCACATCCCAAAACGATTCTTCTTACGGTTTCCGACTTACTCAGGGTTTCTTGCTGATTCGTGATCTAAACCAATAACAGCGTAACACCAACATAGAACTTCAATCACACGCGAGATACTACTTATCAAAACTTGAACCATTCAATTCGGAATTGTGAGTTTCCATACCACTCACAAATTCCCATACAGACCCCACACGCACGTACTTCGTCGAAATCCATACCACGCTTCTCAGGTGAATCCACTTCTCTCGAATGTTTTGTTTCACATACAATCCCATTTACATGCTTAATTCCGGAACTTCCAATTCTTACTCATACTTGGAAGGGTAACTTTTCAAATTTCCTTCTCTGGGTAAAACACCACTGCACACAACTGGTACCACTCTCACGGTCTAAATCTAATGTCGTGAACTCACGGAAGATAACAATTACCAACTCGGACCAACAGTCCATACCTTACGATGGCCATAATTACACACCAAAATATATTCCTTGCAGGATCAATACTTTGTGAGTATTCTCCAACTTCGTTCTTAAGATTCTCAACCGTATTGATAACAATACTCTTAGGACTTTCTCACAAGGTCACTTCTTTAAAGTTAACTCTCTTGCTGCCTGAACAAATGGCCAACTATGCCACACTCTTCCAGAAGTCACGATTCCAAAACGCAAATCCTTCCTTCACTTACTTGCAATCTCGTTCTCCATTCACACAATACTCTCCACTCAGAGCAACACAAGGAAACAAAACGCAGATGATGGTTCCTAAGGGATTTCACAATTTACACACACGTTAATCGATCAATCACCTGAGCTAATCGGTTAACTTCTCCAAAATTCTACGTAAAGCACTTTTCACGTACGTGTTAAACGGTTATCCCCATTGTGTTAGTCGGTTAACACTGCTGCAGAACAAAACCCAGTTTCCTCCTAAATCAAAGCCATCCCTACTCAACCCATCGATCCGATTTGTTCTAACTCGAAATATCATTCTCAACTCACGGCTTATTAATTTGTATCACATTCCCCAACCATGATCCACTCAAGGCAAAACCAACAAAGTTGACACACACTCCAACCGAGTGACAGGCAAAATTCCAAATTCTCTCACGGTCACCCTACAAATCTTCAGTGGGGTAGTTCATTTTCCTACTCAAATAACTATGCCAGTGGAAAGTCAATAATGACGACATTCTAGGGTTTTAGCCACCACTCGTACTTGATTTGTCTATAAGCAACCCCCAACACCCATCCATCACACGGTACTACGAAATGATGGACATCTCACGTCAAGCATACCACCTCACCCTCTCACTTAACTCCCTGGGTGAGAAATAAAACAACAACGTTCTTAGTCCAACAAAAGGTAGATTCCGAATATTCCGATTATCCACAAATACATAAGTTCTCTCTACACTCGTAAGTAAATCGGGGTAATGCATCCTCCTGAAGAACCTGTCCCTCGCTTCGTACACAATAACCGGAATTCCTTACCTTCCACTATCCATTGCACCCCACACTTACACTTAAGTCACTTAATGAAATGCTTGCATCCGGTAATTCTCGTCAACCATTTACAAAACTCTTCCGGTATAAACCGTTCCATAATTTACTCTCCGTCCGTAATAAGTCCTGAATTGCTTCCCGTTGTGTTACCACAATTTTATCTCTTAGGATACAATACTAACTGTTTCACGAGGTACGTCCCGTCACACTTGTCTCAAGAATAAGAATCCCTCTTGTACACTTGTGACCACGGTGCTACTACCGCACTCGTTCTTAATACCAAAGTATAACTTTCCATTTCACATCATACTTACTAGATTTCTCACGGGCAAACCCTCCTTGGTTACACTTCCTTAACTTAAGCCTCAACAACTACTCAATAGCTCTAGTACACAATCGTCCAAAATACATTCCGTCGTCATTTCCTCGTAATATACTGTTGATACCGTTTTCTATATCGCGTTCGCCTCGCTCTCCATTTTAATCCTCTTAGGTCCAAATGTAAAACCATCTTACTAAGACTCCCTTAAATCCAAGGTACTTACACAGTTTCTTAATACAGACTTTTACGGGTCCATATCACTACACTTTCTGTTACCAACTGAAGTCCACACTTTCTGCGGCACCAAACCGTATATTGTTCCTTGGGCAAGTTAACAAATTCCAATTTCCAAATTGGTCTTGTGCCGAATACCAAAAATCCGGATGTAGCATCTCCAACTTAATCTCTCTACGAACGGAAGATACACAAATCATCTTCTACTCTTCGTTCTGCGCACACTTGTTTCACTTGAAGTATGTAACACATCATTGTATTCCTTCTCACACTTCTCTACTACCTTAGATTTCCATAAGGCCGAACGTCCTTAGCTCTCACTTTAACCAGTCGGAAAATATTATTCCGAACACATTCCTTAAGGTACTCTCGTCCATTTAAGATACCATAACAACCTTAAAACTAAAGCACCAAAACTTATCTCACTTTCGGACCTTACGCCACGCGTTCCACAAAACCACTTTTTTTTCTTCACGGAATGAGATTACTTGAAATTCTTATTCATATCAGTGGTCAATCCAGCTCTACTAGTAACTTTACATATTCCTTGATACCTTAACCAATCGTCCCATAGAGATCCTTAACTTTCGGACTCCATCCATTCCAAGGGATTACTTAAACCACACATTACTCTTTAAGTCCATGCTACCCAAGCACAACTTCTACTAAAACCTCCACTGAGCCGACCAAAACTCCTCCCTAATAACTCTTGGCTTGAACTTGCTCTCACAGCATAAGTTCCGACAACACTACGGAGTCCTCGTGGTCGCTCAACCATGATTCTACCTATCACATACATAGTATTAGGTTGATCAGGCCCAACACTACATAGTATGATATTAAGTTTCATGATGGCCAGACACACTTAAGAGGTAGGAATAGATTTACTTATGATGTTTCAAGGCTAGGTCGAGGATACGACCTGCTTTGATACCAACTGTAACGCCCTGTATAATATTCATCTAGAATAATACCATACAAGTGTTTTTATTTGGTACTGACACATCAAAGGTGCCTAATGACATAATTCACATACTTGTCCATTTCTAAAACATAATACAACTATGGCACAAGCTATGGAAATTAGCCAAAAATAAAATAAAACTAAGATCAATATACAATATTCCTCATTGTACAAGAACAATAAAATACACAGCGGAATAAGCTTAACTAAGCTTCTCTTGAAATATCTCAGCATCGCTCCACTTGTAAATCAAACCTGCAAACCGAACCTGAAATATAGCAACTATAGTGGGGTGAGATACATCAAATCTCAGTGAGTTCCCTATCTTAAAGTCCTCTCGGCTTTACAAGGTTCTAAATAACCCTAACTCATGTCCAAGGGGAAAGGGGAAATACCATGAGTACACACACACAAGTAACCATCACGGTGAGCCTGTAAACTCACAAAGTACCGAAGTACCTCTTGAGCCTGTAAACTCAAGGATTCACAAAGTACCGAAGTGCCTCTTGAGCCTGTAAACTCAAGGATTCACAAAGTACCGAAGTACCTCTTGAGCCTGTAAACTCAAGGATTCACAATCAATAACCATACCAAGGCATCCCCTTTTCCTGTCCGCTCCTATGTCTAGAAGACGATACGAGTCATGGATCCTCGAATTACTTGACATACGAAATGGATTCGGGAACAACGGCCTGTTAGCCGTGAACCGTCACTTCTCATGGCCTGTTAACCATCTCAAGTCTCTACCCGTAGGTCCCATTCGTACTAAACGCAGGAATCAAACCTGCCAAGTAATGGTGCATAAGTTTCAGAGGAGCTCGAGACCCATGAAACGCACTATCCAAAAATAACCGGTTATGATTATACAATACACACGCCTCGGCCTTACTAGCACGAGAGTTGTTATTATTTCATCACACACCACACTGTTTAGGGTAAGTCCTCACTCTTCCTATTTCATTTTACATTAACATGCATATTCACTCACAACATGTTAAACAATAATAGGATAGGCAAAACGCATCATAAGTGCACAATAGAACAACATGCCACAATTTAAACATAATCATATCACTTTTGAACTTTCCCGATTATTTAATCGGTCGGTAAAATCAACATGTTTTACTTCCATTGAGTAGAATATTTCCTCGGCTTTACATCGATATAAAGAACAATCGAAACCGATAAGCGAAACTAAAGTTATGAATTTTCTCCATAAAAGTATAAAATTCCAACTCCCAGGTCGCGCTCAGCGCGCAACCTACTGCCTGGAGGGGTTGCAGAAATTCAACACCGCGCTCAGCGCGCTCAGCGCGCTCTGCGATTTTCAGAAAAATAAATCTTTGATTCTCAACCAAATCCAACCAAACTTCATAACCATTAACAACAGAGGATTCTACACCTATTTCAATCATGCTACACAGTTTATAACACATTTCAACCGTTCGATTCTTCGATTTTTGCATAAAACCCATTTTTCCCAAAAACCCAACCTAACTCTAAACTCAAGAAAATCTACACTTAAAGCATCTATCTAGAACCCACCTGATAATCGGAGAGGAGTTTGAAGAAGATGATGAATCGATGAAGAGATGATGAAGATCCAAGCTCTCCTTCTTCCACTTTCTCCACTTTCTCTCTTTTCTTCCCTTTTTCTCTTCTTCTTCTTACTATCTTCTTTCTCTTTTTCTTTCTTCCCTTCCAAATATATATATATATATATATATATATATATATATATATATATATATATATATATATATATATATATATATATATATATATATATATATATATATATAACCCAATATTATATAATATAAATCCAATAGATTAAAAATATCTCCAATTGATATTTTGTCATTTCAACCCAATTGATCAATTATTAGAGTTAACTTAAAATACTCCCTTAAACTAATAAATATCCCTCGGCCTTTTAATAATTGATCTCTTCTAATGTCCAATTGAGCACTTAATTAATACGGGGTATTACAAGTTGTCTGATGATCTGGACCATTTCATTAGTTGGACTTGGCATTTGTTAGTCACTGTGCATTCGAAGTAGTTGAAATTGAAACACAAGTATTGACCATACAATTAACTAATAGTGATGAGTTTATAAGTGAAACCTTCAATAAGAAGTACATCGTCCAGACTTAGGAGGCCTGAGTAGTCCAAATTTCCTTTTCCAACGATTTTACCTTTGCCTCCATCACCAAATGTCACATAGTTGTTAGAGTAAAGCTTTAAGTTATTCAAATAGTTATTTTCTCATGGCATGTGTTTGAAGTAACTACTATCAAAATACCAGTCTTCACGAGAAGAGGCTCTTAAAAAAGTATAGGCTATATGACTTAGAGTTTCCTCCTTGGCTTTCCACACTTGTTAGGGGTGAACTTCTTTTGTAGTATTCCAGGTAGGTCGAGGTTGATAATGGTAGTGATGTATACCAGATACTTTGTAGCATAAAGGTCATATATGTCCTTGAAGACCACAATAGTGGTATACCCATGAAGCGCTGACATAAACATTAGAGTACTGGTTGTAACGTTAAACTAACTGTTAAAACTTGTAGTTTGACATGATGAACTCAGTCTTCTTGGTAGGAGGCACAAACTTAGATTTAGAGTTTAATGCATTATAATCGAATCCAACTCCTTTCATATCGCTTTCCATCTTGCCTACCCCTAGAATTTTATCAAGGGTTTGAGAACCATAATTTAGCATGCGCACAAATTTAGTCATACCTTCAAGTTTGGAGTTTAAATGATCAACTTCTTACTTTAAGTCACAAATTATAGTTGTTAGATGAGATTTGTCTTGAAAAATTAGATCAATCTTCTCTCTTTGTTTTTCACTAGCTTTACATTCTTTATTCCACTTGAGGTATTACATCTTGTAGGCTTCGACGAGTGCATCATCAGACAATTCTTGATCACTTGAGTAATCATTATTAACAACAGTAGATTTTGATCTTTGCTTGCTGTGAAAGTAACCATAATATTGGTTTGTTGACTTTCACTTTCTTCATATGACTCATCATTTGAGAAAGTAACAATGTGTCTCTTCTTTTGTTGCCTAAGAAAGTTGGTGCATTCTGCCAGAATGTACCCAAATCCTTCACATTCATGACATTGGATTCGTTTACCCTTGACTTGTTTATCTCCTTCTTTTCCTTTGCATTGAGGATTGAACCATATGGAGTTTTAAGTTAGATTGTCTTTGACATTATTTATGCCACTATTCTTTGATCTTCTGTCAGATCTTCTCATGACCTTGCCAAACCTTTTGACTAGAAGAGTAATAGATTCAGTCAGGTTATCATCAGTATCACCTTCTACTTGATCCTCGTCTTCTTCAACATCAGCTTTGAACGCCACACTCTTGTTCTTTTCTCGAATTTGTCATTAATAGTTGTTTCAAAGGTTATAAGATAACTGATCAGGTCATCAACTTTGATAATAATCACATCCTGTGATTTTTTAATGGTTGTGACTTTCATATCAAACCTCTTTCAAATAGATCTGAGAATTTTTTTTAGCCATCTTTTCTTTTGATATTTTTTCACCAAGGGAAAAAGAGTTGTTTGCAATGTCACAGAGACGAACATTAAATTCAACAATGGTTTCACCCTCTTTCATCTTTATGTTTTCAAATATTGTTGTGAGAAGTTGAAGTCTTGACATACGAACCTTGGAGGTGCCTTCATTTGCAGTTTGGAGAGTTCCCCAAGCTTCTTTAGTGTTGATGCAAGTATTGATGATTCTAAAGATATTCTTGTCAACTCCGTTGTAAATGGCATCATGGACACGAGAGTGATCAAATGCTTCTTTATCTTCCACCTTGAACTTGTCTGTCCCAAGCTTCAAGGTTTTAGTGTTGTCTTCAGTTGTAACCTTTGGAGGAGTTCATCCATTTATGATTGTTTTCCAAGTCTTACTATCCATAGACTTGAGAAAGGATACCATGTGAGGCTTTCAATAATCATAGTTTGTACCATCAAAAATAGGTGGCCAATTCACACATCCTCATTCTTTAACATTTTTCACTTTGAACAAAATATAGATAAGATCTTGGAGCTCACACAACTAGAATAGGGTGCCTATTGTTATGCCAATTGGAATTTTGTTCCACTGAGGTCAAAATGTCAAACACAATGTTGGAACAATGTGTATGACAATATGTATGTGTAATAGAAAGGATAAATGCAAAAATTGAATAACATTGGAATTGTTAACCTAATTCAATGCAAAGTCACCTATGTATGGGAGCATTAACCCAATGAAAGAAAACTCACTCTTAATAGTCAAAAGTACAAATTGGTTTTATTTTAACTCTCAGAGTTCAATGTCTATTTTCCTAATACTACCCATGAACTTCGATCCAGACTCCAATTTAATGTTGAGTACATTCAAATGTAAGTATTTGTTTTTATCGTATCCACGGGGATTGGAGCGATATCATAACCGTTCAATATTCTCTATGATTCTAAGCAAAAAAGTTTCAAGATGTTTGATAAGTTGCGAAAAGTAAACATGTATAATAAATAAAGATAAATTTCAGAGGAATAATCTTGTTGGGAATTTGGTTTTCATTCACCGATTCAATATGCAAATCACTGATCAGTTATACACAATTTAAGCATGTTTCAATATTATCACGTATCGCTCACAAACAGAGTTTATGTCTAAACATCTGATGAAGATTCTACCTTATTGTCTAATCGACGATTTCTCAGCCTATTAAACAATACGACAGCATTAAGATTCGATACTTTCGTGAATATTAAACCTAAATCTATGTCTAGCATTTAGGATTTAATAGATGTTATCTTAGATCGAGATTAGAATCGTATTTGTCAATATCAATTCAATCCATTAAATAAACGATGAAACAAAGATAACATCAATAATGATTCATACATAAATTGCATATAACGCCATGATCAAAGAAAATACATACTGTTTCGGTGAACTACGACCAATCCCAACAAGAGAGGAATTTAGCTACTCATGGCAGCTTCATACACAATGGAAGAATGGAGTTGAACCAACATCAACGACGATTTCCCGACTATTGATGTGTATCCAACTCCTTCTCCTTACAACCTCTTATATCCCTACTCTCCTAATCTATTACAAAGTATTATGACAGAAATTGTATTAAGAAAACATAAGATGCCTTCTGCAATGCACTTGGTCCCTTTTTATACTGTTCTTGGCCGCTTAAGTTCGCATAGCGAGAGAAAGTTCGCTATGCGAACTTCCTTTCCTTCCCAATTAAGTTTTGAATTCAACCGCCTTTCAAACACCGCCAAACTTCGCTATGCGAAGTATAGTTCGCGTCGCGAACTTTGGTCGCTTCCTCTCGCTTCAAGCGAAGATTGGCCATTTTTGGTTCTGTTTTGAGTTGCTGGTTCCTCGCCTTTCCTCGCGTCGCGACCTTCGCTATGCGACACATAGCGATCTTCAAGCGACATCCTTCGCTTTTTCTCGCTTCCTTCGCTTTTGATCAGTTTGAATCTGTTTTGTTCTGCCTGGACTCGCTTCCTTTCGCATAGCGATGCTTCACGTAGCGAAGCCTTTGGTCGTGATGCGAAAGTTGCAGGGCATGGTTTTTCACTTTGTTTAACTAGTTCTCTTCATGCCTAATACCTGCAAAACCACACAAATTCACAAGTACCAACCTTTTGGGTCTTTTGTTAGTCAATTCTCATACAAAATGTAAAGGAACAAAGTAATTCGTTTGAGTTTCGACTAATGATACATTGTATTTTGGATTGTTATCAAATTCTCCCCAACTTAGTTTCTTGGTTGTCCTTAATCAAGAGCATGATCTTTTCAAGAAATGTTTTCAGGATTTTCAAGCAAGTATTTGAAATAACATTTTGAAAAATGAATGGTTCAAATGATTACTTGTTAAGCAAGAAACATGTTCAACTGATTATAGAATCAGAGTATGATTATGGAATTAAGTTTTTGCCCACAAATTCACATAATGTACTCAAAAATATAATGACACAACTTACTTGAATCTTTCCTAACACTCTTCTTCATAAAAAGGGATGAAGACTTTGAAGTGTGTTTTAATTATGTGGTGTGATGACTCTCATCTAATTACTTGGTCAACATCCGGGTCGATTCATGTTTTCATCCAAACAATTCAGTATTTGAGCAATTGAAGGCATAAATCACTTAGGGCTTGTGAAGGTTGTAATGTGGTCAGGTTTTATAAAGAGATGGTTTTTCTCCTAAGGCTATTTTTCAAAAACCTTTCCACTTTTGTAACTTGCTTTACTTCTTGCTTCATTACCATGCTTTTGACTTTTCTTTTGCCTTTTCAATCTTTCCTTTTTTTTCATGATACCAAGTTTTTTTTCTGCTTTTTGTATCTCTTTTTCTCATTTGATCTTTCTTTTCTTTTTTTTTTTCTTTTCCTTTTGGTATCATCATCCATTCTCTCCCCAACTTATTTCTTTTCATGAGTGAAGCTCTTGATGATTCGTATCATTATGGTTCAGGTTGTGCAAAAACAAATTGGAATAGATCATAACTTCACTAAGTGGTTTTCTTAGTGGTTTTTTATTTTCAAAATTTAATTCATCCTTTGATTTTTCTAGTTCAAAGAGGGTGCACAAATGCTCACTCACTTACTGGTTTTGATGAAATTCTTTTTGGCCATGGTGGTTTTTCTCAAAATCAAACAATTGCCTTGATCCTCTTTATACCTTTACAAAGCTCAAACAGAATTTTCAGATTAAACATGAATCAACCGAGTTAAACACAAAGATTTCGCAGATTTTGTAAACAATGGAAGTTCACCTCACTTTTCTGGTTTTTGCTAAATGATTCAAGCAAGTGTGTTCAATGTAAAATGAGACATGATGTGAGTTTATAAGAGAAAACAAAATCCAAAATCATGCTAACATTCTACAAAGCAAGTAAACATGTACCTTGCTTGATTTTCGTCTGATTCTTGTCATTACCACTCACTCTCCTTCCTTGTTGAATGTTCAAGATACTTGACTTGGCCTTTGTTAAAAATATTATAAGAAGCACTCAATGCTCATGATGAGGATAACAGGAGCATAACAACAACTTTTCAAACTGGACTTGCAGCATACCAACACTAAGCGTTAACAGGAGCACCAAGTGAATTTATGGTATCAACTACCGTAAAAAAATTTTCAATTAATTGTAGCGTAAAACTAATAATCTGGCATTTCAAACGAAAATACTAAAATTGAAACTGAAATTGAAAGAACTGAAAGCTAAAATAAAACGACTTACACCGTTGGGTTGCCTCCCAACAAGTGCTTGTTTAACGTCATTAGCTCGACGCCTGTGTTAGGGATCTTTTGGAGGTCTTATTATGGTGATTCTTGCAATGTCACCATAATGTTTCAGCATTTTCCCCTTAACTGTCTTAGTTACTTTCAAACAGCTCAATGATATTTTTCCTTTTTGATATTGAGGGAAATAAGTGTTTTTATGAGAGCCATCTGCAGCTGAGTTGATATGTGCTCTTGCATAATGATTTTAACTGCAACATCTCTCTTGAAACTAGCCTCATTATCCTCTAGTTTCTGAATTTTTACTTAATTTTCCTCTTGTTTTTTAGCTTCACTCTTGACAACATCATTCTCTGTTTCCAAGTGATCATTACTACCATCATTAGTAGCGTTAATGTCTTGAGTTGTACTTTCATTGCATTGCTCCTTGGAATTAATTTGTGTGATAACAGTGGATGTCTCTTGGCGTTGATCCTCAAGCTTCCTTTCTATTTGACCAACTTGTATTTCAAGATTCTTGAGTGATGCTTCAGTCCTTTTTTAGTTCTCCATAGACATTTGCATAAATTGCATCAAGGTGTCTTCCAATTTTGATATTCTGTCCGGTTGTGGAAGATTTTGCGGTTGTTGATAGAAATTTTGGTATGGTTCCGCATCCTGTCTCCAATCTTGGACATAATCTATGTTGTTTGCATATAGATACCCTTGGTAATACTGGTATGAGTATTGTCTATGTTGCCACAATTCCATGTAATTTACTTCAGATTTTGATCTTTTAATTGCAGCCTTGGACTGTTGTTTGAAGAGGGTTGATGTAGAATTTTTACCTTTTGGTGTTGCTTAGCTTGCTTGTGCTTCACTTGTTCTTATGATACCTGATTTTGCATACAAGAGACCTGATTTTGCATACAAGACAGCACAATTCTAACACACCAAAAGCTGTTAGTAGCAAATGTAAAAGAATATATACAATATATAACAACTTGGAAGTATAGAAACCATTGCGATGTTTTAATATCTTAAACGCCAATTCCCGACAACGGCGCCAATTTGATGTTGAGTACAATCAAATGTAAGTATTTGTTTTTATCGTATCCATAGGGATTGGAGCGATATCATAACCGTTCAATATTCTCTATGATTCTAAGCAAAAAAGTTTCAAGATGTTTGATAAGTTGCGAAAAGTAAACACGTATAATAAATAAAGATAAATTTCAGAGGAATAATCTTGTTGGGAATTTGGTTTTCATTCACCGATTCAATATGCAAATCACTGATCAGTTATACACAATTTAAGCATGTTTCAATATTATCACGTATCGCTCACAAACAGAGTTTATGTCTAAACATCTGATGAAGATTCTACTTTATTGTCTAATCGACGATTTCTCAGCCTATTAAACAATACGACAGCATTAAGATTCGATACTTTTGTGAATATTAAACCTAAATCTATGTCTAGCATTTAGGATTTAATAGATGTTATCTTAGATCGAGATTAGAATCGTATTTGTCAATATCAATTCAATCCATTAAATAAACGATGAAACAAAGATAACATCAATAATGATTCATACATAAATTGCATATAACGCCATGATCAAAGAAAATACATACTGTTTCGGTGAACTACGACCAATCCCAACAAGAGAGGAATTTAGCTACTCATGGTAGCTTCATACACAATGGAAGAATGGAGTTGAACCAACATCAACGACGATTTCCCGACTATTGATGTGTATCCAACTCCTTCTCCTTACAACCTCTTCTATCCCTACTCTCCTAATCTATTACAAAGTATTATGACAGAAATTGTATTAAGAAAACATAAGATGCCTTCTGCAATGCACTTGGTCCCTTTTTATACTGTTCTTGGCCGCCTAAGTTTGCATAGCGAGAGAAAGTTCGATATGCGAACTTCCTTTCCTTCCCCATTAAGTTTTGAATTCAACCGCCTTTCAAACACCGCCAAACTTCACTATGCGAAGTATAGTTCGCGTCGCGAACTTTGGTCGCTTCCTCTCGCTTCAAGCGAAGATTGGCCATTTTTGGTTCTGTTTTGAGTTGCTGGTTCCTCGCCTTTCCTCGCGTCGCGGCCTTCGCTATGCGACACATAGCGATCTTCAAGCGACATCTTTCACTTTTTCTCGCTTCCTTCGCTTTTGATCAGTTTGAATCTGTTTTGTTCTGCCTGGACTCACTTCCTTTCGCATAGCGATGCTTTGCGTAGCGAAGCCTTTGGTCGCGATGCAAAAGTTGCATGACATGGTTTTTGACTTTGTTCAACTAGTTCTCTTCATGCCGAAGACCTGCAAAACCACATAAATTCACAAGTACCAACCTTTTGGGTCTTTTGTTAGTCAATTCTCATACAAAATGCAAAGGAACAAAGTAATTCGTTTGAGTTTCGACTAATGATACATTGTCTTTTGGATTGTTATCAACTCCCCTTAAACCTAAGACGCCTCTCACTTTCACTTAAACACTCTTCCCAAGTGTTTGGACAATTACAAAGGTATATGAAAGATGAAACAATAATACAACTCAAATACTTTATTCTCCTAACTTAGAAATATAACGCAGGAATAGAGTATTACAAAACAAAACACAACAAAGACTCAATCATAATTAAACATGCATGACGTAGTAATGCAAGGTGTGAGTCTTCACAAAGAAGAACAACTCCTCAATCAACAACATAACTCTAGCTCGAAGGCCCAATATGGTTTTTTTGTTTGAGAGCGGCTGAATCTCCAAACGCACATTAGAGCAATCTTCAATAATGCTAATTGTAAATCTTGATTGAACCAAAGATTGAATAAATTTGAATCTCTTAAAAATATGAAAATCAATCTTGCTAAAATAGATATAGATGAAATCTTTCTTAAACCAAAACCCACATAAACAATCAAATCACTAATTGGACATAAAAGGAAACTATTCTCCAAAACCGTGAGAAACACTACAATCATCTTTGTGCTCCAAGCAAACAGAGCGAGACAAGATGTCTCACATAATATAAGACATTTTGTTTAACATGTTACTTTCCACTAAAATATCTCAACTATTTTATGACAAAATGTCTCACTACGTAACATAACATTTTATTTCACATATTACCTACAGAATATTGTCAATTTGATATAATAACAACGTTGACCACAATCAAACTCTTTCTTATATTTAGTCTCTATTCCACCGATTATGGTAAGTTGAGGTTTTAGCAATAAAATTAAAACTTACAATAAAATATTTGAATGATAAATAATTAAAGGATATAACTAATTTAATCAAAATTATGGATGTGTCATATAGATTCCTCTAATTTACTCTTTTGGATAGTGAAAAAATAACTCTTTCGATTAGATAACATGGGGCTTAACAGGTCTTTAAACAAGTTTTAATATCATGAATCGTGGTTAAGTCTTATAAAACCGGTTTGTAAGATGATAACTACCCCTCACTTTGAACATATTTTCAGATCACATATTATCTTTAGAATAGTAAATCTATAAAATTGTGTGAGAAGATATGTTTTTTTTCTTCAGAATAGTAAATCTATAAAATTGTGGTTCAAGGTTAAAAGTAGCTCTTAGTTTTTGTGAGATGATTAGACTAGGGAACAAGAACATGAGAAAAATCAAAATCCATGTATATACTCACGTGCTATCTTTAATTTCTATGTTTTGATTTACAATTATTGTTGAATAAACTTTAATGTTTTGTTAGTGGGTCTTTATTATTATTAAGTTAGTGGAGAAATCTAGAGTTAGTGGAATACCAAATAGATAGTGGGTTATTATTAGCTTTTATTATTTGTTTGAATAGTAGAACTTTTGGGTCTATATAAAGACCAAGATTGTATTTCATTTTAAAAACAAGTACATCAATATAGAATACTTGTGCAAACACTGCTTCTGTTTTATCAAATTGGCATCAGAGCTAATGGCGAATACGATGAGTCAAATGCCGTTGCCACGTTTAACAAAGGCAAATTACGAAAACTGGAGTATCCAAATGAAAGCTCTTCTTGGATCTCTAGATGCGTGGGAGGTGACCAGGGATGGTTTCACAGAACCAGCAGACACCACGGAGTATACGGCGGCTCAACAAAAGGCGTTGAAAGAGACGCGTTCGAAGGATAAGACGGCATTGTATATGCTGTTCCGAGCAGTTGACGAATCAGGCTTTGAGAAAATTGTCGGTTCGACTACGTCGAAGGAGGCCTGGGACACGTTAGAAAAAGTGTTCAGAGGAGCAGACAGAGTAAAGCAAGTTCGACTCCAAACTCTTCGTGGAGAGTTGGAGAGGATACAGATGAAGGAGTCAGAAAATGTATCTGACTACATCACGCGTGTACAGACGGTGGTGAACCAACTCACTAGAAATGGCGAAGCAGTGACTGATGCACGAGTTGTTGAGAAGATTCTGAGATCTTTAACTGATAAGTTTGAGAATATTGTATGTGCAATAGAAGAGTCGAAGGACCTTTCGACGCTCTCAGTCGAAGAGCTCCCTGGTTCTCTCGAGGCACATGAACAACGAAAGATGAAGAAGAAGGAGGAAGCAGTCGAAGAAGCAAATCAAACGAAGGAGTCAGTCAAAGACGAAAAGGTACTATATTCTCAAAACTCTCGAGGAAGAGGACGTGGCCATGGAGGTCATGACAGTGGTCGAGGTGGTCGAGGCAGCAACTTCGACAGAGGACACTCGAGCCAGCAAAATTGGCGTGGCAGAGGACGTGGTCAAAGAGGTGGTCGGTCGAACTACTCAAATGTCGAATGTTACAAATGTAACAAGCAGGGTCATTATGCGAAGGATTACAACTCCTTCAAATGTTATAACTGTGGTAAAGTGGGACATCTTGCAAAAGATTGTCGAGCCGAAAAGAAAGTAGAAGAAACAACTAATCTAGCTTTCGAAGTCGAAGCGAATGATGGTTTTTTGTTAATGACTCAGAAGGAAGAAGATGCAGAAAATGACACTATGTGGTATCTCGACTCTGGAGCAAGTAATCATATGTGTGGTCACAAACACCTGTTTAAAGAAATGAAAAAGATTGAAGATGGTCATGTGTCTTTTGGAGATGCATCGAAAGTGAAGGTCGAAGGGAAAGGTACGATTTGCTACTTGCAGAAGGATAACTTGACTGGGTCAATCCAAGATGTTTATTATGTACCAGATCTCAAGACAAATATTTTGAGTCTGGGACAACTCACAGAAAAAGGTTACTCTATATTCATGAAAGATCGAATATTGCACTTGAAGGACAAGTTAGGGCATTTGATTGCTCAAGTCGAAAAGGGGAGAAATCGAATGTACAAGCTGAACTTGAGGAGTGTTCAAGGAAAATGTTCGCAAATCAATGTCGAAGACAAAGCGTCGCTGTGGCATCAACGCTTTGGTCATTTACATCATGCTGGTCTGAAAAGATTAGCGAAGAGGAACATGGTACACGGGCTACCAGACATGGAATATGAAGGAAAATTTTGTGAAGATTGTGTGCTTAGCAAGCAAACAAGAACCTCATTTCAAAAGAAGGCAGAATATCAAGCTAAAGATATTCTCGAATTGATTCATACTGATATTTGTGGGCCAATCACTCCAGAATCTTTCAGTGGCAAAAGGTACTTCATTTCTTTTATTGACGATTTCTCACGAAAAACCTGGGTTTATTTCTTGAGAGAAAAATATGAAGCATTCGAGGTGTTCAAAAAGTTCAAAGCGATGGTGGAGAAGGCAACTGATAGACACATCAAAGCAGTTCAATCTGACAGAGGTGGTGAGTATACTTCGATAGCTTTTATGAAGTATTGTGAAGAGCAGGGCATAAGGAGATTTCTAACTGCACCATATTCACCTCAACAAAATGGTGTGGCTGAAAGAATGAATCGAACAGTTCTTGATATGGTTCGATCAATGCTTAAGAGCAAGAACATGTCGAAGGAATTCTGGGCAGAAGCTGTACAATGTGCAATTTATGTTCAGAATCGATGTCCACATTCGAAGTTAGAAGATCAAACACCACAAGAAGTATGGAGCGGACAGAAGCCAACAGTCTCTCATCTCAGAGTATTTGGTAGTGTGGCTTATGCACACGTACCAGATCAACGAAGAACGAAGCTTGAAGACAAAAGTCAGAAGTACATATTCTTTGGCTATGATGAGAAGACGAAAGGGTACAGGTTATTAGATCCCATAAACAAGAAGGTGATAGTGAGTAGGGATGTTCGAATAAACGAAGCAAGCAAGTGGGACTGGAACAATTCGACAGAAGTTATCGTCGAAGTTGGAGAACCACCAGTCGCTGTACCAACAAGCATTTCGACAGAACTTGAAGAGTCTGAAAATGAAGATGAACCTCGACAACCCAGAATGCGAAGTCTACAAGATTTGTATGATTCGACAAGTGAAGTACATCTTGTATGTCTTTTGGCAGATGCTGAAAATATCAATTTTGAAGAAGCATTGAGAGACAAGGAGTGGAAAACTGCCATGGACGAAGAAATTAAGGCGATTAATCACAACAACACATGGGAGCTGGTCGAATTACCAAAAGGTAGTCAACCCATTGGTGTGAAGTGGGTATTCAAGAAAAAGATGAATGTCAAAGGCGAAGTGGAACGTTACAAGGCGAGACTTGTTGCGAAGGGATACAAGCAGAAAGCAGGAATCGACTATGACGAAATTTTTGCTCCCGTTGCAAGAATGGAGACAATTCGACTACTAATTTCACAAGCTGCTCAATTCAAATGGCCAATATTTCAAATGGATGTCAAATCAGCATTTTTGAATGGTGTGCTCGAAGAAGAAGTTTATGTCGAACAGCCACCAGGTTATATGAAAACTGGAGAAGAGAAGAAGGTGTTGAAATTGAAGAAAGCACTTTATGGGCTGAAGCAAGCACCACGGGCATGGAATACACGTATCGACACATATTTTAAGGAGAATGGGTTCATACAATGTCCTTATGAGCATGCCCTTTATGTAAAGAAGAATGGAGGTAATATGTTATTTGTTGCTCTTTATGTTGATGATCTCATTTTTATGGGTAATAATGATCAGATGATAGAAGAGTTCACGGGCACAATGACACGAGAATTTGAGATGACAGACTTAGGTCTGATGAGATTCTTTCTTGGTCTGGAGATTCGACAAGAAGAATCAGGAATTTTTATTTCTCAAGAAAAATATGCAAAAGAAGTCTTGAAGAAATATAAGATGGAAGGTTGTAATCCGGTTTCGACGCCAATGGAACCAGGTGCCAAGCTGTCGAAATTTGATGGGGGAGATCGTGTCGAAGTGAGTAAATTTCGAAGCTTGGTAGGAAGTCTTCGTTATCTCACATGCACAAGGCCAGACATCTCGCTAAGTGTCGGAATTGTAAGTCGATTCATGGAGGAACCAGTCTATTCACATTGGAAGGCATTGAAAAGAATCCTTCGATACATCCAAGGAACTGTGTCACTTGGAATGTTTTATTCAAAAGCAGAAGATTACAGGTTGATTGGTTATTCCGACAGTGATTGGTGCGGTGATATTGATGATCGAAAGAGCACGTCTGGATATGTGTTCCTTATGGGAAATACTGCTTTTACTTGGTTTTCCAAAAAGCAACCAATAGTAACACTTTCGACGTGTGAAGCTGAATATGTGGCAGCATCTTGGTGCGTTTGTCATGCAATATGGCTGAGAAGATTGTTGGGAAAAATGGAGTTAAAACAGGAAGGTGCAACTGTGATACACGTGGACAACAAATCAGCAATTGAGCTAGCAAAGAATCCAGTGAATCATGAAAGAAGCAAACATATTGATGTTCGATTTCATTTCATTCGAGAACATGTGAAAGAAGGAAATGTCGAATTGAAGCATGTAGCGAGCAAAGACCAAGCAGCAGATATCCTCACAAAGCCATTGTCGAAAGAGCTTTTCGACAGAGGAAAGAAGATGATGGGCTTGGTGGACGGTAGAAACATTTAAGTTTACAGGGGAGTTTTGTTGAATAAACTTTAATGTTTTGTTAGTGGGTCTTTATTATTATTAAGTTAGTGGAGAAATCTAGAGTTAGTGGAATACCAAATAGATAGTGGGTTATTATTAGTTTTTATTGTTTGTTTGAATAGTAGAACTTTTGGGTCTATATAAAGACCAAGATTGTATTTCATTTTAAAAACAAGTACATCAATATAGAATACTTGTGCAAACACTGCTTCTGTTTTATCAATTATGTCTATGTGGTCCATTTGTCCCTAGCCTGCTCTTTTTAATAATCAAAGGGCCACAACTATTGAACTGTATAAAAGAAGCATCATAACTTGCAATATAAGACTATAAGATGATGGTAATTTTGATATCTGAATCAGCCAAATGTGGATGAAATATTTATTTTTCTATACTATGTTAATAAATAATCTTACAACCACAATTTGTGTCATACTGTTACTATGGTATACCAAAAATATACATATATATTGTTATTTACTTACTTAAATAGGTGAACTTGATTAATCATCTAAACTCTCGCCGCGTCGCCTTTTCTTACTCTTCTGTCTAAGTATCTCCTTGATTTCTTTTTCTCTCCTATCCACAAAACTAATCAATCTTTTAAAACTTCTTGAGGGCCGAAAAGTTCTTTCAGGCGTATTAGACGGATTTTCCTGGTCAACTTCTTCGTCCTTTGGGATGAATTTCATGTATTGACAGAACACTCTAACAAAGAACGCGATCAAAGAAAGGAAACATGCAATGCCGCATATAAGAAAGAGGCCCCAGAAGCTACTAAGAGATAGTTTGTTTGAATCAACGTTGTCGTTGACTTTTGCAGCACAATCGTGTCTTGATATCCATTTGTCGTGGATCTTTTGCAAGTCACCGTTCTCCGAGAGTTGGAGAATGGCAGTTGACATATCAACCGCAAGGGGAGAGTCCCTTTGGAATCCCTGTGAACATGATATTAAATATGAGAACATAAGTTGTTTTCATAAGCTCTGGAAGACAAACACTTTTACGAGTGTTTATGCTTGTAGATAAACAATGGAGGGTGCAAATAAAGATACTTACGAATCCCCAACCACTTTTAGTAAACTCCTGTCCAACAGTTGTGAATTTGCAGTTGGTACCAGACATAAAGAGTTCAATATATGGAAGCTCGTCGACGATAGCCATAACCCCTCCTGCTTTTGGTCCACGCGTAAGGGCGTCCACATACGCTTTTGGATCTTTCAACGAAATTATCCTAGACGGTTGTATATTGAGTTCGTCTATCAGATACCTCTTTGCGAACGATCCGTCTTGAATTCCAATCGGTTGAGTACCTGATATCAAGCTTTCAATTCCTTCGATTTGTGACGAAAGTTGCTGCACTGTGAGGATCGACGTTAAGCTTGCTGTGTAGCTTGAATTGATAATTAGAACCACGAAAAGCCATATGATTAGCACGAATCTCCCAAGACCACTCACGGTGTTCTCTCCTGCGGCAAATCAAAGCGATAAAGAAAATCAGAAAGTTATACCATGTTGCAAAAATTGAAAATATATGAATGAGAATCTGCGAGAGACGTACTGTGTGAGAAAAACATTGTTGAGAAAGTAAACCTGCAAAAGAAGGAACTCGTCTTAGAAAAATAACTACTACACGCAAAAGCGAGCCATGCGGAAAAGATCAAGCTAAAAACGGGTTCTAAATAGTTAAAAATACTAACCAAAATATCGTCATAACTTGTTTCTTGGGTGGACCTCGAAACTCAGGATTGTGCCTGTGTTCGAGAATCCATACAACTGCTCCGACAAAAAGGAAAAAGGCGCCGGTAACACACCACATTTGAGCAGTGAATGGCTTGAGGAAAGCCCAAGGACTTGATTTGATCTCCTTGACAGGAACAACAACTACCAGCCCTGATTCCATGAATGGTTGAGTGAAATCCAAAATTCTAGTCCTGTTTGGGACAATTGTAACATCTCCAACAGCTGCATCATAGGTCTGAAAGGATAAAATCAAATCAACACAGTTTAATTAAGCGCTTATCGTATGAGTGTTTATGTATAAGTTGTTTCTATAGCAGAAGATAAGATAAAGTCAATGTTTTCTTATAAACTAAAAGTTGATTTCATAGGCTATTTCGGAGAGCTTATGTAAATAAGACGAAAACAACTTATAGAAATATCGTAATTTGTTTCCATAAGCTCTCTCAAACATGCTTACAGTAGATAAACTCAAATAAGTTAATCCAAACAGGCCTTCAGAAACCTACATTTTGTGCAACCTCATTGACAATCTGGCTATAGTCGGGATTTCGATTACCATCTCCGTATAAGATATATTTTCGTGGAACGGGATAAGGCAACAAGTTTATGGCTGCTTCAAAGACATCAATGCAATAGCCTTTAACTCCAGGTGGATTCTTATCTGTAGAAACAAAACCCAAGTAGCTTACTCTACGAGGCACTGCTATTTTCAGCGGCTCTCCGTTGTTCGGGAAAACCCATCCTTTCGGGGTATTTACAGTTTCTCCAGGCCACAAAACATTGAACAGTTTTTGATTGCTTGATGAAGTGTTAGGCGGTCTCGTGTACAAAATTTCCGGAGCTAAAACCGATAGACCGGAGTAATTAGACCAGTAACCGACTCTGCGGGAACCTGATTCTCCGATGTTAAGGATATCATACGACGGTTGAATTAGATTATTATCTGGATCAAACTGAATCCTACCACTCAAACCGGAGAAGTTCGTTCTCAAAAGTGTAGGCAGAAACAAAGGACCGCCGTCGAAAACACGAAGCGATGACAAATGCAACATGCTTCCTTTGGTGTCAACCAACTTAGGATCAGATGAGAACGATACATTTCCACCTTCTTTGAGAAATGTATCAAGAGCATAAGCTGCTAACCAAACGGAATCATATGCGTATAAAGAATAAGAGTTGAACCTCGAAGTTTCCACGCCTTTCGTGTTCTTCAACCTCGCGAAAAAACTCTTCTTCAGATTAGTATCAGGAGTGTGATGCCTCAAAGCTACAACACCTTGAAGGAGTTTCAACGTATCGGTACCAACCGTTGCCATCGAATCCAGCTTCGAAGGAAGCCAATCGGTCGCAATCCAAACATAACCACTTTTCATCATTCCAAGATTCTTAGCAACATTAAAAACATTCAAACCATTATCAGGATTAACATGAAGAACAAACACTCTTGATTCCATCAAATTTACACCATTCAACAAGTCACTAATATTACTCTCCGTCGCTACAGGAGACAACGCGGCTTTATAAGATATCTTCCCGCGTTTCTTCGCTAACGCATCTCCGAGCACCGAAACGCCGTTTCTCCCATTATCATCATCTACAAAAATCGCAATCACTTGCCTCCATCTATAAAAATCAACAAGGTCTGCAACCGCATACATCTGAAAATAGTCGCTGTGTGTCGTTCGAACGAAATACGGATACTGCAGAGACGACAAAGTCGGGTCCGTCGCTCCGAACGAAAGAAGCGGAACATGAAGTTCATTAACAACATGAGAAATTATATGAGCTATTCCCGAGGATTGTGGACCGATTGCCGCAAACACTTCATTCTCCATCAACTGCAAAGCTACATCATAAACAAATTCTAACTAAAACTACAAACATCAAGAAATAGGTACTGAAGATAAAGTTTTTGGGAAATAAAATAAAATAAAATACCTTCCACAGTTCCAAGAAATCCACTGCAATTTGTATCCTTGTAAATAACTTCAAGATTAACACCAGAAAGAATGGTGTTGTTAGCATTAACATCTTCAATTGCAGCCATGATTCCTGGTTTAGCTGATTTCCCAATCACAGAATCAACAGTAAACAATGCTCCAATTTTCACTACTCTAGGTCTAGAAGAAGCACTAGAATTTCCAATGGTACTTCCCACAATTATCCTTGAAAACCACAAACACAAAATCAAGAGGAAAAAACAACTCTTTACCACAAACACCTCCATTCTTTTGCAGCTAAGATTTTCTTCTACCTTAAACCAACATCAGAACTCAAAACCTGTAAAAAAAACATCAACCTTTTCAACATCATCAGCACAAAAACATCAACAAAGGTAACAACAACCCATTTTTCTAGAAATCTTAAACTCCCCAAAAAGGATTAAACCACACAACAAAAACATCACAAAATTTAGATACCTACTTACTTTTACTTACCTGGACATTAAAAAACAAGGCATGAGCAAAAATCAAGAATTTTTATTTCATTATTTAACTATGAGGTTATAAAAATATAATGATAAGTCATATATAGACCAATCATGGTGAAATATTCCAAAGTCAAGACAAAAACTCAAACATTAATAATTGAGAGTGTTATGTACTATAAGTTAAGACCCACATGAATATTAATTGTGATATAAATATCTATAAAAGAAGTAAGAGTATCTTAGATTACCTCAAGACTAAACTTGCAAGTTGTAAAGATTCTGAACATTAAATATGTAACAACATGTGGTTTAAAACTCAAAGCAAAGTATCTATGTCATTGTAACTTTTTAAGAGTGAACAAGAATTGTTTTCCCACGTTATTCTTGCTAGAGATGTTTTTATCTTTATTGTCTTTACTCAATTATTATTGCATGAATGTTACTTTTTATTTTTTTATTTTATTATTAAAAGAGGAATCAATGATGATTTATTTTTGGTATGTGAAATTGATAGAGAGATATACCTAATGGATTTATGTGGTAATAATGAGTTTAATGTCACGTGTTTAGACTAGTCTCTAAACATATATAGGAGAATGGAGGAACGCAACGCACAAGGAGAATGGAGGAAGGTGACCAATAGAAAGAGACAGAATGTTGATTTTTCAGGTAAGTGGGATTGTCACTCAAATGCAGAATTCAAACGAAGGAATTGTGTTATAGAAACATACTCGTTTTACGTTTCTGAGTTTCCGGACAAGATGAAGGCGAAGGATTTATTCAATCTCTTTTTGGATTATGGGAAAATAATGGAAGTGGTTATTCCTCCTAAGAGGAACAAATTCGGTAAACGGTTTGGTTTTGCGAGGTTTGTGGAAGTGGACGATCACAGGACCTTTGCGATTCAGCTGGATAATATCTTCATTGATAATGTGAAGCTCCATGCTAACGTGCCAAGGTTCTCTAGATCGGAGACGAACAAGGGGAGAGGGAATAATTTCTTTGTTCAACAAAAGAAGGTACAACATGGAACAGATACTGATAGAGTTAACAGAAGAATACTGCCCCAGGGAGAAGGAAAGATGGGCGGCAGAACTTTTGCAGAGGCGGTTGCTGGTGGTAGAGGAGACAACCTTCCTTTTCTTAATTATGTTCCGAAACAAGAAGACATGGCTAGATTAAACAAGGCTTATGTGGGAGTAGTTCTTCATCCAGGAATGACATATAACATCAGAACTAGTTTTGAGATGGAGGGGTATTTTTCTATCAAAGTTACACCTTTGGGTTCTAACTACTGTCTTTTGGAAGAATCTGATCCGGGAGAAATACAAGACTTGATCAGAGAAGCCGAATCCTGGTGGAGACAATGGTTCTCGGAGATCAAGGAATGGAATGAATCTGTGGTGGACAAAGAAAGAGTTACTTGGCTTAGATGTTATGGGATCCCTTATCAAGCTTGGAACTTCTCTTTCTTTGAAGTTCTTGCTAAGACGGTAGGAAGTTATGTTTGTGCAGACGATAATACTCTAAAGGGGGAATGTATGGATGTTGCTAGATTTATGGTTAGAACTCACTGTGCTATGGTTATCAATGAAACATTTAGAATTCAAATCAATGGGAAAATATTCAACATTAAGACGTGTGAAGATTTTTACGGGCCTCTTCGAATTGTATTACAAAAGAACAGTTTATCCCTGAAGAAAGGTTCATCTTCGTCGGAGTCGGAGTTAAACTGGAGTTTTAATGAAGGAATCTCAGAAAGAGGTGAAGACAGGGAACTCAACGGCGTTGAAGATGACACTGTTCTTGCTCCGGCGACTTCAACGACGGAAGAAATCTTGGCCCAGGTGTTTGGAAAATCTACGAACTCTGATAGCTCTCTAGCTCTGTCAGAGCAGGAGGTAGCTGACTCTATGGTTAGGCTTAAGGTTGATGTGGCAGGAGAGGCAGCAGCTTTTAATCACCTTTCCCCTGAAAAAACGTGTGAAGAAAGGAATTGCATTACAGTAGTCGAGGAAGGAGCTGACCATTCTCTTCAAAGGGTGGGCCCCTCAGCTAGTGTTGTTCTAGTTACCAATGTTAAGGATACTAAGACGGAGTCCAAGAAAAAGAAAAAGATTAAGATGAAAAAGGTAGCTGAAGTGATTGGGCCATTGGTCAGGAAACCCATTTGTAAAAAAAGGCCCTCTAGAAAGGTGGATCGGGTGGTAGCAAAAAAGGTAAAGTTGGTGGAGGATCCGATCGAACAATTCTCTAATCCCTCTTTTTTTGAGGTGTTGTCTAAAATCCCTAATTTTTCTATTAACTCTCAGAATAGGGAAGTTTCTCCAGTATTGTTAGAAGATTCAGACAACTTTTCAGGAGGAGCAATACTTTGCTGTGAGCAAACGTCTGATTCTGACGTGAGATGTTGCAATCAGAAATTTTGGAACAACATAGAATCAAAGGTAGGAGATAGATTGAAAGGGGCGATTGCAGATTTAGGGATCAAGACGGGAGAGGCGGGATCAGAGTGTTCTAGTGACATCCTTAAGTATATTGTAGAAATGGATGAGGAAGACAGAAGACGTTTTGCGGGATTGAGGGATAATTCATCAAAGTTCCAATGATTATTGGATCGTTAAACATCAGAGGGAGTGGTTCGTTCTCTAAAAGAAGCAGAATTAACCAAATTATCTCTAAAGGTAAGGCAGATATTTTTTTCATTCAGGAATAAAAAACTAGTTTGGTAGATGATTCTTTTATTAGGAGTCTTTGGAACAACGACGAAGTGGGTTGGTCTTTCAGTGGTTCTATTGGTCAATCCGGAGGATTAATCACTCTTTGGAACGAGGATTCGGTCAAAGTTTTGAGCTCTTTCAAAGGCCCTGGTTATTTAGGAATTAAGATCTCTTGGAACAACGAAATTTATTATGTTATTAACATTTATTCGGGGTGTGGGTTAAGAGACAAGAGAAAATTGTGGGAGGATTTGATCAGGTTAAAAAAATCTTTTTCAGATGGTTTATGGATCTTGGGGGGGGGTGATTTTAATGCTACGTCCGATTTTGCGGAAAGAAAAAGAGTTTCTAACGGAGACAGAGCGGTTGAGATGAAGGAATTTGTGGAATTCTTTGTTGCTCTTGGGGTAGTAGATCTCCCGATCACTGGGAGAAAGTTTACTTGGTACAGCGGGGACGGGAAAGCGATGAGTCGGCTTGACCGTTTCTTATTTGAGGATGCAATTATCCAGAAGTGAGGTATGGTGGATCAGAGCATTGGCAACAGAGACATTTCGGACCACTGTCCGATTTGGGTGAAGGTTATACCTAAGAATTGGGGTCACAAACCGTTTAAAAGTAATGACAGCTGGTTTGACCACCCAGACTTTTTCAGTTTTGTGGAGAAAGAATGGAAATCCATGAAGATTGAAGGTAGAAGAGACTTTGTACTTAAAGAAAAATTTAGGCTATTGAAGCTTAAACTCAAAAAGTGGAGAGATCAAGTATTTGGTTGGATAGATGTTTCTATTGAAGAGGATGTAGAAGAAGTAAACAAAGTAGATTGGTTGCTTAATTCTGCAGATGATAATGGTGTGGAGGAGTTAGTAGCAGACAGAGCTGAGAGGTGTGCTTCCTTTTGGAGAAAACTTCATTTCAAAGACAATCTGTTAATTCAAAAATCTAGAAGAAATTGGCTCAAGGAAGGGGATTTAAATTCCAAAATCTATCATCAATGGATTAGAGGAAGGCAAAGGAGGAAATTTATAGGTAGGGTAGATACAGAGCATGGTTTTGTGGACTCAGTGGAGGGAGTGAAGGAAGAGGTTTATAGATTCTTCAAATCTGCTTATTCTGAACCGGTGAAACAAAGACCGATTCTTGAAAACTGCAATTTCAGAAGTCTCTCAGAGGGCGATGCTAATTTATTAGAGGTTCCATTTTCGGAGGAGGAGATCAGGGCTGCGGTTTGGAGCTGTGACGGATTCAAAAGTCCTGGTCCTGATGGTTACAATCTCAACTTCATCAAAAGGTGCTGGTTTTTTATGAAGTCTGATATTATCCTTTTTGTTCAAGAGTTTTATGAATCTGTTTTTCTTCCTAAATCCTTTTCTTCTGCGTTTTTGACCCTTATTCCTAAAGTAGTGAATCCTTTAAACCTTGGAGAGTACATGCCTATTTGTCTAGTAGGCAGCCTTTATAAGATTCTTTCTAAACTCTTAGCTCAGAGATTGAAACTGGTGATTGGTAAAATTATTTCTCCTTGCCAATCTGCCTTTGTTCCTGACAGAAATCTCTTGGACGGGGTGGTGATTACAAACGAAACGTTGGATATGGCTACTAGGGACAAGTTGGACTGCATCTTCTTTAAGGTAGACTTTGCGAAAGCTTATGACTGTGTTAGCTGGGATTTTCTCCGTTTCATGTTAGAGAAATTTGGTTTTGGAGCTAGGTGGCGAAAGTGGATGGAAGTGACAATCTTCAACTGTCATCTTTCTATATTAGTGAATGGTAGCCCTTCTCTTGATTTTACAGCTGAAAGGGGCCTTCGCCAAGGGGTCCCTTAACCCCTTTTCTCTTTTTGATGGTTGCTGAGGGTCTTAAAGGGTTAATGAACACGGCAGTTGACAATGGTAGTTTTGAAGGTTTCAGAGTGGATAATGAAGTGTCTGTAGATCTGGTCCAATATGCAGACGACACCCTAATCATTGGGAAAGGAAACTGGAGCAATATCTGGAGCATTAAATCAGTTTTAAGAGGTTTTGAACTGATTTCTGGGCTGAAGGTTAATTTCAATAAGAGCAGGCTGGTTGGTATTAATGTTAGTCCACATTTCCTTAATGCTGCTTCTTCTTTCCTCTGTTGTAAGACTGAAACTACCTCTTTTTCTTTTCTGGGCATCCCAATAGGATTTAACCCTAGAAGGATCAGTGGCTGGAATCTCATCATTGATAAAATCAAAAGGAAATTGAATTCTTGGAAAGTGAAATCTCTTTCAATGGCAGGTAGGATAGTTCTCATCAATTTAGTGTTATCTAGCTTACCAACATACTGGTTCTCGTTTTATAAAGCGCCTAAGGCGGTTCTCAAGAAAGTTGATTCAATTAGGAGTAACTTTCTTTGGGGAGGAGTGGAGGAGAAGTATAAAATACATTGGATAAGCTGGGAAATATGTTGTAATCCTAAATCTAAAGGTGGTCTTGGAATCAGAAAAATGGAAGAGTTTAATCATGCTTTGTTAACCAAATGGAAATGGAGGATAGTTGCAGACAAACCGGCTCTCTGGAAGGATTTCTTGAAGGCTCGATATGGTGCTATTCAACATCATATTCTATCAGACTATTTGAAGAAATCAAACTCTTCTTCACATTGGTGGAAAGACCTCATCAACAGCGAAAAATTTCTTTCTAACAAAAGTTTTTATTTTGCAGATAAAGTTTTGTTTCATTTGGGAGACGGATCTAATACTCCGTTTTGGTCGGCGATTTGGAGGAACGGGAAGCGAATATCCAAAGAATTTGAAGATCTTTATCTCACAAGCTTGGATAAAGAAGTGTCTGTTAGCGAACTTGGAGTGGACAGTTCAGAAGGTTATAACTGGCTTTCAGTGGGTTTGTCTGTTACGGTACAGAATGACAGCAGAGTTAGACTAATGGAGTTGAAGAGTTTCATCGGAGACAAGACGACAGTTCAGGAAGGGAAGCTTGACGCAGCAAGCTGGTTGGATCAGAAGGCCAAAACTTTCTCGGTTAAGGAAGTTTACAACCAATTGGTGAAAAATTCTTTGAACTTAATCTACCCTTTATCTAATAACTCTAGTGTATTGGCTTTTGAACGGTTATGGAAACTAAGAACTGTTCCTAAATTGATTATCTTTGGCTGGAGAATTTTGTGGGGGAGGGTGGCGGTTAAATCTGAATTAATTAGGAGAGGTGTCGACTTGAACCCTATTTGTGTTCTTTGTGGTTTAGAAGAAGAAGATGTAGAACACCTCTTTTTTGGGTGTGGAATTAGCAAGGATATATGGGAAAGAGTCGGAGATTGGTGTGGGTTTGGTAGTTTCTATGAGGGCAATAGAATCGATTTCTTCTTGGATTGGTGTGGCTTGGGCAATTCTGTAGAAGGGAGCATGAAGCTGGGAGTGATTTGGTTAATCATTGTTTGGAGTATTTGGATTTGTAGGAACCGTATTATTTTTGAAAACGGTACTTTCAATTTGAATACTCTGAGTTGGGATATTAAGATTAGGGTTTGGAAATGGTTTAAAGTGGGAGAAATTTGTAAACCCAACTCTGATTTTTTAGCTTTTTGTATGGACCCTCTAAGAGGGTAGCTAGGTTTGAGTTGGTTGGGAATTTCATTTTGTTCCTTTTTTGTATCTGTAATTAGTTTTAGGAACACAGTTTATGTTCCTCCAGTAATACCATTGGCCTTCAGAAAAAAAAATGTCACGTGTTTAGAGTGGTGTGGTGATACTCTTTGACGGATTTGTGAGTAGTGTGGGAATAAGTTAGTTGAAGTAAAGTTTTCAGAGCTCAAGTATGAACTAGTAAGAGAAAAAAATACTCCTTATTTATTGTTGGCTTAGTTTTAGAATGACAAAATAGGTAAGACATGTCTAGTTGACTTGTTTAGCCCCTCATTTTATTAATTGTTCAACTTTAGTGAGGTCTAAATTACATATCAATATTGTTATTAGAAGTTAAATTTTTGTGGCTAGTATCGGTGTCAATTGTAAAATTATAGAGTGGTAAAATTTTATTTATTTTTTATCAATTATAATGATTTCTATAGGTGAATCAGTCAAGGTTGGTAAGAATGAAATTGAAAATTTCAATGGAAAAAAATGATTTTTCTATTGGAGGATACAAATGATAAATCTACTTATTTCATAAACGTTGCTCAAGAGATGTTAGCGGAAAAATAAAAGAAACATATGAGTATGAAGCATGAGAATTGGGAAGAATTAGATCTCGAAGCACAAACCACAATAATCTTATTCCTCAAGAGAGATGGTGTGTTTATGGTAAATTAAGAAGAAACGATGTCAAAGTTAGAGAATAATTTCATGATGAAAACTCTAAAAAACCGCATCTACTTGAAATTAAAATTGTATACATGCAAGATGGGGAAGGCATCTCAATCCAGGTTTATGTCAACAAGTTTGATAGGATTATCTCAGACTTGAAGGATATAGATGTTAAGATTGATGAAGAATACCAAGCACTCGTGTTATTGCTTTCTGTAGCGAGCGATTTTGGACGCGGTTCTTAAGCGCTGGTCACTCTCTGCGGTTTGAGCTTAAACTACAGGTCGATTCATTTTTTATCCTATTGAAGCTGATGAAGGAAGGGAAATAGATATCTCCAATTAACCCTGCTTTGCATACTGAGCTTAAACAGCGGTCTGTTAGGTTACGAATGCTATCAATGTGGGGGGAGGGGCTTTGTACTGGTTATTTGTATTTTCACCAATACGGTTTTCTTTCTAGACAGAAGGTTTCTGGCGGGGAACAAGGATTAGAATGTTAGGTTTGATGCTTTTGAATTACTACTTTTGATATGGGATTTTGGGTTTTTGTTTAGTGTGCTCGCTAAGATTTTTCTTTCAATCTTATGCCTACGTATTCCCGTTTATCGAAACAGGGAAATCAGAGCGTTCGTAGTTCCTCCTATTCTATGGGAGGAAATGGTTGTTTTGGTGTCTTGTTCAAAGCCCAAGACGTGAAGAGAAAGGTGATTTGTATCTTGTTCGAAGCCCAAGATGTGAAGTTGAAAAGTCTCGACTTTAGAGAGAATTTGTCATCTCTAAAGGGGGGGTTTGTCTGTTTGTAAAGGAGAATTACTTTAACCGGGATGTGTGAATCCTAGCAATGCCATAATTTCCTTAGAAGGGGTTTTTTCAACCTGAAGGAGAAGACTTTAACTCAGTGTAGAGCAATGCCATCTTTCCTTAGGAATTTCTCATGCTAAAGGAGGGACAGTGGCATGGATATAGATGATCCAGAGGCTTGTCGCTTACAGCGATTAGATGAAAGGAAAAGAGTTGTTGATGTTTGTGTACTGTGAACGAGGCACAACTTTGATGCTAAAAGGTTAATTGGATTAACCAGTGGTTTTCTTATACAAAGCCTAAGAGGAGGCTAGTATGTGTCTTGTACAAAGCCCGAGAGAGAGGCTAAAAGGTTGTGACTCAACGATGGAATCTTTTGGTATCTCGTATGAAGCCCGAGATGGAGGCTATTGTTTGTTTGGCTCAATAAGAACCTTTTTGTATCTCGTATAAAGCCCGAGATGGAGGCAAAAGAGTGATCGACTCAACGAGGGAGTCTCTTATGTGTCTCGTACAAAGCCCGAGAAAGAGGCTAAACGTTGTTTGACTCCGCTGGGGAGAATCCTTGTATAAAGCCCAAGAGGAGGCTATGGTTACTGTTTCAGTTGAGTGACAGGTCCAGTATACTGATTTAAAGAGAAAATCAGTTCTTATATGAGCAACACTGTACTCGAGGATTTGATTCGAGGGTCAGGGATATTTCCTGTTTTTTAAGGAAGCGGGAAATCCGAAGGGTATTGAGACTATCCGAGTCTACGGGTTTTCTTCCTATTTAACGAAAGGGTCACTTGAGAATGTCTTTGAGACTCAAGGAGATTAGACTGTCCAAGTCTAGAGTTTCATCTTTTGTACTATGTTTTGAGAAACAGTAGTAGACTCTATGAAAGGAATGTTCTATGAGGATGACTAAGTTCTGTTCCTATACCTCTAGGAGGTCGTCGGGACAATTTGTACGAAGCTCAAGAGGAGGCTGAAAACTTTTAAGAAGCCGGTCGGTCCTTGTACGAAGCCCAAGAGGAGGCTATCATTCCCGGAGGAAGAGATCATTACACGAAGCCTAAGAGGAGGCTGTGGATACTTCTAAGAAGCCATAGGGTCCTTGTACTAAGCCCAAGAGGAGGCGGTGTTGCTTTTAGGAAGCCTGTGGGTCCTTGTACGATGCCTAAGAGGAGGCCGATGCTTTTAAGAAGCCCGTGGGTCCCCAAACCCCGAGAAATTCAAGGAAATGCTATTCACCGAGAATAGATCAAAGTCAGGAAAGTTTGAGAATTTGGAAGAAACTCAAAGATGCCATTCACAGAGAAGACATTCATCTCTGGGAGTAGAGTTTCTTGACAATTCCTAATGAGGACAGCCGAAGAGAAAACTGTATCTGGTGATCCTATTTGGGGATCTAGGTGTCTATTTCTATGAACGAAACGGCGTCACCTAGTTCTAGACGTAGTTGCCGGGGAAACTCGAAATATCTATACTATTATTACACAGTTGATATGAGTTTATGAAAGAAGACTTACAGTGAAACAGCCCCACAATACAGTTTATATATATATATATATGAAAGCGGTAAATGAAAGCAATAGCCACTTACTCGGTTGTAGAGCCTCCATGCTGTTTGGTTAGTTATTCAACAAAGAAAGATTGAAAACAACAGTATATTCAAAATCAAAGGAGAAAGTGCTTTGAAAAAGAGAGATTTGGGGCTTACAGCTCAAGGAGAGGCCAAAGGTTTTATTAGTTAGCGCACTGTTTAAATTTGTACAGATGGACTTATACAAGTGACTGTGGCCCAAAATGTTTTCTGTACAAAGGGATGGGTCTTACACTCTCTCAAGAGGCCCAAAATGTTTAAAGAAAAAGAGTGGGGCTTATAACACGAGGGTAGGCCCAGATGATTTTTTTCCGTTTGAAATGGCGACCGCGCCGAGGTTTTCTTTTAACGCAGAGGGACTTATACAATAAGTGAGGCCCAAATGATTTTGGTTAAAAGGGGGTTGGGTCTTACAATCTATTAGAGGCCCAAAAGGTTTTGAATGGGTCTTATAGCTCGAGGAGAGGCCCAAAAGGTTATTTTTAAAAAGGCGACGATCGCGCCGTTTGTTTTTGACGGTATCGGGACTTATACAATACACTGAGGCCCAAAATGTTTTGGTCAAGAAAGGATTGGGTCTTACACTCTATTAGAGGCCCAAAGTGTTTTGAAAATGATTTATGAGGGTTGAATTAATCCAAAAACCCTAATTTGTTTTCAAAAATGTATTTAATTGAATAAAAATTCAATTAAAATGATCAAAATTGTTTAACATATGAAAAACAAATTGTGATATTGGATTAATGCTTCAAAAATTAAGAATTGACCTACAAAATAATTAGAAAGCATTAAAAGTTGCAAAATCAATGTAGAAAAAATATTTAATATGTCAAAAATAATTAAAATATTAATTCTTTGCAAAAATATCAATTATATGAAATAAATAATATTTTTGGGATTTTTTGATAAAATAAAATATTTTAACATTTTTGTGAATTATTAAAAATGGAATCAACTCAAAATCATTAAAACTCAGAGAGAAATTAATTTTTGAATCAATTAAACAAAATCACAAAATTCAAATATTTGAATTTGTGAAAAAGGTGCCAAGAACACAAGCAAGAACACACGCGTTTTTCTGGGTTTGGCTGATTTGCGTTTTCCATCCAATCTCACTGAATACGTAATCATATCATGCAATCCACATATCATTACGCTCGTCTCAACCTCACGATCATGTTTATAACACTTAATTTCATTTAAATTAAACATAAAACATGAAATCACGAAGAAACCTCAAGAACCCTAATTTCTGCATGAAGGCTAGGATTTTTGATACACGATTCAAACAATGCAATTAATTGAGGGAAAACATTCCATGCATGATTATGAACATATGGCCAAATTATTGTGCGAGGAAATATGCATGGATTGAGAGATGACCAAGTATATGCTTACCTCCAAGCCGTGACAGCAAGTGCAATGTGATTTTTGATTTGGAGGTGTTACAGATGAGTGGTGATGATCTGAACAACTTCCCTACACCCTATGGAGTGTGTTTGAATGGTTGGACTTGATTGAAATTGGCTGGATCAGTTTGTGGTACCTCAGCTGCAACTTGATTGAAAATTTGAACAACCAGCTGGTGATTTTGTGAAATTGGTGTTTCAGAAGTGATCTAAGTGTTTGATCAGCTCATATGTGATGTATATGAGGTGTGTGAGTGATTGGTTTGATTGGAATTGCTCTCAAACTCAAAACCCGATAGCTACCTTGCTAAGAAAGGCATTTTTGCCAAGAGAAAGAGATTTTGAGGAAAGCATCTGTTAGATGGCTTTGGTGTACTCAAACTGATCACAATTGAGCTCTATTTATAGTAGAGCAAGTTTGTTTTGCAAGGAATAGTGAATGGCAGCTGGTAAGTAGGTTTGGCCAATGTTGGCAAATGAAAATCCAAGTCTCCTCTAGCCATTGACTAGAGGTTAGGGCACAAAGCTTTGGTTCCCTTGGTCTTGGATAAGTCTTGACTGATTTCAGATGAGAATGGCTCAGTCCATGCCACCTTGATGCTTCCATTGAGTGCTTCAATCCAAATTTGGGGTCTTGTCCCTATTTTGGCCATTCTAGGTTCAACATGTTATTTCTTGTTCCATGGACTTTGGAGGCTTGGCTCAGTGATTGTCCCCTTTAGATTCAATCCTCAGATGTGTCCAAGTGGATAGGAGTATTTGAATTTGGCTGATTTTGGCAAATCGAGCCAAAATGTAAAATTTGCCTTGCCTTTGACAGATTTCAGCAAGGCAACTTGACAATGTCATATCTCATGGGGTAAGTTGAATTTGGCAATGTTCTTGGCCACTTTGGAAAGCCTTTACATGATATAACAACTGTTTGAACAAGTTTAGTTTTGATCTCTTTTGATTCCAAGTGAAAAATCCTTCTCCATTTGGCAAAAAGTGAAGCAAAATCTGACTTAGTGAAATTTTCACTAAGTGTTGGAACAAAGTGTGATTTCTTGATTTTGATCACTCCATAACTCAAAATCCTTAATGAATTGGACTTAGGTCTAGTTGAAGTTTTTGTAGAGGGTAATGAGGGCTACAAATCCATCTTTGGATGAGAAAAAATGGCCATGTGGTTTAGGAGTTATGACCCTCCAAAGTTAGTGTATTAGTGGTACTTTTTCCATAACTTAGAAAAATTTCTAAGTTTTATGGTTACCCCTTTTACAAGTTATCCAACTTTCTTTGGGTTTTCTTGATGAATGATGATTCAAATCATACATTAACATCATTTTAGGGATAAAAATCCATTTTGGTGAAAAATCTCATAATGTCAAAGTTGACTTTTGTGCACAGTTGACTTTTTATCAGATGAATTCCAAACTGTGCAATTCTTCAGGAAATCATGTCCTTGACCTAAATCAAACTTGATGAACATGTTCCATGGGTGTCATAGGGTATATTGAGGCATGTCCTAGGGTTTGGGAGCGTGTCCTGGTCAGAAGTCAAAGTTACAGTTGACTTTCCTCGCGAAACCCTAATTGTGGTGCAGATGAAAATGAGACTTGTTGCTCAAGCTTCTTGGATTAATCCATTGTTGTAAATGGATCAATATAGTATATTAAAGACCTTCAAATCATGTCTTGAGGTCTTGGCTCTTGATTTGTCCCAAAAGTCAACTTAGGGGTGAATTAGGTCAAGAAACCCTAATTCCTGATTTTTGATGTATGCATCCCCTGAGGTCAAATTGACTTGATGCTTGGGTCCATGAGGTTCCATGGAGTATATTAGGTTATATTTTGGATCATTGGCTTGTTCCCAGATGAAAAATTTCCATCTGGAGGCCCTGGTCGACCAAAACCCTAATTTGGTGACACTGTCAATCTTGAGACTTAATCCACCTAGAAGGGAGCAACCTTGTGCTTAATCCTTGAAGTGGGAGTCCTTTTGATCCATTGTGGATGTTTGAGAGGCTAGACAAGTTGAAGATCATGTCATTCCTTGATTGATCCTTTGCCTAAGGCTCTGAGAGGGCTTAAAACCTTAATTTTGATTGTAGTGAATGCTCAACAACCCTTGGGGCATTTGGTGAGGCATGATGGTTCATCCATATTGTGATGATGATTTGCACAATGATTGGAAATCTTAGTGGTCAAAATTTGGGGTATGACACTTTCATTACCAGAATCTTACGAAAATCTAGCCCAAACATTGATGCTTGTAGATGATACTCTAAAAATGGATGAGACTATAACATTACTTTTATTGGACGATCTTTTAAAGGTCGCTACAAGTGGGATGTCGAGCAATAGAAGATAAAATAGAGAACAAGATCAATGATCATTTGTTACTAAAGGGATGACTAATGAAAGAGGACAAGGTAGGGGAAGACAATCTAGTTCAAAATCTAGAGCTTCTCTAGAAAGAATATGAATGAAATGTGGTGAGCTTCGACACTTTAAAGAAATTTTTCCAAATAAGAGGGTATTATTTAAGAAGCATACCAACAATGGCAACAACTCCAAAGGCAAATAGCAAGATTTGTCGGAGGCGAGTTATGTATTAAATGATAAGGATGATTGTTTCTCTCTCTCTCAAAGAAATACCATTATATTTTTGGTAAGTGGATGCTTAATTCAGAAGTTTCAAACCATATGTGCCCAAATAGGAAGTGGTTTAGTATCTACCAAAGTATAGATGATGAAACTATTTTAATGGGAAACAACCATGCTCATAAAATTATGGGGTATGGTACAATAAGAATTAAAATGCATGATGGAATAGTGAGAACTCTGATGAATGTGAGACGTGTTTCAAATTTGTGGAAAACCCATATTTGTCTTGGTATTATAGAGGAAAATGGATGTCAAATAGCTATGAAAAATAGAATTTTAAAAGTTGTATGTGGTTCGTTGGATGTGATGAAGGGAGTTTGTCAAAAATATTTATCCTTTTATAGTTGAAACCATTACAGGAGATATAGTTGTTGGAACAATTGAAAGTAAAGATCAAACATAATGCAAGACGATATGGAACATGCGCCATAGACATATGTTAGAAAAAGGTCTAGCATTGCTTAGATGAAAACGTTTGTTGAAAAACATGAAGACACCATGCATGGAATTTTTGTGAACATTGAGTATACAAAAAAAACATATTGGTTGAAGTTTTCTACAAGCAACCACAAAAGTAGAGGGATTTTTAGACTATGTGCATATTGATGTTTGGGTCCAGCTAAAGTTATTTCTAAAGGTGGTTTCAGATACTTTGTTACATTTGTTAATTAATGATCATTCTAGGTATGTTTCGATTTACCTTTTTAGCGTAAGAACGAGACATTTGATCTATTCAAGCGTTGGAAAGCAATGGTTAAGAAAGAAACAGGTAGAACGTTGAAAACTATAAGGTCTGGCAATGGTATAGAATATATAGAGGGGGCTTTCAAGAAGTTTTGTGATCAAGATGACATTGTAAGACATTGGATAATCAGATACACACCACAACATAATGGATTTGAGGAAAGACTAAACCACACACTTTTTGAAAAAGCAAGGGGTATGCAATCTAATTATGGGTTAGGTCGAGAACGATGTCCATAGTCGGTTGCTACATCTTCTTAGGTAATAAATTGATCCTCACATTCTAGTATAGATGGAGACATTCCTTATATGGTGTGTTCAGGTGAACATGCTAATTATGACAGACTAAAAAATTTTGGATGCAAAACCTATTATCTTGTTAAGGATACCAAACTAGTTAGTAGAGCAAAGAAAGTTATCTTTTAGGATATGCAAATGGGATCAAAGGTTTCACCTTTGGAGTGTAAAAGATTCTAAGTTTATGATTATAATGGATGTTACCTTTGATGAAAAATCTAGGATTCTTATGACAGTGATGTTAAAATATAAAAAAATTAAGTAGTTGAGTGGAATATGCACTCTCGGTTGAAGAAGATGAGCTGATCACCTTCAAGAAATATATAAAATACAAAGATAAGAGGTCATTGGTTAGTTAGTATGGAGGAAGAGATGCAATCTCTTCATAAGAAAAAGACATGAGAAGTGGGGTCATTGCTCATGGGAAAGTTTGTTATTGGTTGTAAGTGGGTGTACAAAATAAAAAAGGATATTAATAAGTCTGATAATATAAGGTTTAAGGATAGTCTATTACCCAAGGGATTTTCATACAAAGAAGGGGTTGATTATAACGAGATGTTTTCTCCAATAATAAAACGTACTTCTATTCAAGTGCTATTAAGTTTTGTTGCTCATGGTGTTCTTGGGCTAGAAAAACTTGATGTCATGACAACCTTCTTGCATGGTGATTTGGATGAGGAAATCCATATGTATCAACCTGAGGGATACATTAATGAGTGTAAGTAAATTCAAGTATACTGTTTGAGAATATCATTTTATGGATTAAAGCAATCTCCTCACCATTGGTACAAGCGATTTGAATCATTTTTGTTAAATCAAGGTTTCTCTATAAGTGATTATAATTGTTGTGTATACATTCTTAAGCTTCATGGAAGTGATTATATTGTATGTGGATGACATGCTTATTGCTTTGAAGAGCAAGTTAGGGATAGAAAGGCTAAAAACTCAAATTGGTAAAGAATTTGAAATAAAAGACTTGGGAATTTCCAAGAAAATGTTGGGTATAAATATTAGAATAGAAATATCAAACCGAAAATTGTTCTTGAGTTTAAAGGCTACATTGAACGTGTTTTGGAAAGTTTTGGGATGAAAGGTGGTAAGTCAATGGTGACTCCAGTGGCTCCACAATCTCCCTCTACATTGGAAGATAAGGCATACATGAACTATGTTCGTTAAGCTAGTGAAGTTAGCAATTTATGTTGGACAAGGGACTTCAAGCACAAAAGAGAAGGTGAATTGTGGTATTTAAAATTCGCGCTTAAATTTAAGGCTTTGTTACTTAATAAACAGGTTGTGTCAGTTTTCTTTAGGATCAGAGTAAAACGAACGGCAGGAAAAAAAGGTAGAGTAAATAGAAGAAAGTAAGAGATAATATTATAGAGAGATGGCACTAGTGATTTATCCCGGTTTGGCCAAACGTTGACCTACTCCTGTCCCCAAGAGATCTTCTTGATATTTTCACTATAAACTTGAGCTTTTAAAGGTTATACCCATAAACCTTCGATACAAGAAGATCCAAAGATATTACAATGGCTTATCCCAAACTAAAAGAAATATTTTATCAAGGTTGAGCTAACGAACCAATTAGAGATTTTCTAGGCTAATCTCAATAACCAAACAAAACTTTTTAAAGATAAGTTCTAGAGTCAAACTGAGATTTTAAGACTGGTTAATCTCAAGAACTAAGCTCGATTTCCCAATAATATCACACTTTTTAGAGTAATAACAATGGCACGACACCAGTAAACATTCTTCCTCACAAGTATTTTTCACTCACAAGGCACTGAGGCAACTTTTAATGAAAAGAAAATATTTTAGAGAGAGATAAATTCAAAAGAAATAGAGAAATTTGGAATTTTGGTGTGAAATGAAGAGGAGGGGTGCCTCCTTTATATAGGAGAAGATTTGGATAAAAAGGAAACGATCCATGGGCCAACCTAATGATCCAATTGATTGGATCCTTATCCTAATTGATTGGATGCCTCAAATAATCTATTATTTATGCTCATTTTGGAAAGTTTGGATAGACAATCGTTACCAATCATTAAGACTATATCATAATCGATTATATAATCGATTTTCCTTCTTCTAATTAATTGGATATTGGCCCCAATTAATTAGATAGTTCAAAAAAGTGTTATTAATGAAGTTTGCAGTTTCCTAATCAATTGGCTAAGGCTTGAAAACATTTTTACATGTTTTGTTAGTTAAGAAAGAGGTAAAAAAAGGCTTCTTTTGTGTGTGTGTGTGTGTGTGTGTTTGTGTGTATGTATGTATGTATGTATGTGTATGTGTGTGTGTGTGTGTGTGTGTGTGTACATGTGTGTGTATATGAGTTGTCTTAGTATCTTAGGAGTTACTTTCCTACTTTCACATGACTCTAGTCACTTAGACATGCATGACTAGGCGAGCTTTCACTATTTATCTCTTTCACAACTCTAAGGCTTTCAAGATATTTTGCCAAATACATCGATCATATAATCACTTCAATGAAATCTCGAGTCTCCTTACTTGATGAGACTTGGAATGTCTTTAAGTTTGGTCACCATCATCAGAGAGTTGGAAATTTATTACCACCAACTTCAACAATCATTGACGTTGTCGTCATCAATACAATTAAGAAGGTTCTCGACAGGATCATCAACTTCATACTTAAAAGCACATAAATTTATTGTTTAATGTACTCCATGGTGTGTACACGTTCAGATATTTCACAAGTGGTTAGTATTGTTAGTAGATTCATGGAAAATCTGGGAAATGAACATTGGGAAGTAGTGGAATAGATTTCAAGGTACTTAAAGGGTACCATTAACACATGTTTATGCTTTGGTATGTCAATTAAATGGCTTTGTTGATTCAAATTATGTAGGTGATCTAGATAGATGACGATATACTTGAAGGTGAGAAAAATACACAAGAAGGGGGGTTGAATTGTGTATCAATTTCTTTTTCTCTTCTGAAAAACACAACTTCAGAATCTGAACAAGTTTCGAGTCTGAACACAGAATAAGAGTAGCAACAGAATAATAAAGTTCAAAAGCAAGAGTAAATCAACACACAAAGTTTATCTTGGTTCCTCTCCTAAATTGAGAGTAGTCCAGTCCACTTTTTTCAACAAGAGATTTCTACTATAATCAAATTGATTACAACTTTGCTCAATCAATCCATAAAGAGAATTCATTGCTCAATCAATCCAAAAATAGACTTCCTCTCAAGCAACCTACCAAGAAACTTTTGCTCAATCACACTAGAAAGAGACTTCACTGCTCAAGCAGACAGGCAAGAGACTTCACTGCTCAAGCAACTTTGCAAGAGACTTCCTCTACTTTAAACAAATATTTTAGTAGAAAAGATAACAACTATACTTTTATACACAATCAGAAGTATAACAGTCGTACAACAACCACAGATGGTTCTTAACTCTTAAGATTTCTAAGATATACTAAGATAAGAAATCTTAAGACCTTATACAATAACATATATAAACAATAGCTCAAAGTTATGCTCGAATTTGTTCTGATGTGGTGTTGTGTCCTTCTTTCGAATCTTCAACTTCCTTTTATAGAGGCAGAGAAAGAGTCGTTGGATGGGATGAGCATAAGAGCTTTCTTCGTGAAGAAGCATGCCAAATGAGACGTTAGAGGATGTATCTGGTTAGAAACATTGTCCAATAAATAATAACATTGTCCAATACATCTTTCTAAGTATTAGGTATCTACCAAAAGGTAGAACAAACTGAAGAGGTCACATAAGCATTCCTTGAGCCTTGCAAAATGAAACCCTAGTTGACTTTCTCTAGAAATCTGGCGTTTGACAAGACAGATCTATCTAGGAGACAGAGTACGGATTAGAGGCACCTTTAGCCTTCGGAGTCTGAGATGTCATCAAAGGCAGGAATACCATAATCAAATTCTGATCCTTTAGTGGCTGGTGAACACGTTCAGAGTTATCGTATTTTGATCTTTCAGAATCTGAGATACTTTTCTTCTCCACATATGCTTTTAACATGGTCTATTTAGAGTTGAATATAAGCTTATGATTCTGCACACTTGAACATATGTTAGTATACCTAATTATTCTTTAAGTACTTTGTTATCATCAAAACCCAAGGGATATTAACAATTGTGTTCCAACAATCTCCCTTTTTTGATGATAACAAACAAATATATTTAAGAACAATGGTTAGTCATTATAACTAACTTGACAACATCAGAGTCTGAGGTTTGTAAGCTTCCTCTTAGTCTAATAGTCCAAAGGTTGAGTTTTTTAACCTCCCTTTAAGTCATATCCAAGTTAATTAAACTTATTTTGATAGCTCAAAACAATGTTCAGATAAAAGCAATATAGAGTAAAGCTTTCAAAATTACTTTTATCCTCTTAAATACTCCCATGAACCCCCTTTTGTCATCAATAAAAAGTGAATTAGGACATGTCAGCATGTAACATACTGATTGAGCAATCATTGAAATTTGAATTCAGGGCTAGCAACAACCAGGCCGAGTACAAAACTCTCATAGCGGGTATGGTCCTCTCCCTAGAAAGGGGTGCTTCAAGGTTAAAGGAGAAAAGTGATTACGAGATGGTTGTCAATCATGTCGTCAAGGAGTACCAGACAAAAGAGCCTTAATTCATAAAATATCTTCGTAAGGTACATGATTTATCAACACGCTTTAAGTCTTTTGAATTAAAGTACGTACACGTGGAGCAAAACTTCAAAGCAAACCTTTTGTCTAAACTCACTAGCACGAAGACGACGGGGTATAATCGGACAATGATACAAGAGACTTTGTCACCTCCAATATTGATTCAAACGAGGTCTACACTCTAGAAGCCACCCCTGACTCAATTTAGATGTCACTTATAATACACTATTTGCAGGAGGACGAGCTCCCTCAAGAGGAGAGGAGGCAAAGAAGTTCCAGAAAAAAGCTGCTAAATATGTTCTCTTGGCAGGAAAAATCTAAAAGATGGGAAAATCCTCCCCAATGCTACGGTGTATAGGAGAGCACGAAACCTCCTTAGTCCTTGCTAAGTGTCATGCCCTAATTTTTTACTCTAAAATCCCACGTCTTTTTACATCATCTGCATAGTTTATCATCTCTTGCATTTTGCATTATATTCAATTTATCAGCCAGAATAAACTTGTCGGAATTACAATTGAATATGTCAAATTAAAAGCCAACTGTGCGTAAAAGCACTGGACAGAAAATTTTAAAAGCGAGCCTGCAAATATCAGTCATATTAATCTACATTTCGTGTAGTTTAACCTGACGTACTCATTTAAATTTTTCGACCACTTTTCGGTCGCATTTTGGACAGTTTGAGCCATTTAACCGGGTAAAATTTATTTCAAAATTTGACCAAACGCTGTATTTTTCCAATACGTATATTTTTTGCTGATCATTTTGGTGTGTTTATTTTTTTTTTAGCATTTCGATACCGGGCCAATTATTCGTTTTTACCCTTTTTTTATCTTTTTAATAAACTTTGTTAATCCATTTAGATATTTGTTTAAAAAAAATATAGTTTATTTTATTATTAGTTATCTTTAAAAAAAGAATATAATAAAATTTTGGTTTTACTTTTTTTAGCATAACTTAGGCATTAAGTTTAATTAGGTTTTGTTTCTATCCATTTTTTGTGAAAGGTATAAGATGCTGAACATGAAAAGAGGAACGTACAACATACATGCGTATGTCAACCTGCAATTTATATACTACTTTTTCATTTTTTTCAAATAAACAATATAACAATAAGACTATCCATTATCCATGCTTTCACTTTTTGTTTTAACTTGTTTTTCCTGCATTTTCATGAAAAAAACAAGAACTTCTCCTGCCACCTTGAACACACACCTGCATTTTTGCAACTAATACTCTCTCTTTCTCTTTCAATTGCTAGGTATTTTTTTTAGTTCTTTTTTTTCTCTTTCTTTTCCACCCTTAAAGAAAAAGCTTGCTTTACCCAAAGCAACATCTCACATCCACCCCCTTTATCACTCTCCTTTTTCCTCCATATATGCTTCATGCTACAAAATCACGTCCGCCCTCCACCTATGTCCACGCGACCATCGTGTCCACCTTTTCCTATTCACTTCAACTTTTCCACTAAAAAAGAACAACATTTATTCACAACCTTTGCAACCTATTTTTTCAATACAACCTCACTTCATAACACCATCATCATCTCCGCTCACCTTCTCCTTCCATAAGCTTTTTTCTGTACCTTCATCATAAGACTACGCTTAAACATACTACACCTCTATTCAACCTTTCTTCACCGCAAAAGAAACCCACCATCACTCTATTCCTCTCCTTCTAAACGACTCTGATCGACACCCACATCACCACCTCAAAACCTCAATTCACAAAAGCTACCGGACTTCAAAACCATCAAGCCACCCTTACAACACTTTCCCTCACGCCATCTTCATCACCTCACTCCAACCACCACCTTAAGTCAACACCTTCACGCACGTCGTCGCCACAACATTAACCTTTGTTATGCCATCACCGACGATGTTTATTAGTGATAACTGTAACACTCCATTTTAATTTATTTAATCGTCGTGTGGTATTTCTGTTGTTTGGCCTTGTTTAAGGGGTGTGTAGTTTAGCTTGTAAGCGTAGTGTCCTTAACGGAACGGGATAATAGAGGTGTCGGAATACTAATAAAGTGGTAATGAATAAAGTGGTGACATATTTAGTAGTAGTAGAAGGAGATATATTATTAGTATTATTATTATTATTACTACTATTATTATTATTATTATTATTATTAAAGAAAATCATATTTTTATGTAAAATGAGAGTAGTAGTAATAGTAGAGGGGAAAAAAGAGAGGATAGAAAATAGAAAGAAAGAAGAAGTAGAGAGAAGGAAGAGAAAAGAGAAGAGAAAAAGGAAGAAAAAGCTTGGAATCATCAATCTTCACAAGAACTTGAGATAAGGGTGGGATTCTTGATCATTATAGGTTTAGATAATGGTGTCAATGAGTAGAATACCATGCTATGAGGATTGGGTTGGATTTCCATAACTTTGAATGTTAGGGTTTTGTGTAAAAAAAACTATGTAGTGATGTTGGAAATCATGTTTTATGAAGTTTGTTGGATAACCCATGATAGAGCCATGTTAATATACCTCTATTTGTTGTTTGGGGATGGTTTTGAGGGGGAATTTGTGGTTTGGATGTTGCTGTCAAAAAGGGGTATTTTTCTGCATAACGCAGAGCCCGCTTAGCGTGGTGGGCGCGCTTAGCGCGGTCTGAAGAAATTTCGCCCCTTCCAGACAGTGAGTAGCGCGCTTAGCGCGGGTGGGGCCCGCTTAGTGCGACCTGGAGCTGAGAAAAAAAATATTGTTTATAATATGGATTTTGTCGATTATGGGAATTAATCAGAATTACGTGAATTATGTAAAACAGGACTTTTGAAATTCTAAAAGCTTCATGTGGTGAACTAGTGAGAAAACTTAATATCAATGGTAGTAACGAATGATTAAAAATGGAATTTGGGGTGGACTAATTAGATAATTAACTAATTAGGCCCACGTGAGGTATCCTCCTTAATTGTGTGTATTATGATGATTTGATTGAACAGTTGTCGTAATACTAGTGTGTATTACGGTGAGTATGTATCTCACGTGTGATCAAGTGGATCGTGAAGAGGTATAGTTGTTATTATACTTATATTTTGTGCATCATTTGTGTCATGCATTTCATGATGTGTCTGGTGGAGACAGCTAGGTGGGAATCCATGATGGGTGCCTAGTATTGTCCGGACTCCAATGCGGAGTTGTATGGAGATAAATCATTACTCAATGGGAGTGTATGTGATTTATCCAGATTCCATTGAGAATCGGGTTCGATTGAATGAACCATAGTGGGTGGCTCCACTTGCATTGCGTCTGTGTCTTTGAGTCACATTGCATTGTTTATGTCTTTGTTGGATTATAATTGAAAGTGACAAGTGTGTCGTGAATGTGCGCCTATTATGTGTGATTGCTTGATTTCTACTCCTTAGCATGTATTTTGCACCGCTAATTATTGAATGTAGTTCTCACCCCTTTATTGTTTCTTGTGTCTGTGCTTCTTGGGAAGTACAAATAATACAGGTACTTGAGTAGTGCATGGAGTGCGTGTTGCCTGATCGAGTCTTCGGAGTCGCTCTGATACGTAACACAGGATAATGGGAATTTCATATTTTTGTTGCTCTTTTTATTATTTTGTTATGTAATGTTACTTACTTTAAAACATGGTGAACCACGATATGATGTGGACTTTGTTGGTGTAAATATTTCATTCCGTTGTTTTAACTTATTTTGAAAAGACAAAAAAAAAGTGAATGAAGTAAATAGAAAAAACTCAGGTTATATTTTCTTGGTGTGACATCCCAAATGTTAAGGGAACTCTGATTATTTTGGTATTATTTGTATATTTTTGTATAGAGGGGAAATTATGGTGTTACAATTGGTATCAGAGCAGGTCGGTCGGTCCGACTAGATGTTGTAGTAGAGTCTGTCCTTAAAATAGTAGTAGGTTTGTGTGTTCTTCTAACCGTGTGGTGATTATTGAATAGTATGGCAGGGAGGAATGATGTTGCTCTTGCTGCTGCACTGCAAGCTATGGCGCAGGCAGTGCAGAACAATAATCAGATTACTGGGGAGGCGCAGTTTCGTAACTTAGAGAGGTTTCAGAGTAATAAGCCGCCTACTTTTAAGGGTGGTATTCTTGATCCTGAAGCGGCACAGAAGTGGCTTAAGGCTATTGAGAAGATCTTCAGGACCATGGGATGTAATGAAGCTTAGAAAGTGCAGTTTGGCACTCATATGCTGGAAGGCGAAGCTGAAGCCTGGTGGGATAATAGTCGTCAGAGGTTGGAAGCTGCGGGTACTCTTGTTACTTGGGTAGTGTTTTAGGGTGAGTTTCTAGAAAAGTATTTCCCGGAAGATATTCGCAGTGCGAGGGAGATTGAGTTCTTGGAACTGAAACATAGTAGCATGACTGTTGTTGAGTATGCTGCTCAGTTTGAGGAGTTGGTGTAATATTGTGCTCACTACAATACCGATGAGGCCATGACTTCAAAATGCTTGAAGTTTGAGAACGGGCTGCATCCTGAGATCAAACAGGGCATTGCTTGTCAGAAGATAAGGAGATATCCAGAACTGGTAAGTAGAAGCCAGATCTATGATAATGATAACAGGGTTCAGATTGCTCATTACAAAGCCTTGAGTGACCGGAAGGGTAAGCAGAGGTATGTGGGTACGCCTTATAGTGCTCCAGCTGAGAAAGGGAAACAGAAAGCCGCTGTGGGAAAGAAACTAAGTGGGGGAGAAAAGGCTCCTAATCCTATCAAGTGTTTCAAATGTGGTGGCACGGGTCATCGTGCTAATGATTGTCATAGTGAGGAGAAGAAGTGCTTCAAGTGTGGACGACCAGGTCTTGTGATGGCAAATTGTAGGGCTACCATACCTACCTGTTATAATTGTGGAGAACAAGGTCATATCAGCGCTCACTGTCAGAAGCCTAAAAAATCTCAGACAAGTGGAAGGGTGTTCGCATTGGTAGGAGCCCAGTCTACCGGTGATGAGCGTTCCATCAAAGGTACTTGTTTTATTAATGACATTCCTTTGATTGCTATCATTGACACGAGTGCAACCCACTCGTTCATTTCTGTTGATTGTGTGAAGAAATTAGGAATTATGCCGTCTACTCTGGACCAGAGGATGACTATTAAAACTCTATCTATTGGTTCTATGGTTACTTCTTTGGCATGCTTGAATTGTCCATTAACTATTTTTGGTAGAGAATTTGGAGTGGACTTGATTTGTCTTCCACTCAGTAATCTGGATATCATTTTGGGAATGAATTGGTTAGAATTCAACCGAGTTTACATTGATTTCTTTAGGAAGAGGTTGTTGTTCCTTACTCCTGAAGAGGAAGTGTTGGCTAATTATTTGTCTACTAAGGAATTGAGAACCTTGTTAGAAGACGAAGCTAAGATGTTTGCGGTAGTCGCCTGGTTATCAGGGGAAAGCAATACATCAGTTAGTGAGTTACCAGTGGTTAGTGAATTTCCTGAAGTGTTTCCGGATGATATTACCAAATTGCCTCCGACGAGAGAAATTGAATTTACTATTGATCTTGTTCCTGGTACCATACCTATAACTATGGCACCATATAGGATGTCAGCTTCGGAATTGGCAGAGTTGAAATTTCAAATCGGAGAATTGCTTGATAAGAAGTTTATTAGGCCAAGTGTGTTGCCGTGGGGAGCTCCAGTGTTGTTGGTGAAAAATAAGGATGGTAGTATGCGTTTGTGCATTGATTACCGTCAGTTGAATAAGGTGACCATTAAGAATAAGTATCCACTTCCAAGGATTGATGACTTAATGGATCAGCTTGTGGGGGCTCATATTTTTCAGTAAAATTGATTTGAGGTCGGGTTACCATCAGATTAGAGTGAAGGAAGGTGATATTCAGAAGACTGCATTCAGGACTCGCTATGGACATTACGAATATGCAGTGATGCCTTTCAGAGTGTCTAATGCGCCAGGTGTGTTTATGGAATATATGAGTCGTATTTTTTATTCTTACCTGAATCAGTTTATTGTGGTATTCATTGATGATATATTGATTTACTCCAAGTCTGAAGAGGATCATACCGAACACTTGAGGATTGCATTGCAGGTGTTGAAGGATAATAAATTATTTGCAAAGTTCTCAAAATGTGAATTTTGGTTGAAGATTGTGAGTTTCTTGGGTCATGTTATTTATGGTGATGGCATAGCAGTGGATCCATCTAAAGTAAGTGCAGTGCTTCAGTGGGAACCTCCAAAGACTGTAACGGAAATTAAAAGCTTCTTGGGTTTGGCAGGTTATTACCAAAGATTTATCGAAGGATTTTCTAATTTGGCGTTACCGTTGACTCAGTTAACTAGAAAGAGTCAAGCTTTTGTCTGGGATACGGCGTGTGAGGGAAGTTTCGAAGAATTGAAAAAGAAATTGACTACAACACCAGTATTGATTCTACCAAATCCAAATGAACCTTTTGTAGTGTATTGTGATGCGTCTAAGATGGGATTAGGCGGAGTGTTAATGCAAGATGGCAAGGTGGTGGCATATGCTTCACGACAATTGAGGGTGCATGAGAGGAATTATCCTACTCATGATCTTGAATTAGCTGCGGTAGTTTTTGTATTGAAAATTTAGAGGCATTACTTGTATGGATCGAGATTTGAAGTATTCAATGATCACAAGAGTCTGAAGTATTTGTTTGATCAGAAGGAATTGAATATGAGACAGAGAAGATGGTTAGAGTTCTTGAAGGACTATGATTTTAATTTGAGTTACCATCCGGGGAAAACTAATGTGGTAGCGGATGCTCTAAGTCGAAAGACAATTCATATGTCGGCATTAATGATAAAAGAAATGGAATTAATTGAACAGTTCAGAGACTTGAGTATGGTTTGTGAAACTACACCGAAAAGTGTTAGATTGGGTATGCTTAAAGTGAATAATGACTTTTTGGATGCAATTAAGTAAAATCAGAGGCTTGATGTGAAACTAGTGGACTTAATTCCTATAGGAGGAGATGATCCTGATAGTGAGTTTAAGGTGGATAAGGGTGGTGTACTGAGATTCCGGGGCATGATTTGCGTGCCAGATAATGTGGAATTAAGAAAAGCGATCTTAGAGGAGAGTCAACGGAGTAGCTTGAGTATTCATCAGGGAGCCACTAAAATGTACCAAGACTTGAAGAAGTTATTTTGGTTGTCAGGTATGAAGAGAGATGTAGCTCAGTTCATTTATGCTTGTTTGACATGTCAGAAGTCAAAAGTGGAGCATCAGAAACCTTCGGGGTTGATGCAACCGTTGGAGATTCCAGAATGGAAGTGGGATAGTATTACTATGAATTTTGTTACTGGTTTGCCAAATATGGCGAGAGGCTTTGATGTTAATTGGGTAGTGGTGGATCGACTTACGAAATCCGTATATTTTATACCAATTAATATCAGTTTTCCGTTGTCAAAGCTGGCCGAGGTTTATATTAGATTGACTGTGAAGCTGCATGGTGTTCCATCGAGAATAGTGTCGGATAGAGATCTGAGGTTTAATTCAGAATTTTGGAAAAGTTTGCAGGAAGCTTTGGGTTCCAAACTGAAGTTAAGTTCTGCTTATCATCCACAGACCGATGGTCAGTCGGAGAGGACTATTCAGTCGTTAGAGGATTTGTTGAGAACCTGTGTGTTAGAGAAAGGTGGTGCGTGGGATGCTCATTTGCCATTGATTGAGTTCACATATAATAATAGTCACCATTCTAGTATTGGGATGGCACCTTTCGATGCCTTATATGGTAGGAGGTGTAGGACACCTCTGTGTTGGTATGAAACTGGTGAGAATATTGTGCTTGGGCCAGAGATTGTGCAACAAACTACTGAGACAATTCAGATGATTCGTGAAAAGATGAAAGCGTCTCAGAGTAGATAGAAAAGTTATCATGATAATCAGAAGAAAGATTTGGAATTCAGCAAAGGTGGCCATGTATTCCTGAGAGTCAACCCGGTGACCGGTGTTGGACGTGCATTGAAATCAAAGAAGTTGGATCCTAAATTCATTGGACCGTATCAGATTTTGCAAAGAGTGGGTGCAGTTGCTTACAGAGTGGCGTTGTCGCCGGAGCTTTCGAACTTGCATGACGTATTCCACGTGTCGCAACTTCGGAAGTATATGTCGGATCATCTCATGTTATCCAGAGAGATGAAGTGCATATTCGAGATAATCTTACTGTGGAAATGAGGCCGATAAGAATCGAGGATTGTAAGATGAAGCAACTTAGAGGAAAAGAGATTCCTCTAGTGAGAGTAGCTTGGGGAGGAGTTGCTGGAGGAAGTGTGACCTGGGAATTGGAAAGCAAGATGCGAGAGTCGTATCCTGAATTGTTTCCATCAGGTACATTTTCGAGGACGAAAATATTTTAAGTGGGGGAGAGTTGTAACACACCATTTTAATTTATTTAATCATCGTGTGGTATTTCTGTTGTTTGGCCTTGTTTAGGGGGTGTGTAGTTGAGCTTGTAAGCGTAGTGTCCTTAACGGAACGGGATAATAGAGGTGTCAGAATACTAATAAAGTGGTAATGAATAAAGTGGTAACATATTTAGTAGTAGTAGAAGGAGATATATTATTAGTATTATTATTATTATTATTATTATTATTATTATTATTAAAGAAAATCAGATTTTTATGTAAAATGAGAGTAGTAGTAGTAGAGGGGAAAAAAGAGAGGATATAAAATAGAAAGAAAGAAGAAGTAGAGAGAAGGAAGAGAAAAGAGAAGAGAAAAAGGAAGAAAAAGCTTGGAATCATTAATCTTCACAAGAACTTGAGGTAAGGGCGGGATTCTTGATCATTATGGGTTTAGATAATGGTGTCAATGAATAGAATACCATGCTATGAGGATTGGGTTGGATTTCCATAACTTTGAATGTTAGGGTTTTGTGTAAAAAAACTATGTAGTTATGTTGGAAATCATGTTTTATGAAGTTTTTTGGATAACCCATGATAGAACCATGTTAATATACCTCTATTGGTTGTTTGGGGATGGTTTTGAGGGGAAATTTGTGGTTTGGATGTTGCTGTCAAAAAAGGGTATTTTTCTGCATAACGCAGAGCCCGCTTAGCGCGGCGGGCACGCTTAGCGCGGTCTGAAGAAATTTCGCTCCTTCCAGGCAGTGAGTAGCATGCTTAGCGCGGGTGGTGCCCGCTTAGCGCGACCTAGAAATTGTTTATAATATGGATTTTGTCGATTATGGGAATTAATCGGAATTACGTGAATTATGTAAAACAGGACTTTTGAAATTCTAGAAGCTTCAAGTGGTGAACTAGTGAGAAAACTTAATATCAATGGTAGTAACGAATGATTAAAAATGGAATTTGGGGTGGACTAATTAGATAATTAACTAATTAGGCCCACGTGAGGTATCCTCCTTAATTGTGTGTATTATGATGATTTGATTGAATAGTTGTCGTAATACTAGTGTGTATTACGGTGAGTATGTATCTCACGTGTGATCAAGTGGATCGTGAAGAGGTATAGTTCTTATTATACTTATGTTTTGTGCATCATTTGTGTCATGCATTTCATGATGTGTCTAGTGGAGACAGCTAGGTGGGTATCCATGATGGGTGCCTAGTATTATCCGGACTCCAATGCGGAGTTGTATGGAGATAAATCATTGCTCAGTGGGAGTGTATATGATTTATCCGGATTCCATTGAGAATCGGGTTCAATTGGATGAACCATAGTGGGTGGCTCCACTTGTATTGCGTCTGTGTCTTTGAGTCACATTGCATTGTTTATGTCTTTGTTGGATTATAATTGAAAGTGACAAGTGTATCATGAATGTGCGCCTATTATGTGTGATTGCTTGATTTATACTCCTTAGCATGTATTTTGCACCGCTAATTATTGAATATAGTTCTCACCCCTTTGTTGTTTCTTGTGTCTGTGCTTCTTGGGAAGTACAGATAATCCAGGTACTTGAGTAGTGCATGGAGTGCGTGTTGCCTGATCGAGTCTTAGGATTCACTCTGAGACGTAACACGGGATAATGGGAATTTCATCTTTTTGTTGCTCTTTTGATTATTTTGTTATGTAATGTTACTTACTTTAAAACATGGTGAACCACGATATTATGTGGACTTTGTTGGTGTAAATATTTCATTCCGCTGTTTTAACTTATTTTGAAAAAACAAAAAAAAAAGTGAATGAAGTAAATTGAAAAAACTCAGGTTATGTTTTCTTGGTGTGACATCCTAATTGTTAAGGGAACTATGATTATTTTGGTATTATTTGTATATTTTTGTATAGCGGGGAAATTGAGGTGTTACTATAACGACACGCAACTGCACCTTGGCATTAACCACCATCCCGCTTCTTCACAACACCGTGGTAACACCGACAACATCGCATTGAGATGTTGAGTTTGGAAAACTTCAAGCAAGGGACATGCTACATCATCTTTGCACAGGTCCGATCAGTTGAGGTCTGAGCTGCTGGTGTTACAAAGGGAGCAACTATTGACCGCATCCTGGGGGAGATAGTTCACTGTAAACCCATGACAACACCTATTGATTATGTTCAGTGTATAGGACATTTTCTGGCAAAGCAGGATGACGATGTATACGAATTTTTTTGAGCCAGATCCTTCCTGTTTTTGTGCGAGTCTTCAAAGAAGCGAGTTAACAGAAGCAACTAAGTTTGCTAATGAGAAGGTGTCGCCTTTGAAAGACCCATCATTATACTTCACCTAACAAACTCAAATAACAACAAGAACCGCTGTCGACGTCGGTAGTGGCTTGTAGTTGTTGCTGTTATTGCGGTCGGATTCCGCTGGCACGTGAAGCTAGGGAAGAAGAGGAGTTTGATTTTTTGGGAGAGCAAACTGGAATCTTCTGTTTCTGTCATTTTGGGTAACCTGTTTTTTCTCTCCCTTTTTACTATTTCTTTCCTATCCTTTTTATTTTATTTTTTGATTTGGGATGGGCTTTGGGCCCATTATTCATTTTATTAAGTATTTTAATTATTTTTAGGTTGTTGGTTCATGTTTATTAATTAGCATAATGTATAAGAAAAAAAAATTACATTTTATTTATTTATTTTTAGTTAGTTAGAATAATATTTAGAATGTAACGTATTTTTGTTGTTTTATTTATTTACCTTTTCATTTTTGGGTAATTTAAAAAAAAAACTAAAATATTTTAATTACTTATTTTAATATTGCTTCTTTCTAGTTTTAATTATTTGTTAAATATCATAAATATAGTTGCATGTTAAATATTGTAGCATGCTTAGTGTCCTAATTATTTTCAATTTTAAATATGAATAATATTAGAAAAATATCAAAAAGACATTTTAATTATTTTATTTTTAACATTTTCATTTTCTAGTTTTATTAGTGGTTAAATACTAAAAATATAAAAAATACTTGTTTTTGTGATATTTAGAAAATACTAAAAAACTTTTATCATCTTCCTTTTATTATTTTAATTTTCTAGTTTTTATTAGTTAATTAATAATATTAAAAATGTAAAAAGAATATGTTTCATTATTAGTTAATTTAAATAACCATATTTAATTTGATTAATTAAATTATTAATTAATCTTATTAAACATTTTTTTGTTTAGGTTAATTAATAATTCTTTCGGTGCCCGATTCTATTTGTGACTTACTTGTTTTCATGTTTTTTGTTTGTTTTATCTGATTAATTTTTGATGTTTTTCGATGATTAATTTGGTTACACGATGTTTTGCCGTGACTGTTTGTTGTTTCTCGCGATGTTTTGTTGTGTGCCTCTGTTTATTTACTACGTGATGCTCTTTCGTGTACGTGTTATTTGTTACTCGTGATGTTTTACCGCGTATCTTTGACTGTTTGTTGCTTTACACGATGCTTTGTCGTGTTTGTTATTGATTTCACTTGCTGTTGATTACCATGATGTTCTTCCACGCGTATTCTGTAATACTGTGACCATGTCTTTATTTGTTGCCATTTACATGATGTTTTGGCATGTTTCTGCTGCTTTCTATTCCTTGTTGACCTAATCCAAGAAAAGGGACTGTATGTTGACTTAAAGTCATTGTGCGTGTCCCTTGTTTATTCTTTACCTGTCTTTGTTGTTCTTTGTTCTTAGAACCTGTTGAGGCTAGAGTAGCAGCAAGAAAAACTATATAAGTAACCCAGTTTTGTCGTTCTCCACAGGGATCAGTGCGAGGGAAGGAATGCCATTCGACGATATCTACATTTCTAAGCTCATGGTTCAAAAGTTTTGGTTTAAAGCGGAACCAAAAGCAAATGCGGAAAATGTAAAGACGGAAAATATAAAATAAAGACTGAATTATAAACGGATCCTTGTTGGAATTGGATCTCATCAATTGATAACACATGCATTCTTCTAATCATATTATACATAAATCAATCATTCGCCTAATATCCTCACGTATCACCCACGACAGAGGTTATGTCTAATGCAACATCGAGAGATCGACCGTATTGCCTCGTTGGTGATATCTCACGCAACAAAAATCAACACAGAGCATTAAGAGCTGATACTCACGCAAGTGTTAAGCCTAAATCTATTTCTAGAGTTCAGAACAAAACATATAATCATCTTAGATCCAGATCTGAAGAGTATATGTCTATAGAGGTTCAAATCAAAGATAAACAGGTAAACAAAGATGACACCCACATCAGATAAATGACTGCTTCATATAAAATGCCAATGATTAGAATACGTACATACGTTTAACCCTTTTTACATGTATTCATCTAATTTGCCAAATGAATGTGAATACCGTTCTTCATCACTATTATCACGCATCCTCGCAATACCGTATCGATCCTACTCATGCTAGCCATGCTACTTAATCAACACAATACAACAAAAGATACAATGAATATCAATTCACAAAACCATGTCAAAAGTTTGGTTCATTGATAGATGAAAATCTAAGATCAAGGATTTGTAAAGGTTTTGTCAAGACCACAAATAATCAATCAAATACAACAACAATAAAGAATCAAAACATATTCACAAACATACATTAGATGAAATACATAAGGTATCAAGAAATTACATCCTCATCCAACAAAAGATCAAAGATTCTACCTTTTCTCCCTTGGAATGAAGAAATATCAAGTTCTGATCTTTAGTTACAATTTGTATCAAAATTCCAAAAGCTTAATCTAAATAGTGTGAAAGTTCTATTTATAATGCAATCAGAAATTTCACAGTTCGCAAAGCGAACCCTTTATTCACACAACGAATGTCAAATTTAGGCACCTCATGTGCCTCTGAATAGTTAAACCTCCCCAGAAATTCTCGTGAGTTTGCAATGCGAAGGATCACTCGCAAAGCGAACACTCGCCTTCCCGTTCGCAAAGCGAACTTTAGTGCCTTTTGCCCCTGCCAAAATCTGGGTCCATTTGCTGGAACCTTGCCAGAGTTCGCAAAGCGAAGCTTCGCTGGCAATTCGCCAGAGCTCGTAAAGCGAACCTGCTGTTGTTTTCCTCATTTCTTTGACAGCTTGCACCACTTTCTTGTGTCTTACACTTTGACCAATTTATGCCTTTTCCTGCACAATAACACACACATTACACGCACCAAAGGTTATTCTCATTGTTAGAAGAACAACAATAATTCACTAGTAAAACTAATGAAATCATGAGAAAATAGTGGAAAAAGTGCAAGGAAAGATAGTTCATTTTTAGGTCAAATCCGCACCTAACAGAACCTAACAATACGTAGTTCCACGAACTACGGACGCTCTGATTTCTCAAGTTCCTCTTGAGAATACGGAGGCACAAGGCCCCGATCCTTGGCGAGCAATCTTTTCTTTTTTTCACAGTTTTCTTCTTTTACACCCATTTCCCTTTTACATCGTAGTTCCGAACTACGATTGCTCTGACTTCCTATATAGGATACGTAGGCATAGGATTGCAATGATCCTAGCGATCTACCTTTTTCTTTTTACACCTTTACTCTTTTACTTTGCCCATCCTTACCTTTAGCAAACAATTTTAGCCAAAACAGAAATATTTCAAGAGGTTCCTGTAGAGTACTGCAGATGCTTAGGGTGTTAGTATCTTCCCTTAGTATAACCAACCCCCGTACCTTTGATATCTCTCTTTGCTTAGTTTTAGGCCTTGCTTTTTACTTTGCATTTTTACTTAGGGTTTTTGTTCGATCTTTTCTCCCTTCCCTTGGATAAAATAAAAGTCCGGCGGTGATATCTTTATTCTGTGAGCCAAGCTGATCCTATAGCTTGAGTATTTGATTCTCATCACGACAGAAAATGGCGACTCTACTGGGGATCATTGTTCAGCTGGTTGAGCCTAACTTGTTGTATTTATGTTGTTATTATTGTTTGCTATTGCTTGTATACTTTTATATTTGTATATTTGTATATATCTGTTTGTCTTGGGTTTTTGCTGTATGCAGGGTTGTTACCCTGAGTGGTGAGGATAAGTCCTATACTCGGACTTGAGTGCACTTATGATAGGATGGTGGGTATAGTCAAGGAGACTTCGAGGGAGTTTAATCCCGAAGGAGTTGACTTGAAAACCCTCGCTCAGTTGAGGCCCTCTTGGGAGTAATAGTGTTGAACGAGCCATCGTGAATGCACTATTACTTTCGACCTAGGATCCCGTGAGACTGAGGACCTTTAGTTACCAGCTTACCCCAAGTTGCCTTCTTAGGATGTAGTGCGATGACTATGAGGGTGTAAACCCGAAGTAGTTGATACGCGATGCTACACTCAGACGAGTTTCTCTTGAGAATATTACTGATTCCCGAGTAATCAGATTGTCAGTAATATCCGAAAGATGGATCAATGACTCTGGGAACTTTGTTAGAACCCGTTGTGCAGGAGTTTTACCCCTAGTACACACCGTGTGGTTGGTTCTTTACCCAGACTCCATGTTGTGATCTCAAAACTTTGATCCTGCTCTGTTTGATTTGCATCTTGTCTTGCATCGGATTGCATATCATTTGCATCTTTGCATAATTCATTACATACATCTGTTTGTCCAACAATTCATCACAGCTATCTATCCAGTGTCATCTGTCAGTCGTCAAGCTGATTCCTCGACACCGATACAAGACCAATGCTAACTTTAGACGCAGAATGTAAAGAACAATCCTCTACCAGGTCACGCCAAGTAAAGCTTCAGTCGACCTCAGCCAACTACTTCCCGAAGGCAGGACAATTCATCCTCGTGTTTAACTAGTCACTAGACCATGTTTCTTGTTGTTTGCATTTTCCTTATTTGTATTAGCTGTTTGCTTTCAAATTCTGTCTGTACTTTCGTAATTAATGAAATGAGCATTGTAACTTTTGATTCAATTCATTTTGTCCATTATTTACATCTTTATGTTTTCCTTTTCAAAAAATATATATCTCTTTTCCACTTTCTTTTGATCATGCAAAGATTGGAGGGAGGATGACGAAAATGTTATACCCAAATTGTTGTTGGTATGCTTTCAATCAAACTTTGCTGATGATGCAAGGCATTGTTTCAATCCCCAAACACTGGAGAAATAAGGAAGTTATTCCCTAGTCAACCCTTTGAGCCTAGAAGTAGGAGTTTCTTTCTTTACAAAAACCCGCAATCTTAACCTTGGGATGGGTAGTTCTCAGTTAACTTGGTTGTGCGTTCATGCAAGACACCTTTCATATAAAGGTTGCACTCACAATTTTTCATTCGTACACATCAAGCAAGTGTCCAAGATGTCTTTCAAGTCAAATGCCAATGATGGTTCACCGTAATAATTAAGCTGGTTAATCATTTTCCTTACTCAAAGAATGAGTCGAGTCCCTTTCAATGTAAAAGCTAAGAAATATGGGAAGCTCATGACCTTGCCTTATACAAAAAGGTTTGTATGATAACCAAAAAGAGGAAATCTTTAAATCCTTCGCCATGAAAGTCCTCAATGGCTAACAGTTTGGTAAGGAAGTAGTGACTGCCATTTCAAAAGGCCATTGACTTCTGAACCATCATTACTATCATCAGTGCAATTTCCAACCCTTTGGGAACTTGAGCGTATAGCTGAATTAACTAAACGTAGGATTGGAGTTCATCACGAATATTGGGTGGGCACAAATAAACTTTGAGCCTTTATCCTTTGTTTCATAAACCGTGAACCAGGCCACGTTAAAACCATCAAAAGACCTAACTGAAGCTAGGTTATTTTAAAAGCATACTACAGCAAGGTTGCGTAAACTGACTCCAAAAAGATCATTTGTCTGGGCACCACGACTTTGCTTTATCTTTCACTTTGATATCTTGAACCACTGTATTTTGACCAATGACTCATTTATTTTGCATCTTTCAAAAATGATTTCAATTTCAAAAGTTGCATGAACTTTGCGTTTACTATGTTCGTATGAACATTTTTGTTTGCAAACTGGTTTTCCTCTCAAGGAATTTTCAAACAGTTAAGAAACTTGGTCAGTGATCCTATTAGGGGCAAGTTCTTTCCAGATCCTGTTGAGAATCAGTTCAAGGTTTGTGGTTCAGTGCAAGTCCATCTCAGAATTGGTTTATATAGAAGATTTTTCAAGGCGCATGTTGGGGCAGGCTTCCTAAGCGCACAACAAAACAGTCATTTACAGAATCAGACAAGCTGAAGCAATGATCAGTTCATCTATAACAGTAAGCTAATCTAGGGTAATTTACTTGAAGAAACCCCAAGAAACTCTCCATCCTTCCTAAAAGGATCATCAACTTGTTACAGTTTACTAGTGTGGAAGAGATGTGTTCAACAATAACATCTTTAGTCCCCAAATAGAACAGCAGTGATCTTCGTGTTGAGGAATCAGTCTTCCAGTTTTGTCTTCTCTCCAAAAGAGTCGAGCCATGTCATCGAAATATGCATTATCATTTGATCATATATCATAGCAGAATTCATATACATATGCATAGCATGAGTGTTTCATCCTCATTTGCATTCTCCATAGGCCGTGTTGTTATCCACGTCTCACATTGTGGTCACAGTCCAACTTACTTGGCACATACTAAACAGATTATGTCGTGTTTATCTAACGTTCTTCTAGATATGGCGTTGCTTATCTGATGTTTTTCCGGATATGTCTGTTGCCTTTTCATCCAATTCCATTCTTGGATGTCACATGTGTCTGTCTCTCTGATGTTTTTCCAGATTGAGTCTTTTATTCTAATGTTTTTCCAGATATTCCCTTTGATTCTGATGCTTTTCCGTAATCTATCCGAGGTTTTACCGGATATGTTTGTCTCTCTGATGGTTTACCAGATTGAGTCTTTTGTTCTGATGTTTTTCCAGAACCTATCTGATGTTTTTCCAGATATTCCCTTTGATTCTGATGCTTTTCTAGAATCTATCCAAGGTTTTACCGGATATGTTTGTCTCTCTAATGTTTTACTAGATTGATTCTTTTGTTCTGATGTTCTTCCAGAACCTATCTGATGTTTTTCCAGATATTTCTTTAATTCTGACGCTTTTCCAGAATCTATCCGAGGTTTTACCGGATGTGTTTGTCTCTCTGATGTTTTACTAGATTGAGGTTTTGTTCTGATGTTCTTCCAGAACCTATCTGATGTTTTTCCAGATATTCCTTTTGATTCTGATGCTTTTCCAGGATCTATACGAGGTTTTACCGGATATGTTTGTCCGTTTGATATTTTCCAGATATGCCTTTATCTCTCTGATGTTTTTCCAGATTGAGACCTTTGTTCTGATGTTTTTCCAGAACTTATCTGATGTTTTTCCAGATATTTCCATTGTGATTCAGATACCTTTCCAGAATTTGTTTCACTACCCAGTGAGTTTCCGAATATATACCTTTATAATTTTGATGCCTTTCCAGAATGTTGTTGCTTTCACCGTCTGATGTTTTTCCAGATGTGTCTTTTGTTCTGATGTTTTTCCAGAACTCCCTTGTGTCTATATGACGTTCTTCCAGATATGACTTTTGCTTCTGATGTTTTTCCAGAACTCCCTTGTGTCTATCTGGCGTTCTTCTAGATATGACTTTTGCTTATCATGTTTTTCCAGAACTCCTTTTATGTCTATCTGACGTTATTCCAGATATGACCTTGTTTATCTGATGTTCTTCCAGATATGATGTTGCTTATTTGATGTTCATACCGATATGTCTTCAAAATCTTTTCCCGTACATTTAATGCTTTTCTAAATGTTTTGGATGTATCTTCAGAATCTTTGTCTTCATCTAATGCTCTTCTAGATGTCTTCAATTTGTTTTTGACTTTGGTTAACAGTTGTTGAATATTTTCAAGTCTGTTTCCATTCTTCATCAAATGCTTTTCTGGATGTATTCTTGAGTTTATTCGATGTTTTTCTGAATATCTCTGATGTATTCCGAAGTTTATTCGATGTTTTTCCGAATATCTTTAATGTATTCCGAAGTTTATTCGATGTTTTCCCGAATATCTCTGATGTGTTCCGGGGTTTATTCGATGTTTTCCAAATATCTCTGACGTTTTCCAGAGTTCATTCAATGCTTTTCTGGATGTCTCTGATGTTTTCATGTATTCCAGAGTTCATTCAATGCTTTTCTGGATGTCTCTGATGTTTGTTTCAATGTCCCTAATGTATTTCTCTAGATTCTCCTCACCTCATTCAATGATCTTTTAAATGTTGTGACTCTTTTACATCCAGTCTAGTTCATGGATGATGAATGTTGATTCCCCAATGGAGATTATTAAATGCTATTCTAAATATCTTTGGTGGTTACCTGTTTGTCTCTACTGTTTGTTTATTTTCCGAAGTTCATTCAATGCTCTCCTGAATGTCTTTGATGGTAGATAGTTTTCTTTTCCAGAGTTTTGTTCAATGCATTTCTGACAAAACTTCTGATGACTGAGATCCTTTCCCCAGTAAAGTTGCTTCTGCTTTCTGGATGTTTATGTTATTCCACAGCAAAGTTGAATATTTTCATGGAAGTCTTTGTTATATTCTCAAATTTCTGGTCTCATCCCACATCTGATGTTCTTCTAGATGTTTCTGATTTATGTGTTGCTTTCAGCATCTGATGCTTTCCCGGATATCTGTATCTCTGTTTAGGATTTACCCATCTCTTTCCAAGTATTACTGGATACTCTTTGTCCCCGTGACGGATTTCCATAATATCTTGTTTTTCCTCACTTGTGTCTTTCTGTTATTTATTCCCCTGTGGTTCCCCTTTGTTCTTCGCTTGCATTAGTTCGTCATATGTGGCTTCATTCCCCACAGAACGTCGAGTCTTGCATTCGTATCATATCATAAGCATTTTTGTGGTATCTTAGGGCCAAAAATTGCGCATGTTTATGTTTAAGTCTCTCCGATCTTGTCAACACGAAGATTTCAATCTTCAGATCTCCGGATCTAAGAAACTTAAATAAGGGCATCTATCATACTCTAATTTTTTACTCTAAGATCTCAAGTCATTTTGCATCATCTGCATAGTTTATCATCTCTTGCATTTTGCAATATATCCAATTTATCAGCCGGAATAAACTTGTCGGAATTACAGCTAAATCGGTCAAATTAAAAGTCAACCGTGCATAAAATCAGTGGACAACAAATTTTAAAATCGAGCCTGCAAACGTCGGTCATATTAATCTAAGTTTCACAAAGTTTAACTTGGCGTGCTCATTTAAATTTTTCGACCACTTTTCGGTCGCATTTTGGACAGTTTGAGCCATTTAACCGGATAAAATTTATTTCAAAATTTGACTAAATTATGTATTTTTCCAATACGTATATTTTTTGCTGATCATTTTGGTGTGTTTATTTTATTTTTTTTAGCATTTCGATACTGGTCCAATTATTCATTTTTATCGTTTTTAATAAACTTTTTAAATTTATTTAGATCTTTGTTTTAAAAAAATATATAGTTTATTTTATTGTTAGTTATCTTAATAAAAAAAGAATATAATAAAATTTTGGTTTTATTTTTTTTAGCATAACTTAGGCATTAAGTTTAATTAGGTTTTATTTCTATCCATTTTTTGTGAAAGGTAACATATGCTGAAAATGAAAAGAGGAAAGTACAACATACATGCGTATGTCAACCTGCAATTTATATACTACTATTTCATTTTTTCAAATAAACAATATAACAATAAGACTATCCATTATCCATGCTTTCACTTTTTGTTTTAACTTGCTTTCCATGCTAATACCACGTCACCTGCATTTTCATGAAAAAAAACAAAAACTTCTCATGCCACCTTGAACACACACCTGCGTTTTTGCAACTAATACTCTCTCTTTCTCTTTCAATTGCTAGGTATTGTTTTAGTTCTTTTTTTTTTCTTTCTTTTCCACCCTTAAAGAAAAAGCTTGCTTTACCCAAAGCAACATCTAACATCCACCACCTTTGTCACTCTCCTTTTTCCTCTATATATGCTTCATGCTACAAAATCACATCTGCCCTCCACCTATGTCCACGCGACCATCGTGTCCACCTTTTCCTATTCACGTCAACTTTTCCACTCAAAAAGAACAACAATTATTCACAACCTTTGTAACCTCTTTTTTTCAATACAACCTCACTTCATAGCACCATCACCATCTCCGCTCACCTTCTCCTTCGATAAGTTTTTTTTATACCTTCATCATAAGACTACGCTTAAACATACTACACCTCCATTCAACCTTTCTTCACCGCAAAAGAAACCCACCATCACTCCATTTCTCTCCTTCAAAACGACTCCGATTGACACCCACATCACCACCTTAAAACCTCAATTCACAAAAGCTACCAGACTTCAAAACCATCAAGCCACCCTCACAACACTTTCCCTCACACATTCTTCATCACTTCACTCCAACCACCGCCTTAAGCTAACACCTTCACGCACGTCGTTGCCAAAACATTAACCTTTGTCCCGCCATCACCGACGACGTTTATTAGCGATAACGACACATAACTACACCTTAGCATTAACCACCATTCCAATTCTTCACAACATCGCGGTAACACTGACGACATCGCATTGAGATGTTGAGTTTGGAAAACTTCAAGCAAGGGACATGCTATAACATTTTTGCACAGGTCCGATCAGTTGAGGTCCGAGCTGCTGGTGTTACGAAGGGAGCAGCTTTTGGCCGCATCCTGGGGAAGATAATTCACTGTAAACCCATGACAACACCTATTGATTATGTTCTGTGCATATGACATTTTCTGGTAAAGTAGGATGAAGATGTATACGACTTTTTTTGAGCCAGAGCCTTCCTGTTTTGGTGCGAGTCTTCAAAGAAGCAAGTTAATAGAAGCAGTTAAGTTTGATAATGAGAAGGTATCACCTTTGAAGGACCCATCATTATACTTCACCCAACAAACTCAAATAACAACAAGAACCGCCATCAACGTCGGTAGTGGCTTGTAGTTGTTGTTGTTATTGCGGTCAGATTCCGCCGACACGTGAAGCTATGGAAGAAGATGAGAGTTTGATTTTTTGGGAGAGCAAGCTGGAATCTTCCGTTTCTGTCATTTTGGGTAACCTGTTTTTTCTCTCCTTTTTTACTATTTCTTTCCTATCCTTTTTATTTTATTTTTTGATTTGGGATGGGCTTTGGGACCATTATTCATTTTATTAAGTATTTTAATTATTTTTAGGTTGTTGGTTCATGTTTATTAATTAGCATAATGTATAAGAAAAAAATTTTACATTTTATTTATTTATTTTAGTTAGTTAGAATAATATTTAGAATGTAAGGTATTTTTGTTGTTTTATTTATTTACCTTTTCATTTTTAGGTAATTTTAAAAAAAGACCAAAATATTTTAGTTACTTATTTTAATATTGCTTCTTTCTAGTTTTAATTATTTGTTAAATATCATAAATATAGTTGCATGTTAAATATTGTAGTATGCTTAGTGTCTTAATTATTTTCAATTTTAAATGTGAATAATATTAGAAAACTATCAAAAAGACATTTTATTTATTTTATTTTTAACATTTTTATTTTCTAGTTTTATTAGTGGTTAAATACTAAAAATATAAAACGACTTGTTTTTGTGATATTTAGAAAATACTAAAAAACTTTTATCATCTTCCTTATATTATTTTAATTTTCTAGTTTTTATTAGTTAATTTATAATATTGAAAATGTAAAATAAAAATATAATTCATTGTTAGTTAATTTAAATATCCATATTTAATTTGATTAATTAAATTATTAATTAATCTTATTAAACATTTTTATTTAGGTTAATTAATAATTCTTTCGGTGCCCGATTCTATTTGTGACATGCTTGTTTTCATGTCTTGGGTTTGTTTTATCTGATTAATTCTTGATGCTTTTCCACAATTAATTTGGTTACACGATGTTCTGTCGTGACTATTTGTTGTTTCTCGTGATGCTTTGCCGCGTATCTTTGTCGTGTGCCTATGTTTATTTACTACATGATACTCTTCCGCGTACCTGTTATTTGTTACTCGCGATGCTTTGTCGCGTATCATTGACTGTTTGTTACTCGCTTATTTACTTTTCTTGCATTAGTATTTTGTTTTATTTTCTTGGATTTTTATGTTCATGCTTTCTTTCTTGTTTTTAGCTATTTCAATATTTTATTTTTCAAAAGACCACTTTTTCATAGCTTTTCCCAAACTAGGACCGTGCAAAAAAATCATGAAAAGCTTCGGTTTTGAGAAAACCAGAAAAGTATATAGAGTTGAAGAGATGAAAGACTAGGACTAGGGACATTGAAAAAGTTTGACAACTTAGGTATTACCCGAACACCCTAGGTCCCCCGAAGTAGGACACGAGTCCAACGTGTAGATTTGTGCCATAGTATCCGGCTTCTGAAAAGTACCCCTTGATTAGTTTATAATGACAATCCAGCGTAATTTAGACTTGCATGCATGTATGGTTGGTTGGGAATAAAAAAATAATTTTGGCACCAAATTGATGAAAAGACGGTAAAAGGCAACTACACCTTCTAAGTTAGATAAACCTCACCCGATTATTAGCCTAATGGTTGTTGAACCCCAAACGTCGTCCCAAAGTGGACAAATAAGCACACAAAGTGTGTAACTTCATCAGTAAAAGAAAAGAATAAAAATGGTGCCTAAAGAAAAAAACTCCCGACCAGTCTAGTTCATGGATGATGAATGTTGATTCCAGTCTAGTTCCTGGATGATGAATATTGATTCCCCATTGGAGATTATTAAATGCTATTCTAAATATCTTTGATGGTTACTTGTTTGTCTCTACTGTCTGTTTATTTTCCAAAGTTCATTCAATGCTCTCCTGAATGTCTTTGATGGTAGATAGTTTTCTTTTCCAGAGTTTTGTTCAATGCATTTTTGACAAAACTTCTGATGACTGGGATCCTTTCCCCAGTAAAGTTGCTCCTGCTTTCTGGATGTTTCTGTTATTCCACAACAAAGTTGAATATTTTCATGGAAGTCTTTGTTATATTCTCAAATTTCTGGTCTCATCCCACATCTGATGTTCTTCTAGATGTTTCTGATTTATGTGTTGCTTTCATCATCTGATGCTTTCCCGGATGTTTGTATCTCTGTTTAGGGTTTACCCATCTCTTTCCAAGTATTACTGGATACTCTTTGTCACCATGACAGATTTCCATAATATCTTGTTTTTCCTCACTTGTGTCTTTCTGTTATTTATTCCCCTGTGGTTTCCCTTTGTTATTCGCTTGCATTAGTTCGTCATATGTGGCTTCATTCCCCACAGAACGTGAAGTCTTGCATTCGTATCACATCATAAGCATTTTTGTGGTATCTTAGGGCCAAAAATTGCGCATGTTTGTGTTTAAGTCTCTCCGATCTTGTCAACACGAAGATTTCAATCTTCAGATCTCTGGATCGAAGAAACTTAAATAAGGGCATCTATCATACTCTAATTTTTTACTCTAAGATCTCAAGTCATTTTGCATCATCTGCATAGTTTATCATCTCTTGCATTTTGCAATATATCCAATTTATCAGCCGGAATAAACTTGTCGGAATTACAACTAAATCGGTCAAATTAAAAGTCAACCGTGCATAAAATCAGTGGACAACAAATTCTAAAATCGAGCCTGCAAACGTCAGTCATATTAATCTAAGTTTCACAAAGTTTAACTTGGCGTGCTCATTTAAATTTTTCGACCACTTTTCGGTCGCATTTTGGACAGTTTGAGCCATTTAACCGGATAAAATTTATTTCAAAATTTGACTAAATTATGTATTTTTCCAATACGTATATTTTTTGCTGATCATTTTGGTGTGTTTATTTTATTTTTTTGAGCATTTCGATACCGGTCCAATTATTCGTTTTTATCGTTTTTAATAAACTTTTTAAATTTATTTAGATCTTTGTTTTAAAAAAATATATAGTTTATTTTATTGCTAGTTATCTTAAAAAAAAAAAAGAATATAATAAACATTTGGTTTTATTTATTTTTAGCATAACTTAGGCATTAAGTTTAATTAGGTTTTATTTCTATCCATTTTTTGTGAAAGGTAACATATGCTGAAAATGAAAAGAGGAAAGTACAACATACATGCGTATGTCAACCTGTAATTTATATACTGCTATTTCATTTTTTCAAATAAACAATATAACAATAAGACTATCCATTATCCATGCTTTCACTTTTTGTTTTAACTTGCTTTCCCTGCTAATACCACGTCACCTGCATTTTCATGAAAAAAAACAAAAACTTCTCCTGCCACCTTGAACACACACCTGCGTTTTTGCAACTAATACTCTCTCTTTCTCTTTCAATTGCTAGGTATTGTTTTAGTTCTTTTTTTTTTCTTTTCCACCCTTAAAGAAAAAGCTTGCTTTACCCAAAGCAACATCTCACATCCACCACCTTTGTCACTCTTCTTTTTCCTCTATATATGCTTCATGCTACAAAATCACATCTGCCCTCCACCTATGTCCATGCGACCATCGTGTCCACCTTTTCCTATTCACGTCAACTTTTCCACTCAAAAAGAACAACAATTATTCACAACCTTTGTAACCTCTTTTTTTCAATACAACCTCACTTCATAGCACCATCACCATCTCCGCTCACCTTCTCCTTCCATAACCTTTTTTTTATACCTTCATCATAAGACTACGCTTAAACATACTACACCTCCATTCAACCTTTCTTCACCGCAAAAGAAACCCACCATCACTCCATTTCTCTCCTTCAAAACGACTCTGATTGACACCTACATCACCACCTCAAAATCTCAATTCACAAAAGCTACCAGACTTCAAAACCATCAAGCCACCCTCACAACACTTTCCCTCACACCATCTTCATCACTTCACTCCAACCACCACCTTAAGCCAACACCTTCACGCACGTCGTTGCCACAACATTAACCTTTGTCCCGCCATCACCGACGACGTTTATTAGCGATAACGACACATAACTACACCTTGGCATTAACCACCATTCCAATTCTTCACAACACCTACGTGGAGTGCGGCGACTCCAAACCTAAGTGTAGCGAGCGATTTTGGGCGCGGTTCTTAAGCGCTGGTCACTCTCTGCGGTTTGAGCTTAAACTACAGGTCGATTTATTTTTTATCCTATTGAAGCTGATGAAGGAAGGGAAATAGATGTCTCCAATTAACCCTGCTTTGCATACTGAGTTTAAACAGCGGTCTGTTAGGTTACGGATGCTATCAATGTGGGGGGGGCCTTTGTACTGGTTATTTGTATTTTCGCCAATATGGTTTTCTTTCTAGACAGAAGGTTTCTGGCGGGGAACAAGGATTAGGATGTTAGGACTGATGCTTTTGAATTACTGCTTTTGATATGGGATTTTGGGTTTTTGTTTAGTGTACTCGCTAAGATTTTTCTTTCAATCTTATGCCTACGTATTCCCATTTACCGAAACAGGGAAATCAGAGCGTTCGTAGTTCCTCCTATTCTATGGGAGGAAATGATTGTTTTGGTGTCTTGTTCAAAGCCCAAGACGTGAAGCGAAAGGTGATTTGTATCTTGTTCGAAGCCCAAGATGTGAAGCTGAAAAGTCTTGACTTTAGAGAGAATTTGTCATCTCTAAAGGGGGGTTTGTCTGTTTGTAAAGGAGAATTACTTTAACCGGGATGTGTGAATCCTAGCAATGCCATAATTTCCTTAGAAGGGGTTTTTTCAACCTGAAGGAGAAGACTTTAACTCAGTGTAGAGCAATGTCATCTTTCCTTAGGAATTTCTCATGCTAAAGGAGGGACAGTGACATGGATATAGATGATCCAGAGGCTTGCCGCTTACAGCGATTAGATGAAAGGAAAAGAGTTGTTGATGTTTTGTGTACTGTGAACGAGGCACAACTTTGATGCTAAAAGGTTAATTGGATTAACCAGTGGTTTTCTTGTACAAAGCCTAAGAGGAGGCTAGTATGTGTCTCGTACAAAGCCCGAGAGAGAGGCTAAAAAGTTGTGACTCAACGATGGAATCTTTTGGTATCTCGTATAAAGCCCGAGATGGAGGCTATTGTTTGTTTGGCTCAATAAGAACCTTTTTGTATCTCGTATAAAGCCCAAGATGGAGGCGAAAGAGTGATCGACTCAACGAGGGAGTCTCTTATGTGTCTCGTACAAAGCCCGAGAAAGAGGCTAAACGTTGTTTGACTCCGCTGGGGAGGATCATTGTATAAAGCCCAAGAGGAGGCTATGGTTACTGTTTCAGTTGAGTGACAGGTCCAGTATACTGATTTAATGAGAAAATCAGTTCTTATATGAGCAACACTGTACTCGAGGATTTGATTCGAGGGTCAGGGATATTTCCTGTTCTTTAAGGAAGCGGGAAATCCGAAGGGTATTGAGACTATCCGAGTCTACGGGTTTCCTTCCTATTTAACGAAAGGGTCACTTGAGAATGTCTTTGAGACTCAAGGAGATTAAACTGTCCAAGTCTAGGGTTTCACCTTTTGTACTATGTTTTGAGAAACAGCAGTAGACTCTATGAAAGGACTATTCTATGAGGATGACTAAGTTCTGTTCCTATACCTCTATGAGGTCGTCGGGACAATTTGTACGAAGCCCAAGAGGAGGCTGAAAACTTTTAAGAAGCCGATCGGTCCTTGTACGAAGCCCAAGAGGAGGCTATCATTCCCGGAGGAAGAGATCATTACACGAAGCCTAAGAGGAGGCTGTGGATACTTATAAGAAGCCGTAGGGTACTTGTACTAAGCCCAAGAGGAGGCGGGGTTGCTTTTAGGAAGCCTGTGGGTCCTTGTACGATGCCCAAGAGGAGGCCGATGCTTTTAAGAAGCCCGTGGGTCCCCAAACCCCGAGAAATTCAAGGAAATGCTATTCACCGAGAATAGATCAAAGTCAGGAAAGTTCGAGAATTTGGAAGAAACTCAAAGATGCCATTCACGGAGAAGACATTCATCTCTGGGAGTAGAGTTTCTTGACAATTCCTAATGAGGACAACCGAAGAGAAGACTGTATCTGGTGATTCTATTTGGGGATCTAGGTGTCTATTTCTATGAACGAAACGGCATCACCTAGTTCTAGACGTAGTTGCCGGGGAAACTCGAAATATCTATACTATTATTACACAGTTGATATGAGTTTATGAAAGAAGACTTACAGTGAAACAACCCCACAATACAGTTTATATGTATATGAAAGCGGTAAATGAAAGCAATAACCACTTACTCGGTTGTAGAGCTTCCATGCTGTTTGGTTAGTTATTCAACAAAGAAAGATTGAAAACAACAGTATATTTAAAATCAAAGGAGAAAGTGCTTTGAAAAAGAAAGTTTTGGGGCTTACAGCTCAAGGAGAGGCCCAAGGTTTTATCAGTGAGCGCACTGTTTGAATTTGTACAGATGGACTTATACAAGTGACTGTGGCCCAAAATGTTTTCTGTACAAAGGGATGGGTCTTACACTCTCTCAAGAGGCCCAAAATGTTTAAAGAAAAAGAGTGGGGCTTATAACACGAGGGTAGGCCCAGATGATTTTTTTCCGTTTGAAATGGCGACCGCGCCGAGGTTTTCTTTTAACGCAGAGGGACTTATACAATAAGTGAGGCCCAAATGATTTTGGTTAAAAGGGGGTTGGGTCTTACACTCTATTAGAGTCCCAAAAGGTTTTGAATGGGTCTTATAGCTCGAGGAGAGGCCCAAAAGGTTATTTTTAAAAGGCGACGATCGCGCCGTTTGGTTTTGACGGTATCGGGACTTATACAATACACTGAGGCCCAAAAATGATTTGGTCAAGAAAGGATTGGGTCTTACACTCTATTAGAGGCCCAAAGTGTTTTGAAAATGATTTATGAGGGTTGAATTAATCCAAAAACCCTAATTTGTTTTCAAAAATGTATTTAATTGAATAAAAATTCAATTAAAATGATCAAAATTGTTTAACATATGAAAAACAAATTGTGATCTTGGATTAATGCTTCAAAAATTAAGTATTGACCTACAAAATAATTAGAAAGCATTAAAAGTTGCAAAATCAAGGTGGAAAAAATATTTAATATGTCAAAAACAATTAAAATATTAATTCTTTGCAAAAATATCAATTATATGAAATAAATAATATTTTTGGGATTTTTTGATAAAATAAAATATTTTAACATTTTTGTGAATTATTAAAAAAGGAATCAACTCAAAATCATTAAAACTCAGAGAGAAATTAATTTTTGAATCAATTAAACAAAATCACAAAATTCAAATATTTGAATTTGTGAAAAAGGCGCCAAGAACACAAGCAAAACACGCGCGTTTTTCTGGGTTTGGCTGATTTGCGTTTTCCATCCAATCTCACTGAATACGTAATCATATCATGCAATCCACATATCATTATGCTCGTCTCAACCTCACGATCATGTTTATAACACTTAATTTCATTTAAATTAAACATAAAACATGAAATCACGAAGAAACCTCAAGAACCCTAATTTCTGAATGAAGGCTAGGATTTTTGATACACGATTCAAATAATGCAATTAATTGAGGGAAAACATTCCATGCATGATTATGAACATATGGCCAAATTATTGTGCGAGGAAATATGCATGGATTGAGAGATGACCAAGTATATGCTTACCTCCAAGCCGTGACAGCAAGTGCAATGTGATTTTTGATTTGGAGGTGTTACAGATGAGTGGTGATGATCTGAACAGCTTCCCTACACCCTATGGAGTGTGTTTGAATGGTTGGACTTGATTGAAATTGGCTGGATCAATTTGTGGTACCTCAGCTGCAACTTGATTGAAAATTTGAGCAACCAGCTGGTGATTTTGTGAAATTGGTGTTTCAGAAGTGATCTAAGTGTTTGATCAGCTCATATGTGATGTATATGAGGTGTGTGAGTGATTGGTTTGATTGGAATTGCTCTCAAACTTAAAACCCGATAGCTACCTTGCTAAGAAAGGCATTTTTGCCAAGAGAAAGAGATTTTGAGGAAAGCATCTGTTAGATGGCTTTGGTGCACTCAAACTGATCACAATTGAGCTCTATTTATAGTAGAGCAAGTTTGTTTTTCAAGGAATAGTGAATGGCAGCTGGTAAGTAGGTTTGGCCAATGTTGGCAAATGAAAATCCAAGTCTCCTCTAGCCATTGACTAGAGGTTAGGGCACAGAGCTTTGGTTCCCTTGGTCTTGGATAAGTCTTGACTGATTTTAGATGAGAATGGCTCAGTCCATGCCACCTTGATGCTTCCATTGAATGCTTCAATCCAAATTTGGAGTCTTGTCCCTATTTTGGCCATTCTAGGTTCAACATGCTATTTCTTGTTCCATGGACTTTGGAGGCTTGGCTCAGTGATTGTCCCCTTTAGATTCAATCCTCAGATGTGTCCAAGTGGATAGGAGTATTTGAATTTGGCTGATTTTGGCAAATCGAGCCAAAATGCAAAATCTGCCTTGCCTTTGACAGATTTCAGCAAGGCAACTTGACAATGTCATATCTCATGGGGTAAGTTGAATTTGGCAATGTTCTTGGCCACTTTGGAAAGCCCTTACATGATATAACAACTGTTTGAACAAGTTTGGTTTTGATCTCTTTTGATTCCAAGTGAAAAATCCTTCTACATTTGGCAAAAAGTGAAGCAAAATCTGACTTAGGGAAATTTTCACTAGGTGTTGGAACAAAGTGTGATTTCTTGATTTTGATCACTCCATAACTCAAAATCCTTAATGAATTGGACTTAGGTCTAGTTGAAGTTTTTGTAGAGGGTAATGAGGGATACAAATCCATCTTTGGATGAGAAAAAATGGCCATGTGGTTTAGGAGTTATGACCCTCCAAAGTTAGTGTATTAGTGGTACTTTTTCCATAACTTAGAAAAATTTCTAAGTTTTATGGTTACCCCTTTTACAAGTTATCCCACTTTCTTTGGTTTTTCTTGATGAATGATGATTCAAATCATACATTAACATCATTTTAGGGTTAAAAATCCATTTTGGTGAAAAATCTCAAAAAGTCAAAGTTGACTTTTGTGCACAGTTGACTTTTTTTCAGATGAATTCTAAACTGTGCAATTCTTCAGGAAATCATGTCCTTGACCTAAATCAAACTTGATGAACATGTTCCATGGGTGTCATAGGGTATATTGAGGCATGTCCTAGGGTTTGGGAGCATGTCCTGGTCAGAAGTCAAAGTTACAGTTGACTTTCCTCGCGAAACCCTAATTGTGGTGCAGATGAAAATGAGACTTGTTGCTCAAGCTTATTGGATTAATCCATTGTTCCAAATGGATCAATATAGTTCATTAGAGACCCTCAAATCATGTCTTGAGGTCTTGGCTCTTGATTTGTCCCAAAAGTCAACTCAGGGGTGAATTAGGTCAAGAAACCCTAATTCCTGATTTTTGATGTATGCATCCCCTGAGGTCAAATTGACTTGATGCTTGGGTCCATGAGGTTCCATGGAGTATATTTGGTTATGTTTTGGATCATTGGCTTGTTCCCAGATGAAAAATTTCCATCTGGAGGCCCTGGTCGACCAAAACCCTAATTTGGTGACACTGTCAATCTTGAGACTTAATCCACCTAGAAGGGAGTAACCTTGTGCTTAATCCTTGAAGTGGGAGTCCTTTTGATCCATTGTGGATGTTTGAGAGGCTAGACAAGTTGAAGATCATGTCATTCCTTGATTGATCCTTTGTTTAAGGCTCTGAGAGGGCTTAAAACCCTAATTTTGATTGTAGTGAATGCTCAACAACCCTTGAGGCATTTGGTGAGGCATGATGGTTCATCCATATTGTGATGATGATTTGCACAATGATGGGAAATCTTAGTGGTCAAAATTTGGGGTATGACAGATGCCCCTATTTAATCTTCTTGGACCCGAAGGTGTGAATGACGAAGGTATTCGGGCATTCGGGGTACAAGAGGATTAAATATCGGAATACCCGAAATTTTGATGGTGGTTATGAATGGTAGCTTACGCATTCATCTTTTTTAGCTAACCGATGATGCTTAGAAAAGGTAAACTTCCCCTCGATCCTGGTTGTCTACCAAGGAACTGGTCTAAGTTGCTGAAATGAACTTCCCCTCGATCCTGGTTTCCTACCAAGGAACTGGTCTTAGTTTCTGATTTAAACTCCCCCTCGATCTTGGTTTCCTACCAAGGAACTGGTCTTAGTTTCTGTTGTAAATAAATTTTACTGACAAGGGACGCTATTCGTAGCGGCTTTCCTTTAAACTTCTCGCCGAATTTTCCTGGGGAGATGCCATTTGAGTGGAAAAAGTTTTGATGTCAAACTTGCTGGGGAACCCAGTCGTCTAAGTTGTAGAGGTGCACAAACTTCTCTGTTGGAGACGTCATTTGTCGATTCTACTGGGGGAAAGCGAGTATCTTGAGAGACTGTTTCCACTTGGGGATATTATATCATACTTTTCTCGGGATCTTCCCGGAGAAATGCCATATGATGCGACCCAATTTTGAGGTGCCGATGACCTTTTCATCAGCGGTTTTTCGGAGAAACACTGTTGTACTGCCGAATCTTTGCTTAAGAGGCTTTCTCTGGGGATTTTCTTTAATCCGGGAAAGCAAGGATATCATCTTCAATGGCGAAGAGTGACATCTGTTGAAGGTTCTCTGGCCTTTCAGAGGTTCAAGTTATCAAAGTGGTCTAGTGCCGACTCTGATCTAGAGAGATTGCTTAGATGATTCTCTTCCCAATGAGGAAAGGTCTGACAACTCGATTGGGAGGAATTTTATCACTAGGGGATAAGACCGACTAGAGTGATAGCGATGCAATATGAAATGTAAATTCAAATCAATAATGCATGATGTATGTATGTATATGCTGACAAAACTGACGCGACACACAAACTAAAAGATGAACATGACTGGATACTCGGCCATCGCGGGGCGTATAGAGATATCGCTGGTTCAAGATAGCAATTCCACCTTGCTTAGGAGAGATAATCCCTGCGGGGAATACCGTTGATCGGGCTTAGGAGATGAGAACTCGGGCGAGGCGTGTCAGACGAAACAAGGTCTCTGACACAGTTGATCCCTTCATTCAGGAGAACTGGTTTAGAAGGAGCACTTTGATTCTGCACTTTGAAGTTCGCTTACTTCTGGGGAAGCGGTTGATGTTCTTTCGATGTTCAACAGTCAAAATAAATTGCCATCTTTATTTTAAAGCAGAAGAAGTTTTAACAAGTAAATTCATTTTTGTTTTATTTCAAGAATCGTTAATCATGTTAAAAAACGTCATTCTGTAAAGCTAAAACAAATAAGAAATACAAACAAAAGCACAAGGGCTCAAATTTTATTGATAGGATGGAGATCAGCCAAACGCGTGATTCCATAGAGTATATACAACGTTAGAAAATGGTAATTTACAGGGAAAAGGGCTACGTTGAAACATAACAACCATTATCCTTCCACCAACTTTGAATTCGGGGCATCCTGAGCTTCTGTCGAAGATGACCTTGACTGGAGTTTTCCTCCGATGATGTAACTGCTGCTGTTGAGGGACTTGCCTCTGTTGAACATAGTTACTTGCCATTATCCCTAATTTTTGCCTGGATTGTACTATGAGATTTCCAATCCACCAGGATGATTTTTTTCATGTCTCTAACTTTTTCCTGGACCGCCCTTTCGGGTTTACAATCCACCGAGACATTTTTTTTTAGTTTAGGCGAAGTATTTCTTGACTACATCAACATTCGTGGGATAGGTAAATTCCTCTCCGTCCATGGTTGCAAGTCTCAAGGCGCCGCCTGAGAAAGCTTTCGTGACCACATAGGGGCCATCATAATTCGGAGTCCACTTGCCCCGGGAATCAGTGAGAAATAATTGTATCTTCTTGAGCACGAGGTCTCCTTTTCTGAAGACATGAGGTCGGACCTTTTTGTCGAACGCCCTCTTCATTCTCTGTTGATACAACTGACCGTGGCATAGTGTCGTTATTCTCTTTTCTTCGATAGTGAGCTTAGCTTCCATCAATGCCTTGATTGACGGGATCTCTACTTCTATGGGGAGAACTGCCTCCATGCCATATACTAGAGAGAAAGGGGTTGCCCCTGTTGAAGTACGAACAGATGTGCGATAACCATGAAGAGTAAATGGTAGCATCTCGTGCCAGTCTTTGTAGGTTACAACCATCTTTTGAACAATCTTCTTGATGTTCTTGTTAGCCGCTTCTACCGCCCCGTTCATCTTGGGTCGGTAGGGAGATGAGTCATGATGTTCGATCTTGAACTCTGCGCACAACTCTTTCGTCATCTTATTGTTCAAGTTAGATCCATTATCAGTAATGATCTCGCTTGGAACACCATAACGGTAGATGATATTGTTTTTGATAAATCGGACCACCACTTGTCGGGTTACATTGGCGAATGATGCTGCTTCGACCCACTTGGTGAAGTAATCAATGGCTACCAGGATGAACCGATGTTCGTTTGAAGCCTTAGGTTCAATCAAACCAATCATGTCGATTCCCCATATGGAAAAAGGCCACGGGGAAGAAAGAACTTTGAGATGTGATGGCGGTACATGAATTTTGTCGGAGTATATCTGACACTTGTGACACCTCCTCATGTACTTGTAGTAGTCGGATTCCATGGTCAACTAGTAGTACCCTGCTCTTAGAATTTTTCTCGCCATTGTGTGTCCGTTGGCATGAGTGCCAAAGGATCCTTCATAAATTTCTTTCATCAGTATTTCTGCTTCTGGTCTGTCTACGCATTGGAGCAAGACCATGTCAAAATTTCTCTTATAGGGAGTGTCACCGCTCAGGAAGAAGTTTCCAGCCAATCTTCTGAGGGTCTTTCTGTCCTTTCTGAGTGCCCCAGATGGGTACTCTTGTTTCTGAAGGAAGCATTTGATATCGTGATACCAAGGTTTGTCGTTTATGACTGCTTCAATCGTGAAGACGTAAGAGGGCCGTTCAAGGCGCATTATGTCGATCTTAGGTATGTCATTCCATTGACCTACACTAATCATGGAAGAGATAGTGGCTAAAGCATCAGCCATGTGATTCTCATCACGAGGGATATGATGAAACTCAACTCTGTCGAAGAAAGGTAGCAACCTTCTTGCGTAGTCTTTGTAAGGAATCAATCCTGATTGGTATGTGTTCCAATCTCCTTTTATCTGATTGATAACCAGGGCTGAGTCGCCGTATACGTCCAAGTTTTTGATCCTTAAATCAATTGCTTCCTCGAGACCCATGATACAAGCTTCGTATTCGGCCTCGTTGTTCGTACATTTGAACGTAAGTTGAGCGGTGAAAGGAATGTGGATACCCTGAGGGGTAACAATGATTGCCCCAATTCCGTTTCCATAATGATTAACTGCTCCGTCAAAGATAAGTCCCCATTGGGAACCTGGTTCTGACCCTTCACTGGGTAGCGGTTCATCGCAATCTTTCATCTTTAGATACATGACATCTTCGTCTGGGAAGTCAAACCCGATTGATTCTTGATCGTCAATCGGTTGATGAGCCAAATGATTGGCTAAAATACTTCCCTTAACGGCTTTCTGAGCATGATACTCTATGTCATATTCTGTTAATAACATCTGCCAACGGGCAATCCTTCCCGTGAGAGCAGGTTTTTCAAATACATACTTGATTGGATCCATTTCTGAGATCAACCAAGTAGTGTGGCAAATCATGTACTGGCAAAGACGTTTGGCTGCCCAAGCCAAAGCACAGCAAGTTTTCTCGAGCATCGTGTACCGAGTCTCGCAGTCGGTGAATTTCTTGCTCAGATAGTAAATGGCAGACTCTTTTCTTTTGGTTTCGTCTTGTTGGCCAAGTACACATCCCATTGAGTCCTCTAGGACTGTGAGGTAAATGATCAGTGGTCTTCCTTCCACTGGAGGTGATAGAATCGGAGGATTCAACAGGTATTCCTTAATACTGTCGAAGGCGGTTTGGCAATCTTCTGACCAAATGCAATCCTGGTTCTTTTTGAGTAATTTGAAGATCGGCGCGCATGTCGCGGTCATAAGGAATATGAATCTGGAGATGTAGTTCAAACGTCCCAGGAATCCTCTGACTTGTTTTTCATTTTTCGGAGAAGGAATTTCTTGAATGGCCTTGACCTTGTCAGGATCAACCTCAATTCCTTTCTGGCTGACGATGAACCCTAGTAGTTTCCCTGAACGGACACCGAAGGTGCACTTGTTGGGATTCAAGCGGAGCTTGAATTTTCTCAAACGTTCGAACAATTTTGACAGATGTTCAACGTGCTCACTCTCTGTTTTTGATTTTGCAATCATGTCATGAAACAGAGTAGTCATGGCCCTTTGATAGGTTGCCCTGGCGTTCTTCAAACCGAACGGCATTACCTTGTAACAAAAAGTACCCCATGGGGTAATGAACGAAGTTTTCTCCATGTCTTTCGGCGCCATTTTGATCTGGTTATAGCCCAAAAATCCATCCATGAAGGAGAATACTTTGAACTTTGCTGTGCTGTCAACCAACATGTCAATGTGTGGTAAAGGAAAGTCGTCCTTCGGAGTAGCCTTGCTCAGATCTCGGTAATCAACACACATTCTGACCTTTCCGTCCTTTTTGGGAACGGGTACGATGTTGGCTAACCATTGAGGATATTCAGCTGTGGCGAGGAAACCCGCGTCAATCTGTTTTTGTACCTCCTCTTTGATTTTGATGGCCATGTCCGGGTGAGTCCGTCTCAACCTTTGCTTTACTGGCGGACATTCCGATCTCAACGGTAAATGATGTTCCACGATGTTGGTATCCAACCCTGGCATATCCTGATAGGACCAAGCGAATACATCGGGGAATTCTTTTAGAAGCTTTATCAAACTCTTTCTGGCAGTTGGACTGAGCAGTGCCCCAATCCTGATTTCTTTTCTCTCTTGCTCTGAACCCAAGTTTACCGTTTCCAACGGTTTTTTGTGAGGTTCAAGGGACTTTTCCTCTCGTCTGAGTAGTCGAGAGATCTCTTCTGGAATTTCGTTGTCATTTTCTTCTTCAGCCCCAAATACCGGGAACTCAAAGTCGGGAGAAAGCATCGGATCGTATGTTTCAACGGGGTGTAAAACAAGCAATCTGCATAACGTGATGATTCGTGTTTAGAAGAGATAGAGAAAATGCAAGTGTGTGCAGTGTATTTATTTTACTGCTTGTTTTTATTTTTGAATTGTTTTTTAGGATTACCATTTTCTGAAAAAGCAAAAAGAGAAAACAGCAATTAATACGGAAATTATAGAACGACGTTATTTTATTAATGAACAAATCGAATCTTGAAACTACAGCCCTATAAAACAAAACTCTGTCGCTTTGGGCAAAGCGAAGAGGGAAAATTTACAGAAAGCGAGCCCTATCAAAACATCCGTTTCACCTGGGCAGGATGAAAGGTTAAAGATGGCAATTACTTTGACTGGTGAACGGCCTTCGAAACATTGACAGCAACCCATTGGCGGCGAACTCCTCAGTGAATCACAAAGTCTGGCACCTTCCTTGATTTTTCTTCAGAAATGACGCTGATTTCTGGTGGAGCGGGATCATTGGAATCTGTCTCCCAGGCAGAATTGTCGTAGGAGAATTTCTCTGTCGCATTTTGCATAGTATTTGGGCTCTCAGCTGTATCTCCCCATCCAATTGGCTGGATATCTTCGAGCCTGATACGAGAGCTTTCGGGAGCGGTGTACTTGACCATATAGTCGTATTTTCCACTTGGTTGTCCCAAGGTGTCCCATACTTCTTTGGAACTGGAGGAGTCATCTCTCTTGATGACGTTGACCTCAGGAAAAGCATAGTTGATGAATTCAAGTCCTGCAAACGTTGTGAATTCATCTTCATGTTGAGTAGTTTCTGACTGACCTGAGTGTTGATCCCATGACATGGTGGGGACACAGGTATTTTGTTCAATGATGCTCAGTTGAGTTTCATTACTCGGCTGACTTTCTTGCCCCAAGTTTCCTGGGTAAGGTTGCCACATTGGCAGACCATCCATTGGGCCATAGTAGGTGTAGTCAAAATTGTCTTTCATCGGAGTGTCTTCCTCTAATGAATTTGGCGGAGCACGACATCCTTCTGGATCACAATCTCCATAGATCATTTTGACATCTGATCTTGGTATAAATCTCGGACTTTCTGTAGGAAAGCAAAAAGGAATAGGCACCTCTTCCTGACACATATAACCGTCCTTGTTAAGGTAGGACTTCCATTCTTCATATGTGTCAGAGGGATCTTCCTCATTGATAGCATGAACTGCTTGAGACACTAGGTGAAGGAAACCTCCATTGTGGAATAAGTTTTGAAGGGGATGAAGACTTTCATCGCTGGCAGCTGTCCGGGTACAGGTTGCAGAAAAACCAAGACCCTTCTTTGTTTTATTGTCAGTGGGAATGACAAGCTGTCCCCATCCTGTTGTAACGGTACTCTCGACCGCTTTGATAGCATCGTTGTATGAGGAAATCGAGGTTCCTCCTCTGAACTGATTGTTCTCGCTTACCGACAGTGCTTGGAACTGAGTTCCAATAACCTCCTCGGTGTAGCGAGCGATTTTGGACGCGGTTCTTAAGCGCTGGTCGCTCTCTACGGTTGAGCTTAAAACTACAGGTCGATTCATTTTTTATCCTATTGTGAGCTGAATAAGGAAGGGAAATAGATGTCTCTAATTAACCCTGCTTGCATACTGAGTTTAAACAGCGGTCTGTTAGGTTACAGATGCTATCAATGTGGGGGGGCCTTTGTACTGGTTATTTGTATTTTCGCCAATACTGTTCTCTTTCTTTTTACCTGGGTAGAAGGTTTCTGGCGGGGAATAAGGATTAGGATGTTAGGACTGGTGCTTTTGAATTACTGCTTTTAATTGAAGAAGATATGGGATTTGGGTTTTTTGTTGATTGCGCTTGCTAAGATCTTTTCTTTCGATCTTATGCCTACGTATTCCCGTTTACCGAAACAGGGAAATCAGAGCGTTCGTAGTTCCTCCTATTCTATGGGAGGAAAGGGGTGTTTTGGTGTCTTGTTCAAAACCCAAGACATGAAGCGAAAGGTGATTTGTATCTTGTTCAAAGCCCAAGATGTGAAGCTAAAAGGTCTATTTATGTCTTGTTCAAAGCCCAAGACGTGAAGCGAAATGACCTCGACTTTAGAGAGAATTTGTCATCTCTAAAGAGGGGAGAAGGAGAATTACTTTAACTGGGATACGCGGATTCGAGCAATGCCATAATTTCCGAAGAAAGGGTTTTAACCTGAAGGAGAAGACTTTAACTCAGTGTAGAGCAATGCCATCTTTCCTTAGGAATTTCTCATGCTAAAAGAGGGACAGTGGCATGGATATAGATGATCCAGAGGCTTGCCACTTACAGCGATTAGATGAAAGGAATTGTTGATGTTTGTGTACTGTGAACAAGGCACAACTTTGATGCTAAAAGGTCGATTGGATCAACCAGTGATTTTCTTATACAAAGCCTAAGAGGAGGCTAATTTCCGCTAGGAAAATCATTATACAAAGCCTAAGAGGAGGCTATTTTGTGTCTCGTACAAAGCCCGAGAGAGAGGCTAAAAGTTTTTGACCCAGTGGGGCATATCGTTATACAAAGCCTAAGAGGAGGCTAGCAAAGAGTTGACTCAGTTGGAGAATCTTTTATACTCAGTAAGAGAGTGTTTTTGTATCTCGTACAAAGCCCGAGAGAGAGGCGAAAAGGTTGTTTTGACTCCACTGGGGAGAATTTTGGTATCTCGTACGAAGCCCGAGATGGAGGCTATTGTAACTGTTTCAGTTGAGTGACAGATCCAATATACTGATTTAAAAGAGAAAATCAGTTCTTATATGAGTAACACTGTACACAGGGATTTAATTTGAGGATCAGGGATATTTCCTTCTCTTTGAGGAAACGGGAAATCTAAAGGGTATCGAGACTATCCGAGTCTACGGGTTTCCTTCCTATTTAACGAAGGGTGCTTGAGAATGTCTTTGAGACTCAAGGAAGTTAGATTGTCCGTGTCTAGAGTTTTATCTTTTGTACTATGCTTCGAGAAACAGTAGTAGACTCTATGAAAGGACTGTTCTATGAGGATGACTAGGTTCTGTTCCTATACCTCTAGGAGGTCGTCGGGACAATTTGTACGAAGCCCAAGAGGAGGCTGGGAACTTTTAAGAAGCCGACGGGTCCTTGTACGAAGCCCAAGAGGAGGCTATCATTCCCGGAGGAAGAGATTATTATACGAAGCCTAAGAGGAGGCTGTGAATACTTCTAAGAAGCCGATGGGTCCTTGAATAATGCCCAAGAGGAGGCCGATGCTTTTAAGAAGCCCGTGGGTTTATCATCTCCTTTCCATTAGGAGCGATAACTCTTTTAAAGATGAAAACCACTGGTAAACGTGCGAGGTTTACTATCCAGCGACTTTTAGCTTTTAAAGAGGGTTCCTTAGTTAAGGTCCAAGATTATGACCGTAGTGGGTACCCAAACCCCGAGACATTCAAGGCAAGCTATACACAAGGAATAGATCAAGTCAGGAAAGTTCGAGAATTGGGAAGAAACTCAAAGATGCCATTCACAGAGAATACATTCATCTTGGGGAGTAGAGCTTCTTGATGATTCCTAAGGAGGACAGCCGAAGAGAAGACTGTATCTGGTGCTCCTATTGGGGATCTAGGCGTCTATTTCTACGAATAAATGAAACGGCGTCACCTAGTTCTAGACGTAGTTGCCGGGGAAACTCGAAATATCTATACTATTATTACACAGTAGATATGAGTTTATGAAAGGAGACTTACAGTGAGCAGCCCCACAATACAGTTTATAATATGAAAGCAGTAAATGAAAGCGATAACCACTTACTCGGTTGTAGTGCTTCCATGCTGTTTGGTTAGTTGTTCAACAAAGAAAGATTGAAAACAACAGTATATTCAAAATCAAAGGAGAAAGTGCTTTGAAAAAGAAAGATCTGGGGCTTACAGCTCAAGGAGAGGCCCAGGGTTTTATCAGTGAGCGCACTGTTTGAATTTGTACAGAGGGACTTATACAAGTGACTGAGGCCCAAAAAGGTTTTCTGTACAAAGGGATGGGTCTTACACTCTCTCAAGAGGCCCAAAAAGGTTTAAAGAAAAGAGAGGGGCTTATAACACGAGGGTAGGCCCAAATGATTTTTCGTTTAAAATGGCGATCACGCCGAGGTTTTCTTTTAACGCAGAGGGGCTTATACAATAAGTGAGGCCCAAAATGTTTTGGTTAAAAAGGGGGTTAGGTCTTACACTCTAATAGAGGCCCAAAGTGTTTTGAATGGGTCTTATAGCTCAAGGAGAGGCCCAGATGATTTTTATTTTTAAACGGGCGACGATCGCGCCGTTTACTTGTACAGAGGGACTTATACAATGAGTGAGGCCCAAAGAGTTTTTGTACAAGGGGGGATGGGTCTTACACTCTCTCAAGAGGCCCAAAAAGGTTTAAAGAAAAATAAATGGGTCTTACTACTCGAGGGTAGGCCCAGATGATTTTTGAAAAGGCGACGATCGCGCCGTTTGTTTTTTGACGGTATCGGGACTTATACAATAAGTGAGGCCCAAAGATGATTTGGTCAAAAAAAGGATTGGGTCTTACACTCTAATAGAGGCCTAAAGTGTTTTGAAAATGATTTATGAGGGTTGAATTAATCCAAAACTCTAATTTGTTTTCAAAATGTATTTAATTGAATAAAAATTCAATTAAAATGATCAAAAATTGTTTAACACATGGAAAACAAATTGTGATCTTGGATTAATGCTTCAAAAATTAAGTATTGACCTACAAAATAATTAGAAAGCATTAAAAGTTGCAAAATCAATGTAGAAAAAATATTTAAAATGCCAAAAACAATCAAAATATTAATTCTTTACAAAAATATCAATTATATGAAATAAATAATATTTTTGGGATTTTTTGATAAAATAAAATATTTTAACATTTTTGTGAATTATTAAAAAAAGAATCAACTCAAAATCATTAAAACTCAGAGAGAAATTAATTTTTGAATCAATTAAACAAAATCACAAAATTCAAATATTTGAATTTGAAAAAAAGGCGCCAAGAACAAGCTGAAGAACACGCGCGTGTTCTTGGTTTCTCAGATTTGCGTTTTCTATCCAATCTCCATGAATACGTAATCATATCATGCAATCCACATATCATTATGCTCGTCTCAACCTCACGATCATGTCTATGTACTTTAATTTCATTTAAATTAAACATACACCAAGAAATCACGAAGAAACCTCAAGAACCCTAATTTCTGCATGAAGGCTAGGATTTTTGATACACGATTCAAACAATGCAATTAATTGAGGGAAAACATTCCATGCATGATTATGAACATATGGCCAAATTATTGTGCGAGGAAATATGCATAGATTGAGAGATGACCAAGTATGTGCTTACCTGCAAGTCGTGATAGCAAGTTCAAAGTGATTTTTGATTTGGAGGTGTTACAGATGAGTGGTGATGATCTGAACAGCTTCCCTACACCCTATGGATTGTGTTTGGATGGTTGGACTTGATTGAAATTGGCTGGATCATTTTATGGCATCTCAGCTGCACCTTGTTTGAAAATTTGAGCAACCAGCTGGTGATTTCATGAAATTGATGTTTCAGAAGTTATGTGAGTGTTTGATCAGCTCATATGTGATGTATGTGAGGTGTGTGAGTGATTGGTTTGTGCAGAATTGCTCTCAAACTCAAAACCCGATAGCTACCTTGCTAAGAAAGGCATTTTTGCCAAGAGAAAGAGATTTTGAGGAAAGCATCTGTTAGATGGCTTTGGTGTACTCAAACTGACCACAATTGAGCTCTATTTATAGTAGAGCAAGTTTGTTTTGCAAGGAATAGTGCATGGCAGCTGGTAAGTAGGTTTCCTCAATGTTGGCCAATGGAAATGAAAGTCTCCTCTAGCCATTGACTAGAGGTTAGGGCACAGAGCTTTGGTCCCCTTGGTCTTGGATAAGTCTTGACTGATTTCAGATGAGAATGGCTCAGTCCATGCCACCTTGATGGTTCCATTGAATGCCTCATTCCAAATTTGAAGTCTTGTCCCTATTTTGGCCATTCTAGGTTCAACATGCTATTCTTTGTTCCTTGGACCTTGGAGGCTTGGCTCAGTGATTGTCCCCTTTGGATTCAATCCTCTGAGGTGTCCAAGTGGATTGGAGCAATTGAAATTGGCTGATTTTGGCAAATCGAGCCAAAATGCAAATTCTGCCTTGCTTTGACAGATTTCAGCAAGGCAACTTGCCAATGTTGTATCTCATGATGTAGGTTGAATTTGGCAATGTTCTTGGCCATTTTGGAAAGCTCTTACATGATACAACAACTGTTTGAACAAGTTTGGTTTTGATATCTTTTGATTCCAAGTGAAAAATCCCCCTACATTTGGCAAAAAGTGAAGCAGAATCTGACTTAGTGAAAATTTCACTAAGTGTTGGAAAAAGTGACTTTTTCACTTTTCAGCCACTTTGATCACTCCATAACTCAAAATCCTTAATGAATTGGAATGACTTGTAGTTGAAGTTTTTGTAGGTGATAATGAGAGCTACAAATCCATCTTTGGATGAGAAAAAATGGCCTTGTGGTTTAGGAGTTATGGTCCTTCAAAGTTGGTACCTTTGCCACTTTATTTTTAACTTAGAAAAATTTCTAAGTTTTATGGTTACCCCTTTTACAAGTTATCTCACTTTTCTTGATTTTTCTTGATGAATGATGATTCAAATCATACATTAACATCATTTTAGGGTTAAAAATCCATTTTGGTGAAAAATCTCAAAAAGTCAAAGTTGACTTTTGTGCACAGTTGACTTTTTATCAGATGAATTCCAAACTGTGCAATTCTTCAGGAAATCATGTCCTTGACCTAAATCAAACTTGAAGGACATGTTCCATGGGTGTCATAGGGTATATTCAATCATGTATTAGGGTTTGGGAGCATGTCTTGGTCAAAAGTCAAAGTTACAGTTGACTTTTCCCTTAAAGCCCTAATTGTGGTGCAGATGAAAATGAGACTTGTTGCTCAAGCTTCTTGGATCAATCCATTGTTCCAAATGGATTAATATGGTGTATTAGAGACCCTTAAATCATCTCTTGAGGTCTTGGCTCATGGTTTGTCCCAAAAGTCAACTTAGGGGTGAATTAGGTCAAGAAACCCTAATTCCTGATTTTTGATGAATGCATCCCCTGAGGCAATATTGACTTGATGCATGGGTTCATGAGGTTCCATGAAGCATATTAGGTCATGTTTTGGATCATTGCCTTGTGCCCAGATGAAAATTTCCATCTGGAGGCCCTGGTCGACCAAAACCCTAATTTGGTGACACTGTCGATCTTGAGACTTGATCCACCTAGAAGGGAGCAGCCTTGTGCTTAATCCTTGAAGTGGGAGTCCTTTTTGATCCATTGTGGATGTTTGAGAGATTAGACAAGTTGAAGATCATGTCATTTCTTGATTGATCATTTGTCTAAGCACTCAGAGAGGGCTTGAAACCCTAATTTTGATTGTATTGGATGCTCACCCATCTTTGGGGAGACTGATGAAGCATGATGGTTCATCCATATTGTGATGATGATTTTCACAATGATGGGAAATCTAAGTGGTCAAAATTTGGGGTATTACACTCGGGTTCTATTCCGGTAGATGATGACAAGTTACTCACAAGCAAGGCTTGTTCCCCACAAACCGTGACAAGTTGATCGTTCTTGACAAACTTTAGCTTTTGGTGGAGGGTCGAGGTGACCACTCCAGCCTGGTGTATCCAAGGTCTTCCTAATAAACAACTGTATGTTGCCCGGATGTCCATGACCTGGAAAGTGACTTGGAAAGTATGAGGACCGATAGTTATGGGAATATCAACTTCGCCGATAACTATTTTTCTGGATCCGTCGAACTCTTTGACGACGACCTCGCTGATTCTCATCGGGGGTCCTTTGAATGATAATTGCATAAAAGTGGACTTCGGCATAACATTCAGGGCTGACCCTGTGTCTACCAGTACGCTGGCTAAAGCATCGTCCTGGCAGTTAACTGTAATGTTGAGCGCCATGTTATGACGACGACCCTCCTCAGGTAATTCTTCATCACTAAATCCCAAATTGTTGCAGGAAGTGATGTTAGAGACAATGCTATCGAACTGTCTGATTGTTACATCCTGTTCCACAAAGGCTTGCTCCAAGACTTTCTGTAGAGCCTCCCTGTGGGCTTCTGAACTGAGTAACAGTGATAATACCGAGATCTTTGAAGGAGTCTGTAATAGCTGATCAACAATGTTATATTCGCTCCTTTGGATGAGCTTCAGCATCTCATCATTATTTTTCGAAAGGTCGGGATTATTGGATTGACCGACTGGTGGATCGGGAGCTTCTGCCTGAAGTTCCTTTTCTTTGTTAAGTTCTCCAACTCCTCGGTTGAAGATTCGACCGCTCCGTGTTACACGACTGATGTCTGCAATATTCACGACGGAGGGTAATGGAATTTCCTTTCCATTTTCAATTATTGTTGCACCGTATTTGTAAGGGATAGCCTTAGCTGATTCATACGGTAGTGGTTCCGGTAGATAGATGACTATGGGAACCTTCTGATTTTTCTGACCATCATAAGTAATCTCGATTCGTTCCCGGTTGGGAACTTTAGATTCGTCAAGTAGAGGAATAATGGCGAAAACATCCCTGGTCCTGTGATGACCAGAGATCGTGACAACATCCTCAACTTGCCCGGCAAGGTAGTTCGGCGTCCAGTTGATGGGTCCAGAACCTGAGTAGGGACGAATTTCTCCACGATCGACCTGACCCTGAAGAGCTGCTCTCACAAGGTAACACCCTTGGTTACTTTCTGAACAGACGCTACAACTATCATAGTTGTGTGGTGGTACCTGGCCACGCCCACTTTGAATACAATGTATCCTCACCAGGTTAGCTTCCACTGATCGTACATCCTGACTCTGACGCCGATTGGGGTTTCTATTACTGATACTAATCTGCTGAGTATCTTCATCCATGTATATTGGCATCCACCAATGATTTAACAAGTGCTGAAGTGCTTCCTGGACAAGGGTACAACCTCGATCGTTTTCGCAACCCGCTTTACAGCTTTGATAGTCATGTGATATTAAGAATCCGAGTCGGACCTGCTCAGCATGTAACTCTACCAGGTTGGTATTCATTACGCGAATATCGAAGATCTGAACTATATTGATCTGATAGGGATTCCTATCATGGTAGTCTTGGATCCATCCAAGATCCATCTGACGCTGGAGGGCCTCTTGTACAAAAGAGCATCCCTGTTTATTTACCGAGCAAATCAGACAAGAACCGTAATCGTGCCGCGGCAGATCATGATACTGGCTTTGCCTTGAGTGCATTGCCACCAAGTTGACATTCATTGTACGGATGTCGTGGTTCTGAATGACGTTAGAATTCGTGTAAACCATGTTAACTCCACGAACTCGGTGCTCTTGGATCCATCCGAGATCCATTTGTTCCTGTAGAGCTGCTTGCACTACAGAACATCCCTGGTTGTCTTTAAGCAGATATCACACTGATGATAGTTATGAGGTGGCACATGGCCATATCCACTCTGTCTACAATGCATCTTGACCAGATTGGCCCTCAATAAGAGTACATCGTGAATTTGATAGACATTGTTAGACTCTTTCTCGATCAGGTTGACTGCAGCTTTCTCGTGTTGAGGCAGCGGGTTCGTAAGAACATTGGGATTCGTATCTTTGAAAGATAAGAGCCCGCTTCTAACAAGATTTTGCACGTCAGACTTGAAATTGAGACAGTTCTCAATGTTATGCCCTGAACCTCCTTGATGATATGGGCATGTCTGATCCACCTTAAACCAAAAAGGCAGATTTTCCGGTACTGTAAGAGGAGACTTAGTCTGGATGTGCCCCTTAGCCAGTAGTAACGGAAACAGTTCTGCGTACGTCATGGGTATAGGATCAAATCCTGGTGGCCGTGTTGTACGGTTGTTGTTATATGGAGGACGAGCCTGCTGAAGAGGCTGTTGTGTCCTTTGCTGGTCAGGTTGGCTCTGCGCAACCTGAGGTTGATACGTAAGAATAGGCGCTGGGCTGATAGCAGGAGTTACAACTGCTACCGGTTGATAACGTTGCCTTTCCTTTCCGAGAGAGATATTCCCAATATCTTGCTCTTTTTTCTTAGGGAGAGCACTACCGTATTTTTTAGTACCGCTCGTCGATCCAGTGTCTTTTACCAAACGTCCTTCTCGGACGGCTTCCTCAAGACGTACACCATGCCGACCATTTCGGTGAAATCACTGGGCGCACTGGCAACCATTCGGTCATAGTAAAATGAGCTTAAGGTCTTTAAGAAGATCTTTGTCATCTCTTTTTCCTCAAGAGGTGGACAAATTTGAGCGGCAATTTCACGCCACCTTTGAGCATACTCCTTAAAGGTTTCCTTGTCCTTTTGCGACATTGATCTGAGTTGATCTCTGTCGGGTGCCATGTCCAAATTGTATTTGTATTGCTGGACGAAGGCAGTACCAAGATCTCTGAATGTGCTGATTGTGGCACGGTTTAAACCCATGTACCATTTTAATGCGGCACCGGTTAAACTATCCTGGAAGTAGTGAATCAGCAGGTCCTGATTCTCCGTCTGGGCTGACATCCGCCGAGCGTACATCACCAGATGGCTTTGAGGGCAAGAGTTGCCCTTATATTTTTCAAAGTCGGGCACTTGAAATTTGTGCGGAACTTTCACATTTGGGACCAAGCAGAGGTCTGCGGCGTCCTTTCCAAATAAATCCTGACCGCGAATGGCCTGCAGTTCCCTCTGCATTTCCAAGAACTGTTCCTGGAATTCATCCATTTGGTCAAACATAGTTTCCTTCTTACCAGAAGGTGTCTGCGGAATCTGTCCTTCCGGGACAGTGTGCACCACAGGGGGTGGTACCGTGACTACGACAGCGAGTCTTGGCGTTTCCCGAAGTTTGTAACCTTCAGGCCCAACGGCTTCTGTTGTGATTCCCTGATCCTCAGTGATCGGCGAAACATATCCTCCCGAGATATAGTTAACAGGCATGCTCCAAGGACGATCTTTCGGTATCTGATACCTAGAATCATACCTCTCTAATATGGGCATTGAGGTGATCTCTGAGATCATAGTTCGTTGTAGCTGAGCTTCTGCCATGGCTTGCATGTCGTTACGAAGCTTTCTCATATCCTCTCTCAGAGCGTCGATCTCTTCTTTCAACTCTCTATTTTCTTCCTCAAGATCATCCATCCTTTTCTGACGATTGGCCCGAGTATTATACGAATGAGACAGTTTGACTCTAGAATCGAGACACAAACGTGAGATTCGTAGGAAAGAAGAATACGCGATGTGAGAATGATGAATGCAATGATTATATTAATTGTTTAATGGTTTAAGCAAAATAAACTTCGACGATTAGATTGCAAATATCAAACGGTGGGGAAACCCCTTTTTATTGAAATTCAAAGGATTACAGAAATGGAAATACAGTAGATTACAAAGTGCAGAAACAAGAAACCTAAACTAATGGGTCCCGAGTCCTCTCTGAAGAGAAATCAGGTGCTGATTCCAGTATCTTCCTTTTCTTTGATCGGGGTTCTTGGGCCGTCGTCGGGTTGTCACTCCTTTGCCAGGTGAAAGGAGCGAGCAGATTCCTTTGGTCATCTTGATTATCTACAGCATGTTGCTCCAAAATTTCAATCAGAGCATCTTTTTCTTTCAGTAATTGTTGTATTTTGATGCACTCTACGTCGAGGGTGCGGTACTTGTTCTTCCAAGACCTTCTCTCCTTTTGAACTTTGTTGAGAGTAACCTGAAGCTTTTCAGTTTCCGTCATGAAGTACATGACAGATTCCCTCGGCGGAAGAATTCCGTAACGAGGATAAGGCATTTTTAGCTTGAGAGCTCTAGTTTGCACCCAATGGAGATAAGGCTCCACCGAGACACATTCTGGTTTTCCCAGAGACTCTCGTCCTTTCTTATGAACATGCTTCCAAGCGTGCACTATTTCCATCTTTAGTGCTCTGTCATTTTCCCCTTCTTTGAAGAAAAGACCTTCCAGATGAACACCCGGCGGGATGTGTCTCATCGGGTATCCAAATTGACGGCGAACCAATACCGGGTGGTAGTTGATTCCTCCTTTAGTTCCTATAAGGGGTACGTTGGGGAAGTTTCCGCAACGATCAATGATTCTGATTCCCTCATAAATCCTATTACACCAATCTATATTAGAGTTGGTAAGAGACATGATTTTCTGTGACCAACGTAAGGCACTCTTGCAATCCCAAAAAGCAGCAGACTTGGGCAAGTGAGAGATAAACCATTTGTAAAGCAAAGGTACATAGCATATGATCTCCCCTCCGCTGTACAAATTTCCCAGGTGTACAGAATGATACGCATCTGCGAGCAAAGTCGGCACAGGGTTTCCAATGAGAAAAACCTTAATAGCGTTAATATCAACGAAGTTATTGATGTTGGGAAACAAAAATAACCCATAGGTAAGCAAGACAAAGATGCTTTCAAAAGCAGTCACGTTTCCTATACTGGCAAAATACAGGGCCTTCTTTGTCAAGAACTGGGCTGGCAAACCTTGGATGCCACCCTTATCGGTTAGGTGAGTCCTAACTTTAGACTCGTCCAAATGAATTGCTCTCGCAATGGTCTGATTCTTTGGAATTTCTTCCAATCCAGAAAATGGAGCTCGATCTGTAATGTGCAGATCGATCAGGTGAGAATACTCCTCCAGCGTTGGTGCAAGCTGGTAATCCGGGAATGTGAAACAGTGATAAACCGGATCATAAAACTGAATGAGCGCATCCATGATTCCCTCAATCACATGGACTCTTAATAGTGGTAGCAAACCTCCGTGCTTGGCTCTAAAAGCCTCTTGGTTAGTGATCATCCTCGCTAACCTTCTCAAATCCTCTAGCTTTGGAACCTTGAAGGTATACTGGTGAGTTCTCCTTCTACCGAAATCCATTAGTGCAATCCTTTTCTCTGATATTTGCAATCACAGTCTTAGTTTATTTTGAAAGAACAGAGAGACTAGAAGAGAAGATTTTTTTAATGTTTTAATGTTTTATTAAATGAATGCATGAATGCAGCACACAAAAACATAGAAAAAACATGGGGTCAAAGGGTCGTTGTCATGAAGTCAAAGCTCTACCCATCCCCCAAAGGTTTATACTAGGGTGATTTTTGTACCTGTACACATTATCATCAGCTCCTCCCAGGAAAGCAAAACAATAAGCGGATCGCCAGCGAGTTGTAAGGCAATCTTAGAGTAAGTGCCATTCACCGAGAATAGATCACCAGCCTCAAATGAGGGTAGTATCACGTAACAACTATTTCCGATAGTTTTCGCACTACGAAAGGGTTTGGCTCCTCAGCTTCTCAGACTTAACAACCGGCCCATTGTCTAGGTGAGAGAATGGGCTGCGTTGGTCAGCCTCCACTGAGGTTGATGGTCGACCCCGTCGCCATCACTTATCTTAAGTGTATACTCAATCTTTCCACATACGGCATCACCCGCATTCCCATTAGCAGAAAAATAAACATGTATAGCAATTAGGAAAAGCAGTATATATATTTGTCCTAATCATCCTAGACCTATAAAGCTAAGAATCCTAAGTTCCTGACAGAAAATGGGTTCCCCGGCGGAAGCCCCAATCTGTGGTATTCTTAGAAGAAAAGGAAAAGAAAAACAGAGAATGGCCCCACGCTGGGCGCCATTTTTACTGTAGCGAGCGATTTTGGACGCGGTTCTTAAGCGCTGGTCACTCTCTGCGGTTTGAGCTTAAACTACAGGTCGATTCATTTTTTATCCTATTGAAGCTGATGAAGGAAGGGAAATAGATGTCTCCAATTAACCCTACTTTGCATACTGAGTTTAAACAGCGGTCTGTTAGGTTACGGATGCTATCAATGTGGGGGGGCCTTTGTACTGGTTATTTGTATTTTCGCCAATACGGTTTTCTTTCTTTCTAGGACTTTCTAGCGGGGAACAAGGGTTAGGATGTTAGGACTGATGCTTTTGAATTACTGCTTTTGATATGGGATTTTGGGTTTTTGTTTAGTGTGCTCGCTAAGATTTTTCTTTCAATCTTATGCCTACGTATTCCCGTTTACCGAAACAGGGAAATCAGAGCGTTCGTAGTTCCTCCTATTCTATGGGAGGAAATGGTTGTTTTGGTGTCTTGTTCAAAGCCCAAGACGTGAAGCGAAAGGTGATTTGTATCTTGTTTGAAGCCCAAGATGTGAAGCTGAAAAGTCTCGACTTTAGAGAGAATTTGTCATCTCTAAAGGGGGGTTTGTCTGTTTGTAAATGAGAATTACTTTAACTGGGATGTGTGAATCCTAGCAATGCCATAATTTCCTTAGAAGGGGTTTTTTCAACCTGAATGAGAAGACTTTAACTCAGTGTAGAGCAATGCCATCTTTCCTTAGGAATTTCTCATGCTAAAGGAGGGACAGTGGCATGGATATAGATGATCCAGAGGCTTGCCGCTTACAGCGATTAGATGAAAGGAAAAGAGTTGTTGATGTTTTATGTACTGTGAACGAGGCACAACTTTGATGCTAAAAGGTTAATTGGATTAACCAGTGGTTTTCTTATATAAAGCCTAAGAGGAGGCTAGTATGTGTCTCGTATAAAGCCCGAGAGAGAGGCTAAAAGGTTGTGACTCAATGATGGAATCTTTTGGTATCTCGTATGAAGCCCGAGATGGAGGCTATTGTTTGTTTGGCTCAATAAGAACCTTTTTGTATCTCGTATAAAGCCCGAGATGGAGGCGAAAGAGTGATCGACTCAACGAGGGAGTCTCTTATGTGTCTCGTACAAAGCCCGAGAAAGAGGCTAAACGTTGTTTGACTCCGCTGGGGAGAATCATTGTATAAAGCCCAAGAGGAGGCTATGGTTACTGTTTCAGTTGAGTGACAGTTCCAGTATACTGATTTAAAGAGAAAATCAGTTCTTATATGACCAACACTGTACTCGGAGATTTGATTCGAGGGTCGGGGATATTTCCCGTTCTTTAAGGAAGCGGGAAATCCGAAGGGTATTGAGACTATCCGAGTCTATGGGTTTCCTTCCTATTTAACAAAAGGGTCACTTGAGAATGTCTTTGAGACTCAAGGAGATTAGACTGTCCAAGTCTAGGGTTTCACCTTTTGTACTATGTTTTAAGAAACAATAGTAGACTATATGAAAGGACTGTTCTATGAGGATGACTAAGTTATGTTCCTATACCTCTAGGAGGTCGTCGGGACAATTTGTACGAAGCCCAAGAGGAGGCTGGAAACTTTTAAGAAGCCGATGGGTCCTTGTACGAAGCCCAAGAGAAGGCTATTATTCCTGGAGGAAGAGATCATTATACGAAGCCTAAGAGGAGGCTGTGAATACTTCTAAGAAGCCGTAGGGTCCTTGTACTAAGACCAAGAGGAGGCGGGGTTGCTTTTAGGAAGCCTGTGGGTCCTTGTACGATGCCCAAGAGGAGGCCGATGCTTTTAAGAAGCCCGTGGGTCCCCAAACCCTGAGAAATTCAAGGCAATGCTATTCACCGAGAATAGATCAAAGTCAGGAAAGTTCGAGAATTTGGAAGAAACTCAAAGATGCCATTCACGGAGAAGACATTCATCTCTGGGAGTAGAGTTTCTTGACAATTCCTAATGAGGACAGCCGAAGAGAAGACTGTATCTGGTGATCCTATTTGGGGATCTAGGTGTCTATTTCTATGAACGAAACGGCGTCACTTAGTTCTAGACGTAGTTGCCGGAGAAACTCGAAATATCTATACTATTATTACACAGTTGATATGAGTTTATGAAAGAAGACTTACAGTGAAACAGCCCCACAATACAGTTTATATGTATATGAAAGCGGTAAATGAAAGCAATAACCACTTACTCGGTTGTAGAGCTTCCATGTTGTTTGGTTAGTTGTTCAACAAAGAAAGATTGAAAACAACAGTATATTCAAAATCAAAGGAGAAAGTGCTTTGAAATAAAAGGATTTGGGGCTTACAGCTCAAGGAGAGGCCCAAGGTTTTATCAGTGAGCGCACTGTTTGAATTTGTACAGATGGACTTATACAAGTGACTGTGGCCCAAAATGTTTTCTGTACAAAGGGACGGGTCTTACACTCTCTCAAGAGGCCCAAAATGTTTAAAGAAAAAGAGTGGGGCATATAACACGAGGGTAGGCCCAGATGATTTTTTTCCGTTTGAAATGGCGACCGCGCCGAGGTTTTCTTTTAACGCGGAGGGACTTATACAATAAGTGAGGCCCAAATGATTTTGGTTAAAAGGGGGTTGGGTCTTACACTCTATTAGAGACCCAAAAGTTTTGAATGGGTCTTATAGCTCGAGGAGAGGCCCAAAAGGTTATTTTTCAAAAGGCGACGATCGAGCCGTTTGTTTTTTACGGTATCGGGACTTATACAATACACTGAGGCCCAAAATGTTTTGGTCAAGAAAGGATTGGGTCTTACACTCTATTAGAGGCCCAAAGTGTTTTGAAAATGATTTATGAGGGTTGAATTAATCCAAAAACCCTAATTTGTTTTCAAAAATGTATTTAATTGAATAAAAATTCAATTAAAATGATCAAAATGTTTAACATGTGAAAAACAAATTGTGATCTTGGATTAATGCTTCAAAAATTAAGTATTGACCTACAAAATAATTAGAAAGCATTAAAAGTTGCAAAATCAATGTAGAAAAAATATTTAATATGTCAAAAAAAATTAAAATATTAATTCTTTACAAAAATATCAATTATATGAAATAAATAATATTTTTGGGATTTTTTGATAAAATAAAATATTTTAACATTTTTGTGAATTATTAAAAAAGGAATAAACTCAAAATCATTAAAACTCAGAGAGAAATTAATTTTTGAATCAATTAAACAAAATCACAAAATTCAAATATTTGAATTTGTGAAAAAGGCGCCAAGAACACAAGCAAGAACACGCGCGTTTTCCTGGGTTTGGCTAATTTGCGTTTTCCATCCAATCTCACTGAATACGTAATCATATCATGCAATCCACATATCATTATGCTCGTCTCAACCTCACGATCATGTTTATAACACTTAATTTCATTTAAATTAAACATAAAACATGAAATCACGAAGAAACCTCAAGAACCCTAATTTCTGCATGAAGGCTAGGATTTTTGATACACGATTCAAACAATGCAATTAATTGAGGGAAAACATTCCATGCATGATTATGAACATATGGCCAAATTATTGTGCGAGGAAATATGCATGGATTGAGAGATGACCAAGTATATGCTTACCTCCAAGCCGTGACAGCAAGTGCAATGTGATTTTTGATTTGGAGGTGTTACAGATGAGTGGTGATGATCTGAACAGCTTCCCTACACCCTATGGAGTGTGTTTGAATGGTTGGACTTGATTGAAATTGGCTGGATCAATTTGTGGTACCTCAGCTGCAGCTTGATTGAAAATTTGAGCAACCAGCTGGTGATTTTGTGAAATTGGTGTTTCAGAAGTGATCTAAGTGTTTGATCAGCTCATATGTGATGTATATGAGGTGTGTGAGTGATTGGTTTGATTGGAATTGCTCTCAAACTTAAAATCCGATAGCTACCTTGCTAAGAAAGGTATTTTTGCCAAGAGAAAGAGATTTTGAGGAAAGCATCTGTTAGATGGCTTTGGTGTACTCAAACTGATCACAATTGAGCTCTATTTATAGTAGAGCAAGTTTGTTTTGCAAGGAATAATGAATGGCAGCTGGTAAGTAGGTTTGGCCAATGTTGGCAAATGAAAATCCAAGTTTCCTCTAGCCATTGACTAGAGGTTAGGGCACAGAGCTTTGGTTCCCTTGGTCTTGGATAAGTCTTGACTGATTTCAGATGAGAATGGCTCAGTCCATGCCACCTTGATGCTTCCATTGAATGCTTCAATCCAAATTTGGAGTCTTGTCCCTATTTTGGCCATTCTAGGTTCAACGTGCTATTTCTTGTTCCATGGACTTTGGAGGCTTGGCTCAGGATTGTCCTCTTTAGATTCAATCCTCAGATGTGTCTAAGTGGATAAGAGTATTTGAATTTGGCTGATTTTGGCAAATTGAGCCAAAATGCAAAATCTGCCTTGCCTTTGACAGATTTCAGCAAGGCAACTTGACAATGTCATATCTCATGGGGTAAGTTGAATTTGGCAATGTTCTTGGCCACTTTGGAAAGCCCTTACATGATATAACAACTGTTTGAACAAGTTTGGTTTTGATCTCTTTTGATTCCAAGTGAAAAATCCTTCTACATTTGGCAAAAAGTGAAGCAAAATCTGACTTAGTGAAATTTTCACTAAGTGTTGGAACAAAGTGTGATTTCTTGATTTTGATCACTCCATAACTCAAAATCCTTAATGAATTGGACTTAGGTCTAGTTGAAGTTTTTGTAGAGGGTAATGAGGGCTACAAATCCATCTTTGGATGAGAAAAAATGGCCATGTGGTTTAGGAGTTATGACCCTCCAAAGTTAGTGTATTAGTGGTACTTTTTCCATAACTTAGAAAAATTTCTAAGTTTTATGGTTACCCCTTTTACAAGTTATCCCACTTTCTTTGGTTTTTCTTGATGAATGATGATTCAAATCATACATTAACATCATTTTAGGGTTAAAAATCCATTTTGGTGAAAAATCTCAAAAAGTCAAAGTTGACTTTTATGCACAGTTGACTTTTTATCAGATGAATTCCAAACTGTACAATTCTTCAGGAAATCATGTCCTTGACCTAAATCAAACTTGATGAACATGTTCCATGGGTGTCATAGGGTATATTGAGGCATGTCCTAGGGTTTGAGAGCATGTCCTAGTCAAAAGTCAAAGTTACAGTTGACTTTCCTCGCGAAACCCTAATTGTGGTGCAGATGAAAATGAGACTTGTTGCTCAAGCTTCTTGGATTAATCCATTGTTCCAAATGGATCAATATAGTTCATTAGAGACCCTCAAATCATGTCTTGAGGTCTTGGCTCTTGATTTGTCCCAAAAGTCAACTCAGGGGTGAATTAGGTCAAGAAACCCTAATTCCTGATTTTTGATGTATGCATCCCCTGAGGTCAAATTGACTTGATGCTTGGGTCCATGAGGTTCCATGGAGTATATTAGGTTATGTTTTGGATCATTGGCTTGTTCCCAGATGAAAATTTTCCATCTGGAGGCCCTGGTCGACCAAAACCCTAATTTGGTGACACTGTCAATCTTGAGACTTAATCCACCTAGAAGGGAGCAACCTTGTGCTTAATCCTTGAAGTGGGAGTCCTTTTGATCCATTGTGGATGTTTGAGAGGCTAGACAAGTTGAAGATCATGTCATTCCTTGATTGATCCTTTGTCTAAGGCTCTGAGAGGGCTTAAAACCCTAATTTTGATTGTAGTGAATGCTCAACAACCCTTGAGGCATTTGGTGAGGCATGATGGTTCATCCATATTGTGATGATGATTTGCACAATGATGGGAAATCTTAGTGGTCAAAATTTGGGGTATGGCAATAGGCTTAACTCAAAACCTCACCTAAGGGTCTTAATTTAGATTCTCATATGACAGACTCCTCTAAATGCCTTGCATTAAGGACTTAGAGTCTTAACAGACAAGCTTAGCTTAAAGTATTTCCTAAGGGACTCGACTAAAGTTTGGCCTGAGAGACTCAACTTAAGGCATCACTTGAGGGATTCGACTAAATTATTTCCCTAGAGACTCAACACCAAAGGCATCACTTGCGGAACTTAGAGTTTTATCAGGCAGGCTCCTCTAAATGCCTCACCTAAGGGACTTAAGGTCTTATCAGACTGGCTCAAACTAAAACCTCGTTTGAGGGGTTTAACTTATAGTATCATCAAACATAATCATCTAAATGCATCACTTGAAGTACTTAGATTCTCATTATACAGACTCCTTCCTATACCTCTTTTAAGAGACTTGGAGTATCATTAGACAAGCTCAGCTTAAAGTCTCGCCTGAGGGACTTTACTGAAGTCTAGCCCGAGATACTAAACTTAAGGTTTTTCCTTAGGGATTCGACCAAAGTCTTACCCGAGAAACTCAACCCCTAAATCCTCGTCTGATGGATTAGGGTCTCATCAAACACGCTCAACTTAAAACCTTGTCTAAGGGGTCTGACTTAGACTCTCGTCAAATAAACTTCCTCGATGCATGGTTAACTAAGCACTTGGTGTCAGTTTGTCATTACATGATTTTTATGAGTATTTGTGATGAACTCGATGAAATTTCAAGTTAAAGATGAGCTAAATATAAAGTATGAAGAAAATGAAGAAGTCGAAGAAACATAACTAAGCAAGGAAATCAGGAAGAAATTGTGAAGAAGCAAGCATTTTTCAGCCCAATTTACATCTTGACATCTGTCTAGTAAATTGATCATATCTAGAGTTCCGTAACTCATTTTAAGACGAGTTTTTTTTTTTGTAAAATGAAGCTAAAAGGAATATCTAGATTTTGGAATAATCACTGGCGCAATGGGTAGTATCGCACACGGGATGCAACGTATGCAAAATCGTGTGCGCGATGGAAAGATCACGCGTGCGATGGTCCTTTTTCTAGGCATTTATCTAACGCGTTCTAATCCATTTTGAAGGCTTTAAAAGGGGAAATTTGGTAATTTTTCAAGGGTTGTAAAATTTTACACGTAAATGAAGAGTTTACAACACCAGAGGGTATTTTTGGAGAGCATTTGAAGCCATTGGAGGCCAATTTTTCAAGGGATTTCTGATGCAACCTTCTTATTTGATTTTCTTATTTGATTTTGCTATTGTAATTTTCACTTTGCGTAGCTAATTCTCATTAGGTTAGGTTGCGTTTGATGAACCTATGTTGATATTATTGGGACATATGTTTGATTTGTTATTGCATGAGTAATTTGATCTATAATTTTATTCAATTGCACCTTGTTCTTAATGTTTTTTATGTGAGATACTCTTTTAATCTGATTTTGGGCATATACGGAATACTGGCCATTAGTCTATGAGTTGGACCTAGTGCAGTTATTGTGCTTACACTAGTTGAATAGGGATAGGAGACTTCGAGTAGTGGCTTAGGAATTAAAATTCTATTGCATTTCCTAATCTTGCTTACACTGGTGGACTAGGGATAAAAAAACTCGGAGTATAGATTAGACAGCTATACAACAAAGGATTGGGTATATCGGTTTTGTTAATTCACCGTGGAATTATAGTGACGATATCATTCATGTAATACATTGAATATCCACAATTGAGAAATAGGGGATTCTTTACACAACCTACCCGCTTTTGTATTATTGTAAAAACACTTTATTTTCTTTTCGCAATTAAAACTCGAAACACCCCCCCCCCCCAATTTATTATTTTCTATACATTGCACAATACTGTCTTGTTATATAGCAGTCCCTGTGGATTTGATCTTTTTTATTAAGGCCGCATTATTAGTACACTTGTCGAGAAGTCATCAAGTTTTTGGCATCGTTGTCGAGGACTGTTGATAATTTCAACAAGGCGACGTTTGTGCAACATTTAATTTTGTTTTGTTTTATTTTTAATTTTTGTTTTCAATTGTAAATATTTTTTTGTAATTAGTTATTTATGTTTCTTCTTAAATTTTCTTTCCTATTCTTTCTCTTTTTAGTTTTATTTTTGTTTAATTTTGTTATCTAGTGTAGTGTGTAACACCCCAAATTTATGAGAAATATTTATTTAATTTATTTAAATATAATATTTGTGAATTTTCCGTGAATTTTGGTGGTCCGTGTCGATGCCGGGTTTTGTGGAGTTTGGTTATTTTAATAATAGTATATAATATGAATATATTAGTATTATTATTAATTTAAAATAATATTAGAGGAATTAAGGGCAAAGTGGACAATTCAAGAGAATTAGTGAAGGCATTATGGAGAAACCCCATATTTGAGGCCCAAGAGTTAAATTAACCAAAAAGGAGGAATTTTTGTGAAAATAAGAATTCATTTGTGGAAATCGTGAAAATAAGAAGGAAAGAAGGAGAGCTCTGAGGAAAAGAGGAAAATGCGAGGATTTTTGTGAAGGTTTCCAAAGGCTCAAGAGAGAACACATCGGATCGACAATCTAAGGTATGGGAAGTGATTTCTTTTCATTGTTTTCATTATAGGATTCGATTGATTGAAGTGGATGTTGGGAATTTTGGGATTTTGAGGGTTTATGGGTTTTTGAGGTAAATTGATGACTTTGAGGGCATTTTGTGAGATTGATTAATAAGAGTCGAATTTAATCGGTAAAATAGACCTTTAAGGCAGATTTCCCCGTTGTTGTAGTTTTATCCCCGTGGTGAAGGAATTATGGAGTTTATATGAAGCTTGAGAGTTTTAAAGGTTTAGGAGATTTAAGGTTTCCCTTAGGGTCATGAATCGACCTAACAGACGTAGGTTTTAGGCCTTTAAATCCTGTGATATATTAGAACTGGTATAGGGATGTTTTTGGGTTGATTGGGACTGAAATCGCAAGTACTTTTGGAGCTGTGGTGCTACTGGTGCGTATCAGCGATTTGCTATAATCGTAGGTTCGCAAAGCGAACCAATCCTTCGCACGGGGAATGTTCACCTGGACTCGCAAAGCGAGTAGTACAGCGAATGCGCGATAACTGTGATGATTCTGGGATTATTTTCTGAGATGTGGTGTCGTGGGTTTGCACAACGAATGTAGTGGCGAGGAGAGGCAGAATGTGGGATGTTTTGGGATTCTGGGATTCTGGGATTCGCTGGAGCTTCGCAAAGCGAAGGTCTCAGCGAAGGTGTTCGCACAGCGAACTCAGCAGCGAACTGCTGCTGTTTATGAAATTTGTTTATGATGTTGTGATGTTCTGAGATTTTGGTGTTGTGATATTTCTGATGTTTTACTATGAGGTTCTTGATGATATTGAGATGATGAGCTGTGATGTTTTGATGAATATGTGATGACATGACGTATATGAGAACTGATGAATGATGATGCACATTATGATGTTTACTTGACGACGACAAATTATTGACGTTTGTGTATCATACATTCATATGCATACACTATGACGACGCCTCATTCCCATTGTGCGGATACGAGGTAATTATGACGTGCTCCGGTTCCGATTTCGGGATCGATCCTATTGACAGGGATCTTTGGAGGGTTGATGGCCTGGTGTCCATCCTTTGTGACGATTGGTACCACATGCATGAGTCTTGTTATGCATTGCATTTTATGTGGCATTGATGAATTTGTGATATGGTGTTTCCTGATGTTTTCCTTGATGATGACCTTGATGATGTCGTTTATGAAGATAATGCCATTTTATGTATATCTTGTGTTATAATGATTACTATGAATTGTGATTACGCACCCTGCCTGTTTGAATGTTGCCTCCACGTGGGTAACGTGCAGGTGATCAGGTTTAGCTGTGGATGCTTTCGAGGACTTGAAGTTTATTTGCTTTTGGTCGATTTAGAGGGTCTTGCTCTGATAGTGTAACATCAGGTTGGGGTCCTTTGAGTCAAACTATGTTTTCTCCTTATTTTTGTTGTCATTTGATGATATGGTTTTATTTTGATTATTATGATGGTTGTTGAAAAACCTTTTATTTGAGAATTTGAGTTCCGCTGCCATTGAAGACTTTTTTTGTGAAACTTTGAGGAAACCCTTTTGTTTACAGGGTAATTTATGTTTATTTTTATTTAATGAGAAATGTGCACCCTTTGAGGTGATTTTTATGCCTTACTCTGATTATTTAAGTTGTTTCTACTGCAACATTATTGGGGGTTGAAAAGGGTGTTACATAGTGCTACTAAGGAATTCTTCTTTTTGCTTTGTATGCAAGGTCAAGACAGTCATGTAAGATGACATATATACTAGCTTGTAGGGGTGTTCGCGGTGCGGTTTGGGCGGTTTTGACGCTAAAAATCATCCGAACCGCAAGAGAAAAAAACATGCGGTTTGGTTTGGTTTGGTTTGGTTGACTTTTAAAAAAAATCCAAACCAAACCAAACCAAACCAATGCGGTTCGGATTGGTTCGGTTGGTTCGGTTTTTTACAATATTTTTGTTGAGTGATATTTACATATATAGAGAACAACATAACTTTGTGTTTAGTCGTTCATACATTACCAAATAATAGCAAAACTCATCATATTTAGACAAAAAGTTCTCATTCAATATACAAAAATCAAGTTAAACAAAAGTGGTAAAAAATAGTAGCATAAAATAATATAAAAAATATTATAATAAAACAGAAAAATAGAGGAGAAGGGAGATTATATAAGATGAAAAAGAAAGAACATAAGGTATGTGAAATTAGAGAAGAAAGATGCGATAAAAAGATAATTAGAAGAGAAAATAGTAACATAAAAATGAGAAGATGAAAAAGAAATAACATGTGAGATGAGAGATTAGTGTAGAAGAGGTGAGACGTACATGGCAAAGAAGATGAGAAGAATGCGCAATATTATTAGGAGAGATTTGAGAAGATTAAAACTGAAAAGTTAAGTGTGAGTAAGAGAAAATATTTCGTAATTGTAAGGATAAGACATAATGGGTTTGAGTTTTGGGTTAGATGTGGGATAAATAAAGTTTGGGCTGTAACATAATGCGGTTTGGTTTGGTTTAGTTCGGTTTGCAAAATACAAACCGCAAACCAAACCGAACCGTGCGGTTTTGTTAAAAGATGACCCGAACAAATCCGAACCAAATGCGGTTTTTTGCGGTTTCGGTTTGGTTTGGTTTGGTTTGCGATTTTCTATTGGGTTGGTTCGGATTTGAACACCCCTACTAGCTTGGCAAAGTTCGAAGCTTATTCAAAGGAGCTGGCAGTAAAAATGCTCATTCTGGAAAATGCTAGAAGTTATTCAGTGCCAGAACCTTACATCAACACTGATCATTCAAGGGAGGAGGATTCACCATCTCAACTTGAAGAAAACTTAACTCAGATTATAAAGATGACTCAACTCAATTTCGATAAAATCAACAGGCATCAAGAAATCGTGCGAAGTTACATGGAAACATACTTCAAGAATTTAGAGATGCAACTTGGTCAAATATCTAGCCAATTATCATTGAAACTGAGATCTAGTGAGGATTTCTATGAAAATATGTTAGATAGTCCTAGAGATGCAAACATTGAAATAGAAGTAAAAAAAGAATGTGAGGTATTCGATGAAGGGGGAGTTGAAAAAGAGAAAGAAGAAGAAAAATGCATAACACCTGATAAGTTTTTATTTCATATTCAAAATTTAAATTTCAGTTTAATTCAATTATTTTTGTTTTGTTTTGTAGCATGTTACATTTAGGAGCAGTAGGACAAAGACTTGAGAAAGGGATTTAAAGAAGAAAAAGAGACTAAAAACTCTCTCTAATCATTCTTTTTCTAATCTTTTTAGACTTTCTAGTGTTGTTGTTATTGTTTTAAGGAATGGGTCCAAATCGAAGTCGCTCATCTCTAGCACCATCAATCAAACGAGGGCAGAATGGACCAAACAGAACCAAGACTTCAACAACACCATGCAAGACGTGAAAGACTTTTTCCTCTCCAATGACATGTTAATTTGGAGTTTTCTAAATTTGTATTAATTTCTATGATTCCCTTTTACGTCCAACAAGTCAATCTCTCAAGTCAATCTAGAGTATTAGCTACAATACTTGGTTCCCCTTTGTACCAATAAATTTATGTTTGTGTTTAATAAACAAGCTTGTTGTTGCTATTTCTTTCAAATTTACAAAATTAAAATTTTAGCAGTGAACAAATGAACCATAAGCATCATAAAAAACAAAGGTGATCATCAGGAAAGTTCCTTGCGGATTGAGAGTTAAGGAAGAAAGGAACAACCAACTACCCTGTACTCAATCTCCAGATACCTTAACTAGTAAGGTTTAAGCCAAATATTCCATTGTTTACTTTTCCTTCCTATGAGAGTATTCGTACAATTGCTATTTTCTAGAATTTGCATTATTTCTCATTTAATCTATTGGTTTGATAAATACACGTTGAGACACTTGTTTGTGGTAAACTATGAGCCTTTTTAAACTAATATGTATATCATGTTTATATCCTTTGCTAACCACTTTGAGTCTAAGTCCTTTCTTTCGGTGATATAGCCACAATAATTTGTCAATTGACTTGAAAGATTAAATCATTCTACCCTCTTTTTATAGTTAGGTAGAAAATTTAGTTCCTTGGTTATATGTAAAAAAATAAGTTTGGGGTTGCTCTTGGAAGTAATTTAAGTTTAAGTTTGGGGTTGGTGTACTAGAAGTTTTGGTAAAAAATTCAAAAATAAAAATGAGGAAAATCAAGAAGTCAAAGCAAATTCTTCAAAAAAAATGAAAAAGCAATGTTTAGGACCATAAAATATTATTCACTAGTACCTAAGTAATTAAGCAAGAGTTGATATGAAAAGGAATATGATAACATAAGGAAAACTAAGTGCCTAACTCCAAAGGTTTAAGTATATTATCCCAAATTATCCTACCTTGACATAAGTCTCATTACAAACTTGAAAGACATCCAAAAGTGTGTGTTTAGATGACTATGATTGATTTTATTAGAAGTTTTACAAACTTACGGTAAAATAGTTTTGTACTTTGATTGTGTGATTACCCTGTCAATTCGAGTGAAAAATTAGTGAGCTGAGAGACAGGTCGAGTACTTGTTGTGTTGGATGAAATTTTTTAAATTTGCTAGATTAAAGTCAGGAACTGGAATGATGATCAGGTAACATGATTAGTGATGTTCATTCGTTATTATTGTGATTCATTTTTCTGTTTGAATTGTGCAGTTGTGGGCGAGTTACTTGATTACAAGCAACAAATTAAGTTTGGGGTTGTGATGACAGTTTTTCGTTACATGATTTTGAATTCGATGAAATTTCAAGTTAAAAATGAGCTAAATAGGAAGAAGTATGAAGAAAATGAAGAATTCAAAGAAATTGAGCAAAGCCAAGAAATCGGGAAGAGATTGTGAAGAAATGAGAACTTTTCAGCACGATTTACATCTTGACGCTTGTCCAGTAAATTGATCATATATGGAGTTCCATAACTCATTTGAGACGGGGTATTTTGCAAAATGTTGCTAAAAGGAATATCTAGCTTCTGGAATAATCACGTGTGTTATAATAGTATCGCGTGGGCGATGCAGCATTTGCAAAATCGTGTGTGGGATGGAAAGATAACGCGTGCGATGATCTTTTTTTTGGGCCTTTTCTGACGCGTTCTAATCCATTCTGAAGTTTTTAAAAGGGGATATTTGGTACTTTTTAAGGGTTTTGAAAATTTACACGTAAAGGAAGAGTTTACAACATCAGGGGGCATTTTTGGAGAACATTTGAAGTTGTTGGAGGCAAATTCTTCAAGGAATTTCTTATGCAACCTTCTTATTTGATTTTGGTACTGTAATTTGCATTATGAGTAGCTAATTCTCTTTAGGTTATGTTGTGTTTGATGAAACTATTTTTATATTGTTGAGACATATGTTTGATTTGTTATTGCATTAGTAATTTGATGTATAATTCTATTCAATTGCACTTTGCTCTTAATGTTTTTTATGTGAGATACTCTTTTAATATGATTTTGTGCACATAGGGAACACTGTCCATTAGTCTATGTGTTCGACCTAAGGCAATTATTGTGCTTATGCTGGTAGAATAGGGATAGGAGACCCCGAGTAGTGGATTAGGAATTAACGTTCTATTGCATTGTCGCTAGTGGACTAGGGATAAAAAAAACTCCGAGTTTAGATTAGTGAGCTATACACCAAGGGATCAGGTATAACGGTTTTGTTAATTCGTCATGGAATTATAGTGATGTTATCATTCGTGTAATCCATTGAACATCAACAATTGAGAAATACGGGATTCTTTACACAACCTGACCGTTTTCGTAATATTGCCAGAACACTCTATTTTCTTTTCGCAATTAAAACTCAACCCCCCTCAATTTAGTATTTTATATGCATTGAACAATATTGTCTTTTTAAATAGCATTCCCTGTATATTCAATATTTTTATTCCTACAACATTATCGGTACACTTGCCGAGAAGTTATCAGCACTTCACCCTTCTCTAAGCCTTTGTTCTTGAGGGATTTATAATGATATATTTGCGAAAGACCCACAAGGGGCGAGGAGACCATACCGCCAACAAGGGACAACAAAATCATATCTCTTGTGAGGGGGATGACATCGCCTGTGACACTCCTCCTCTGACCGTATAGGGAAACATGGGAAATGACTTGTCTTGGTTAGAGATAATGCAGATAAATAGTCAAAGGAATAACTCACGTCTCCCTAGAAAATAGGGATTCAATGGTCCACTACCATCACTAGGTGGGCGGTTGCAATTCCCAATAAACCTTAAAAACCTGGCTCATATGTTCTATAAATACCTTAACCTTAAGGTTGAGAGAGATATTCTGAATTCACCACAAAATACCTACGAAATACAGAGCTTTTCACCTTCGTGAATTTACTCTCATCTCATAGAAAACACCTCAAAACAGGGACTTTAATCATCGTGAGCTTGCCATAAACCAACACAAATTATTAAGCCTCTAATCACCCCCCAACTAATATATAAGTGTCATACATCTGTAATTTTTTTATAATTTAATAATAAAATAAATTTCATTTACTAAAATGTAATAAATAGTATATTAATTACATAAATTAAAATATATTATTATAGATAAGTTAGTGGGAAAATTAATAATTTTTATATTAGTATTTTAAAAGAATAAATAATTCAAAATAAATAAATAAATGTAAAGTAATTGTTTTGTGTTTTGGAGTATTTGTTTTAAAAAAAAAACAATAGAGAAAGGAAAAATTACTATTACTATAAGAGGGAGCCACTAGTTAGGTACACCTTCCTTCCGTTTTTTTTTAAGTATCATTTTTACCAATAAAACTAATTAATATAATTACTTTTCAAACAACAATGTTATTTTTACCTATAATATTTCTAATTCTTTATTATATTTATTTAACTTTTTCTCTCCTTGTAATGATTATTTAGGGGTAATTTTGACAAAAATGCAATTAATATTACCTTAAATTTTGCAAGTGTCAATTAAAAAAAATAAAAAATAATTTTAAAAATGACACTTAAAAAGAAACGGAAGAAGTAATTATTACTATTAGTTAGGTTATTGTCAATGTTAGGCATATTATTGTGCCAACATTCACATGAAAATCTATTCCATTATATATATATATATATATATATATATATATATATATATATATATATATATATATATATATATATATATATATATAATTATGAAAATTATAAATAAATTTAAAGGATTTAGTTGGTATACACCAAACTTACGTATTTTACACCAAAAAATTGAATTTTAAATTATATTTACTTTTTGATTTAGTTATATTTAAAATAATAATTATATATAATTGTGATAAAGTGATTGTGTTTACATAGTCAATTTCACATGGTAGGGGCTATTTCACGGCTAATTTCAAAATGATAAGCTCAATAAATCTAATACGTAGTAGAATTTAAATTGTTTGTAGAAATAATCTTAGAAAAGTTACTACTAACTTAAATATGCGCTATTATTTTTCTAATGCTACACATTATGCTTTCATATTACTAGTTGTTGTTCATTTTATCATTCATTAATAATACAACTTAAGTCAATGCTCGTTTCCAATGGATAATAATTAGAGATCTTTCACACACTCAGGCTACATTATTAAAAGATTAATGATAATCACGTTTGCAACTACACAGCAAAGATTCATGATATACATAAGACTTTGGTGATTGTAGGCCATGCCTTGAGTGTTTTATATTTTGCTTAATATTTAAGGGCATTGGTATCAAATGTTCTTGTCAAGGAATAAAAGTTAAATTCTCATTAATAAATAAATAAACAAAGGAATCAAAGTTAAAATATTGTCTTGCTATCAAATGTTCCTATTGTCTTTTTTATTTTATTTTTAAATATAGTCTTGAAAATGTCACATTTTTATAGATAGATGAAATAGTAACACCACCGCAAATTTTATATATACAAATGAAGGGTTTTAGATTTGAAATCATAATGCAACATAAAATATTCAATTAAACAAGTGTATTTTCGGTTGTGCTAAACTTTAAGAATGAAAATGGTGAGTTTTAAATTTAATAAATTGAGTACATCACATTTTTATGACGATATTTCTATTTTATTCATCAACATGTATCATATATGTGAAAAAAGTAATTATTGTTAAGTTATTTAATTAATTAGCTGGGTTGGTTACTTCATCAACAAACTTTATAAAACTCTTGTGCACTTTTAGTTTTCATTCATTTTCATTAAACAATTCACTTCATATAGTGTATTTGTTCTTACTTGCATCACAAGAAACATACTAAGTGTAGAATCCAAAGATGCGCAAAGAGTCACATTAAGGAGTTAAAAAAGAAGGACTGCAAAGTTTGTTCTACATTCAATAAAATGTGGATTTTCATCATTTTAAAAAGATCTTAAAGGTGACAAAATCAAAAGAAGCATGAGATATTTTAGAGAAGTATCACGATGGTGGAAAAATGTGAAGCAAGTGACACATCAATATTTAAGAAGGAAGTATGAAAGGGTGCAGGTGGAGGAGGACCAAAAGATAAGGGACTGCGTATCTAAATTGATTGCAATGGTGAATCAAATGAAGACAAACACACGTTAATATTTCTGTTCTGGAAGCCACCGACCTTGGGGCGGGAAACTCATTGAAGTGTTTGACCCTCAAACCATTATGGAACGCCCTTACGAACATATTTTGGTTTTCATGGCCACCTCATTAAAATAGGTGAGATATTCCTTCAATGACTTAGAAGATCCTAGACGTACGTTGAAGAGGCTTATGGTTGATACCTTTTGTTGCTTGCTTGCAAAAAAACTGGTGGATTAATTTCTTCACTAGGTCCTAGTAACTAATGACTGACAATCATGGTAGGTTCATGGATCATCTTAATGTGGCGTCCTTTCACTTCAAGGATTTACTGGGGCCAATGATATCCATCTGGGTATTGATGAAGGTGACATGCTCCTGAGGGTCGCTCGCTCCGTCAAATGTTGTCATTGAAGGGGGTTTGAAATTTTCTGGCTACCCCTCACCCCAAATTTTGTTGGAAAGAGGCTAGGGCCCCAGGATTTCGATTTCTTTAGGGGGTCAGCCTCCTTCTAGTGATGTTGAAGGCTGGCGACCTTGTCTTCCAAAATTTTGTTTTGGCGGCACAACTCTTTCATAATAGCTTACATTTCTACCATGGCTTTGTGGTCATTGTCTAAACAACTACCGACTGATATAGCTTCTTGTGGTTATACAAGCTTAAAGTTGGAGATCGAGGAAGTTTTTGAACTGAGTATAGGTGTGTCCTAGGTTAGTCTTACATAAGCCTCGCGATGGACACAAATTGTACTTGCTAAAAGTACAATAGTGAGAGAAGTATAATCTGATCACGTGTTGGCTGTGAGAAACCTTGTGTTTTCTCCTCAAATTTTGTATGTCTAATGACTTTATATGCTAAACCATTTATAGAGATCTCATGGACTTAGCTAGGAGTGTTTTCCATCATTCCATCATCAAGAATGTGAGGTAGAGAAGACTGGCACTCCCCAAATCACGGGAAGATGGTTCTCTTCCTTCACAGACATCCTTCCGCCAATGTTCCACAGGTGATAAATGAGGCAATTGTGGGTGGTAGATCCCATCTCTGTTGGGCGGTTCACCATACCTTTAAGTAACCACATCCTTTTGGGTGTGAAGGCCCTTTTCGGGCGACCATCCCGCTTCCGGACCTTAAGCCCCTTTTTACCACTCTTAATAGACTCCAAAGATATGAGTGAATATACTCAAATGGTCTACTATAATTATGATACCAGTCCCAAATTCCACTATGTATTTTTTTTCCTATTATACAATGATCGCGAAGTTCTAGTTTGTTTAATTTCTCACTACCTAGAAACCATTTCATAGCTAATTCACTTAAACCTCTTTCACTAACATATTATAATCTCAAATGTCACAGCTTGGTTTTATCATGAAATTCTTAACTAACTAATGATGCATTATAAATAACCTAAAACCATCCAAAACATCCAAAACATGCATTTTATATCCTTTTGCAATTAACAATGTACCATACAAAAGTTTCAACATGTCATGTTCAAATTTAGTGTAATGGCCTAAATAATTAAACATGATTATAGATAACAACTTTTTCTCGAGTTGAGAGCATGCCTCACATAGTTATTAAACATCTTGAGTCCAACAACCCTAATACCATGAACCTTATAGACCCTATTATTATAAAATTGAACGACTCCACCTTCTTTTTGCTCCAAAGTTTCAAAGTATTCTTTCCTTGAACACATGTGATAAGATCATTCAAAGTCCATGACTGAATATTTTTCGTCTCCAAACATGTTGCCATTAGCACATCATCACTCTCATAACCATCCTCATGTTGTGAAACTACATCCAAATAGAATCACCAATGCTCCCCCTCTAGGACAATGCTTTTTAAAGTGATTGGTTTTATGACAAATGAATAATTTGTACTTCTACTTGTAAACCCCCTTAAAATTGAACTTAGACCTAAATCCCCACCCCCTATTTGGTTTCCTCCAATTTCACTCCCACTATTAAAATATTGAAGCATTCACTAATATCATCAAACTTCAACTTTTTCATCTTAGTTAAATCTTTGGTTCTTCTAGTCGGTTAGACCTTTTCCAATGTGATAATGTCTTTCTTATCATAAATATGAGCATCCTTAAAATGTTCACAAGACATACGTAATGAGCTCAACAAGAGTAGAGGGGTGTCCTCATCATTAAGTTTTCACCTTAATATTTTGCAAGTCACCAATAATATTGAAATCCTGTCAATTTCTCTACAATGAATTTATTATCCACTATCTAAAATGAGTAGAGTTGTTGTTTTAAAAATAACCACTAATCCAAGGACTTGACCGTATACAATGATTCAAGTTTGACCCATATCTTTGTTGAAGTCTTCTCCCTTGCGAAATTCCTTAAAATTTATTTATCAGGCACAAGATAATGACACTCATGACCTTATCCACTATCTTAGTCTCCTCTACTTATGTCAGGCTTATTAACATCAAAGTCTCACCTTTCACTATTACTATGTACTTTTATTGATTGCTTGCATCTTAACTTTCCACAATCCAAAAGTATAGTCTCTAAAAAACTTCTCAATATTCAATTTAGAACTTATGGTGTTCATTTGTAAACATAAAATATTTTTTCCACGGTGAACCCCAATTGTTGTGAAATGATGATCAAATTATCCAAACACATCAAGAAATATGATGGGTAGTATTAAGAACAATGACAACTAATATTAAATAGTCTCAAGCAATATTAGTCTACAAACTAACGTGAAAGCAAAGCTACAATAACATAAGCAACATAAAAAAAACACATAGAAGAGTATTTATCCAATTTGATCCAAAACGATCTATTCTAAAGGAGAGATAAGTTCTCTGATTCAATACCAATCAATAGTCGTAAGATATTACATGAGTTACAAGAAATTAGTTCAACAAATTCATAACAACACTTATTAATTTCGATTCAATGGGACTCAAATCTCTCATCCTCTCAATACATAAATAATTCAATCCTAAGATTTTTATAAATGTTTATCAACCTTTATATTACAACCAAAGATCACTCGAATCTTTAGATTAAGAATTCCTTTAAAAACATTTTCTTTGTCTCTCTGATTTTTTTTTCTAAAAAACATTTTAACTCAACAAAAACGACATAAAATATTTAAATATTGTACAAATTTCAAATAACTTGCCTTGCACCTTCAATCCTACATATCCACCTGTCTTCTGCCTCACGGATAAAACTAAATCAAAATACTTCAATTCTTATTTTCTAAAACAAACTTTCACATAACTAAATATAACTAAAACACATGCATGAATATTTAAATTTTTTTATTTGTATGTATTATCATCAACATAATATAAGAAATTTCCATAATTAGTTAAATCCATTTTAGCATTCTCACATGTTTACTAAATCCATTTTTTTCTAAGAACATGAAAATTAAGAAAAACAACAATGTGAAAGAGATTAAATACATGAGTATTATTTTGAAACATGATAATAATTTTATAAAAGCACAGCTCTGACATTGACAACCAAATACACCTTGTGTAATTAATGAAGGAAATTAATTTCTAGAGGTTTCCATTTATTTGTATTGGTGAAACTATTGAAGACATAGTACTATTAGTACATAGATGAATGATGTGGGTTGAGGACCCACTAATGGTCCTAGATTTGATCTTGATGTATTGCAATATGTCACATTTCTTGATTTTCATTAGAGGGTAGTGCGCACGTAAATAAATATGGGTAAGGGGAGATGACCATTTCACAAAGAGACAAAGAATCTATGAATCAAGTCTTTGTCCCTTTTTCACTATAAAACAAAACTAATAAAAGATGGGGGACTCCTAATGCATGGTTGTCATCTTTCTCCATTTTTAGAATTGAGGATTAAATGTTTTCAACAATGTGGTAAAATACAAGAATTAACATGTTTATTATTTTTTTAGAGCATCATATACATAACTCATTTTATACAAATAGTTTAAAATATTATGCATAACATATCCTGTCTCTTATGTTTATAAATATAATTTTTGAAAAAGATTAGCAATGCAATTTGTTGTATGTTTATATTTCATTTATGTAATTTTTTTTATTGAACAAGAATAATGAATTTAAACTCTTGAAATTGAAGGGACAATTGGTCCCTCAGAATAAGTGACAAATAGAAACATTTGTGGAATTTTTTTCTTTATTGTTCTAAAAGTCAATATATTTTTTTAAAGAAATTAGGATAGAATTGTCTGCTGCGACGAAAAAATATGCAGACAAAATTGTGTGGATTGTCTTTCTATTTGTGTTTATTGTGACTGAGGTACTCAAAATTCTTAACATTTTTTTTTTCATTTAGGAGGTGTGCCTCTCTTGTTACCTTTACATAATTTGATGTTTTCAATTCAGGATTATTTTGCATGTTTGAAATTCTTTTAGCGATGACAAAATGCCCATGTTTGATGTGCTAATACAAATTATTTGGCAAAAGAGAAATGTCAAGTTTTGAGATTGGCATATTGAAAATTGTTTGAAATATATCCTAAAACCTTAAGTGTTTGACGAAAAAAAATGGTTTTAAATTGTAGAAAATCAGTCTGATGGTAGGCTGCCACGGGTGGTTTGGGTCTGGCGGACGATTCAGTTCTTCAGAGCTTGGTTTCAATTTTTTTGGTTTGCATATATTGGACTTTATTATTTTGGGGTAAATATAATTTTGATTCTTCTATTTTGATGTTTTTTAAATTTTAATCTCTCATTTTAAAAATCAGTTTTTTAGTCCTTAAAATTTAGTTCCTTTGCAATTTCCATGGTCCTGCACTATTTGAGAGTCTAATTGATGACATGTTATACGTCCACGTCATATTTTATGTTTTTAATTAATTAATTAATAATTTTATTTAATTTTTAAAAAACTTTATTTAAAAATTATTTATTAATACAAATATTAATTAATATTTTTATAGAATGAATAAATTAATTATTTTAATTAATTATTTTAGAAATTAATTGATTAAAATTTTGAAAAGAATTTATGGGCTCTAAAGCCCATTTCATAATAGCATCACTCAAACACCCAAGAAGACATTATGCTTTGCATTGTTGAGCTTTATAAACACTAACGTTGTTTGTGAAAAAACAATGTGGGACTCTATTACAATTACAAGTTTGTGTCATTTCACTCTCTTCCTTGACTTTATCTTCCAAGTGACTATTTTCTTGCAATTGAATAACTCTAATGTTAGATTGCAAAACTACAGTTCTGGAATGACTTATTTTATTCATGTTAAAGTGCAATAAATAAATAGAGAAAAATCGACGCTGTAAACAACCCAGGTTCTGACTAGAATTAAGGAAACAAACTTTTATTAAATCAACTAACAAACAATGCTAAAAACTAGGATACTTATTTGACTAAGCCTTAACATTCCGTCTCTTGAACTAGATTGCATTTGCTACTAGTTAACTCTTGAAAAATTATAAACTCCAAGTTTCCATCTTAGCTCTCGAAATATCTCTGATTTTAGCGGTCTGGTGAGGATGTCCGCTAATTGATGCCTTGTACCACAAAACTAAAGTTGCACAACTCCATCATTCACAAGCTCCCTTAAGAAATGGTACGGCACATAAATGTGTTTGCTCCTGCCATGCATTACCGGGTTCCTCGACAACTTAATTGTTGAGCTATTATCACAAAAAATGACAGTACTTCCATTGCCCTTGTAGCATATCTTCTTTAGCACCCTTTGCATCCATATTGCATGACAACTGCTTTATGCAACTGCTATAAATTCGGCTTCCGTCGTACTCAGTGTTACTATCGGTTGCTTTTGGGAAAACCAAGCTATTGCAACTCCACTTAGCATAAAAACATAACCGAAAGTACTTTTTCTATCCTCCACCGATCCAACATAATCACTATCAGTAAAGCTAATCAATTCCAAATTTCCTTCCATTTTGTAAAGAATGCCAAACTTTGTTGTACCTTGCAAGTAACATAGAATTCTCTTCGTCGCAGAATAATGAACTTCTGTAGGCCTTGCAATACACTTGCTCAATAAGCTAACCGCATACTTTATGTTCGGCCTCGTAGCGGTCAAGTACATCAAGCTTCAAAGCAGTTGCTTGAAAGATGAACAATCCATCTCAACACCATTTTCATCTTTAGAAATTTTAAATCCATAAACCATTGGTTTTTCAACGGGATTGCTATGCTTCATTCCAAATCTGCTTAAAACTTCTATCACATGCTTCATTTGACTGATGAATATACCTTCATCAAACTGAACTACCTCAATACCAAGAAAATACCTCATCTTACCCAAGTCTGACATATCGAATGGCTTCATCATTGACTCTTTGAATTCAGACATCATTTTTTCATCATCTCCGGTATAAATCAAATCAGCAACATACAAGCTAATGATCAAATACTTACTTTGTTTGACTTTGATAAACAAAGTTTGCTCACTATCCTCCTTTTCAAAGCATTCCTTTCTGAAGTATTATTCAATTCGGATGAACCATGCTCGCGGTGCCTGCTTGAGTCTGTACAACACTTTGTTAAGCTTATATACCTTATGCTCCTCATTCTTTATTTCACAACCCCTTGGCTGATGCACATACACATTCTAAACTAACTTCCCATGAAGAAAGGCCGACTTCACGTCCAGCTAAAAAACACACAAACCTCTTTGTGCAGCAAGTGCCAAAATGATTTGAACCGTGTCCATACAAGCTACAGGAGCGTATACTTCTACATAATCAACAGGGCCGGTCCTGACTTTTTAGAGGTCCGGGGCAAATAATAAAAATGGACCCCTAATAAATAAAAAATTTAAAATAAAAAAAAAAATTATCTATTTAAATTGTAAATAGCATCAACAACATTAAGAGTAGACGTTTATTCATGTAACTAACATAAAAAAAGACATGTTCTATTCAATATTATCAAAATATCTTCTAGCTACTTAAAAAAAGTCTCCCTTCTAGCATTTTTTGAAGCAAATTCTTCAATCAAGTCTTCATACTGTATATTCTCCAATAAATCATTCTCAATTGCTATCAATGCTAACCCATTAAGCCTTTCTTGTAACATGGTAGACCGCAAGTAAGACTTCAACAACTTCAATTTGAAAAACTTCTTTCTGCCGAGGCAACTGTCACAGGAATAGTCAATAAAATTCTATATGAAATGAGTGCATTAGGAAAAAAATCCATACCTTTCAAAAATCTTACTATATCAATAGGTCCAATATTTCCTGGAGGCAAAAAATCTCTTAGTAACCTTAACTCCGCACATAATTCTTTCCCATCAATATCACATTGCTCATCATGTTTCAATGTCTCTTCAAAATGACTACAACAAGACTCTAAAGTTGCATTATCCAATAATTGTAAATTTTGAGAAGTAAATAAGAAACCAAAAACACTTTCATATTGTTGGTATTGCTCAAATCTCTTATTAAGAGATACAATAGCTTAATCAACAAGGTAAAGAAAATAATTAACTCTAAAAGATTCCTCTTCAGATAGCTCAATTGGTGGGATATTCAAATTCTCATCAAACTGTCTTTTTCTTCGAATTATACGCCTCTGAGGAAATACTGGATCAATATTCAATTCAAGGGCAATTTCTGTAGCATAATTCAAGGCATTTTTAAAACCAATTTCTCTATATTCCTTAAAAAATGAAATCAACCCCTTTATTTTTTCCATAGCAACATCAATAACCATATCCCTTGATTGTAAGAGCTTGCTAACCACATTAATTGTGGATAATATTTCAAACCAAATGATTATTGACATTAAAAACTCAAAATCACCAAGCTCATTTGTTGCTAAAGATTTAGCTTCACTTCTTATTTTAGAATCAAGATCTTTTTCTGACACTTCAAGTAAAGCTTCTCTAAAATCTGACATTTGAGTTTTAATAGCTTTGACACTATCTACATGACTCTCCCAACGAGTGGATGATAATGATTTTGGAGTCAACCATTTTACATTATCTTTCAAAATTTTCCATCTCTTAGTAGAATTAGCAAAAATAGTATAAATACGTTGAACAACTCCAAAAAAATCTTTAGCTTTAGGACACGAGTTAGCCATATCACACAGTGTCAAATTAAGACTATGACAAGCACAAGGAGTATAAAAGGCTCTTGGATTTATGTCTAAAAATTTCTTTTGTACACCTTGATGTTTTTCTTTCATATTTGACCCATTATCATAACCTTGTCCCCGCACATCAAATATGTCAAGATCAAGATTTTACAATTCATCTTGTAAAACATCACAAAGTCCTTGACCAGTTGTATCATTCACATTCAAAAATCCTAAAAATGATTCTTCAACACTAACAGAATTTGAAGAAATATCCACATATCGTATTATCAAAGACATTTGCTCTTGGTGACTAACATCAGGAGTACAATCAAGTATCACTAAGAAATACTTCGCTTGTTTAACTTTTCTAATGATTTCATTTTTAATTGCAGAAGCAAACAAAAGTATTAACTCATTTTGAATTTTATGCCCAAGAAAGTGAACATGAACATTATCATCTGTACTACGTCTAACATGTTCTTAGACAATTGGGTCAAAGTCAGCTAACATTTCAATTAAGCCTAAAAAATTCCCATTGCTATTTTGGTACAATCTCTCATTAGAACCACGAAAAGCCAAATTATGTTTAGCAAGAAATTTCACTATAGAAATAATTCTTTTTAAAACATTTTTCCAGTGTTCCTTTTCTTTCTCAATCAACCTTTGAGTTGATTTATCAATAGTTTGAAAAATTTTCATTCTCTTACGCAACTCATACCAAGTAGTCATATTATGAACATGTTCCATGCCTGTCTCATGCTCTCTAAGTCTTTCACCAACATGTTTCCAAGTAGAAAAACCCTCATTTGCTAATTGACCTCTACCAATACCTCTTTTAAATATTTTACAACAAAAACAAAATACTCTATCAAGCTTTTTTGAATGAACAAGCCAATCTCTATCACATTTCTCTCCATTTGGTAAAACTCTAGTATATAAATTATTCGTAAAACGTCTAGACGATTTATCTTTAGGACCCTTCACAATAGACAAATCTCTTTTAGGACATTTTGTTGCCAATAAATCAATCATTCTAGACTCAAGAGAATCCCATATTGCTGGATCAAATATATCTATATCCTCACCGTTGTCATTAGCATTACTAACATTTTCAGCACCTAAATTATCATTTTCGGTAGCATTAACATTAGCATTTTCCTCTATATTTTCAATAATTCCAACATCAACATTATGATTTTCAACAGAAATTTGTGGTTCTTTTATAATAAATTTATCAAGAGCTCCCGATTGAGATTGAGTTAACTCATCAAGTCTTTTCTTTTTCTTACGTTTCTCACATCCAGAATCAAACTTTCTAATCTTAGGAGGCAATTTAGGAGGCATAGAGAAAAATAATGAAAACAAACTTAGAACTTGAAATTGAAGTTGATCAATTCTGCAACATCGAAGTTGAACCGATAAATTCCGCAGCGTTAAAATTGAATCGATATTTTCCCTAGTGTTGAAATTGAATAAATAAATAAAAAGTTAGCTTTTCCACTTTACTAAAAAAATAATAAAAAAAATAAAAGGAGTTCAAAATAAAAGTTATTATAATAAATTTGATTATTGTTATCTTAATTGTATTATATTGTTTGTTATAATAATCCAACAAAAGTACTAATTGTATTATATTGTTTGTTATAATAAACAATAGTAAAAGAATAAGAATTGATGTTAATTCATTATTCAATCTAAAAGCTGATTTTAGATTTGGATTGTATCACAGATTCACAGTATCAGTACACCAAGTCACTTAGTCACCAATATCACCGTCCACCATATGATATAAAATTGTTAAAATATATATAAAATAAAAAAAGTCTCAATCTCCACTTTATATCTCTCTCACATAGTTTGTCAAAAGCACATCCGTAAAACACTACCATCTTTTACTTTCTCTCTCACTCTCATTCAAAACAACAACAACACCCATTAAAAAAACCACTCTAAATCTCTCTCATGAATCAATTTGAAGAAAAAAACACTCAACTTAAAGAAAAAAAACACCCAGATTTCTCTCTCACTCTCATGAATCAATTTGAAGAAAAATATATTTAAGTTATCAATCCATGATTATTCGAAGAAAAATGCGAAGAGATAAGATGAAGACCACCTCAGAGTCGGACACGGTGGTGGCGCAGACGGCTGGAGCAGAAAGTCGTCGGAGAGATTGATGAATAGTGAAATTGAACAGTTGCAATATTGTGGAAGTCGAACAGTGAAAGAAAAATTGAAGGAGAAAAACTCTTTTTTTTTAGTTACTTTTAACTGATTATTAAAATTGAACCGGTGCCATTAAAACTGAATCGGTGCCAAACTGAACCGGTGCCATTAAAACTGATTATTAAAATTGAAGGGAAAAAACTGAACCGGTGCCTTTTTATTTAATTGATTATTAAAACTACCAAAAAAAAATATGAGGCCCCAGTTTTTTTGAGGCCCTGGGCAGTGGGCCTGGTTGCCCTGCTCCAGGGTCGGGCCTGATAATCAACTCCGTATTCCTGAGCATACCCTTTTGCGACCAAGCGAGCCTTGTATTTTTCTACTTTTCCAAACTCATTCAACTTTGTTTTGTACACCCATTTGACTCCTATTTTTTTCGATCCTTTCGGAAGCTCCATGAGATCCCACGTTCTGTTCTTCTCAATCGATCTCATTTCTGCATCCATGGTTGCCCTCTATTTCTCCCTCTTTAGTGCTTCGTCAAATAGGATCAGAATGAACAGCATGAGCAAACAAGACTAAGTGAGTTTGTACCTCTTCCTCTTCATCGGAAAGACCTTCACCAGGGACATAGTCATTCATCCACCTCGATGTTCTTCTATTTCTGGGTTCTGTCACTGGAGAAGTTGCATTTTCTTCTTCATTACTGTCAATTACATTTTCTGGAGAAGCTGCATTTTCTTCTTCATTACCGTCAGTTGCATTTTCTTCTTCACTGCCATCACTCGATTCCTTCATTTCTTCACTTTTCTCGTCTTCCCATTCCAAATCAAATGTTTTATCTTCTTCCGAGATTTTCTCCCAATTTTCTTTCCCGTCTTCTTCAAAGACGACATTTCGGTCGATAATGATCCTCTTGGAAGTATGATCATATAGTCGGTATGCCTTTGATTCTTCACTTACACAAAAAAAGGCACAACAACGACTCTTATCTTCAAGCTTTGTTCGTTGAGCATCCGGTACATGAGCATATGCTACACAACAAAAGACTCTCAAGTGCCCGACCGAAGGCTTCACCCCACACCAAGCTCCCGCTGGCGTCGTTTCCTTCATCGATGATGTTGGGCATCTATTAAGAACACAGAATGCCCTGTTTACAACCTCTGCCCATAATTTTCTTGGAATATTTTTCTCAACAAATAAGCTCCTCACCATATTCATCACTGTTCTATTCTTCCACTCGGCGATTCCGTTCTGTTGCGGTGTATATGCAGCAGTTAATTGCCTCATGATCCCATTCATTCTACAGTATTCCTTGAACTCGTCTGATGTGAATTCACCTCCACTATTCGTTCGTAGGCATTTAATGAACATGCTCGTTTCTTTTTCAACAAGAGCTTTAAATAGCTTAAAGGCAGTGAATGCATCTGACTTATTAGCAAGAAAATACACCCACCCCTTCTACTATAGTCATCAATGAAGCAAATGAAATACCTTTTGTTTCCCTCCAAAACCAGAGAAATCGGGCCGCAAATATCAGCGTGAATCAGCTCCAACTTTGCTGACACTCTCCATGTACTTCTCCTTGGGATTACATCTCGATGTTGCTTCCCTTTCAAGCAATTAGTGCACACAATTTCACCCACGGAGAAACTTGGCAAGCCAGACACCATGCCTTTTATTTGCAAAGTCTTTAACCCCTTGTAGTTCAGATGACCGAATCTTCAGTGGCAAAGGTGAGTCACGTCTTTAGTGGTTGCTTGGAAACACTCTTCCTTGATTTCCCTTTTGATTGATAGAGTGCTCGATAGCAACACAAACATTCGATTTACTGTCATATAGGTTTGGAATACCAAACCTTTTGTGCGATGATAAATCTGACACTCAATTGACTGCATTAGTACAACCAAACCCCTTTCTTGCAGCTGCCCAACACTAAGAAGATTATTCTTCAAACTAGGCACATAATACACATCTCGTACAAGGTGATTCACTCCATTTTTCATCAATCAAACACTTCTTTTTCCAACATTGTTCATGCTTGCATAATTTCCCAATCTAACCACCTTGTTAAACACTTCTTCTAACTCACAGAAGAGTGCTGAATCACCACGCATGTGATTGTTTCACCCAAAGTCAATATACCACACAACATCTCGATTGCCTCCAAGCGTCTCGACATATGCCATTAGCACCATCTCTTCTGATTCCTCCAAATCTGTATAATTTGCTTGGCACTCGTACTGGAAGTGTCCAAGCTTATGAAACTTGTAACACTCAACTGTTTCCTTACTCCTCTGTTGGATACCCCTGCCTCTGCCTTGTCCCCGACCTCCTCGGAAAGCAGCTCTTCCTTGTCCTCTTTCAACATATCTCTTTCTTCATGAGTTACCTTCAAAGCATGTTCATCTTCTCCACTTACTTTGAACTTTTGCTCATGAACGAGCAGAGAACTTTGCAAGGTATCCACAGATAGTTGATATATGTCATTGGCTTCTGCAATGGAGCAAACAATATAGTTCCACTTATCAGTTAGGATTCTCAAAATCTTCTCAAGTATCTTGACATCATCCACATCTTGCCTATAATTCCTCATGTTGTTTGCAACCGTCATTACTCGACCAAAATAATCAGTGATCGATTCACCCTGCTTCATTGCTAAAACCTTAAAGTCTCGGCGTAGACGGTTGAGCTGAGCTCTCTTCACTCGAGAATTTCCTTGACACTTTAACTTCATGGAATCCTAAAGCTGTTTAGATATCTCCTTATGAGTAATCGTCTTCAAAATTGACTTGTCAAGCAACTGAAACAAGTCATTCTTAGCCTTCAAATCCTTCAGCTTTATCTCCTCCAAGTTCTTTATTTGCGTTGTCGTCATCCCATCCATGCTCTTCGGCTCCGTGAATCCTGATTTGACAGCTATCCAATACTCCTATGACCGAAGGAGATTCTCCATTACCATACTTCAATGATCATATTCACCGTCAAACTTTGGAATGGATGTTGCTGCAAAGTGCATTTTCAAACCCATCTCTCTTTACTCCCTCAAGTATTTTTCTTCTATTATTAAATCTCTCAAGTCACTGCTCTTGGTACCAGATTGTTAGATTGCAAATAATAGTTCTGGAATGACTTATTTTATTCATGTGAAAGTGCAGTAAATAAATAGAGAAAAATTGACGCGCCGTAACAGACTACAGCCCATGTTCTGACTACAATTAAGTAAACAAACTTTTACTAAATTAACTAACAAACAATGCTAAAAACTAGGGCACTTATTTGACTAAGCCTTAACAACCAATGGCCGTCATTGCTAATGCATCTGAGCCATTTACATACACATATACATAGATTAATTGATGTTTAAAATCTTTACTGAGTTCTTTTAAACACTTACACAGTAACAACAACAAACCTTGAAGCGGCACCTTTGAAAGCTTCTCCAATTCAAAAATATACTTAACAACATACAACAGAAATTTCCAAGTGTACAAGCTCTCATTTTCTTCATCTGAGTTTCCCTTTTTTTCTCACTTTAACATGATTATATATTGTTGTTTTAGGGTGACTTAATTGGTCATTGTTTAGGGTGACACGAGTTAACATGCTTGAGACTTTAATTCTACAACTGCACATTTGATTATTAAAGTGAGTAAATTCAGAATTTTGCTAACTCTACAGTTACAACTTAGTGTTATTTAATAATCCTATTGCCAAAAGGTTCATGTGGGATGTAATATCTAGAATTTCAACTAGACAAGGAAATATAGCAGTTATATAGCATGAAAGTTTTTTTTTTCTTTTCTCTTTACATTCTTAAAGCCATGTCATGCACCCACAAACATATATCAAGCAATAATATTATGTTTTTAAAAGGTCGGTGGACAACTAAGATGTATTGGAAGCCTGCAGCATCTAAAGACAAGATTTGGCAATCATCTAGAACTAGAGGTATTTATGGTTATGAGAACAAGAATCACATTTTATTAGTTTCCTTGTTTCTAGGTAAAACCCACTGAAGTGAGTTCTGTGGACTTGCAACCACTCAGCCAAGCTATTTCGAGATGGTATGTTTGGTACAAGTACAACTATAACAGTGTTTGGTGCAGAGAACTATGGCATGGTTTTGTTTTGAGATAATTCAATTGGATGGAAAAGAAACAAGAATTGTAAGTGCAGTATGATTGTAGGTGTAGTGTTGACTGCATGTGTTGTTGAGGGGGGACTAAAAATTAAAAACCATCAAAATAGAGGGATTAAAAATACATTTAAGTCTATTTTTTTTAAGTTTGTGAATTCGTTCTTTAATAGTTTGAACTTATTATGGATATGTTGGATTTCATTTTATATATATATATATATATATATATATATACTTTTTATCTTTACAATTTTTAGAATTTTAGAGTTTAAGATAAAGAGAAAGGTTTCTGAATTTTAGTGATAATTTCATAGACCCAATGATAAGTGCCAAATTGTCGATATTTGGAGTAATAGTTTTGTGACACTTATCGGTTCTTTTTGTTAATAAAACCCCACTTTGTTTGTAAAAGTGTATATTTAGTGTATACTAGTATTTTTGTTTTGGGATAATTCAATTGGATGGAAAAGAAACAAGAATTGTAAGTGCAGTATGATTGTAGGTGTAGTGTTGACTGCATGTGTTGTTAAGGGGGGACTAAAAATTAAAAACCATCAAAATAGAGAGACTAAAAATACATTTAAGTCTATTTTTTTTAAGTTTGTGAATTCGTTCTTTAATAGTTTGAACTTATTATGGATATGTTGGATTTCATTTTATATATATATATATATATATATATATATATATATATATATATATATATATATATATATATATATATACTTTTTATCTTTACAATTTTTAGAATTTTAGAGTTTAAGATAAAGAGAAAGGTTTCTGAATTTTAGTGATAATTTCATATACCCAATGATAAGTGCCAAATTGTCGATATTTGGAGTAATAGTTTTGTGACACTTATCGGTTCTTTTTGTTAATAAAACCCCACTTTGTTTGTAAAAGTGTATATTTAGTGTATACTAGTATTTAAGCAATTCATCAAAGAATAAGGCTCAAAACAATGATGAGAAATATCATCAATCTGGTTTATATTTAGTCATTGTTAGATAGAATATTTAATAAGTTTTCCAACGTTTTGAACCGGGCGAAAAACAGAGTTACGGTTCGAAAGTTATGGCCGAAACAAGAAAACAGAAAATGTTGTCTGTCTGCTCTCGCCCCGGGCTCGCTGGGCGAAGCAGAAGCGAGCTAGACAGACAGAAACGTGTAAAAAAATGCAGAAAAAAGCCGCCTCTTTCGCCGGGCAAATCTGTACTTCGCCGGGCGAATTTGCCTGGACAGAAACATGTTAAAAGGCATAAAAACACAATTTTTAGGTTATGGTTTGGGTATTTTTTGCTCCCACTCCATCAAACATCATTTTTTCATAGGATTAGCTTAGAAAACAACTATGGAGCTTGCACACGGATGATCCGAGTTGGATTGATCATCGATCGGCGTTGACAAACCAGGAGATTTTTGGTTCATTTCTCTTTCTCTTTGTGTATTCTCTCTTATTTGGGTTTTTTATATGTATTTACTTTGATCTTATGTATATTTATCGCTCATGGCGTTGTATAAAATCTGTTTTACAAATCTTTATCGGTGATTGTCCTTGATTTTTGCTTTCTGCTTGAGGTTTGGGTTGTGATAGAGATATGCTTCACAAATCTTGATTAGGGATGATTATCTGTTAGTTTCTGGATGCTAGAGATAGATTTAGAGCTAACAATCTTTATGGGAGTCGAAGTTTAATGACTTCCGTGTTTCGAGTCAGGTGAGAGATCGTCGACGAGAGTAATACGGTTGTTCTCTCAGCTCAGTGTGTCAGAGATGGACACTGTTGTGAGCGATGCCAGATGATATTAACGAGCATTATAGGTTGAGTATGACTGGTCGATAATTTTAAGTTTGTGAAGAGTGGATTATATGCATGCCGGATAAGTTTCTTCTCTTTGAAGAATGAATTATTTTGTGTTAATATTTACTTTTCTGTTTCTATGTTTGAAATATTTTAAATCAAACTCAGAATTGCGGAAACTGTCGAACGGCAGTTCAATAACACCGATCTCTGTGGACACGATAAATTCCCGGAAAAATACTTCCAAAAACTTTTGTTGCTTGCCGCTTTACCGCTCCAGCAAAATGGTGCAGTTGCTGGGGATTGGTGTTTTTATTGGATCGCATTGCGATAGTTTCTTTATTTTTTAGTTTTGTAGGTATCGTACATATTGTATATTTTCACTTGTTTATATTGATACTTATACTTGTGAATTTGTTATATCTTTATTTGTTTCTTTTCACGTTTGCTTGCATGTTGGTTAGGAATAACCGAGTGGAAGCAACTTGGAGGAACGTTCTTAAATAACAGGCGTCGAGCTTACGACGTAAAACAAGCATGTTTTATTATTTTTAGTTTCTAATATTTTTGTTTGTTGTTTGAACGCAAATTTTGGTCGGCTAATTTGAGGATGCTTGGTGATTTTCCAAGTATGATTGTTCCAACTTGCGGATGTATAGTAATGATAGTGTTTGAAGTTGGTATCATGCAAGGTGCTCGTTTACCGCTTTCTAAAACATAACATGATTAGGAAACTAGTCATTTGTACAACTACCATGCTATTTATTCTTTTTGCATTACTTGTTCATGAATTGAATAACTTTAGTTCCTTTTTACCCCAATTGTGAGGAAGCTTTCCATTGTTCATATATGTGCAGAGTACCAACATTCTTATTTTAGCTAGATTTTATTATGTTTAATCTTTTATTTGTGTTGCTTGTATGAATGCATGAAAAGGATCAAGGCACTTGTTTCATTTTAAGCACAACCACCTTGGCCAAATAGTCAATTTACCCTGTGAGTGTGTGAGCATTCGGTAACCCATTTGAGCTATTTTATCCATGTTTTATTTGAACTTAATGCTTGCCTATGAGTATTTAGTTCACTTATTTTTGAATGGATTTTGAATTTTTCTTGAACCCTCAACCATGGCTTATGGTTTGAATTTTTACCTTGCCTTAGAAAGTAGGGAGTATTCACACTATGATGGTTGGTTAAATTCAAGTTGGAGAGAAAAATGTTTACTTGTTCATTTGTTGATTGCCATGAGGTTGAAAGAAAAAGAAAGAAAGAAAATGAAAAATAAAGAAAAAATAAAGAAAAAGAAAATCCTTGAGAAAGGAAAGAAAAAAAATAACAATAATTGTGCTAAATAAGTTATGTGTGTTTGGTGTAACACTTGGGATGAAAGAAGAAGTTTGATTGAAATTTTGTGTTTGAACTTTTGTGAGTTGATCACTCCCTTAGGTTTAGGCAAGTTTTTGTTTTGATTAGCTTTCGGAATTACCCCTTGTTTGTTAACAAAGCCACATTACAACCTTGAAAAGCCCTTGTGATTCTTGCCTTTGTATGTTCAATGTGAATTTTTGGATGAATGCATAATTTAGTATTCTGTTTGCAAGATTGTTGGATGAGTGTCAAATCCTGACATTTGTGTGTTTTTCATCCACTGATGAATTTTTGCTATGTGTGATTCATGATTGAACTTGTGTTGTTTAGAATGTTTAGCATGATTTTTGTACTTAGGATTTGTTTCGTTTTTATGTTATCGTGTAGTTTAGTGGTAGGTTTTATTTTGCATGTGTTGTGTTGCTTCTTGAACCATACATTCTTGTTGATTCATCATTCTTTGGTTATTGCTTTTGTATTTTTAAGTTTGTTTGGCTTTGTTTGAGGACAAACAATTATGTAAGTTGGGGAGAGTTTGATAAGTGTCAAATTGTCGATATTTTGAGTAATAGTTTTGTGGCACTTATCAATTCTTTTTGTTAATAAAACCCCACTTTGTTTGTAAAAGTGTATATTTAGTGTATGCTAGTATTTTTGTGTATATATTGTATCATTTGATTGCTTTTCATTAATTTTGTAGATATTTGAGCATTGTTGGAGCATTGAGTAATAAAGGCCAAAGGCTAAGCTTCAAGAATGCATTTTTTTTGTAATTCATCAAAGAATAAGGCTCAAAACAATAATTAGAAATATCATCAATTTGGTTTATATTTAGTCATTGTTAGATAGAGCATTTAATAAGATTTCCAACGCTTCAAACCGGACGAAAAACGGAGTTACGGTTCGAAAGTTATGACCGAAACAAGAAAACAGAAAATGTTGTTTGTTTGCTCTCGCCCCGGGCTCGCTGAACGAAGCAGAAGCAAACCAGACAGACATAAACGTGTAAAAAAGTGCAGAAAAAAGCCGCCTCTTTCGTCGGGCGAATCTGTACTTCGCCGGGCGAATTTGCCTAGACAGAAACATGTTAAAAGGCATAAAAATACAATTTTTAGGTTATGGTTTGGGTATTTTTTGTTCCCACTCCATCAAACATCATTTTTTCATAGGATTAGTTTAGAAAACAACTATGAGCTTGCACACGAATGATCCGGGTTGGATTGATCATCGATCGGCGCTGACAAATCGGGAGATTTTTGGTTCATTTGTCTTCCTCTTTGTGTATTCTCTCTTAGTTGGGTTTTGTATATGTATTTACTTTGATCTTATGTATATTTATCGCTCATGGCGTTGTATAAAATCTGCTTTACAAATCTTTATCGGTGATTGTCCTTGATTTTTGCTTTCTGCTTGAGGTTTGGGTTGTGATAGAGATATGCTTCATAAATCTTGATTAGGGATGATTATCTGTTAGTTTCTGGATGCTAGAGATAGATTTAGAGCTAACAATCTTTATGGGTGTCGAAGCTTAATGACTTCCGTGTTTCGAGTCGGGTAAGAGATCGTCGATGAGAGTAATACGGTTGTTCTCTCAGCTCAGTGTGTCAGAGATGGACACTGTTGTGAGCGATGTCGAATGATATTTACGAGTATTGTAGGTTGAGTATGACTGGTCAATAATTTTAAGTTTGTGACAAGTGGATTATATGTATGCCGGATAAGTTTCTTCTCTCTGAAGAATGAATTTTTTTTGTGTTAATATTTACTTTTCTGTTTCTATGTTTGAAATATTTTAAACCAAACTCAGAATTGCGGAAACTGTTGAACGACAGTTCAATAACACCGATCTTTGTGGACACGATAAATTCCCGAAAAAATACTTCCAAAAACTTTTGTTGCTTGCCGCTTTACCGCTCCAGCACCCAATGATAAAATTTTAAGAGTGTGCTCTTGAAATTTGGGAAAGACTTTTAAACACATTGAGCTTGTGTGGTTCATATAAAGAGAGAGTTTGAGAGATTATGAAACACTTTGGTAGAAAATAGGGTTTGTTCTTAGGTACTTAGGTGATTATTTCCTGATAACTCATTTGTAATATTTTGCAACAACTCTTGAAAGTATAGTGAATCAGAAAGCTATTATCTCGTTTGGAGAAGATCGTTTTATCAAACTTGATAAGCAAGTTATTGTGTTTTTTGTCTTTTATCTTTTTCAGCCAAGTTAAGTTGATGTTTTTTTTTTGCATGGAGAGTTATTTTTGTTGAAGGCTATTTATTTTGGTTGTCATTATTCTTTGTTCCCACACATCAAATTTATTGGTGTGGTTGAACCTTTTAATATCGTTACATGTGACATCCACCGTGGGGTAAAATGGTTTTACTTACAAGTGAGCACCATAGATTCTAAATGGAAGATCAAGAGATTTTCTAAAAAGAACAATTTTGGATTATGCAAAGTGAATATGCAAGCAATCTTAAATCAAGATAAGTGTGTTTAAACATTAAAGAGTAAGGCATCGATATTTGCACACCTAATAGAAGCAGAGAAGACCGAAGTGGTGGATAAAGGCAGAAGTGACATTATCTTGTGCCTCGGGAATAAAGCTCTAAGGAAAGTTGCTAGGGAGAATATTACAGCTTGGATGTGGACAAAACTTGAATCATTGTATATAACTAAGTATTTGGCTCATATATTGTGTCTGAAATAACAAATTTACCCATTCTGAATGGTAGAGATCAAATTCATAATGGAGCAGTTGACATAATTTCACAATATCATTGATGATCTGGAGAATATTGAAGAAAAGTTTGAAGAAAACGACAAAGATCTACTCTTGTTAAGCTCATTACCCATATCCTTTGAGCATTTTAAGGATGTTCTCCTTTATTGTAAGAAATGTATTATTACTTTGGATGGAGTTCAGACGGATGTGAGATCCAAATAATTTTCAAAGATGATAGATTTGAAGATTGATTATAGAAGTTAATGTTTGAGTGTCTCAAGAGGAGGAAGTGAGTGCAAAGGTATGTTTAAATCAAAGAGGTTTGATAACTTAATATTTAAATGCTTTATTTTACAGAATTTGGTCACTTCAAGAGCAATTGTTCTGAGATGGGAGATGGTGAAGATTTTGTTTAGATTGTTGTTGCCTTCGATGAGGATAGTTATGAGAGTGTTGGTGCACTAGTGGTGTTGAGTTTGGAGACTGAAGGGTGTTAGGTCATGGACTCAGGTTTCTCTAATCATATGTGTCCAAGAAAATAGTACTTTGAGACTTTGAAGTTTGAGGAAGGTGGACTAGTCCATTTTGGTGACAATAAGGTTTGAAAGGTTCATGATATTGGTACAGTCAGACTTAAAATGTTTGATGATCATGAGTTTTTTCTTCACAATGAGACATGTTTCAAAACTCATGTGAAATATCTTATCTATAAACATATTTGATGATTTAGACTATTGCACTATAGTTCAACATGGGGTGTTGAAGATTTCACATGGTGAAGTGATAATAGGTAATGGGCCAAAATATGTGGCTTATATATTTTAGAACGTTCCAATGTTGTTGTTCATTCATTATTAGCTAATGAATACTTTCATGAAAAGAGCAAGTTATGAAATTTGAGGTCAAAGCATGGTGGATGCATGAAGGTTGTTTTAGAGCACTTTAGTGAGTTTTGCATAAGACAATGGGTAAAAACGCATTTGACCATTTAGTAGTCATGGACTTTCTGGGGTTAGACTGGTGTCAAAGCAGTTTACTTTATCGACAAGTATTCATTTACCTAAATAGAATTCCAAACACTTATGGAGGTTTAGAGTAGGAATATTTTAATCTGCTCTATTTCGAAGGTCATCAAAAAATTTCTTATTAATTAAATCAAGCCAAATTAGCTTGATGGTAAAGCTTGAATTATGCTTCAATGGTTATCCAAGAGGTAAGAATAGTTATGAGTAGTTGGGAGTGGAACCTAGAAGATTGAAGTTCATCAATCCCGAATATATTAATTTTAGCGAGTCATGTTAAGGGAAGATGAGTAAAGACTCAGGGATGAAGCATTTGGAAACTATGGATGAGAAGATTTAGTTTGAGGTGAAGGTTCCTACTATTGATACTAGTAGTAGTGAAAGAACGATTACAGAGATCTTTGATTATCATTTGACTCGTGATAAAGTAATAAGGAGAGAAATTGTACAATCTCAAAGGGATAATGATGCAAGTATTGAGAGTTATGCTTTGAATGTGGATGAACGGTTGAAAAATTCAGAAATATGGGCCTTCGAGGAGGCATTCGAAAGTAGGTGGAGTCAAAGATAATTGAAAAATCATACTTGTAGGCAAATTAGACTACTGAAACAGAAAAAGGTAGTTGGAATCAAGTGGGGGCAAGTGACAAGATCAAGGTTCGAGCAAAGTTTGAACATAATCAAAACATTCAATAAATGTTGAATTGACAGAGTGCAACATGGTGCTAGTTGGGTAAAATAGTATCACCGTGATTTAAAGTCAATGTGGAGATTTTTTAAGTATCTCTTAAAACCTTAAGTGATGAAGAGAAAGAAAATATATTTTTAGATTGCATAAACCATAAATGAACTCGGCGGCGGAGTGAGATAATTTTTATCTTATGCTGCCAAGTTAAATTGATGTTTTATTAAATAAAGAGTTATATGAAGATTATTTATTTTAGCTATCATTATTCTTCGTCCCTAAATCATATGAAATCTCCTCATCCAATTTTTTCAAATACAATGTAGATAGTGTCTAATTGCAACATCAAACTTGATTTAGATTTCGAATGTATGTTAGAGATAATCGTGGTTGTTTTGTTAGAGCAAAAACGGAGAAGCTTGATAATGCACTATAATCTCAAAAGTCGTGTGAAGCTTGGATAATGCACTATAATCTCAAAAGTCATTTTTAAGCTATCCTGCAAAAATATGGTTGATGATATGTAGTGCTATTCTTAAGAAGCACGACAACTTTAAAGTTGATTTTACTAAGCAACAATCTAATATAATATCAGTGGTCGTGTTTTAATAAAACTCATCTATGAATACAAAAATTCATATAATTAAAGATTTTCAATTCATTAAACTATATTTTCACAGCATGTTCTTATTAACTTATTACATTTCATTCGAATAATGTAGCAAACCATTGTTGACACGACAACATTTTTTCAGAAACAAGACAAACATTTGTGCTTCTACAAATACTATGTACATGATTACCATTACTGTTTGGCACTATCATAATTCTGAGTTGGGGTTATGAGGATTTTCACATTGACTGAACATTTTCTTGATTGCATCTTCTTTTTTATCAATGAAGTTAAAGAAGTTCACAACGACGCGGGAACAATGACTGTCCGACGGTTCCGATGATGAGGCAGCACTGTCCTTCTGTCTTTGTTTGAATCTAACATATTGGCGGATCATTCGCAGCATAAACAGAACAAGCGCGATGACAGAGATGACACTGCATGAGAGATATAGGCCCCAGAAGCTGATCAAGTGAAGTTGGTCAGGTTCAGGGTCGCTATTCCGATCACCGGGACAACCCATTTTACAAAACCATTTCTCATGTATCTTTCGAAGCTCTCCACTTTCGGCGAGTTTTAGAATTGCGGTTGACATGTCAAGTGCAAGAGGAGAGTCTCTTTGAAAAGCCTGATACAATTGAAAAAATTGTTATTAATATTACATTGAAAATTTAATACGCGCCGCTCATTTTGGGACAATTTTTAAGCGACTCTCGTGTATATAATTACTTGGAAGAGTCTCTAGTTAGAAAGCACTTACGAATCCCCAACTGCTTCTGGCAAACGGCTGACCGATAATCCCGAAATCAGTTTCTTTTGACAGAAACAACTCAACATACGGAAGCTCGTCGACGATAGCTGCTACGCCACCACCGGACGGTCCGTTTCGAAGTGCTACGGCGTATTCCTCAGGGGAGCCTAAGGAAACAAGTCTTGAACTTGATACATAAAGATTATCTGTCAGATAGCTATAAGCAAATGACCCTACTTGGTATCCAATAGGCCAGTTAGTTGCAATCAAACTATCGATTCCTGTGATCGGCGAGGAAAGCCGTTCCACTGTGAGAATTGAAGTCAAACTTGCTGTATAGCTAGCTGTGATCACCATCAGTAAGAAAAGCCAGACTATCAACACCATTTTCGAAAGCGGGCTTACGGTATTATCTGATTACAAGACAAAGCGAGAGTTTATTAGATCGATGGTAAGAAACAAAAACTATTAGAGTTTAGAGCTTTTTCTTACTATTTTTCTTAAACAATGTTGAGAGGCTGAACCTAAAAATCAAAGTAAAATGTGTGGAGTTAGAATCTAAAACACGAGATAGTAAGACAATTGCATGAAATTAATAACATGGCTTACATAAACATTGTTACAACTTGTCGCTTAGGAGGACCACGGAACTCGTCGTTGACTCTGTGTTCAAGAATCCATATAACCACTCCAATCATGAAAAATGAGGCAATAATGAGACACCACATATCTGGTGAGAATGGTTTGAGGAATACCCAAGCATTAGTTTTTGAACGGTTGATAGGAGCCACTACAACAAGACTAGATGATGCAAAAGGCTGAGAAAAGTCCACAATCTTTGTTCGGTTCGTCACAATCGCAATGTCTCCAACAACCGCATCATATACCTGCAACAAAATTTCACATAAACGCGTTGTTGTTAAACACATGCAAGCATGATTGCACGAGCGACTAATATCTAATAGAACAGCGAATGGCGAATTTTGAGATTTTCTTTTCCATGATGAGTTTCACTTACTTTTTCGACAATTTTTTTCACAAGTGCGTCGTAATTTGGATTTGATTTACCATTTCCAACCGGCTTGAAAACAAAAGGAATTTCATACGGAATAAACTCCAATGCCTTCACGAAGATATCGATACAATACCCTTGAATCTGGTGACTATCATTCAGTTCGGTTACAAATTCAACAAAACCCGCTCTCTTTGGCACTCCAATTCTCAACGGCTTAGCATTATCAGCAATCACCCAGCCGCGCGGTCGTTCTGTTTTCCCACCAGGCCAAGTTATATTGGCAAGCTTCTGATCTACAGAAACCCCGCGATGTTCCTTTTTCGCAAGAACTTCGGGAGGAACAACTGAGAATCCTGAATGATTAGACCAATAACCAACCTTATTAATTTTCATTCGATTGATATTGATAACATCATAACCACTACTTATGATATTTCTGTCTGAACTAAACCGAATTTCACCACTCACACCGCTAAAATTTGACTTTAATAATATGTCAACAAAATCAGATCCACCAGCAAAAACTTTGAGCTTCTCAAACTGAATACCGATTCCTTCTGTATGAGCTACCATATTGTTGTCATGAAGCGAGAACGTAATATTTTTATATACTTTCAAAAATTTATCAATTGAATGTGCAACTGTCCAAATTGTATCGTAAGCGAAGAATCCGTAAGAGTTCAAGCTAGTATTTGCTATACCTTCCTTTTGCATCTTTTTCCACCGAGAAATATAATCTTTTCTTTTATTAGAATCTGGAATGTGTTGACGAAGACCGACAACTCCTTCAACGATGCTAAGAGCATTCTGATTCGCTGGCAGAAACGAATGTAAGGTAGCATCGAGCCAATCTGTGACAAGCCATACATAGTCACTAGTCATCATTTGAAGTTTGTGAGCGATGGAAAAGATTCTCAATCTCGGATCAGGGTTGACATGAACAAAAAAAACACGAGGGCTAAATACTTTGGATTGATTGAGCAATTTCGTGATTTCGTTCAGATCAAACTGAATACTCAAAGCTAGTTTGTGAGCTATTTTCAATCTTCTGTTTTCAAGTTCATCGCTCAAAGAAGATATTCCATTTCTTCCGTAATCATCGTCCAAGTATACAACAATGACCTCTTTCCATCCGTTAAAGTCGATCAGATCGGCCATTGCAGACATTTGTTCTGAGTCACTTTGTACGGTACGGAAAAAGAGAGGAAACTGAAGGGATGATAGGGTGGGATCGGTTGCAGCATATGAAATAAGGGGAACATGGACAGCATCCGCTATTTGAGAAATCGAATGAGCCATAGCGGATGATTGTGGACCAATTATTACTATAACCCCTTGCTCAAGTACCTGAAAAGCTGTATATAGAAAATGTTCAAATCAGAGAGTAGAAACTAAACTATACAAACTGCAAATTTAAAATTGGAAAACTTGCATCCAAAGAAAGATGTTTCTAAAGTAACATTAGAGTAATAATGAAACCAATGCAACATAATGAGAAATCAACAAGAACTGTAACCTAAGAAAGTAATGAGTTGTCACATGAAACTCCAAATATAGTATACTTAGTTCGGATAAAATCAGGGCCGTTTTTAAGGGCGAGCATGCTATGCTATCGCAGAGTGCCCGAAATTTGTCACAATTAAGCCTTTGCTAAATAGAGCCTCATAAAATGTTTGTCACATTTAACCCGTGATTAAATAGGGCCTCTATTATTTGTTTTGTCTTGGAAAAACTACGATTAATCTACACAGCACGATACTTATACCTCTAAAAACTTGAGACGGCTCTGGATAAAATTAGCATAATAAAATACTCAAGCTAATAAACTATGTTGCCCCGACACTTTAATCTAAATGCATGTCCGATGTCTTATACATACGTGAGTGATTGATACTTATACATATGGTTACATTCAGCTACTTTACTTTCTTAAAGTATTACCGGTATTAACTTGTCTGGTGTCACCGTGTCAGTGTCTATGTCATTGCTTCACGCATAATCAAACATGACTAAACAGACCAAACAAATTTAGATATTGACTGAGAGTTTAAGAGGCAACAAGTCAACAACATAGAAAACTAACAAAATTGAATATAAAAAGCCAACACAGATAAAAAGAAAACAAGAAAAGTGTTAAGGTTGAAGCTTGGTACCTCCAGTTGATCCCAGAAAAGCATTACACATACCATCCTTCATTATCAAGTCAAGCTTGGTACCATTAAGAACAGTTGGATCAGAATTGACATCAGAAACAGCCATTTCCATAGCTGTCTTTGCAACTCTACCTATGACAGAATCGAAGGTGAAAACTGCTCCAATTTTCACACTTTCAGGCCTTTCACTATCAGCAATACCAAAAAAGAGGATTACCTGAATCCAAATCACAAGGCGCGAAACCATAAACTGCTTCATTTTTTACTCAAATTGCAAGGCACCCAACAAAATTTTCAGAATAAAGATCGAAACTTGTTCATACCCATCATCTGAAAACACTGGAAAGTCATTGAAATGGAAGAAAGATACATTTTGATTGGTAGCCAGGTGAGGAAAGTTGGTTGAAGCAATAACACAAAACCCATCAAGAGCTAAAAGGTGTTACAGTGAAGAACACAGTCCATCAAAAAATATTAAGAAGTATTCCCATCAAGATGTTGGATCTACGTGGATTCCACTTAATAAAATAATCTATATTACTAAATGCTAATAAGTTGCAAGTGAACATTAAGATCCTCTTTAAGATTTTATGATAAATTCCTCGTGTGCTAATAATTTAGGTGCATTGGATTTGGGCATTATCTTTTTTTGTGGCTACTTCATTACCAAACAAATTTATAAGAACCATATATATATATATATATATATAGTCACCAAAATACACAGATCTTTTATGTAAAACGAGTTAGCTAAAACATATAATAATATAAAAATCTGTCATCACATACTCGCCTTTACATAGATTCATCGCAGCGGAAAATAAATCAAATCAAATAATTTAACAAACGATTAAGTTTCATGACATCAAACTTAGTTATGTTAGGATGTCTTCAACATCAACAACTTTAAAACAATTCACAAATAATTAGACAAAACGTTTGTTCGCCCAGTGTTACATATCAAAGCAACAGAACTTAAATATCACATAAACGGGAAAAGAAGAGTAGTCTCAACACCATCCTTTAGCTTCTAAATCGCTACTCATTTACCTGCTCGTCTATACCCCAAAAAGAAGCACAGAACTACACTAACAACAAAGGGTGAGAATACGCTCATAATGTGTAATGGTTCAAAAGTATGCAATGGTAGCCTAAGCAAACATCAACAATCACTTCATCCATTCACATTAACTACACAAGTATTATCAACCACCAATATCCACATAATCAAACAATTACATATGCAACAATGTTCGACGGTGGCAAGGCAACCCGATAGACCACCTCTTCTATCCTCTGTAAGATTTCATATGGACAAACAAAACATGGTGTATGCTTTCGAGACTTCAATGCTCGACCAACACCAGTTATTAGAGTAACACGCAAAAACACATGATCTCCCTCTTGGAACACAAGTGTTTTCCCCCTCTTATCATGTTAACTCTTTTGGCGACTCTACAAAGCTTTCATATTCTCTTGGATCATCTTGATCTTCTCAGATGTTTGCTATACAATTTCAAGTCCAAGCACCGCACTCTCACCGAATTCATACCAATACAAAGGTGTCCTACACCTCATACCATACAAGGCTTTGAACGGTGTCATTCCAATACTAGAAGGGAAACTGTAGTCGTAGGTGAACTCAATCAATGGCAAGTAGTTATCACAAGCACCTCCATATTCTAGCATACAAGCCCTCAATAGATCCTCTAAAGATTGGATGATTTTCTCCGTTTGACCAATGATTCCTGCAAAATCTGCCAAAAGCACGATGTAAATCTCGGATCTATATTAGAAACAATGCTCGACGAAATACTCTGTCGACTAACAACCTTCTTAATATATAACTCAACTAACTTCTGCAAGGGATAACTAATCTTAATCACAATGAAATGAGCCAATTTAGTTAGTCTATCAACAATAAACCAAATGGAATCGCATCCACTCGTCGTCTTCAGCAAACTCATCACAAAATCCATGAAAATGATATCCCACTTCGACTCAGGAATACTCAACAGTTGCATCAGACCCAACGGCTTCTGATGTCCAATCTTCGACTTCTTACAAGTTAAACAAGCGTAAATAAACCCAATCACTTCCTTCTTCATTCCTGGCGACTAAAACATTTTCTTTAAGTCTTGATACATCTTAGTGGCATCGGATGAATACTCAGACCACTTATATAACCTTCCTCAAGAATATTCTTCTTAAGCTTTGGCACATCTGGCACACAAACCATGTCTTTGAATCTCATTACATAATTCTCGTCAATTCTGAAAATCACCTTCTTTACTTTGATTTATCAACACAAATTGGTCAACTAATCTTGTATCTGATTTATGACCCTCTCTGATTTCTTCAAGGATACCATTGGTCAGTTTCAACATAACTAACATCATACTGTTGGGAGTCTCTTCACACACCAAACTCATGTCTCTGAATTGCTCAATCAATTTTAACTCTCGAGTCATTAACATCGACATATGCAACAACTTCCTACTCAGTGCATCAGCTACATGGTTGAACTCCAACCAGTTAATTCCAAGAATAACATCAAGTTTTCTCAACGATATACTAAGTCCATCCCAAAACTCTTACCATAGATTGTCAGCGAACAATTGAGACACACCCACGACGTAGTTATCGGACCCAGAGCTGGAGTATCAACAACCATACTCCCAACCATAGAAGACAACTTCAAGTCCAACCTCTCAGCATACTCAAGAGAAATAAAGGAATGTGTTACACCTGTGTTAATAATAGCAATCAACGAAATACTAATAAGAAAATACGTACCACAAATCAACTTGTCTGAGCTAGTAGTCTCTGATCTTGATAAAAGAAATAATTTCCCACTTGATTGTGCCTTCTTTGGTTTATAACAATGATTACTAGTGTGACCCCGTTTGCCGCAGTTATAACAAGTCGGCCTGTCACTCTTGCAATCTGCAATACGGTGACCTGTCTTTTCACATTTGAAGACCTCAAAACTTTATTCTTGCATTCATTAGCACGATGGCCCAACTCGCAACACTTGAAGCACTTGACAGAAGCGGAAGTCTCTACCCCACTTAGCCTTTTCTCATCTGAAACCATTTGCTTCCCTTTGTCATATGGAGCATTATGCGATTTTCCTTGATACTAATTTTTCCCTTTCCTCTCACTGAGACTCTTATAGTGAGCAGAACGAGTCTTGCTATCCTTATCATATATCCTACACTTATTCACCAACATAGGAAACCAACGAATCTCCTGATAACTAATGCCTTGCTTGATATTAGGACGAAGAACACTTTCAAACTTGATACACTTCGATCCATAAGCAGCAATACCATTGTAGTGGGGACAAAATTTCACAAGTTCTTCGAACTTAGCAGCATGCTCAACATTTGTCATATTTCCTTGCTTAAGCTCAAGGAATTCGATCTCCTTCTTGCAGCACACATCCTCATGAAAGTACCTCTCTAGGAAATCAACTCTGAACACAATCCGAGTAATATAAGTACTAACAGCCTCAAGTCTTTGGCGGGCATTGTCCCACCAGTCTTCAGCCTCTTCAGACAATAACGGAGTACCAAACTGCACCTTCTGAACTTCAGTGTAAGCCATCACTCGGAAAATCTTCTCAATTTCTTTGAGCCATGCTTGCATAACCTCTGGATCATATCTGCCCTTGAAAGTTGGCATATTGTTTCTCTAAAATTTCCCCAATCTACAGAACTCATCACCAACATGATTCTGCTGACCCTGAAGCGCCTGAACCACTGACTTCAAAGCATCAATAATTGCATGATCTTTAGAAGAAACAACGCATCGACAATGTACACACACATGTCACATACTAGGAAACAATTAATAAAAAACACCAAAATACCTCCAACAATAGCCAAAGTATAGCATAAACACAGTACAACCTCAAAAACCAGAACTGACACTCAATTCCATGCAAATAAGTAAATGACACTCCTTATTAAAGAAAAATTAGGGAAAATCTAATGGGATTAAGGACTTCCCTCTACCCAATCATGCATTCTACACCATATTAGGAGTAATCCCCTCATTACCTTAGATTTTCCAGCAAAAGCACCTTCAAGATCTAACAATGGAAGTTCTCCTAAGCCATAGCCTTGCCTATTTTCTCCCAATTATGTTTTCATGTACTATCCTTTTTCCAAAAATTCCACTAACCACTATTTATCTCAACCTAATTCTTAGTATTTTAAAATTGCACTAAGGCCCCGTTTATGTTACGATTTTCACAACTTTCCTCATATTCTATAATTTCCTATGTCTCCACCCAAAATCTTATTTTCTATTTTATTTTAATCATTAATCAAAATAATTCTAATTCTAATTATTTTAAATTTTCTTAATTATTCTAATTCTTCTACTACCCCACCAAGGCTCTCACTATACCCCATCAATGACCACATGCACATACAAATCACCATGCATATTTAATTAAAAGCACACCAAATATTAATTAATTAAATAAAAAAAAATCTAATTAAATAATTTAATCAAATTTTGGGGTGTTACAATTGACTTCGTTCCCTTTACACAAAACAAATTCAATGTCTTAAACATTGTGGAAGTTGATAGTGAAGATTCTGAGGATAGCTCCCAGTATAAAGAGTTTGTGGATGCTACTCAGGCTATGGATGATGATTCCATAGAAAACTCCCCCTTGAACAATAATGAGAAATTCCTCCAGTTGTCTAGGGATAACTTGGCTGAAAATGTGATGGTGGACCTCCAGGAGTCCAATTACTGAAAATTTTGAATTTCTAAGTTTGTTAGTCTGTTTTACACATTCTGGACTGTCAGATGTTAAAAATTCAAGTCGATGTTCGTCCAAGGCTGAAAAGGGTCAATTGAGAATAACCTTTTATAGTGTGATACTCATGGATTGTGGTCTCAAAAGGTGATGGCAGACCTCCTGGAGTCTGATTGTGGAAAATGTTGAATTTCTATGTTTGTTAGTTTGTTTTTTAATTAAATCAAGCCAAATTAGCTTGATGGTAAAGTTTGAATTATGCTTCAATGGTTATCCAAGAGGTAAGAAGAGTTATGAGTAGTTGGGAGTGGAACCTAGAAGATTGAAGTTCATCGATCCCGGATATATTAATTTTAGCGAGTAATGTAAAGGGAAGATGAGTAAAGACTCTAGGATGAAGATTTTGGAAACTATGGAGGAGAAGATTCAGTTTGAGGTGGAGGTTCTTACTATTGATACTAGTAGTAGTGAAAGAACGATTACAGAGATCTTTGATTATCTTTTGACTCGTGATAAGGTAATAAGGAGAGAGATTGTACAATCTCAAAGGGATAATTATGCAAGTATTGGGAGTTATGCTTTGAATGTGGATGAACGGTTGAAAAACTCAGAAATATGGGCCTTCGAGGAGGCATTCGAAAGTAGGTGGAGTCAAAGATTATTGAAAAATCATGCTTGTGGGCAAATTAGACTACTGAAACAGAAAAAGGTGGTTGGAATCAAGTGGGTGCAAGTGACAAGATCAAGGTTCGAGCAAAGTTTGAACATAATCAAAACATTCAATAAATGTTGAATTGACAGAGTGCAGCATGGTGCTAGATGGGTAAAATAGTATCACCATGATTTAAAGTCAATGTGGAGATTTTTGAAGTACTACCTCCGTCCCTAAATATAAGACCCCGTTGAGAAAATTACGGGAATTAAGAAAGTTGGTTAGAGTATTAAATTTATTGACTATTTTGTATAATTTTACAAGTTTATCCTTAGGAGAGAGAAATAGTTAATGTGTATGTAACTGTATTTATTACATAGTGCAAAAAAAGGTGTAATATAATTAGGGGTATGTGTGGAAAAAAATAATTAATACACTTTAAAAGTTGAAGAGGGTCTTATAAAAAGGGACAAGAAAATAACTCAACAGAGTCTTATAATTAGGGACGGAGGTAGTATCTCTTAAACCCTTAAGTGATGAAGAGAAAGAAAATATGTTTTTAGATTGCATAAACCATAAATGAACTCGGCGGCGGAGTGAGACAATTTTTATCTTATGCTGCCAAGTTAAATTGATGTATTATTAAATAAAGAGTTATATGAAGATTATTTATTTTAGCTATCATTATTCTTCGTCCCTAAATCATATGAAATCTCCTCATCCAATTTTTTCAAATACAATGTAGATAGTGTCTAATTGCAACATCAAACTTGATTTAGATTTCGAATGTATGTTAGAGATAATCGTGGTTGTTTTGTTATAGCAAAAACGGAGAAGCTTGATAATGCACTATAATCTCAAAAGTCGTGTGAAGCTTGGATAATGCACTATAATCTCAAAAGTCATTTTTAAGCTATCCTGCAAAAATATGGTTGATGATATGTAGTGCTATTCTTAAGAAGCACGACAACTTTAAAGTGGATTTTACTAAGCAACAATCTAATATAATATCAGTGGTCATGTTTTAATAAAACTCATCTATGGATACAAAAATCCATATAATTAAAGATTTTCAAATTCATTAAACTATATTTTCACAGCATGTTCTTATTAACTTATTACATTTCATTCGAATAATGTAGCAAACCATTGTTGACAGGACAACATTTTTTCAAAAACAAGACAAACATTTGTGCTTCTACAAATACTATGTACATGATTACCATTACTGTTTGGCACTATCATAATTCTGAGTTGGGGTTATGAGGATTTTCACATTGAGTGAACATTTTCTTGATTGCATCTTCTTTTTTATCAATGAAGTTAAAGAAGTTCACAACGACGCGGGAACAATGACTGTCCGACGGTTCCGATGATGAGGCAGCACTGTCCTTCTGTCTTTGTTTGAATCTAACATATTGGCGGATCATTCGCAGCATAAACAAAACAAGCGCGATGACAGAGATGACACTGCATGAGAGATATAGACCCCAGAAGCTGATCAAGTGAAGTTGGTCAGGTTCAGGGTCGCTTTTCCGATCACCGGGACAACCCATTTTACAAAACCATTTCTCATGTATCTTTCGAAGCTCTCCACTTTCGGCGAGTTTTAGAATTGCGGTTGACATGTCAAGTGCAAGAGGAGAGTCTCTTTGAAAAGCCTGATACAATTGAAAAAATTGTAATTAATATTACATTGAAAATTTAATACGCGCCGCTCATTTTGGGACAATTTTTAAGCGACTCTCGTGTATATAATTACTTGGAAGAGTCTCTAGTTAGAAAGCACTTACGAATCCCCAACTGCTTCTGGTAAACGGCTGACCGATAATCCCGAAATCAGTTTCTTTTGACAGAAACAACTCAACATACGGAAGCTCGTCGACGATAGCTGCTACGCCACCACCGGACGGTCCGTTTCGAAGTGCTACGGCGTATTCCTCAGGGGAGCCTAAGGAAACAAGTCTTGAACTTGATATATAAAGATTATCTGTCAGATAGCTATAAGCAAATGACCCTACTTGGTATCCAATAGGCCAGTTAGTTGCAATCAAACTATCGATTCCAGTGATCGGCGACGAAAGCTGTTCCACTGTGAGAATTGAAGTCAAACTTGCTGTATAGCTAGCTGTGATGACCATCAGTAAGAAAAGCCAGACTATCAACACCATTTTCGAAAGCGGGCTTACGGTATTATCTGATTACAAGACAAAGCGAGAGTTTATTAGACCGATGGCAAGAAACAAAAACTATAAGAGTTTAGAGCTTTTTCTTACTATTCGTCTTAAACAATGTTGAGAGGCTGAACCTAAAAAACAAAAGAAAATGTGTGGAGTTAGAATCTAAAACACGAGATAATAAGAAAATTGCATGAAGTTATTAAAATGGCTTACATAAACATTGTTACAACTTGTCGCTTAGGAGGACCACGGAACTCGTCGTTGACTCGGTGTTCAAGAATCCATATAACCACTCCAATCATGAAAAATGATGCAATAATGATACACCACATATCTGGTGAGAATGGTTTGAGGAATACCCAAGCATTAGTTTTTGAACGGTTGATAGGAGCCACTACAACAAGACTAGATGATGCAAAAGGCTGAGAAAAGTCCACAATCTTTGTTCGGTTCGTCACAATCGCAATGTCTCCAACAACCGCATCATATACCTGCAACAAAATTTCACATAAACGCGTTGTTGTTAAACACATGCAAGCATGATTGCACGAGCGACTAATATCTAATAGAACAGCGAATGGCGAATTTTGAGATTTTCTTTTCCATGATGAGTTTCACTTACTTTTTCGTCAATTTTTTTCACAAGTGCGTCATAATTTGGATTTGATTTACCATTTCCAACCGGCTTGAAAACAAAAGGAATTTCATACGGAATAAACTCCAATGCCTTCACGAAGATATCGATACAATACCCTTGAATCTGGTGACTATCATTCAGTTCAGTTACAAATTCAACAAAACTCGCTCTCTTTGGCACTCCAATTCTCAACGGCTTAGCATTATCAGCAATCACCCAGCCGCGCGGTCGTTCTGTTTTCCCACCAGGCCAAGTTATATTGGCAAGCTTCTGATCTACAGAAACCCCGCGATGTTCCTTTTTCGCAAGAACTTCGGGAGGAACAACTGAGAATCCTGAATGATTAGACCAATAACCAACCTTATTAATTTTCATTCGATTGATATTGATAACATCATAACCACTACTTATGATATTTCTGTCTGAACTAAACCGAATTTCACCACTCACACCTCTAAAATTTGACTTTAATAATATGTCAACAAAATCAGATCCACCAGCAAAAACTTTGAGCTTCTCAAACTGAATACCGATTCCTTCTGTATGAGCTACCATATTGTTGTCATGAAGCGAGAACGTAATATTTTTATATACTTTCAAAAATTTATCAATTGAATGTGCAACTGTCCAAATTGTATCGTAAGCGAAGAATCCGTAAGAGTTCAAGCTAGTATTTGCTATACCTTCCTTTTGCATCTTTTTCCACCGAGAAATATAATCTTTTCTTTTATTAGAATCTGGAATATGTTGACGAAGACCGACAACTCCTTCGACGATGCTAAGAGCATTCTGATTCGCTGGCAGAAACGAATGTAGGGTAGCAGCGAGCCAATCTGTGACAAGCCATACATAGTCACTAGTCATCATTTGAAGTTTGCGAGCGATGGAAAAGATTCTCAATCTCGGATCAGGGTTGACATGAACAACAAAAACACGAGGGCTAAATACTTTGGATTGATTGAGCAATTTCGTGATTTCGTTCAGATCAAACTGAATACTCAAAGCTAGTTTGTGAGCTATTTTCAATCTCCTGTTTTCAAGTTCATCGCTCAAAGAAGATATTCCATTTCTTCCGTAATCATCGTCCAAGTATACAACAATGACCTCTTTCCATCCGTTAAAGTCGATCAGATCGGCCATTGCAGACATTTGTTCTGAGTCACTTTGTACGGTACGGAAAAAGAGAGGAAACTGAAGGGATGATAGGGTTGGATCGGTTGCAGCATATGAAATAAGGGGAACATGGACAGCATCCGCTATTTGAGAAATCGAATGAGCCATAGCGGATGATTGTGGACCAATTATTGCTATAACCCCTTGCTCAAGTACCTGAAAAGCTGTATATAGAAAATGTTCAAATCAGAGAGTAGAAACTAAACTATACAAACTGCAAATTTAAAATTGGAAAACTTGCATCCAAAGAAAGATGTTTCTAAAGTAACATTAGAGTAATAATGAAACCAATGCAACATAATGAGAAATCAACAAGAACTGTAACCTAAGAAAGTAATGAGTTGTCACATGAAACTCCAAATATAGTATACTTAGTTCGGATAAAATCGGGGCCGTTTTTAAGGGCGAGCAAGCTATGCTATCGCAGAGTGCCCGAAATTTGTCACAATTAAGCCTTTGCTAAATAGAGCCTCATAAAATGTTTGTCACATTTAACCCGTGATTAAATAGGGTCTCTATTATTTGTTTCGTCTTGGAAAAACTACGACTAATCTACACAGCACCTCTAAAAATTTGAGACGGCTCTGGATAAAATTAGCATAATAAAATACTCAAGCTAATAAACTACGTTGCACGGACACTTTAATCTAAAAGCATGTCCGATGTCTTATACATATGTGAGTGACCGATACTTATACATATGGTTACATTCAGCTACTTTACTTAAATTATTACCGGTATTGACTTGTCTAGTGTCACCGTGTCAGTGTCTATGTCATTGCTTCACGCATAATCAAACATGACTAAACAGACCAAACAAATTTAGATATTGACTGAGAGTTTAAGAGGCAACAAGTCAACAACATAGAAAACTAACAAAATTGAATATAAAAAGCCAACACAGATAAAAAGAAAACAAGAAAAGTGTTAAGGTTGAAGCTTGGTACCTCCAGTTGATCCCAGAAAAGCATTACACATACCATCCTTCATTATCAAGTTAAGCTTGGTACCATTAAGAACTGTTGGGTCAGAATTGACATCAGAAACAGCCATTTCCATAGCTGCTTTTGCAACTCTACCTATGACAGAATCGAAGGTGAAAACCGCTCCAATTTTCACACTTTCAGGCCTTTCACTATCAGCAATACAAAAAAAGAGGATTACCTGAACCCAAATCACAAGGCGCGAAACCATAAACTGCTTCATTTTTTACTCAAATTACAAGGCACCCAACAAAATTTTCAGAATAAAGATCGAAACTTGTTCATACCCATCATCTGAAAACACTGGAAAGTCATTGAAATGGAAGAAAGATTACATTTTGATTGGTAGCCAGGTGAGGAAAGTTGGTTGAAGCAATAACACAAAACCCATCAAGAGCTAAAAGTGTTACAGTGAAGAACACAGTCCAACAAAAAATATTAAGAAATATTCCCATCAAGTTGTTGGATCTACGTGGATTCCACTTAATAAAAGAATCTATATTACTAAATGCTACTCCCTCTATTCCAAAATAAAAATCTTTTTAATAATAAAAAATTTGTCTCAAAATAAAAGTATTTTTACGTTTTCAATACAACAATTATTAATTTTTATCAACTTTATCCATAATAATTATTATCTACAAAACTTTTAAGATAGTACATCACATTACACTTTTATGACAACCAATGATAATTAAGGATAAGTTTGTAAAATTGTTATATTTAATTAGTCAATCATTATTTTTTTTAATCTATGTGAAACAACCTTAAAAGACTTTCATTTTGAGACGGAAGAAGTAATAAGTTGCAAGTGAACATTAAGATCCTCTTTAAGATTTTATGATAAATTCCTCGTGTGCTAATAATTTATGTGCATTGGATTTGGGCATTATTTTTTTTGTGGCTACTTCATTACCAAACAAATTTAAAAGAACCATATATATATATATATGGTCACTGAAATACACTGATCTTTTATGTAAAACGAGTTAGATAAAACATATAATAATATAAAAATCTGTCATCACATACTCGCCTTTACATAGACGCATCGCAGCGAAAAATAAATCAAATCAAATAATTTAACAAAGGATTAAGTTTCATGACATCAAACTTAGTTATGTTAGGATGTCTTCAACATCAACAACTTTAAAACAATTAACAAATAATTAGACAAAACGTTTGTTCGCCCAATGTTACATATCAAAGCAACAGAACTTAAATATCACATAAACGGGAAAAGAAGAGTAGTCTCAACACCATCCTTTAGCTTCTAAATCGCTACTCATTTACCTGCTCGTCTATACCCCAAAAAGAAGCACAGAACTACACTAACAACAAAGGGTGAGAATACGCTCATAATGTGTAATGGTGCAAAAGTATGCAATAGTAGCCTAAGCAAACATCAACAATCACTTCATTCATTCACATTAACTACACAAGTATTCTCAACCACAAATATCCACATAATCAAACAATTACATATGCAACAATACTCGACGGTGGCAAGGCAACCCGATAGGCCACCTCTTATATCCTCTGTAAGAACTAATATGGACAAACAAAACATTGTGTATGCTTTCGAGACTTCAATGCTCAACCAACACCAGTTATTAGAGTAACACGCAAAAACACATGATCTCCCTCTTGGAACACAAGTGTTTTCCTCCTTTTATCATGTTAACTTTTTTGGCGATTCTACAAAGCTTTCATATTCTCTTGGATCATCTTGATCTTCTCAGATGTTTGCTACACAATTTCAAGTCCAAGCACCGCACTCTCACTGAATTCATACCAACACAAAGGTGTCATACACCTCATACCATACAAGGCTTTGAACGGTGTCATTCCAATACTAGAAGGGAAACTGTAGTTGTAGGTGAACTCAATCAATGGCAAGTAGTTATCACAAGCACCTCCATATTCTAGTATACAAGCCCTCAATAGATCCTCTAAAGATTAGATGGTTTTCTCTGTTTGACCAATGCTTCCTGCAAAATCTGCCAAAATCACGATGTAAATCTCGAATCTATATTATAAACAATGCTCGACGGAATACTATGTCGACTAATAACCTTCTCAATATATAACTCAACTAACTTCTGCAAGGGATAACTAATCTTAATCACAATGAAATGAGCCAATTTAGTTAGGCTATCAACAATAAACCAAATGGAATCACATCCACTCGCCGTCTTCGGCAAACTCATCACAAAATCCATGGAAATGCTATCCCACTTCCACTCAGGAATACTCAACAGTTGCATCAGACCCAATGGCTTCTGATGTCCAATCTTCGACTTCTGCCAAGTTAAACAAGCGTAAACAAACCCAATCACTTCCTTCTCCATTCCTGGCCACTAAAACATTTTCTTTAAGTCTTGATACATTTTAGTGGCATCGGATGAATACTCAGACCACTTATATAACCTTCCTCAAGAATATTCTTCTTAAGCTTTGGCACATCTGGCACACAAACCATGTCTTTGAATCTCATTACATAATTCTAGTCAATTCTGAAAATCACCTTCTTTACTTTGATTTATCAACACAAATTGGTCAACTAATCTTGTATCTGATTTATGACCCTCTCTGATTTCTTCAAGGATACCATTGGTCAGTTTCAACATAACTAACATCATACTGTTGGGAGTCTCTTCACACACCAAACTCATGTCTCTGAATTGCTCAATCAATTTTAACTCTCGAGTCATTAACATCGACATATGCAACGACTTCCTACTCAGTGCATCAGCTACATGGTTGAACTCCAACCAGTTAATTCCAAGAATAACATCAAGTTTTCTCAACGATAAACATACTAAGTCCATCCCAAAACTCTTACCATAGATTGTCAGCGAACAATTGAGATACACCCACGACGTAGTTATCGGACCCAGAGCTAGGGTATCAACAACCATACTCCTAACCATAAAAGACAACTTCAAGTCCAACCTCTCAGCATACTCAAAAGAAATAAAGGAATGCATTGCACCCGTGTTAATAATAGCAATCAACGAATACTAATAAGAAAACACGTACCACAAATCAACTTGTCAGAGCTAGTAGTCTCTGATCTTGATAAAAGAGAACTTCCCACTAGATTGTGCCTTCTTTGGTTTATAACAATGATTACTAATGTGACCCCGTTTGCCGCAGTTATAACAAGTCGGCCCGTCACTCTTGCAATCTGCAATACGGTGACCTGTCTTTCCACATTTGAAGACCTCAAAACTTTATTCTTGCATTCATTAGCACGATGGACTAACTCGCAACACTTGAAACACTTGACAGAAGCGGAAGTCTCTCCCCCACTTGGCCTTTTCTCATCTGAAACCCTTTGCTTCCCTTTGTCATATGGAGCATTATACGGTTTTCCTTGATACTGATTCTTCCTTTTCCTCTCGCTGAGACTCTTATAGTGAGCAGAACGAGTCTTGATATCCTTATCATATATCCTACACTTATTCACCAGCATAGGAAACCAACGAATCTCCTAATAACCAATGCCTTGCTTGATCTTAGGACGAAGAACACTTTCAAACTTGATACATTTCGACCCATAAGCAGCAATACCATTGTAGTGGGGATAAAACTTCACAAGTTCTTCGAACTTAGCATCATGCTCAGCATTTGTCATATTTCCTTGCTTAAGCTCAAGGAATTCGATCTCCTTCTTGCAGCACACATCCTCATGAAAGTACTTCTCTGGGAAATAAACTCTGAACACAATTCGAGTAATATAAGTACTAACAACCTTGAGTCTTTGGCGGGCATTGTCCCACCAGTCTTCAGCCTCTTCAGACAATAACGGAGTACCAAACTGCACCTTCTGAACTTCAGTGTAAGCCATCACTCGGAAAATCTTCTCAATTTCTCTGAGCCATGCTTGCGCAACCTCTGGATCATATCTGCCCTTGAAAGTTGGCATATTGTTTCTCTAAAATTTCCCCAATCTACAGAACTCATCACCAGCATGATTCTGCTGACCCTGGAGCGCCTGAACCACTAACTTCAAAGCATCAGCAATTGCACAATCTTTAGAAGAAACAACGCACCGACAATGTACACACACATGTCACATACTAGGAAACAATTAATAAAAAACACCAAAATACCTTCAACAATAGCCAAACTATAGCATAAACACAGTACAACCTCAAAAACCAGAACCGACACTCAATTCCATGCAAATAAGCAAATGACACTCCTTAAAAAGGAAAAATTAGGGAAAAATCTAATGGGATTAAGGACTTCCCTCTACCCAATCATGCATTCTACACCATATTAGGAGTAATCCCCTCATTACCTTAGATTTTCCAACAAAAGCACCTTCAAGATCTAACAATGGAAGTTCTCCTAAGCCATAGCCTTGCCTCTTTTCTCCCAATTATGTTTTCATGTACTATCCCTTTTCCGAAAATTCCACTAACCACTATTTATCTCTAACTTAATTCTTAGTATTTTAAAATTGCACTAAGGCCCCGTTTATGTTACGATTTTCACCACTTTCCTCATATTCTATAATTTCCTATGTCTCCACCCAAAATCTTATTTTCTATTTTATATTAATCATTAATCAAAATAATTCTAATTCTAATTATTTTTAATTATCTTAATTATTCTAATTCTTCTATTACCCCACCGAGGCTCTCACTATACCCCATCAATGACCACATGCACATACAAATCACCATGCATATTTAATTAAAAGCACACCAAATATTAATTAATTAAATAAAATACAAAATAATCTAATTAAATAATTTAATCAAATTTCGGGGTGTTACAATTGACTTCGTTCCCTTTACATAAAACAAATTCAATGTCTTAGACATTGTGGAAGTTGATAGTGAAGATTCTGAGGATAGCTCCTAGTATAAAGAGTTTGTGGATGCTACTCAGGCTATGGATGATGATTCCATAGAAAACTCCCCCTTTAACAATAATGAGAAATTCCTCCAGTTGTCTTGGGATAACTTGGTTGAAAATGTAGAGGTGGGTGATATTCCTGAGGAAAACTTGGCTCATACATTCACTCTTGTTAGAGGGGAAAAAAAAAAGTTAAAGTAGCCTAGTGGATACATAACCATATCAAAGGTTGGCGCCTCAACATATTTAAAATGATTTTCAATTTTTGGAACGCAAGGAGATTGGCCAACTCCCCCACTAGATTGTCCTTGAATAGAATAATTACCTCAAACAAGCCAGAATTTTTGTTTGTTGTTGAGCCTTGGATTTCTATAGATAGATTTCTTCAAAATTGTTTTTTCAATCTTGGTTACAAGTTTATCACTGTCAACAATAGGATTAATCACATACCTAACCTATGGTGTTTTTGCAAAAGTTACTTGTTGCCTATCATCATTCAAGTTGGTGATCAAGCCATTGCTTTCACTCTTATCATAGACAAAAAAGTTTTTGGTCTTGTCGCCGTCTATGCTTCTATCAGCTATATGCATAGGAGATCCATGTGGAACAACGTAACTTACATTCTCGATAATCATAAAGTCCCCTGGTGTCTCATTGGATATTACAATGTTATTCTTGGGGCTCATGAGCATAAAGGCTTCTTTTCTCTTTCTAAGCTTCCCATGAGGGAGTTGCAAAATTGGTCTAATCATAATAACTTATTCCACTTTCCTACACTGGATGCCTCTTTCACTTGGTCCAATGGGAGACTTGGTGAAGCTCATACCTTAAAGATGTTAGATAGGGCCTTTTGTAATATGGACTAGTTGGATCTGTGTTTCAAAACTTATTGTATATCATTACCCAAAGTTAAATCTAATCGTCGTCCCCTTCGGCTTCACTTCATCTTATCATCTACCAAGCCTACTATTTCTTCCTTCAAATTCCTTCACATGTGGACCATTAATCCTAGTTGCTTGGAGGTTATCAAATCTAGTTAGCAAACAGGTTTCTATGGTTGTCATATGTTTGTGTTTACTGAAAAGCTCAAGGTCCTGAATAAAAATCTTAACATTTGGAATCATAATACTTTTGGCAATGTCCATTCCACGGTGAAGCTCACTGAAGTGGCCATGAATCAGGTCCAGTTGGAGATTCAAAATGACATTCATTTTGTAGTGTTGAGAAATAGAGATAGGGACTGCTTGATTCAGTTTCAGAATGCTCTGAATACTGAGAACTTGTTTTGGAAAGAGAAAGCTCATGTCAAATAGATGCACGATGGGGACAAAAATACTAAGTTCTTCCACAGGATTGCTAACATCAAACATGCAATAAAATGAATCCATGCCTTTGATTTTAATGGTATCCTTGGTGATCAAGTTACTAGTTACTTCAAGAATCTTTTCTCCAAGTCTAATCACACCAACCTTGACTATGAGATCATCAACTCCTGCATCCCTAGGCTGATAACTGATGATATTAACACTATGCTTACCAAGTTTCCTTGTGACTTGGAAATAAAAAATGCAATCTTTAGTCTGAACAAAGATGGTGCTCCTGGGCCAGATGACTTTGGAACCACTTTCTTCCACCAATATTGGGATGTGATCAGCCATGATATTTTTGCAGCAATTACTCAATTTTTTCACTCCTCTTGGATCCTTCTCAATTTTAACTCCAACTTTCTTGTCTTGATTCCCAAAACCCCTTAGGATGATGTTATTGATAAGTTCATGCCTATAGCTCTGGAAAATTTTAGGTTTGAAATCATTTCTAAAGACATTGCTGATAGATTGGCTTCTATTATGCCTAATATTATTTCTAATGAGCGTGAGGGATTTGTTAAGGTCAGAAGTATAAGAGACTATATTGGTTTAGCCTCTGAAGCAATTAAGTTGATCCACAAGAAATCTCATAGTGGTAATATTGTTTTGAAAGTAGACATCTAAATCTTTTGATTCTCTTAACTGGGTCTTTTTGTTGTTGGTCCTCAAAGCTTTTGGATTCAATGAAAAGTTCAATAATTGGATCAAGAATATCCTTGAATCATCCATGATCTTCATTTCCTTCTATACCAAAACTTATGACTTCTTCAACTGTGAGAGAGGAGTAAGGCAAGGAAATCCCCTCTCACCTCTTCCTTTTGGTATTGTTGAGGAAAACCTTAGAAGAAGTATCACCTTGCCTGTAGAGCAAGGGAAAGTCAAGAGTATTCTTGGCCCTAGAGGTTTTGTCGTCCCTTCCCACTGCCACTATGCAGATGATGTCATGATTTTCTGCAGAGACAACAAAATTTCTATCAGTTCCATCGTTGATCTCTTCCAGAGATATTTAAAGGATTTTGGTCAGTTTATTAATCCTTCCAAGTCTCAAGTTTTCTGTGGCTCTTTAAGTGACTCTAGAATGCGCCATATTTCCATGCTTCTTGGATTTAAAATTGGTAGCCTTCCTTTTTATTACCTTTGGGTCCCAATTTTCTAAGGTTCCCCCAAGGCCTTATACTTTAGGCCTCTTGTGGATAAAATTAAAGTTAAGTTGGCAAACTGGAATACCTCTCTTCTTAATTTTGCTGGTAGAGTCCAATTAGTCAAGGAAATTGTCCATGCTATGTTGATTTATACTCTCTCTATTTACTCTTGGTTGGTTTCCCACATTAAGGAGCTTGAAAAGTGCTGCATGAATTTCATTTGGTCTGGCAATATTATGATGAGGAAACTGATCACAATTTATTGGGACCAAGTTTGTACTTCCTTTTCTCAGGGAGGCATGGGTATCAAATCCTTGTTGGTATTCAATGCAGCGTCTAACCAAAAGCTTTGTTGGGACATAATCAGTTTTAATGAGCCTTGGGCTTAGATCTTTAAAGCTAAAGTTAGTAAGAAAGACTTGCCTATTACCCATCATATCTCATCTTCTATTTGGTGCAATATCAAAAAAGTGTTCCAAGGCATGCTTCTTGATTCCAAAATCATCATGGATGGATCCTTGGCTTAGAGAGTCCTTCATCAACTCTGTGCATCGAAGTTCAATGGTTAGTATTGATTTATTGGTCTCTAATTTCATTGACCAGGGGAATTGGTTGTCGATCCCTACTAGCATTTTTGAGCTAGTGCTCAAAATTCAAAGGAAAGTTTTGCAAATCACTCTCCCATTGGACATCAGGGATGACTGCAAAGTTTGGATTCACTTTTTAAATGGAGACCTGACTCCAACGTAGGCCTGCTCTCATATTTCTCCTAAAAGACCTTCCCTTGATTGGTCCAATAATCTTTGGAATCAAGATATCCCTCCTTTTAAATCCTTCATCGTGTGGGGAATATGCCATAACAAGCTTGCTACAAATGATAATCTTACTAAGAGAGGTTGCATTTGTTCCTCTTGCTGCAGTCTTTGCAACCTTCATACTGAAACAACCTCTCACTTGTTCTTCCAACGCCCCTTTGCCCTGCGTATTTGGAATTGGTTCCTCACCATGATCAAAGCCTTTTAACCTTTAAATGTTTTAGAAGCATTGTAAATCTACAACAAAAACTAGAGCAAGCAGTGTAAGTTCATTATTCAAGCCGACATTGTCTATATCTTCAATAATATTTGGTGTGTCAGAAACAACTTGCACTTCAAGAATCACAAAGTTTATTGGATGCATGCTAATCAACGATAATGGCACTAAGCAAGTTGCCAATTCCTCCATTAACGAATTCTCTATTACGAAGTCTTTCAAAGTCAACTTGGATCCTCTTAATGCTCTCAAAATTTTGGAGGTGGTTTGGTTTCCCCGGGCTAGCGGTTAGCTCAAGTGCAACACTAACAACTCTTTTATCGATGATTTGACTTCTTGTGGTGGCCTATTTCGTAATGGCAATGGTGAGTTCATGTTTGGCTTCTCTGAGCTGGTAGAGGGAAACTTTTCCCTTCATGTGGAGCTTCTTGGTGTAGTTAAAGCGATAGAGTTTGCTTATCAATTTAGTTGGTTGAAGCTTTGGTTAGAGACAGATTTCAAACTTGTCATCCTCGCAACTAAGGATTCTAAAATTATCCCTTGGAGCATCCTTAACAAGTGGCTCAATGCCATGGCTAAAACTTGTTTTATGGAGTTTCATATCACGCATATCTATAGGGAGGGGAATCATTGTGCAGACACGCTCGCTTCCAAGGCTTCTACTTCGACCCCTTATCTTGTTTGGACTTCTCCTCCTTCCTTTATTACCTCTTCTTTGTATCATGGCAAGTTAGGCTTAGCCAATTTTCGTTTTGATGGTTTTTAATTGAGTTTTGATTGGGTCTCCACACTTTTTGTTTCTCTTTTTTATCTTATTTACCTTTAAAATAAAGTATGCATAGAAAACTAACACAATTTATTTATTTTTTCTTCTTTTTGTTATGCATGCTTAGGTTTTCTTTTTTTTTTTTATTTCCTCTCCCATGAAAAAATATTTTATTTTGATTGTGTGCAGTTTTTAAAAAGTTTAAATGATTAAATATATTATATTTCTTAAATATTTTTTATAAATTTTAGTTTATGAAATAATTAGGTGAATTGAGGATCAATAAATTAGAATATATATATATATATATATATATATATATATATATATATATATATATATATATATATATATATATATATATATATATATATTTTAAAGTGAAAATTATTTCAAAACAAAAATTTTGTAAATAAAATTTTTATTAATAAACCAAAAAGAACAATAAAAATGACATGGACTAACCAAATATACTAAGTTAATTATGTCAAAATGGCTCTCAAATTGGATTACTTAAATATAAATATCAATAAATATTCTTAAATAAAAAAATTGAGGAAAAAGAGACCTTTTTAATAATGCTAGTATAAATTTTCATTTTACAAATATATCATATATGATTTAAATCATCTCTTTCGAGGTTATAAAATCAATTATTTTATTAGTGAGTTACATTTATCTTTTTATGCTGATCGTAGCCCGACTTGAGTGAAAAGTTAAGAAGTAATGTTGTTGTCATTAGAAACTCCCACCTTAAATAAGCCACATACTTTAGATGTATTTTTCGTATGTTTTATCATGATTGCTTTGGAAACTTAAGTACTTGAGTGTTCCCTGAGACAATCTTTCTTTTGATAAATCATTACGAAATTTTTATGGAGTCAGTTATACACTCTGTTGAGGCGTTACCTTTGTTCACCTTTGAATGATTTGCGTATGGATTGTATTTGTTCTTTATTCCATGTTGTTATCTTCCTTATTCCAATTTGTAGCTAAAGCCTAACAAAGTCTATTAATGTAGTTGTCTCGAATTTCGTAGCCTTTTAATGATAATTGACATCAGACTTTAATGAGAGATCCTTAATCATAATGTTGTCAATTAACCATAGAAATTCTAAATTTTCCACAATTAGACTACCATAAGTCCATCATCACCTTCCCAAATCACAATTCATAAGTGTCACACTATTTCGATACCTAGAGAACACCGACTCAAAATTTCAACATCGGATCGTGCATAATGTTTAAAACATATTAACAAACATAGAAATCCAAAATTTAAACAATCGAACCACCGGAAGTAAACCATCACTTTTCCATATCACAACTCACAAGTGTCACACTAAAAAAATTCCTTTTTAACTAACTATTTCCAACCCTAGAGAAACACCTAATCAAATTTTCAACATCAGACCGTCCACATCATGTAAAACAAACTAACAAACATAGAAATTCAACATTTTCCACAATCAGGCTCCAGGAGGTTTGCCATCACCTTTTGAGACCACAATCCACGAGTATCACACTATAAAAGGTTATTTTCAATTGACCCTTTTCAGCCTTGGACGAACACCGACTTGAATTTTTAACATCTGACAGTCCAGAATGTGTAAAACAGACTAACAAACTTAGAAATTCAAAATTTTCAGTAATTGGACTCCTGGAGGTCCACCATCACATTGTCATATCACAATTCACAGGTGTCACACTAGAAATGGTCATTCTCAGCTTACTCTTTCCAACTCGAGACGAATATCGACACAAATTTTCAACAACGGCTCGTCCACAACATGTAAACTAGACTAACAAATATAGAAATTCATAAATTTCAACATTCGGACTCTCGGAGGTCCACCATAACTTTCCCATATCATAAGTCACAAGTATCACACTAGAAATGGTCATTCTCAACTGACTTTTTCAGACCCTTGACGAACACCGATTAGAATTTTCAACAGCAGACCATCCACGACAGGTTAAACAAACTAACAAACATAAAAATTATTAAAAAAAAACAACGTAAAGACTTTCGGAGCTCCACCATCACCTACCCATATAAAAATTCCTAAGTGTCACACTAGAAATGGTCCTTCTCAAGTGACTTTTTCCAACACGAGACAAACACCGACGAAAAGTTTCAACAACGCACCGTCTACAATATGTAATATAGACAAATAAACATTGAAATTCAAAATTTTCAAAAATAGAACCCTCAGAGATCCATCATCACCTTCCCATATCACAATTTACAAGGGTCATACTAGAAAGGGTCTTCTCAACTGAATCTTTCCAACCATGGACGAACACCGAATAAAATTTCCAACATCAGACTATTCACAACATGAAAAACGAACTAAAAAACATAGAAATCCAAAAAATTTCACAATAAAAATCCTGGAGGTCCACCATCACCTTATCATATCACAATTCACAAGGGTCACACTTGAAAAGGTTATTCTCAACTGGCTCTTTCTAACCCTAGACGAACATCAACTCTAATTTTCAACATCAAACCGTCCATAATGTATAAAATAGACTAACAAACATAGAAATTAAAATTTTTCAACAATTGGACTCCTATATGTTCACCATCATCTTCCCATATCACAATTCATAAGTTCACACTAGAAATTGTCCTTCTCAACTGACTCTTTTGAACCTTAGGCGAACACCGAATCAAATTTTCAACATCAAATTGTCAACAACATGTAAAACTAACTAACAAACATAAAAATTCCAAATTTTCAACAAAAAAATCCTAGAGGTCCAGCATCATCTTCCTGTATCACAATTCACAAGTGTCACACTAAGAATGGTCATTATGAACTGACTCTTTCCAACCCGAGACGAACATTGACTCGAATTTTCAACATCGAACCATCCAAAATGTTTAAAACATATTTAAAAACATAAAAATTCAAAATTTTCCACGTTCTCACAATTCACAAATGTCACACAAGAAATGGTCCTTATCAACTGACTCTTTCCAACCCTGGACGAACACCGACTCAAATTTTTAACATCAGACCATCCACAACCTGTAAAATGAACTAAAAAATATTGAATTATAAATTTTAAAATTCAAACTCTCAAAGGTTAATCATCACCTTTCCATATAATAACTCATAAGTGTCACACTATAAATGGTCATTCTCAACTGACTCTTTCCAACCCAAGACAAACACTAACTCGAATTTTCAACATCAGACCATCCACAATAAAATAGACTAACAAATATAGAAATTCATAAACAAATACAACATTCAGACACCCAGAGGAATACTATCACCTCCCTATATCACAATTCATAAGTGTCACAATAGAAATGGTCATTCTCAACTGACTCTTTCCAACCCTGGAAAAACACCGACTCGAATTTTCAACATTGGACCGTTCACAACATGCAAAATGAAGAAAAAACATAAGAATTCAAAAATGTCAACATTCAAACTCCCAGAGGTCCACCATCACCTTCTCATATTATAATTCACAAGTGTCACACTATAAATTATCATTCTCAACTGACTTTTTCCAATCCGAGTCAAACACCGACTCAAATTTTTAACATCGGACCGTCAACAAAGTGTAAAACAGACTAATAAATAGAGAAATTGAAAATTTTCATCATTCGAACCCTCGGAAGTCCACCATCTAAAGGTGAGAAAAACACAATAAGTAAGGTTGAACTGTGTTTTCTTTTTCTTTCTTTTTAAAACTCTTAAGTCAAATTCCAAACACAAGGTTATACAAACTAAGTTAGTTATACATAAGCAGCAAATATAAAATGCAGGAAAGAAGAATAACACATAGAGTTATCCTAGTTTCTCTCATAAACCGAGAGTAGTACAGTCCCCTTGTACTTACAATAGATTTTCACTATAACCAATCAAGATTATAATTTGCTCAAGCACACAAGCAAGAGTTTTCTTTTCTTACACAAACAAGTATAAGACTTCCTTGCTCAAACACACAAGTCTGAGACTTCCTTGCTCATACACACAAATATGAGACTTCTTTGCTTACACACACAAGTATGATACTTCCTTGCTCAAGCATACAAGCTTAAGATTTCCTTACTCACACGCACAAGTATGATACTTCCTTGCTCAAGCCCACAAGCTCAAGACTTCCTTGCTTAAGCACATAAGCTCAAGACTTTCTTGCTCACACACACAAGTATGATAATTCCTTGCTCAAGCCCAGAAGCTCAAGACTTCCTTGCTCAAGCATACAGGCTCAAGACTTCCTTTCTCAAAATAATTAGTAAGAGACTTCTAACAATCTACCTAGCAGATAAAAGATTGTTGGGTGAATACACAATCAGAGGCATATAAATAATACAAGACAATATGACTCTTTTAGGACTTAAGGATTTATAAGATTTTCAAGGATAAGAAATCCTAAGTTTAGATTATGCTAAAACTTTGACAAAGTTGCTTCTCTTTGATTGTCAATTTTGTGCTTAGCATGTTCAGGGTGTATTCTTTTTAGTTGCGTTCTTATATATTGTGTTGATCTTCAAGTCTTTTAGTTCCTTAAATAATAAGGAAAAAAGCCATTAAATATGCAATTGTTGAGTCCCGTTGGGATATGTTAAGATGTTTCACCAAATTTTCAAGTTAGGTGTAGTTTGAATAACTTTTTCTACAAAAGGAATTAGCATTTGTATCCCAACATACTCTATGAAGAACCCAGAGCTTTAGGTTATCATGTGATAAAGTATGTTCAGAGATGAACAATGACACTTCAGTGTCACCTTTGTCCTAGCGTTTTGTCTGGCTCAGGTTCCGATCACTAGAAGCAGACTTCTCCAAAGTTTGTTATTCAGAGTCTGACTCCTTCAGAGTCTGATCTATCAATATTGACCTCTTTGGAAAATGACTTCTTCAGAATCAGTTCTTCAACTTCCGATATATTAGAATATGATCTTCACACTTCTCTTTGTATGTTCAAAGCTAGAAACAATACTTGGATTTTAATATGAATTTTAGTATATGGTCTTGAATACTTGAACAAACGTTAGTATACCCTATTGTTTTTTAAATACTTTTTTATTATCAAAACCCAAGGGATAAAGCAATTTTGTTCCAACAATATCCCTTTTTTTTATGATGACAAACAATTTAAGAATAGTGGTTGATGATTTAATTAACTACTTGACTGCAGGGTATGAGGTTTGTAAGCTCCCCCTAAGTCTAATAGTTCATAGGGTTAGGTTTGTAAGCTCCCCCTAAGTTCTATCTAAGTTAATTAAATTTAAACATTTAAAGCACATATATAATTCTTTAGAATTTAAGCAGAATAATAACTGTCAAATTTCACGTGCTTAAATACTTCTATATCTACTTCCCCTTTTGTCATCAACAAAAATAAAGAAAGGGAGTAGAAGAGATGCAGAAGAAAAAAAACTTCAAAATAATTAAATATTTGGGATTATTCAGAATTGGATAAAATTATTTTAAGAACATATTTGATTTCCATTTTTGATAAAAGATTTGAAAGTTGATTGGATTGGTTAGTAAACAACTCTTTGCACTTCTCAAGATGATCAAGATAAGATCTTTCACCTAGGATTTAGAGAGAATTGAGGCAGATAAGTCTGGAGAGACGTGTTTGAAGATAGTGAATTTAGTGTCTTCCAACTATCTTTGGTGCATAAGGTGACTGCCATTTCAAGCGAATCTTGAATCTTGAACCTTCATCCTTACACCGTCAAACACTAGATACATGTGTCAATATAACTGAACATAGGACTGGAGTACATCACGAAGAAGGGGTGGGTTAAACACATTTTGAGCCATAAATCCTTTTTTCTCAAACCGTGAACCAGGCCACGTTACAACCCTCAAAAGTCCTAATTGAAGCAGGGTTTATTCTGAAGGCGTACTTCAACGAGATAACGTTCCTGACTCCCGTGAGTTGTGATAATAAATCCTTTGTTGGTATTGCATGTACATGCTATCTTTCATTCAAAAACATCAAGGTCGTAACTAGTGATTCGTTCACAAGGTTTGCGACATCTTTTCACTAAAAAAAACCTTCAAGATTAACATGTGTGTTGCATTAGAATTCTCATTCTTAGAATAAACATTTTTCTGCTTGCATACATGTGCTTAAGCATCAAGGAAGCTTGCATAATGAACATCAATCGAGAAGCTTGATCCTTCCAAAATGAAAGGCCTGAAAATTCCAGAGGACAGTCAAGTCAAGAGGCATGTGGCCAAGGGACTCTATTGAGTAGTCGATTTCCCAGCAAATTATGTTAAGATATAGCCAATATGGGGTTGTCGCGTTGAGAAATCTCTCCAAACTTCATCCAATATGGGGCAATCGAGTCGAGATTCAACAAATCTCTCAAGATTCAGCAATCTGGGGAAATTAGGTCGAGATTCGACCAATCTCTCGAAGGACAGATCAGCCAGTTAGGGGCAAAGTCACTTCAAGGCTCGCATGGAGGCAGGCCACTTCAAGAGCGTTGTTATTCCTCTTCAAGAAGACGGTTAATCAGAAGCACCTCCAGGTTTCAGAATACTGGGTCAGAATATCTCAAGTCATTATGGTACAAGGTTCTACATGAATCCTCTTGAGGCAAGTTACTTCATAGACCATGTAGTTTGGGGCACAAATGGTTAGAATTGTCGGAACTGGTATTCACTTGTGGTGGCCAGTCTACAACACTAAGTGTGGTTACAGCTTGAGATTTCAAATCACCTTGTTCCCTGGTAAAGCGCCAGAAAACATCTTCTTACCGACGAGAAGTTGGAGTTTCTTTTCTCCCTAAGCAAGGAATTATCTCCAGTAGACAAGAGTTTATTTTCAAGGATCTTTCTTATCCCCAACAGTATTGGAGATCTTCGCATTCTTCCATGTAGTAACCATCATTGTATTGCATCTACCAAAACACGTAGCATTTCCATTCAATATGGAGCATTACGCCATAAAATAATTCAAACATATGCATACGAAGCATCGGCCAGTTTTGATACCTAGCCAACATTCTGAATCAGTCTTCAATCATGACAGCAATATATCCCCACAGAAAATTCCGAGTTCATTCCCTAACAAATACTTCAACTAATTCCCAAGGCCATAGATCTGTCGATCTTACCCGTTGTCTACCTTTGGTTTCCCCAGTGGAGTCATATTTTTGTTTACAGATTCTTGAGGTTGTAAGTCCATTGATTTTAGTTCCTGTATTTAGGTTCGTTGATCTTTCTTGTGTCACAAATCCGTTGATGTTGTTTCTCTTCGTTTTAGGGTTGTAGATCCGTTGATACTACTTCTTATTCATAGGTCCATTGATCTTTCTTGAGTCACAAATCCGTTGATATTGTTTCTCTTCGTTTTAGGGTTGTAGATCCGATGATACTACTTCTTATTCATAGGTTCGTTGATCTTTCTTGAGTCACAAATCCGTTGATATTGTTTCTCTTCGTTTTAGGGCTGTAGATCCATTGATACTACTTCTTATTCATAGGTTCGTTGATCTTTCATGAGTCAAAAATCCGTTGATATTGTTTCTCTTCGTTTTGGGGTTGTAGATCCGTTGATACAACTTCTTATTCATAGATTCGTTGATCTTTCTTGAGTCACAAATCCGTTGATATTGTTTCTCTTCGTTTTTGAGTTGTAGATCCGTTGATACTACTTCTTATTCATAGGTCCATTGATCTTTCTTGAGTCACAAATTCGTTGATATTGTTTCTCTTCGTTTTAGGGTTGTAGATCCGTTGATACTACTTCTTATTCATAGGTCCGTTGATCTTTCTTGAGTCACAAATCCGTTGATGTTGTTTCTCTTCGTTTTAGGGTTGTAGACCTATTGACCATACTTCCTGTCCATAGATCCGTTGATCTTTCTTGAGTCACAAATCCGTTGATATTGTTTCTCTTCGTTTTAGGGTTGTAGACCTATTGACCATACTTCCTGTCCATAGATCTGTCGATCTTACCTCTATTTATCCCCCTTTGGGCCGCAGATCCGATGATCTCGACTTTCTTCTATTTTACCTTCCATAGCATTAATATCATTACCCCGTTTACCATTGTTTAACTATACACATCTACCTTTCACCCTAGAGTGCAAATTTTATAGTTCTTTTTGTATTCAATCCCCTTATACCTTGAATTTTTGAAAGCAGTTTCTCTTCACACATTCAAGTTTAAGTCGATTGAAAAGGGGCAGCTGTTGCACCCCAAAATTTTCCCTCTTGTTCCTAACCCTGACTGACTTGTACTTCTCATTCATATGCATCTCCATTAGGCCATGACAATCATAATCATGTATTTCATTAAGCTTCTAAGGCATGGGATCAAGGTATTCTGTATAAGTTAAGGTTTCTCTATTCCTATGAAACCCTCTTCCTCATTCAGGGATGACTCAGTTTGCTTCTTCATCTGTCACGCTTAAAAACTAGAGTCTGGACTCTTGGTCAGGGTGAACTTACCGTTCCTCAAGCTACAAGGTTCTCTTCTATCAAAACTCACCAAGAACAATTGGATTAGGGTTTTCTTTGGTACAAACTATGCAATTGGAATTCATCGGATTTTAGAGTTTATATGATCCTATACCCTTCAATGTCACTTGCTTCAAGGTCTTCAATGTCACCAAGCGGTAGTGGCTTCATTATTTGTCTAACTGAGAAAGCTTGGAATTAGGGTTCTGGTTCTCTTCAACTTCTCAAGCCATTGCTTCATCAATGTGCACTCAGGGCAAAAGGGTTAAGGCTTCCCATTCTTTGTGTTAGAATCTTGATAAGTGTCACTCAAATGAGTTTCATTGGATTAAGTACAAGTTGGCTTGGACTTGAAAAGAGAGTCTAGTGTGGATTCTTTAAAGAGAAATGGGTCCATGAGTCCATTTTAATCGAGTTTGTCAAGAATTGGTTGGAAGATGCATTTAAAGGGACTTCTTGGCAAACGAGTCACTTGAAATTCAAGGCATGGTCATTTGAGTTCAACTTTGATTTTAAGTCATATTTTAAAAAATGATTCAAGATGATTTTAGGCCATGATTCAAGTTTCTTTTCAAGAGCTGTTTCAAGTGGTTCACTTCAAGTTTATATTCAAACCTTTTCAAAGTGGCCAAAAGAATTCAAAGATTACCATTATATAAGGTTATCAAATTCAAGTCCCTAACCATTTCTCAATTTAAGTTTCAAAACCCTTTCCAAGCTTCAAATTCATTCAAAAAAAATTCAAGTTCAATCGAGTTTCGATATTACAATTCAAATTTACAAGTTCATTCCAAAAAGAACCAAAGTTTACAACAAGTTTTGAAATTAGAAAACCATCACAAAATATTTTGTTACAAAGTTCCTAAGCCTAATTTTACAAAACGTAAACTTAATCTTCAATCACTCTTCAACTTTTAACCAAACTTCATTTTATGCCATTTGAACCCGTCTCCATGACCAACTTCACCATAATACTTCCATACTTCCATTAGCCATGCTACAAAACTCATCTTGAACCTACAAAGTCAAGTACACCAATGAGTCATTCAATTCATTTCACAAAATCATAACAAAAATTCAGCAATCAATAACCAAAATTCAGCATTTCATGTTAATAAAATTCAGCATTTCATGTTAATAAAATACAACATTTCATAGCATAAAAATTCAGCAATTCATAACCAAAATTCAGCATTCATAACCATTTTAATTCAACATTACATCATCCCAAAATTCACAAAATTTCATTCACATTTCAATTCATAAACCATTTATTTTCTTTTCAAATCCACATCAAAAGTCACTGCAGTAACAAAGTTCAAACTTTTTCGTATCAGAAAAAACATACATTCTGTAGCCGAGGTCGTACAGAAATCGTAGAGAACGCGAAAGAGAGCAAGAGGTCGTGAGTGCGAGGAGAGGGACACGGTCAAGATGAGAGAGTAATGGATTGAGAGAGTTTGATCAAGAGAGAGCGATTAGGAGAAAGAGGAGAGTGATAGAGATCGAGTTGTTTGTAGAGAAGAATGAAAAACCGCAACTTTTTTTTTTCTTTTCTGAATTCCAGGTTTCACGACTGTGAATTTAGGGTTGTTGGATAACCCGTGTGTCTTTTTCCTTTTCATTGTTAATACGGATTCGGGTCGACCCATGAGGACCTCTGCGGTCCGCTACCCATCTTCTTGGGCCTCACCCCACTTCGTTTTCACACTTCAGGCCCATTTGCTGTGTGTTGATTTAGTTTTTGTTTTTGTTTTTGTTTTTGTTTTTGTTTTTGATTTGAAATTAAGTTAGTCTTTTTTTATATATAAAAAGGTTTTAAATCAACAAAAATTTTATTTATTTATTTAGAAATAGTTTAACATTTAACTTTAGCTCCAAATTAAAAAATATTAAATTCTTTTAATAAGATTTTCATATTTAGGTTCCTTTCATAAAATTTTTAAAAAAGACAAAATATTCTAGTTTTAGTTCTTAAGATTAAAAGTTTGAGATATGAGATTTTTTTTTTAGAAGAACCTGTTGGATCTTGTGTGTGATTTAGGCGGGACTTTGAATCTTCATTTGAGATTTGCGACCTTAAAATCGCAAAGTGGTTACCGTTGCATCGCTTGTGATCTATTGAACTTGTTTTGTAGTTTACTCTTTATTTCTCGCATTGGTCCTCCCATGTATTTTTTATGTATCCCTTCCTTGTTTGATGTATATCATTTATCTTGCTTTCCTTTGATTCGTTTTTGCTAGTTAGTTATCATTAGGCGTTAGGACCGAACCCCAAAAGCATTTGTGATCCACATATCAAGTCATATCTCAACTTGTAAGTCGATTTCCTAGTGCATCGCCATCAAACCCGTTCGCATCACTTCAAACTTTTTCTCAATGAGCAATAAAACCCTTGATCCAACGCCAAGTGGCATTTTTCTCAACAAAAATAAAAAATACAATAAAATACGATTAGGATTGCGCGCCACGAGCCTTAAGTGGTATAAAAGGAGTGAGAATGGAGCCCCTCCTACAGTCACTCCGAGTATTTTGAACACAAGGCGCTCGACTTGGTTATTCGAAATATTCACCTCTACCCATAGTCTTTAGTGCGATCTTAATCAAGAACAACTTTCTTTCAAAACCCTAAAAAACACATAAACTCATCAAACTTTTTTTTCGCCTTAGGGCATCATTCGAAAACCCTTTTTCAAGGTATAAAATCAACCCACACACAATCATTTCTTAAGCCTCCGAACTACGGAGCTCTGATTCTTCACTTCTTACAAGTGAGGATACGTAGGCACAAGGGCCACAATCCTTGGCGAACACTCTAATAAAAAAAAACCAACCCTCTTACCCTTAAGTAAGTAGACTTTTAGATTAGAACACCCATGCAAGCTTAGGCAACTTAGATGGTTCCCATCGAGTACGATGGATGTGAGTGGTGCTAATACATTTCTCTCACATAACCGACTTCTGAACCCGAAATGTGGCTGCGATGACCACGTTCTTTCCCTAAAGGTTTTATCGATATTTCCCTTTCCCTCTTTGGGATAAAAAAGTTCGGTGGCGACTGTGTCATTTTTCGCGTAGCGACAGTGAGCAAACCATCTTTGTCAAAGAAAATGAAGAGAAAACTTTAAAGAATCCATGATCTCCCTTCTGACTACGAGTCAGATACTGATGAATTTCCTTTTGAATGGTCAAAATTTTAGAACTGCTGTGCTAATTTTTATAGGATTTTAGAGAAGATTTAGGCGATGTGAAATGTTTTGATCCATGAGGATATCAGTCTTTGTACTTCTCTCATCCATTTTAACTAACAAAGAAGTCTTTTCCTCTTTACTTATTGCATGACGGTTAATTATTTGCGTCCATTTTTTTTATCCATCAAGAAGAGTGAGTTAAAGTCGTTTCCAAACCTTTCCAACCAGTATTATGTTATGCGTAGAAATATTTTAATTGCACAACTGTAAAACATATCATAAAAGGGAAAAACAAAATTAGAATTTAATTTTACCCAAAATCATTGATTCCCAAAGACGACTCAAATGTTTTTGTTAAGAGACGAATATTTATGAAGTAATTCATATTTATTAGCTTAACTAAATATAGTTTATTATGTCTATTAATATTACTCAAGGATCAGAGGATAGATAATTCTTCAAAGAACTCTTGACTTAGGATCTTTTGAACTAGAAGATTATTTCTCATAGAGAACTAACTGATTTAGATTCAGATTGTAGAGAGTCTTTAAAAAGTTAAAGGAAAAGATATACTAGATGAACAATATTCAAAACACATATATCATTAACCAATAGTTACCATACAACAATTTATAACCCAAATGTCACAAAATACTTTTCATATTCATGACACACAAGTGATCAGATGCTAAACATCAAATGGCTGACTTATATGCTATCAGAACTAGTAAATCAAATTCTAAGTATCAAAGGCTGAGTTGCTCGAATTCTGATCATCATGACTCTAACTCTCCATTTTAGAAGCAAACATTAATCCTTAACAAAATGCATGTTTAGATTCTTTTTTGTAAAATCAAATCTTTTAATAGTTAGAGACTTGGTAAATATATCATCCCATTGATGATGTGTATCAATGAACTAAATATATATCACACCTTTCTAAACATAATATCTTATAAAATGATGTTTTATTTCTATGTGTTTGGCTCTAGAATGTTGAATATGATTCTTTGTTAAATAGATAACAGCAGTATTATCACAAAAGATTGGAATACAGCTTTTATTTATCTGATAGTCTTCCAACTGAGATGTATTCTGCTTCTACTGTGGACAAAGAACTTGCAACTGAGATGTATTTTTCTTCCGCCGTAGACAAAGAAAGCGTTGCTTTTGTCTTTTACTAGCCCAGGATATTAGCTTTTTACCTATGAATTGATAGCTTCCATCAGTGGATTTTCTTTTAATCATATCCCTAACACAGTCACCATCAAAGAATATAACTAACTTATAATCTAGGGATTTCTTATAAAGCAGTCCTAGATTTGTTGTTCCTTTTAGGTATCTAAAGATCCTATTAACAACAGTTAAGTGAGTTTCGTTAGGATCTAATTAAAATCTTGTACACATACAAACACTAAATAAAATATATGGACTAGAAGTTGTTAAATAAATAAGAGAACCAATCATACCTCTGTACAACATTGAACAGACCTTGGTGCTGCTTTCGTCCTTGCTCATGTTACCGGTTGGATGCATAAGAGTGCTCATGATTTTTCAAACACCAAGCTTGAACTTATTTAGAAGCTCCTATGTATATTTAGTCTAATGAACATAGACTCCTTCTTTGCATTGATTAATTTGAATTCCAAGGAAGAACTTTAGCTCTCCCATCCTACTTATTTCAAATTCAGCCTGCATTATCTTAGGAAATTCTTGGCAAAGAGAAGCATCTGTTGAACCAAATATAATGTCATCAACATACACTTGGACGATTAAGATATCATTCTTAAGAGTCTTTCTAATGAGTGTAGTGTCTACTTGCCCTTCCTGAAAACCAATTTTCTAACAGAAAATTACTTAGTCTCTCATACCAAGCTCTGGGAACTTGTTTGATTCCATAAAGTGATTTTTTTAATTTGAAAACATAATCTGAATAAATTGAGTCCTCAAACCCAGGTGGCTGTTTGACATACACTTCTTTAGAAATGACACCATTTAAGAATTCATTCTTAACATCAATTTGGTATAGAATAATGTCATGATTGATATCATAAGAGAGGATTAACCTGATTGCATCTAAACTTGCAACTGGTGTGAAGGTTTCAGAGAAATCTATACCTTCATGTTGACTGTAGCCTTGAGCTACAAGTCTGACCTTGTTTCTTACCACATCTCTTTGCTCATTGAACTTGTTTTTGAATACCCATTTTGTTCCAATAATGTTCTTCTGTGAAGATTCTGTACCAGATTCTAGACATCATTCCTTTAGAATTGATTCAACTCTTCTTGCATATCCACAATCCAGCCATCGTTAGAAAGTGCTTCATCAAAAAAAGTATGTTCAGTCATGGAGAGTAGTCCTAGCATTTAATGCTCTTCTCTGAAGGCAGACCTTGTCTTTCTAGGGCTATATTTATTTCCAAGAATTAAATCTTCTAGATGAGAAGACTTCTACTTAAAGGTCTTCTTGGATTGTGATGCATCTAAAGAGTTATCATGTGCTTCTTCAAATTCTTCATTATTAGTATGAGATTCTAAGGTAGTATCAACTTCTAAATTATTAGCTTATGGAGTTCTGATGATTTTTTAGCATTCAAATTCATATGGATTGATTGCTTATGAACTACCAAATTCTTGGTCTCTAGCTCTTGATGTGTCTTTGGATACACTTATTTTAGAAAATTCTGAACTAGCTCTGACATTTTATTGTTAGGTTTTTTGTCATCGAAGTTAATGTATATTGACTCTTCAACCATGTTGATTTTAGAGTTATACACTCTGTATGCGTTAGAGCGTTTAGAGTATCCCAAAAAGATACCCATATGAGCTTTAACATCAAATTTCTTCATATATGCTTTGTTGTTTAGGATATAACAAGTACATCCAAACTGATGGAAATAATAAATGCTTGGATTTCTTCCTTTTAACAGATCATATGATGTTTTGTTTGGAATAGGTCTAATATAGATTTTATTCGTAATATAACATGATGTGTTCACATTTTTTGCCCACAAGTACTTAGGTAAGTTGTTTTCATGGATCATAGTTCTGGCCATTTCTTGTAAAGATTTGTTATTACTCTCTGCAACTCCATTTTGTTAAGGTATTAAAGAAGAAGATAACTCAAGGAGAAGTTACCAATAGTACCCATACCAGTGATATTTCCTTTATGGTTTCCTCCAAATCCCACAGATCCTCCCTCTTTCAGAGTTAGAGTTTGGAACATAAGCTTTTCTCCTGTCATATGTCGTGAGTAGCCATTGTCCATGTACCATGACGGCTGCTTTGCTTTTCCCTTGAAACATATGTGCAGTAAAGATAATTTGAGATTTAGGTACCCATAATCTTATAGGTCCTTTATGGGTAGTTCTGACAAGTTTCCTTTTGTTTTGTACCTTTGATCTCATATGACTAAGTTTGGGATTATTCAAGACTTTTGATTTAAAAGTTTGCTATCTTGAATAAACCTTTGCCTTAGGTTCTGCATCTCTCAGAACCTTAGCTCCTACTATCTTAGGTTATGTCTTCTTCAAAACCTTTGAAGTTCTAGCAATAGATTTCAAAGCACTTTGTTGGTTCATCTTCATTGAGCTCTAACTCATGGCTCTGAAGATTACTGATGAGAATTTCAAGACTTAATGTGTTTAAGTCTTTAGCCTCCTGTAGAGCTATCACTTTAGGTCTACATCTAATAGGAAGAATCATAAGAATCTTCTTTACATGATCAGACATAGTATATCTTTTATTCAAAACCTGAATTCAAAATACAAGAATTTGAAACATAGAGAACATGGTTTCAATGTCTTCATCCTCCTTCATTCTGAACAGCTCGTAGTGCTGAACCAATAGGTTAGCCTTAGCTTTCTGAACTTATTGATTCCCTTCATAAGTGTTAGTTCTTGGATTGGCTGGAATTTTGGTAAAACAAAGTATGTTCAATGTTGATGTAAAGGTGTTGATGTTGCAACATTGAAGTCTTAACACTGGGCTGTGTTAAGTAATTAATTGCTGAAGTTGGATGTCTGATGTTACATAGGCGATGTTGTAACATCAGATCTGCAGAATTAACAACAGCAGGCTGTGATGTTGTTAGGGTTGCGTATTAGCTGGAATTGTGGAGAGCAAGTTGTCTCATTGGATGCGAATATCTTGGGATAGATATTTGCTGCTGCATAGGAGATCTGGTGCAGATTTGTAGGAGATTTAAAAGGTTGGAGATTTAAAAAGATTTTAGGAGAAAATCTGTTTTAAATATTCAGTTTTAAATAACAAATCTGGGAGATATTGTAGCAAGTCCAAGACCAATTCAAGGAGCTATATAAAGCGCACAAGACTAAAGGAAAAGACACAGAAAACATTCAGAAGATCAGGAGCTGGAGGCTTAGTGTCTAGAGTTTGTTTAGAGTGCTTGTAATTACACTATTCTAGGGTTTGAATACGTGTTGTGTTTCTGTCCTCTCTAGAAGCTGTGAAGCAATAGAGAGTGTTTGCTTGATCGAAGCTAGGAAGCAAGATCAAGAGTACTCAAAGTGGTTTCTTTGAGTGTTTGTAAGGGATTGAGTGGTGTTCTCATACCTAAGTGGTTTCTTAGGTAGGAAGTCATTAGTAGAGTATAAGTTTAGGAGATTGTCAACAGGTTGTTGAGTCTGTAAATTATATCTACAAGTAGTGAATTCCATCCCTGGCTTGGTAGCCCCCAGAGTAGGTTGGTTGTAACCGAACTGGGTCAACAATTCTTGGTGTTATTTTACTGTTTTTGCTGTCCATTGTGCAGAGTGTGTTGTTGTGACATCGCACCTTAACATCACACGTCTGATACCAGAATTTCAATTGGTATCAGAGCAGGCATCATGTCTGTCTCTGGGTGAGATCTAGGGAAGTTACTTTCTGGTGTAAAGATGGACAAAGAAGTTGGAGGATTCGTCAACAGACCCCCTATTTTGGATGGATCCAATTATGATTATTGAAAGCCAAGGATGACCACCTTCTTAAAATCCTTGGACAGCAGGGCTTGGAAGGCTGTTATTAAAGAATGGAAAACACCTGTCATGTGTGAGAAAGATGATGTCGGCAAAGATAAAGAAGGCACCTTTAAGCCTAAGCCTGAAGAAGAGTGGACCAAGGAGGAAGATGAGCTTGCCCTTGGAAATTCCAAAGCTCTAAATGCCATCTTTAATGGAGTGGATAAGAATATCTTCAGGTTAATCAATACCTGTGAAGTTGCTAAGGAAGCGTGGGATATCTTGTAGGCTACTCATGAAGGAACATCTAGAGTCAAGATGTCAAGACTTCTGATTTTAACATCTAAGTTTGACAGACTGAAGATGAAGGAAGATGAGACTATCCATGACTTCCATATGAGTGTTCTTGAGCTGGCCAATGCATCCAGTGCTCTTGGTGAAAAGATGTCAGAAGAAAAGCTTGTAAGGAAGATCCTTAGGTCTCTTCCTAAGAAGTACAAGATAAAGGTGACTGCCATTGAAGAAGCACATGACATCGGCCAGATGAGGGTAGATGAGCTCATTGGATCTCTTCAAACTTTTGAGCTTGGTTTGAATGATGAAGAACCAGAAAAGAAGCCCAAAAGTATAGCTTTGGTCTCCACTCCTGCAGAAGCTAAGAAAGTCAAAAATGATGATTCTCAGGAAGATCTATCTCAGGCCATTGCAATGTTGGGAAGGCAGTTCAACAAGGTGTTCAAGAGAATGAACAATAACTCCAGGCCTAATGTCAAGAACATCTCTTTTGACATCAGCAAGTCAAAAGAGAAGGATGAAGAAAAGACTGCCCAAGATAAAGGAGTTCAGTGCTTTGAATGTGAAGGTTATGGACATGTCAAGAAAGAATGTCCCACATTCTTGATGAAGCAGAAAAAGGTCATGACAGTTTCCTGGTCTGAATCTGATAGTGAAAGTGAAGGTGAGTCAGCAAAGCATGTTAGAGCCTTAACATGAACTGTTGTTTCTGATGATGATAGTGATGGAGAAATAACTTATGAGGAGTTAGCATCTACTTATCAAGAGCTGTGTTTGAAAAGTGTTGAGATTTGTTAAGAAAACAAGTGTCAAAAGCTACAGATTGCTCAGCTTGAGAATGTAAAAGCTGATCTGGAAAATGAAGTTTTACTAGTTAAATCTCAACTTGATCAGATGACAAAATCTGTTAGGATGATGAACAGTGGTACAACCACTCTTGATAAGATTCTTCAGTCAGAGAAAGTTGCTGGAGATAAATCAGGTATAGGTTATGTGGTTGAGGAAAAGAGTTTTACAGAAGCAAGCACTTCTGGAACAAAGAAGGAGGTGTCCCAACCAATGTCTCAGCATCAAACAAAGAGAAATGATTCTACACCTAAGAAGGTTACTCATCCACAGCCTCAGGATGTTGAGTAGAAGAATGCTCATCATCAAAAGAAGGTGCAGTCTCAGGGAGCTAGTCAGTATATGCCACCTCAATATCACAAGAGCATGAAGGCTAGGTTCAATCAGAACATGGTTCATCAACATCAGAGGAACATGTATGAATATGGATACAACAATGTTGTGCCTCATTACTATGGAAGAAGGAAGCCTCATCACCATAGGAGACAGTTCAAAAGACAGTATCATTACCATAGAAGACAGTCAAACTATGGTAGTAGAAGACAACAGCCTTATCATAAAAGAAGAAATCAACACTATGGATGGCAGCACCAGCAACATCATCATCATGGTGGCAGAAGGTTTAACCACTTTAGAGATGACAGAGTTAGATGCTTCTACTGTGGCAGATTTGGACATATGCAGTTCTCTTGCTTCAAGCTTCATGGTTATCCAAATTCTGCTCCTCAACCCAGACAGAAGGAGGTCAGGCCCAAAGTAGTAAAACAATGGGTTCCTAAAGCTCAGGTCACATGTCTATTGGCTCACACATCAGATGGACATTTTGCTATGGATGCATGGTACTTTGACAGTGGATGTTCAAAGCACATGACTGGATCCAAGAAGCATTTGGTAGAGTTCAATCCTTGCTATGCAAACGATGTTATTTTTGGCAATGGTGAAAAAGGAGTAGTAGAAGGAGTTGGAAGAGTAAAGAATCATGATGGTCTTACTCTTGATAATGTGCTCCTTGTTCAAGGGTTGAGTGCTAATTTAATTAGCATAAGTCAACTTTGTGATGAAGGTTACAAGGTAAGCTACACCAAAGATGAATGTGAGGTAGCTGATGAGCAGAATGAGGTAGTGATGAAGGGAGTAAGATCCAAAAGATAATTGCTATCAGTGGATACCTCAAGTGGACAGCTTATCTAGGGATGCTAAGGTTGATGTTGTAACATCAGATGGTGACATCAAGTGTGAAAGTATGGTGAAAAGTCAATCTGGGTTAATGACTTATGCTGCTGTTACTCCTAAGTTGGATGATGTGTTAAAAGCCAACTTGAGTAGTCAGTTATGTGAGCAAGATGAAGGAGTCAACAATGCTGATGGAAGGATCAAAAGCTGTGACCTTAAGAAGTGTTGGGAGCTGAATACTTGCAAGGCCAATAAAGATGACAACCTGACTAATGACTCCTATAGTTCAGAAGAAAAATTTCACAAGTTGACAATACTTAGGTTGGAAGATGCAGATGCTAGAGCTGATGTTAAAACATCTCAAGTCAAGAAAGGTACTTCTAACCTTAAAATAAAGAAGAGTGATGATGAACTAATTGTAAAAGTGGTTCCTGGGGTTGCTAAACGACTGAAATCAAGGAAGAGGAAAGCTATTGAGTTACCTCCAAAGGTGAGAACTGATAAGCAGAAGATTTATGTGGATGGTACTACAAAATCCAGGAGTAAAGTGTTCATCTCTTCCAGAAATAGGAAGATCAGAGATAAGTCTGATAATGTCCAGGATATCTCTCAAATGAAGGAAGCCGTTGTTGTTAGAACTTCTGAGAAAATTCAAAAGGCCATACTAGATAACATTCATGTGCTTTTCATAAAATGGTGGAAGTATGTTCTGGAAAAAGAATTTGGTAAAGATACTCTAGATATGGTTGAGTTTGCTAGGATATGGTTCAGAGAGGGTGTGGGAACTTATGGTATTAAGGTGTGTATGAATAAGTTGCTCTGACTGTGTTTTATTGGGAGCTTCTTGAAAGGACTTCTTTGTGCAATGAGTCTTTTGAATGGTGATGAGAAGCTGATGTCTCAAAAGATGTTATAGCATCGTGTTTGCTGGTGGTTATATCTGGAAGATGGTTAAGATCGGACATGTGGAGTTGGATGCTCTAGCATTTTTGTTCAGAAGAGGTGGAGATTATGGTCATGTGTTTAGTAGCATGTTCTGGTAAAGCATGACTACTGTCTTTGAAGACTTCACCAATTTCAACAACTACTGGTGGATGTAAGGATGGAGGAATTGTGATCTCTTGAAGAGACTGGATCTCAGTAAAGCTTATAAGTAAACTTAGAATTTGTGGAGTTTGTGACACAGTGTTGAGTTTGGATTATTTTGCTGATAGTAAATCCAGTAGTGGAGCATATGTAATACCCTGGTGTCAAGAGTGTCAAGAGTATCCTTGGTGAAGGATGTCTTTGTTCTGGATCTGAAGCTTAGTGCTTACATTATATCTAAGGAGCATCTACATAGTCATACGGGAGAATGATGAAGTAGAAGGTTTGCCTTGGATGGTGAAGATGAATTGTATGATAGCCTTTGGAGAAAGGGACAGTGGTACCAAAATGCATGTACTCAGAAAATGTGCTCAAATGTTCATCTCCATCTAGAGCATTTGTTAATCATGACAGGGGGAGTACTTGTCTATGGATTTTGCAGCAAAGGTGCATTTATCAAGCTTGTGGAGATTGGTTGCCTCTTATGAGGATATATTGTTAGATAGCATGTTATGACATTAGGCTGTTGATTGGTGTTTTGGTGTGGCCTTGAATGGTTCTAGTCATATGAAGCAAATTGTTTGAATCTGGTGCGCACATGCTTCTGAGGAGATGTCTGAAGACAAGATTGAATCATGACCTTGAATAGATTGTACACTTGCCTTGGTGTGTGTTATTCTAAGTGTGAGTAGTTGTCTTAGAGTTCAGTGGAAGGCATTGTGTGTGTGCTTCAGATCTTGTGGATGATTGTGTGAAGCCTTCATAACTGGATGGATGAAGAAAATACTGGATTTTCAAAATGTGGATATTGCTGACAGAAGATGTATGGTATTGTACAGGGTGTCATAGGACTTACTTGTTGAGGTTTGTCCAATTGTGGCTAAAAAGGGGGAGAAGTAGCCAAAGAAAGAATGCCAAATGCTGCTAATGTGATGCAGATATCAAGGGGGAGAGAAGTGATGCACATTGTGAGCTACTGAACAACTGTGATGCTGGTTCATATTTTTGAGGGGGAGCACCAATTGGCTGTTGTCAATTATGAAGATGGTGCTGCAGCAGATCAAGTGATGAAGACTATGAAAATTGTCAAACTGCTGCTGTTGAAGAGTTTCAAGATTTTTGATTGAGGTTATTCCGCTGCTAAAGTCTCTGAAGATGCAGAGTGCAGAGATTGTTTTAGCCAAAATTAGCCAAAGGGGGAGATTGTTAGTTCTTGGATTGGCTGGAATTTTGGTAAAACAAAGTATGTTCAATGTTGATGTCAAGGTGCTGATGTTGCAATATTGAAGTCTTAACACTGGGTTGTGTTAAGTAATTAATTGCTGAAGTTGGATGTCTGATGTCACATAGGCGATGTTGTAACATCAGATCTGCAGAATTAACAACAGCAGGCTGTGATGTTGTTAGGGTTGCGTATTAGCTGGAATTGTGGAGAGCAAGCTGTCTCATTGGATGCGAATATCTTGGGATAGATATTTGTTGTTGCATAGGAGATCTGGTGCAGATTTGTAGGAGATTTAAAAGGTTGAAGATTTAAAAAGATTTTAGGAGAAAATATGTTTTAAATATTCAGTTTTAAATAACAAATCTGGGAGATATTGTAGCAAGTCCAAGACCAATTCAAGGAGCTATATAAAGCGCACAAGACTAAAGGAAAAGACACAGAAAACATTCAGAAGATCAGGAGCTGGAGGCTTAGTGTCTAGAGTTTATTTAGAGTGCTTGTAATTACACTATTATAGGGTTTGAATACGTGTTGTGTTTCTGTCCTCTCTAGAAGCTGTGAAGCAATAGAGAGTGTTTGCTTGATCGAAGCTAGGAAGCAAGATCAAGGGTACTAAAAGTGGTTTCTTTGAGTGTTTGTAAGGGATTGAGTGGTGTTCTCATACCTAAGTGGTTTCTTAGGTAGGAAGTCATTAGTAGAGTATAAGTTTGGGAGATTGTCAACAGGTTGTTGAGTCTGTAAATTATATCTACAAGTAGTGAATTCCATCCCTGGCTTGGTAGCCCCCAGAGTAGGTTGGTTGTAACCGAACTGGGTCAACAATTCTTGGTGTTATTTTACTGTTTTTGCTGTCCATTGTGCAGAGTGTGTTGTTGTGACATCGCACCTTAACATCACATGTCTGATACCAGAATTTCAATAAGTAGCACATAGGGAACTGAAAATGGTCTTAGTAGTAGATTTGTCAATGATTTTGATGTACTCTAAATGAGGTAAAACATCAACCAAGATACCTCTAACTCTATGATGTTTTCTATAGACCTTTTTCTGATTTGGTGTGAGATATTTTTTATCATACACCATTCCAACTCGATCTACTAGAATATCAATGACATCTTCTAGAATATCCCACAACTCATCATCAAGGCCTATGATATGAGTATACATCTTGCTCTTCCACCATTCAAACTCATTAGAGTATCCACTAAAAGTTGGAGGTCTAGCTGTATAGTTGTTCTTTTCAGGATTGCTATAATCATGATTTATAGCAACATATGGAGTAGGATTCCCACCCACAGATTCAAAAACATCAGACATACTTCATTATATTTTTCTCAGGATCTTTTATGTACCATTGTTAAGTGTTAAGCACAGACTATGATCTTATGTCAACTGAAGGTGAGAGAAACACAAGAGGGGGGTTGAATTTTGTTTTCTTTTTCTTTCTTTTTAAAAATCTTAATTCAGATTCCAAACACAAGGTTATAGGATTTGAGTTAGTTAGAGATAGGCAACAAATATAAAATGCAAGAAAGAAAAATAACACATGGAATTATCCTGGTTCCTCTCACAAACGGAGAATAGTCTAGTCCTCTGTACTTCCAAGAGATTTTCACTATAACCAGTCAAGATTACAATTTTCTCAAACACGCAAGCAAGAGACTTCTTTACTTAGACGTACAAGTACAAGACTGTTGGAAAAAGAATTGCTTATGCCCTTAAAAGGTTTTGATGATAATAATGTATTTAAAAGAGCAATAGAGTTTGCTAATATTTGTTCAAGCGTGCAGGATCATAAGCTAAGAATTCATCATGAATTAATCCTGTTGAAAGCATAACTGAAGAGGCAATACTACTTAGATTATGAATTATCAAAATTTAAATATGTTCATCAGCATCTGAAGTTTCAGACTCTGGTATGTTGTTTCGCCTATACTCATGGCTACCTAGTTTCAACTGTTATGGTTACCGTTTCAATTAGAGTGGGTACAAAATATGATTAAAAAATCTATTTTGTAATTGCTCTAAATCTGCCTAGGAACTAGTTCTTCATCACTTTAACATGTTACCTTCAACGACTATTTTCCTGGTCCTATAAAAGGAAGTTCAAGGATATTGTAGCACCCCAAAATTTGACCTCCTTACTTTAGTACTAACTGGCTTATGTTTCATTTCATTTTTTGCATTAGCATGTATGCATATCATTAGCATGGGGTCAAGGTGCTTGAGGCAGTTCAAGAAGGTCCTATCTGGTCTATCACATCATCAAGAGTTCACAAGTGGCAAGGGATCTCAAGGGATTACTCTCTCCTAACTAGTGCATGAATTAGGGTTTTGAAATTCTTGGGTTTATTGCTCTAATGGGCAAGCTCCTTGGGTTTTTATCATCACTAAATGGCATATATTATCTTTGTTGGAGAGGATACACATCATATTTAGAGGAATTTGGATTTGGAGACTGTGCTATTTCCTCCTAGACTGAGGGTACCAAAACTAGGGTTTGCTATAAAGTCAGTTTATTTCTGATTTTTTGGGCAAGACTTGATTCTATGGTATTACTTGGGTCCCTAAGCATCTAGGAGTGGAAGTATGTCCATCAGCTTGATTCAGGAGAGATTCAATCGGCCAATGGATTGGAAATCAGGTGAATTGGGTAAAAGTCAACAGTGAGAGGGAAAGTCAACTGTGGAATTTTGAGGTTCTCTCCAAGGTTTTCAAGGTCCCACATCCTCATATGGTCATCAAGAGTCAAGTTTCATGCCATTTATCAAGAATCAGAAGTTGGTGCAAAGGTTACTAAATTTGGAAATGACCTATAATTTGAAAGTTTCCTTTTTGGGCAAGTTCCTGCACTGCATTCAACTTAACTTTTCATCATCAAGAAAGCTTCAAATGAATTTTTCTCCAACATGAAAGTTGAATATATTTTTCTCCTCTTTTCAACAAGTACTAGTGGGTCTCCATATCATTTGTGAAACTCCAGTTATGATCAAAAGAAGGAAAAGTGGTTTTTAGGGTTTCATTTTCACAACTTTTGGATTTTGGGACATATGGACCTATGATTAATTCCATTGCTTCAAGACATGTTCCAACATCCAAGAAAAATCCCTGAGGAGCATTTTTGGCCTTTTAATCAAGTGGTTTCATGGGTTATTATTTACTTATTTTCCATTATTCAAAATTGCCAAAATGTTGAAAACTCATTAACCAATACATCTCAAGGCCCAATTCCAATTTGGGTGTGATTAGCAATTCAGATATAAGTGATCCATCATGAAATAGTTGGATATCCATGCATGGAAGGAGGTGTATCTAATATTATGTGATTTTCCAAAATTATTCAAAAACTCATTAAACAAAGAATTGCCCAAGCCCAATTCATTATCAGTGAAAACCCCTAGTCTATTTAAACCCATTCATGCACTGGTTAGGGTTTCATCACGTGCTTTTGGAGGAGAACAAGAACTTGAACCCTAAAGCTTGTCACACTCGTATCTCTCAATCTACAAGGAGTTTTCAAGAAATTCTTTCTCCATCAGAATCCTTGGGATCTCTAGAACACAACCCAACCATCATTCGCAGCCAATAGCAAGGATTCAGGTTGCACCATCTCAGGTTGGTGGATTTTTTCGTGATCATAAAACTTAGATTTTAAACGTGCATAATGTTGTGTGATGTCCATGGATCATGCTGATATAATTTGTTTTGAATATGGGTGTGTATGTTGGTTGTTTTATGAATTTAAAGTTTTGAGCCCTAACATATTTCTCTTCATTTTTTATTATGCTTTGGTTGTTTGCAAATTTGGATTGGATAATTGGAATCCTCATGATTTTCTGGTCAAGAACATGTACCCCTTTGCGTTTTCTGGGTGTTTTTAAGATTGCAGGTGGAGCAAGGGGCGGCCGGAGCTAGGGCTCCGGCGACCTGGGGATTTCCGGCCGGTGAGGGGGTCCAACGGAGAAGACATAATCCTGGCCCTTCATTCTCACGATCCAATGGCCATCACGCTGCCACATGTTTTTTTTTCTTCTGAATTTTAATTAATAATTGCATGTTTTTCACCTCATCATAGTTATCGTGCTCATCCAATCAGGTTATTTGATTTCAATTACTTTTGTTTTTGTTGACTTAACTCTGACCGTGTGATGGATCGTGTGGTTGAAAGCATGCCAACGCATTAATGAGGTGCATATTATGCACGCTTTTTTTTTTAATTTTATTTCTGACCAATTGCATGCAGGGGCGTGCACCGTTATTATGGTGTGTATTTAATCTAGGCCCTTCATCAGGTTTAATTTTCATTTTGGTTGACCAGTCATGAACGTTGGATGCATCAAAGGGTGAGCAGCCAGTCAACCGGTTGACTAGAGTCCACACGTGGACTGTTTTTATTTTATTTTTTTTCTGACTGGATTTAAGACTGGGCTCGCTAATTGCACCCCACGTTTCAGCCCACTTCCCAATTTCAACGTGCGTTCCTTGCTAAACGCACCCCCACTTATTCTCAATTTATTTTTATTTTATTTAATTCATTACATTTCATTTTCAATTTTTAAAAATACATTCTTGCATTAAAAAATTCCAATAAAATTCATGCATACTTTTTATCACTTTATAAGATTTTCCAAATTTTATTTTTTATTTTTATTTTATTTTTTATCATCTGAATTAATTATTTAGTTATTTTCTTTTTGCATTACACATATCATGCATATCTGAATTTGTTTATTTTATTTCTCTGCATCCATAAAATATTTTCAATCCATTCCTTTAGCATTCATTCACCAACATTCTGAGATGCATTAAAATATTTTTCTATCATTTTTATAACTATTTCATATTGCATTTTGGTCCTTCCCTTTGGCACACTGAACCCTACTTCTCACCTGAGCTTTGCCCAATTGTTTAAATGGCTAACATCTTGATTTTTTTGCAGGAGTTTTGGTTTTTGGTTTGTCTCTGGTTGAGCAACTTTTATATTTAATTTGGTGATTTTAGAAGTTGTTTTACTATTTGTTTAATGGCTCTTTGTATGAGATTTTCTTGTATGCGCACCTTTGATCTTGTCTGATTATCTGTTTGAAAAGGCACTTGTGCCATTGTCTTGGGGTTGTTTATTTGACTTTTTAATTCATGTTTGGATTGTTATAGGTCATTTAATCATTATTGTTTGGGTTTCATCTGTTTTAACTTCTACGTATATCTGTTTCGTACTAACTTTGTATGCAGGGACTAAGGTAAGTTATTTAAGGGTATGGATAAGTATCCATAACCACCCTTACTCTTTCCTTCTCTCATCTTTTTCCTTTAGGTTTAGGTTATCGTCAAACCTCACCAACCGTAGGTCACCCGTGCATGATAACTTTAGGACTCTTAGTTCCTTTTAGAGTTACCCTTGTGTCTTCTCTTCTCATCTCAAACTTCTTGAAAACACGTAATAAGTATAAAGTGTATTGCGCACGAGCCTTCAGTGTGGGGAATGAGAAATGAGGGGCTTCCTCTCATCTTTCTAGAGTGCTTAACGAGCATCCTATATTGGGACGATGCGTTAAGTATTCGCCCCTGTGCCCTAGACTTTGGTGCAATGCAATTTATGGACTAACTTAAGCCACTTCTGTCCTAAAAAATACAAACCAACTTCAAACTTTTTTGTCCTTCGGGATTGTCAAACTAAAGGCTATTTTCAAAAAGGGCACGTTACCTTCCGTCTGAGTCGCAAACAGGCATCGACCCTAACTGTCGGACGCGAACTTAACGTCGTTCATAAAAAACACAAAAAGAACTTGGTCTGAACTACGTTGACTTTGAATTCCCCATTGCACAAAGGGGGTACGTAGGCCTAGGACGTCGACGTCCTACCGAGTATGTCTTTGTCCTCCCTTCCCCGTCTTAGTACAGCCCTAAATGATAGGATAACTCACCCTTAGATTAGACAACAAGCGTAGATCCCATCGAATACGATGGACGCGTGGGGTGCTAGTACCTTCCCCTCACGTAACCGACTCCCGAACCCAGGTATAGTTGCAATGACCATTCCTTTCCCTCTTCCTCAGGTTTATGCGGTGTTCCCTTTCCCTCTCTTGGGATAAATTTACACGGCTGACGACTCTGTTTTTCCGCGCCATTCTCGCGTTTGTACCTGGATGAAAATCCTGGGAGCGACAGCTGGCGACTCTGCTGGGGAATATGGTTGACCTATGCTGGTCCATCCCTAAGCGAGTCAATCCTAGCGATTGCTGTGTCTTTGTTCTTTTTGGGTGTTTTGTGTTTGTTTTGCTTTATTTGTCGTATTTTATTTTTACCGCATTTTCTGCACTGCATGTCATTTTTATTACTGTCATACTGCTGTGCTGTGCTGGCTGTGTTTGTTTTGCAGGTTGGGTGGTTTTGAGAGATAAGCCCAATACCCAGGCTTGAGTACACCCTAGTACTAGAGTGGAAAGTAGTGGGACCTACGTGCCCGCTTGGTACGTTTGCGTGTTCACGAAATTCACAACCAGCCGAGGCTATCTTGGGACGCATTCTAACGTGTGTGTCTTGCGCATGTTGGGGTGTTGATCTAGAGAGCTGTCGACTCTGGTGACCGATCATTGAGGACCTTAGTGGAAACATCCCTCTTTAGTGGTGACAGTGGCAGACCACATCCTGTGGCAAACCCATTCGCACCCGAGGGCCCACTTTGGAACTCGCATAGGATGGCCCCTACCTTTTAAAGAGAATCAGTGGAGGCACTCCTCGATTGACGTTAGTACTGTACCCCGAGGGATGAATGTACTATTGTTTCTCGACCTCAGTGCCAGAAGCTAAGGACCTTCTGCTTTGGAGAATCAGTTGAGGCCTCCTCGATTGATGATGCTGCCAAACCAGAAATGGTGAACGTATCATCATTTCTCGACCTGAGAGCCCGGGATACTGAACATCCTAGTACCCACACGTGAGAGGGGATGGGTGTTTGCAGGTAACCAGAACCTTCAACCTACCCTGTTTTTCTGGATTTCTCATCAATGTCCGATTATTTGGGTTCTTGGTTATCTCAGTGGTTCAGAATTCTGGCTTTCTGGGTTGTGGTTCTCGTTCAGTTAACAGCACAGCACATCCAGCAGTGTTGCCTTGACCCCATGTTTGCATGAGCATGTCATTTTATTGCATTCTAACATGTTTGACATTTTTCAGGGCTTGCATCTTACTCTTGATTCCGGTTTTCTGAGGTTACTTCAGCATGGATGTCTAGAGAAAGAAGACTGTTGCCTATTCGTTCCCAGATCCGACTTTGATATTGATTCACAAGTTGATTAATATGGCTGGTCCCGGAGTTCGTACAGAGTTCAGTGGAGGGTATGGGAGACTTCTGAAGTTTGTTTATAATATCTCCAAGTATGAGAAGGATGTCATTCATACACTTCTTCAGTTTTACGATCCGTCTTTGCGTTGCTTCACTTTCCCAGATTACATCTTGGCCCCAACGTTGGAGGAGTTCTCATTTATTTTGGGAATCCCTATCAGGCATGACATAGTTTTCTTTTCTGAAGAACACCCCGGGGTAAAAGAAATGGTTGTTGCTCTTCATATTAGTGAATCCATTCTGAACAGTAATATTGAAGAAAAACAAGGAGTTAAGGGTTTCTTATTGAAGTTCTTGTTTGATCAAGCTTGCATACATGTCAAAGAGAAGAATTGGACTGCTTTCCAAGCTATTCTGGCTATGTGCATCTATGGGATTGTCCTGTTTCCGAATGTTCCTGATCTGGTGGATATGCATGCCGTCAGAATCTTTATTTCGAAGAATCCTATACCTACCTTGCTAGGTGATGTGTATCACTCAGTTCACTACAAGAATGAGAATAGGCATGGAAAAACTGTGAGTTGTTGTGCACCACTCTTATCTACTTGGTTTCTGAGTTGTCTCCCCGAATCTGGCGCTTTCGTTGATACGAAAGATTCTCTGAAGTGGTCAAAGAGGGTTATGGGCTTGACTGCTGACAACATTGTTTGGATCAATCATGACTTGCTAGGAATGGAGATTATTTACAAGGGCAGAGAATTCCCTAATGTACCCTTGATAGGGAGGAAAGGTGGAATTAACTACAATCCTTCTCTAGTTATCAGGCAATTTGGTTATCCTTTGAAAAGTCCACCCGAAGAGCGAGATGTCAGAGAGTCCTTATTCTTCAATGGTATTGAGGATTAAGAGATGATAAGGAAGGTTGTGAATGCTTGGAAACAGGTAACCAAGAAGGGTAAAATGTCATTCGGGAAATGTAATAATCGGGCTTTCCCGTCCTATAAAGAGTGGATTAAGAAGAGAGCAGAAGAGGAGCTTCTTCCCTTCCCGGTGGAACCACCTTTGTATCCTTTGATGATCGAGCCTCCTACCACAGTTGAGTTGGAGAAGTATAATAGGTTATGGGCTGAAAAGGAAAGGCTGTGGGAAGAAAATAGTGCGCTAAAAAGAGAGATTTATCAGTGGAAACATGAGCGGGGTGAAGCTGTTCATGCTGCCAAGTTGAAGACAGAGCTTCTTGCTAAGGCAGAAAGAGAGCTAGCTGATATGGTCACATCTAGACAAAGGATGAAAGAAGCTTTGGATGGTATCAGTAAGGTTCTCGAGTCCAAGAAGGAGGAATTAGACAAGGCTTTGTTGAAGATTCACAGGTTCAATGATCACTAAGAGACTGCCATGGCTGAGAATAAGAGAAAGGAAGACGGTTATCTAGCCCAGATTGATGAGTTGAAGTTGAAACTCAAGAAGAAAGACGCTGAGATACTGTCAGGGGTATTCAAGAGACAAGCAGTCGAAGGTCAAATTAATGAAGCCATAGCCTCCATAGAGGAACTGAAGGTCCAAGCTGAAATGAAGAAGCCTAGACATGAGGGTCCTAGCATGGATGGTGTTCTTGGAGAAGACGCTTGGGAGATGCATTGCCGATACTTGGAAGGGATCATACATAGAAGAGACGTTCTCATTCAAGCGCTAATTCAGAGACCAAAGCATCCCGACACCAGAAAGTTGTTCAAGGAGATTCAAGACTGGTGCAGAAAGCATAATGGATGGGGCGATTGACACTTGTGAATTTTGATGACATGCCGTAGTTTTCTTACTCTTTTTATTGTATTTGGATCACCACCAGGCTTGTTGGTTGGGACCTATGATTCTTATGTTCAGACTTGTTACCTCAGATTATGATTGTTGACATTTGGTTTTCCTTTGGTTTTCTTAATATATGAGCCGAAGTTCCGTTCTTGTTGATTAAACTGGAATCAAGGGGTGGATCGCCCTGCGAATATTCAAACATGTTTATTTGCATTTGCATATTCATAATCATTTTGCATAATCATTTTGCATGACAGGTGTTTATCACCGGTATTCTTATCTTGTTCTCATCTCAGAATTGCAGATCAGCACATTCACCGGTATCCTACCAGACAAAATCAGAAGAGACTCATGGATCAGCTACAGAATGAGATCATTGAGATGCGGACTCGCATGAACCAATTCATGGAATTAATGCAAGGGGTTGCTCAGGGACAAGAGCTGTTGAGGACTCTCGTTCAGCCATTGATTGCGAGGGTTGATGATGACGGTGTCCTTCATAGAGGACTTCATACTGGTGTTACTGGCAATAATAGTCAGAATGGCCCTACTGGCGGAGGTGTTCCTGTTTCTGGTGTTGTGATTCCTCCGGGCGGAGCTGAAAATGCTGGGGGAGGTGGTAATGGTGCTGGCGCAGTTCATGGCCGTCAGTATGATGATGTTCAAGATGATGCATTTTCTCTGCCAGGTGGGGATGCTGGTCCCCAGATTGACAATGATCAGAGAATCAGGTTGATTGAGGAACAACTAAGGGGTGTTGTGAATCAGGATTCTGTGGGAATGGATCTAGAGGATTTGGGGCTGGTTCCAGGCGTTGTTATTCCGCACAAGTTTCAGACTCCCACTTTCGAGAAGTATAATGGTATGTCTTGTCCAAGGACCCACGTGAGAGCATACGCAAGTAAGATGGCTGCGCATGCGAAGAATGAGAAGCTGATGATGCACTGCTTCTAGGATAGCCTATCTGGGGCATCCCTGGAGTGGTACATGCAACTAGAAAGGAAGGATGTGCGTAGTTGGAGAGATCTGGCAGGGGCATTCATTAGACACCATCAATATAACACTGATATGGCTCCGAACAGAACACAGCTGTAGAACTTATCACAGAAAAACAATGAGAGTTTCAAGGAGTACGCCCAGAGGTGGCGTGAGCTGGCAGCAAGGGTTCAACCTCCCATGCTGGAACGTGAAATGATAACTATGTTTATGGCCACCTTGCAAGGTCATTACTATGAAAAGTTGGTACCGTGTATGACTGGAAAGTTTGCTGACTTGATATTAGTAGGAGAGATGGTGGAAAGCGGAATTAAGGCGGGAAAGATATCAGGCGGTGATGGGTCCTCATCTGGAGGAAGTAAGAAGCCTTATGCCAGTGGTTATAAGAAGAAGCAGGGAGATACAAACTCTGTGTCATCATATCGTGGTAGAGATGGACCTCGTCAGAACTACAATCAGCAGGTGCCTTCTGTAACCATCCCAGCAGCACCTCAGTAACCAGCAGTGTCTCAACAACAAAATCAGACTCCTCGCCGGTCGCAGCCTCTGACTAGGCGGGATAGGCATTTTGACACTCCACCTCTTCCCTATGCTTAGTTATTTCAGTACTTGTTAAAGCTACAGTTAATTCAGAAGAGAACATTGGCTCCGCCTACTGGTAATCCACCTCTCGGCTATGACGCTAACGCCCACTGTGAGTTTCATTCTGGGTCACCCGGACATTATATTGAGAACTGTAAAGCTTTTAAGCATCAGGTTCAAGATTTGCTGGATTCCAAGGCCATCAATTTCTCCAATGATGTTCCAAATGTGAATCAGAACCCGATGCCGAATCACGGTGAGCCGAGGGTCAATGCTATTATTAAAGACTGTGAAGACTTGAGTTTGATTTCAGATGTGAACGAAGTCCAAACTCCCTTGGGTGTGGTGAAGGAAAGGTTGTTAAAGGGATGGGTATTCCCCAGTTGTTATGAAGGTTGTGTAGAATGTGTGTCGCAGCCAGGCGGTTGTGACTTTTTGAAAGCAGGTATTCAGAAAATGATCAGCGAAGAGGTATTACAGTTTGACAGGGGTTGTAGTCAGAGTAATGTTACTGACAGAGAGATTGATGTTACCACAATAACAATTCCGTTCAAGACAGTAACTATATCAGCGCCAGCAAGACCAGCGCCGGTCACTATCACTGTTCCTGGACCAGTCCCGTATGAGAGTACCAAGGCCATCCCATGGAACTATGGGGCCGAGGTGTTTGTTAATGGTAAGAAGCTGGAATTGGAAGAGACATCAGTTGTGAATACAGGGGTTGAAAATCTTGTTGAAGCAGGGGCTATCACTAGGAGTGGTAGAGTCTTTATTCCGTCCGAGAATCAAGCCGGCAGTTCAAGACAAGACAAAGGTAAACAGATGATGGATGAACTGCACAGAGGCAAGAAACAAATAATTCTATGGCAAAGCTAGATGGGGATACTTTCTCAGAAGACGTAGAAGAGTTTATGAGGTTGATCAGAAAAAGTGATTACAAGATTGTTGACCAACGTCACCAAACTCCATCGAAGATTTCCATTCTATCCTTACTGTTGTGCTCCGAGGCACACCGAAATGCATTGCTGAAGGTTCTGAATATGGCTTATGTACCGCAGGAAATATATGTCAATCAATTAGAAGGGGTTGTAGGTCATGTGAATGCTGGTAATGGTTTGGGTTTCACCGATTTAGATCTGACTCCGGCTGGGAGAAATCACAACAACGCTCTGCATATTTCAGTGGAATGTCGTGGTTCTTTGATGTCGCATGTGTTAGTTGATACTGGGTCGTCTTTGAATGTGTTACCAAAGAAGGCTTTGATGAAGTTGGATACTCGTGGGTTGATTTGTACACCAAGTGACTTAGTGGTGCGTGCTTTTGATGGCTCAAAGAGGTCAGTTTTTGGAGAGTTAGTTCTGCCGATCAAGGTGGGTCCTGAGATTTTCAACACCACCTTTTACATAATGGATATTCAACCTGCCTATAATTGTTTGTTTGGTCGCCCTTGGATACATGGTGCTGGGGCAGTAACTTCTACGCTGCACCAGAAGTTGAAGTATATGGTGGATGGCCACGTTGTGACTGTTTGTGGTGAAGAGGATATCATGGTGAGTCACCTATCGACCTTCAAGTATGTAGAGGTAGATGGTGAGATACAAGAAACTTTGTGCCAGGCCTTTGAAGCTGTGAAGATTCCCGAGGAACTCCCAAAGGCAGCCAGTCAGCCTGAGGTGGTTGCCCAACCTGAAGTTGTCAGACAACCCGAGGTTCCAATGTCCTCCTTCAAAGAGGCGCGTGCTATAGTTGAAGTTGGTGGTTCTCAGAAGTGGGGCAGTGTTATTGATGTCCAAAGAAAGCAAGATACTCATGGGCTGGGTTATAAGCCACCTAGGAGTTCCGGAGAGCCTCCCAAGTTCTATGGTCCAGTTCGCTTCACCAGTGCCGATGTTTTCTTCGACATAGTCAATGCTATTGAGGATGAAGGAGATAGTGATTGTGACATGGATGAGTGGATCCGTCCCTGCATTCCTGGTCAGAGTTTAAGCAACTGGTCCTCCGAGAAAGTTATCCAAGTGACGCGCCCGGAGTAATTTACTTTTGTTTTCTGTTATGTTGAGTCCTACGTTCTGCCCGAGACGTAGTGACATTTATTTGTAGGGCTTGGATGTTTTATTTGCTATTTTTATCATCAATAAAGGACGTTTTTTCATTCAAATATTTTGATCCCTGTCTTTCTGTTTTTACTTTTTGCATTAACCCACATCAAAATGGCAATGTGTTTTCTTGTTTGTTGCACTCATAATAAACATAAAACATCCATCATGCAGGTTCCTTTGTTCAGATTCCACCCAGGACTTAGCTATGGCTCGATATGACTTCGACAATCTTATCTATCAGGCTGAAGAAGAGACTGACGAAGACTGTGACTTACCAGAAGAATTAGCCAGGCTACTGAAATAAGAGGAAAGGGTTATTCTACCTCATCAGGAGGAAGTCGAGACTGTTAATCTGGGAACCGAGGATGTTAAACGAGAAGTAAAGGTTGGGGCTGCCCTGGAAGACACCGTTAAGGGAAGATTGATTGAGTTACTTCGAGAGTATGTTGATATCTTCGCCTGGTCTTACCAAGACATGCCTGGGCTTGACACTGACATTGTCTCACACAGACTGCCGTTTAAAGAGGGTTGTACTCCAGTCAAGCAGAAATTGAGAAGGACGAAACCAGATATGGCTGTCAAGATTAAGGAAGAGGTTCAGAAACAGTTGGACGCCGAATTTCTTGCTGTGACAAATTATCTTCCGTGGGTTGCTAATATTGTACCTGTAGCTAAGAAGGATGGGAAGGTCAGGATGTGTGTTGATTACCGAGATTTGAATAGGGCGAGCCCGAAGGATGATTTCCCGCTCCCCCACATTGACGTGTTAGTGGACAATACTGCTCAATATTATGTGTTTTCCTTCATGGATGGCTTCTCTGGGTATAACCAAATCAAAATGGCCCCAGAGGACATGGAGAAAACAACGTTCATAACACCGTGGGGAACATTTTGCTACAAGGTAATGCCCTTTGGATTGAAGAATGCTGGGGCAACCTATCAGCGGGCAATGGTGACTCTCTTTCATGATATGATTCACAAGGAGATTGAAGTGTATGTTGATGACATGATTGCGAAGTCACAGAGAGAGGAAGAACACTTGGTGAACCTCCAGAAGCTGTTTGAAAGGTTGAGAAAGTTCAGGTTGAGATTGAATCCGAACAAGTGCACTTTCAGCGTGAGGTATGGTAAATTGCTGGGTTTCATTGTTAGTGAAAGGGGTATAGAGGTTGATCCTGCAAAGATAAGAGCCATACAGGAGATGCCTGAGCCAAGGACAGAGAAAGAGGTTCGTGGATTCTTGGGAAGGTTGAATTACATTGCCAGGTTCATCTCTCGTCTGACAACCACGTGTGAACCAATTTTCAAGCTGTTAAGGAAAGATCAAGAGGTCAGATGGAATGAAAATTGTCGAGAGGCGTTCGAAAGGATAAAGACGTATTTGCAGGAACCTCCAGTCCTTATGCCACCAGTGTCTGGGAGACTGTTGATTATGTACCTTACGGTTCTCGAGAATTCGATGGGTTGTGTGCTCGGTCAACACGACGAGACAGGTAGGAAAGAGCACGCCATTTACTACCTGAGTAAGAAGTTCACTGATTGCGAATCATGATACTCTATGCTGGAAAAGACATGTTGTGCACTCGCTTGGGCAGCCAAGCGCCTAAGGCAGTATATGTTAAACCACACAACCTTGTTGATTTCGAAGATGGATCCGATTAAGTATGTATTTGAGAAGCAGACACTTTCTGGAAGGATAACCCGTTGGCAGATGGTTTTGACAGAGTACGATATTCAGTATGTTTCTCATAAGGCCATTAAGGGAAGTGTTTTATCAGAATATCTTGCTAAACAGCCGGTCGAGGATTATCATCCAATGAAGTTTGAGTTTTCGGACGAGCATGTTATGTTTCTGAAAATGAAAGATTGTGAAGAACCTCTGCCTGACGAAGGACCAGAGATTGGGTCTCAGTGGAAGATGATCTTTGATGGGGCTGTCAACTCATATGGTAATGGAATTGGGGCAATCATTACAACCCCGAAGGGTTCTCATATACCTTTCACTGCCCGGTTAGCATTCGTGTGTACCAACAACGAGGCAGAGTATGAAGCATGCATCATGGGGTTAGAAGAAGCAATTGATTTGAGAATTAAGAACCTCGATATCTATGGTGATTCCACGTTGGTAGTTAATCAGATTACAGGAGAATGGGAGACTCGCCAGGCGAATTTGGTGCCTTATAACAACTATGCCAGAAGGTTGTTACCTTTCTTTGATAGGGTGGATTTTCATCATGTGCCCCGAGCTGAGAATCAGATGGCTGATGCGTTGGCGACATTGGCATCCATGTATAAGGTGAACCGTTGGAATGAAACTCCCTCGATTAGAATCATGTGTCTGGATAGACCGGCTTTTATGTTTGCAATTGAAGATGTGTCTGATGGCAAACCGTGGTATCATGATATTAAGGTCTTTCTGAAGAGACAAGAGTATCCAGAGGGTGCCTCCACCAAGGATAAGAAGACCCTGAGAAGGTTGGCAGGAAACTTCTTTCTGAACAAGGACGATGTATTATATAAGAGGAACTTCGATATGGTCTTGCTACGTTGTGTTGATGAACACGAGGCAGGCTTATTGATGGAGGAAGTTCACGAGGGTTCTTTCGGTACTCATTCCAGTGGACACACTATGGCTAAAAAGTTATTGAGAGCAGGATATTATTGGATAACTATGGAGTCTGATTGTTTCAAGTACGCTCGAAAGTGTCATAAATGCCAGATTTATGCAGATAAGATGCATGTACCGCCTACGCCTATAAATGTGTTATCTTTTCCCTGGCCTTTTGCAATGTGGGGCATAGATATGATTGGGAAGATTGAGCCCACTGCTTCCAATGGGCATCGTTTCATTTTGGTTGCCATTGACTATTTCACAAAGTGGGTGGAGGCAGCCTCGTACGCCAACGTCACTAAGCAGGTGGTAGCCCGGTTTATAAAGAAGGATATCATCTATCGTTATGGGGTCCCGGAGAGAATCATTACTGATAATGGCTCGAATTTGAACAACAAGATGATGAAGGAACTATGTCAGAATTTTAAGATCGAGCATCACAATTCTTTTCCTTATCGTCCGAAGATGAATGGGGTTGTTGAGGTGGCGAATAAGAATATCAAGAAGATTGTGCAGAAGATGGTGGTAACGTATAAAGACTGGCATGAAATGCTACCTTATGCCCTACATGGTTATCGTACTTCGGTGCGTACGTCAACTGGGGCAACCCCTTTCTCATTGGTATATGGTATGGAAGCAGTTTTACCCTTAGAGGTCGAGATTCTGTCTTTGAGAGTTCTGGCAGATGTGAAGCTTGATGAAGCTGAATGGGTGCGTTCTAGGTTGGATCAGTTGAACCTTATTAAAGAAAAGAGATTGGCAGCCATCGCACATGGTCGTTTGTATCAGAGCAGGATAAAGCACACCTTTGACCAGAAAGTGCGTCCTCGGAATTTTCTGACAGGTGAATTGGTTTTGAAAAGGATCCTTCCTCCTCAGACAGATCACAGGGGCAAATGGACTCCAAACTACGAAGGGCTGTATGTAGTCAGAAAGGTTTTTTCTGGTGGAGCCTTACTACTTTCAACTATGGATGGCGAAGATTTTACATCCCCTGTAAACGCAGACGTAGTCAAAAAATACTTCGCATAAAAGAGACCCGCTGGACATAAAAAGAAAATCCTGGCAAAAAAGGGGCATCCCGACGAACCATAAAAAGGAAAAGGTTCAGGCAAAATTTAGGGATAAAATGTAAAAAGAAATGTGTAAACCCGCAAAGTTGAAAACCTGAAAAGGCGACTTTGGCAAAAATGGGTATCCCGATGGATTGAAAACCCGAAAAAGGCGATCCAGGCAAAAGTTAGGGATTTATAAGCGAAAGTCTATGGTCTGCGTTCGATCTGTGAGCACTTTCAATACTTGGAGATTCTTAAAGAAAGGAATCAGTACAGTTGGTCTCTTCAAGGTCAAGACATTTTTGGATAAGCAAGACATATGGGTCATAGCTGAGTCAAATCATGGTGGATATCTGTTCCCACATTGCCGACATGTGTATTTTCTTTTTGCTTTTGCGCAATTACCTCTTTTTAGGAATTGCTTCCTATTGTAAATGCCTATTTACAGGCCACTTTTCTCAATAAAATATTCATTTCACTTAAAGAGCTTTCTATTGTTTGTTTTACTTTTACTGTTTTGTTTGCAAAAACGTCCGATATTTTTTATAAACATTGCATATAAATCTTCGAGCTTTGCGGAGCATAACGAAAAACAGTAGAAATTACTTAGGCGTTAACAGTGATAGTCATGTTGTGGCATATTCTATTTGTTGTTATTTGACTTGCAGGGCAACAACATTGTATTCCCCCAGCAGGTTGCTCTCCCCAGCATTGAGATTGCATTTTCCTCAGCAGAGCAGACCTTCCCCAGCAGGAGACTTGGGAAGCATTTTCTCCGGATTAAGACGTTATTTCCCCACAGAATCAGGGTGTTCACCTTCCCTATTCAGTCAGGAAGCGTGCTCTCACCGCCGATGCCATATTCTAATCCCCAGCAAGAAGGGAGTAAAGTCATTCTCCCCGTTAGCAGGTTAAGTTCAGCAGTATCCCCAAGCAGGATGGTAGTATGGGCTGGCATCCCCCAGCAGGTTCTGAGCCCAATTGGTTATTGGTAGTCCTCAGTAACAGACTTCCGGTTCCGTTATTGGTGTCCATTTTCAACTCCCCCAGCAGAGGAGAAATCTCAGGTTCTATGTCACTTTCAGTACATGTAAAATCCCCGGTGGTAGGGATGTTCTTTTGGGATTTCATCCCCAGTAGAAGTTGTTGATCCGAAGAGTCGATCAATATGATCCTTCTCAGCAGAGTTCCTGGATTCAGAGGACAATTTATTTTTGTCATCCCCAGCGGAATTGGTCTTTTCTCTCCATGCATTTATTTTGCTGGAGGGACCCCCGTTGCATATCATAAGCATTGGCATTGCATCCTCAAAACGCGTAGCATTTCCACTTCGTGTGGAGCATTACGGTAAAATTCAAACATTTGCATTCAAAGCATAAGCCAGGTTTGACGCTTTCCTTGCCAGTTCTCTTTCCCAGCAGAGATGGCATAACTCAGGAGATTTTGGAGGGATGCGTTCCTCATGTTTGTGCTCCTCGGCAGAGTCTTTTATTCAGACTTCTCATTTCCCCAGCGAAGTCATCTTATCTGTGGATCTTGAGTCCGTTAGAAGTTTGCTTTTATTTGGCCTTTCTCTTTTGTGAGATCCAGTTTACCAGTCTCCTTTTCTCAGTAGGGGTGGTATGAACCAGAAGTTTTGTTTCATGTTATCCCCAGCCAAGCCCACTTTATGTTGGTTATCCTTTGCGAGTACGATTGAGGTTGTATTCATGCGATTGAGGTCGTATTTGTAATTTCTTTGCGGGTAGAGTGATTGAGGTCAGTCTTCCTTTGTGAGTACAATTGAGGTTGTATTCATTTTATGGATGCGATCGAGGTCGTATTCGTCTTTTCTTTACGGGTAGAGTGATTGAGGTCAGTCTTCCTTTGTAGGTACTATTGAGGTTGTATTCATTTTGTGGATGCGATCGAGGTCGTATTCGTCTTTTCTTTACGGGTAGAGTGATTGAGGTCAGTCTTCCTTTGTGGGTACAATTGAGGTTGTATTCATTTTTGTGGATGCGATCGAGGTCGTATTCGTCTTTTCTTTGCGGGTAGAGTGATTGAGGTCAGTCTTCCTTTGTAGGTACAATTGAGGTTGTATTCATTTTGTGGATGCGATCGAGGTCGTATTCGTCTTTTCTTTGCGGGTAGAGTGATTGAGGTCAGTCTTCCTTTGTGGGTACAATTGAGGTTGTATTCGTTTTGTGGGTGCGATCGAGGTCGTATTCGTGTTTTTCTTCGTGGGTAGAGTGATTGAGGTCAGTCTTCCTTTGTGGGTACAATTGAGGTTGTATTCGTTTTGTGGGTGCGATCGAGGTCGTATTCGTGTTTTTCTTCGTGGGTAGAGTGATTGAGGCCAGTCTTCCTTCGTGGGTACAATTGAGGTTGTATTCGTTTTGTGGGTGCGATTGAGGTCGTATTCGTGTTTTTCTTTGTGGGTAGAGTGATTGAGGTCAGTCTTCCTTTTGTGTGTACAATTGAGGTTGTATTCGTTTTTTGGGTGCGATTGAGGTCGTATTCGTATTTTTCTTGTGGATATGGTTGAGGTCATATTCCTTATTTTTCATCACGCTCCATCTCGTTATTCTCATCATTAGCAAATTTCCGGAGCTCTTTCAGTATTCAATCCCCGTGTATCCTGGAATGTCTGAGAGCCGTTGCTATCATACCCTCAGGACCAAGGTGATTGAATAGGGGCAGCTATAGCACCCCAAAATTTGCCCTCCTTACTTTAGTACTAACTGGCTTATGTTTCATTTCATTTTTTGCATTAGCATGTATGCATATCATTAGCATGGGGTCAAGGTGCTTGAGGCAGTTCAAGAAGGTCCTATCTGGTCTATCACATCATCAAGAGTTCACAAGTGGCAAGGGATCTCAAGGGATCACTCTCTCCTAACCAGTGCATGAATTAGGGTTTTGAAATTCTTGGGTTTATTGCTCCAATGGGCAAGCTCCTTGGGTTTTTATCATCACTAAATGGCATATCTTATCTTTGTTGGAGAGGATACACATCATATTCAGAGGAATTTGGATTTGGAGACTGTGTTATTTCCTCCTAGACTGAGGTACCAAAACTAGGGTTTGCTATAAAGTCAGTTTATTTCTGATTTTTTGGGTAAGACTTGATTCTATGGTATTCCTTGGGTCCCTAAGCATCTAGGAGTGGAAGTCTGTCCATCATCTTGATTCAGGAGAGATTCATTCGGCCAATGGATTGGAAATCAGGTGAATTGGGTAAAAGTCAACAGTGAGAGGGAAAGTCAACTGTGGAATTTTGAGGTTCTCTCCAAGGTTTTCAAGGTCCCACATCCTCATATGGTCATCAAGAGTCAAGTTTCATGCCATTTATCAAGAATCAGGAGTTGGTGCAAAGGTTACTAAATTTGGAAATGACCTATAATTTGAAAGTTTCCTTTTTGGGCAAGTTCCTGCATTGCATTCAACTTGACTTTTCATCATCAAGAAAGCTTCAAATGAATTTTTCTCCAACATGAAAGTTTAAGATCTTTTTCTCCTCTTTCCAACAAGTACTAGTGGGTCTCCATATCATTTGTGAAACTCTAGTTATGATCAAAAGAAGGCAAAGTGGTTTTTAGGGTTTCATTTTCACAACTTTTGGATTTTGGGACATATGGACCTATGATTAATTCCATTGCTTCAAGACATGTTCCAACATCCAAGAACAATCCCGAAGGAGCATTTTTGGCCTTTTAATCAAGTGGTTTCATGGGTTATTATTTACTTATTTTCCATTATTCAAAATTGCCAAAATGTTGAAAACTCATTAACCAATACATCTCAAGGCCCAATTCCAATTTGGGTGTGATTAGCAATTCAGATATAAGTGATCCATCATGAAATAGTTGGATATCCATGCATGGAAGGAGGTGTATCTAATAATATGTGATTTTCCAAAATTATTCAAAAACTCATTAAACAAATAATTGCCCAAGCCCAATTCATTATCAGTGAAAAACCCTAGTCTATTTAAACCCATTCATGCACTGGTTAGGGTTTCATCACGTGCTTTTGGAGGAGAACAAGAACTTGAACCCTAAAGCTTGTCACACTCGTATCTCTCAATCTACAAGGAGTTTTCAAGAAATTCTTTCTCCATCAGAATCCTTGGGATCTCTAGAACACAACCCAACCATCATTCGCAGCCAATAGCAAGGATTCAGGTTGCACTATCTCAGGTTGGTGGATTTTTTCGTGATCATAAAACTTAGATTTTAAACGTGCATAATGTTGTGTGATGTCCATGGATCATGCTGATATAATTTGTTTTGAATATGGGTGTGTATGTTGGTTGTTTTATGAATTTAAAGTTTTGAGCCCTAACATATTTCTCTTCGTTTTTTATTATGCTTTGGTTGTTTGCAAATTTGGATTGGATATTTGGAATCCTCATGATTTTCTGGTCAAGAACATGTACCCCTTTACGTTTTCTGGGTGTATTTAGGATTGCAGGTGGAGCAAGGGGTGGCCGGAGCTGGATTTCCGGCCGGTGAGGGGGTCCAACGGAGAAGACATAATCCTGGCCCTTCATTCTCACGGTCCAATGGCCATCACGCTGCCACATGTTTTTTCTTTTATTTTTTTTTCTTCTGAATTTTAATTAATAATTGCATGTTTTTCACCCCATCATAGCTATCGTGCTCATCCAATCAGGTTATTTGATTTCAATTACTTTTGTTTTTGTTGACTTAACTCTGACCGTGTGATGGATCGTGTGGTTGAAAGCATGCCAACACATTAATGAGGTGCATATTATGCACGCTTTTTTTAAAATTTTATTTCTGACCAATTGCATGCAGGGGCGTGCACCGTTATTATGGTGTGTATTTAATCTAGGCCCTTCATCAGGTTTAATTTTCATTTTGGTTGACCAGTCATGAACGTTGGATGCATCAAAGGGTGAGCAGCCAGTCAACCGGTTGACTAGAGTCCACACGTGAACTGTTTTTATTTTATTTTTTTTCTGACTGGACTTAAGACTGGGCTCGCTAATTGCACCCCACGTTTCAGCCCACTTCCCAATTTCAACATGCGTTCCTTGCTAAACGCACCCCCACTTATTCTCAATTTATTTTTATTTTATTTAATTCATTACATTTCATTTTCAATTTTTAAAAATACATTCTTGTATTAAAAAATTCCAATAAAATTCATGCATACTTTTTATCACTTTATAAGATTTTCCAAATTTTATTTTTTATTTTTATTTTATTTTTTATCATCTGAATTAATTATTTAGTTATTTTCTTTTTGCATTACATATATCATGCATATCTGAATTTGTTTATTTTATTTCTCTGCATCCATAAAATATTTTCAATCCATTCCTTTTGCATTCATTCACCAACATTCTGAGATACATTAAAATATTTTTCTATCATTTTTATAACTATTTCATATTGCATTTTGGTCCTTCCCTTTGGCACACTGAACCCTACTTCTCACCTGAGCTTTGCCCAATTGTTTAAATGGCTAACATCTTGATTTTTTTTGCAGGAGTTTTGGTTTTTGATTTGTCTCTGGTTGAGCAACTTTTATATTTAATTTGGTGATTTTAGAAGTTGTTTTACTATTTGTTTAATGGCTCTTTGTATGAGATTTTCTTGTATGCGCACCTTTGATCTTGTCTGATTATCTGTTTGAAAAGGCACTTGTGCCATTATCTTGGGGTTGTTTATTTGACTTTTTAATTCATGTTTAGATTTTTATAGGTCATTTAATCATTATTGTTTGGGTTTCATCTGTTTTAACTTCTACGTATATCTGTTTCGTACTAACTTTTTATGCAGGGACTAAGGTAAGTTATTTGAGGGTATGGATAAGTATCCATAACCACCCTTACTCTTTCCTTCTCTCATCTTTTTCCTTTAGGTTTAGGTTATCGTCAAACCTCACCAAACGTAGGTCACCCGTGCATGATAACTTTAGGACACTTAGTTCCCTTTAGAGTTACCCTTGTGTCTTCTCTTCTCATCTCAAACTTCTTGAAAACACGTAATAAGTATAAAGTGTATTGCGCACGAGCCTTAAGCGTGGGGAATGAGAAATGAGGGACTTCCTCTCATCTTTCTAGAGTGCTTAGCGATCGTCCTGTCTTGGGACGATGCGTTAAGTATTCGTCCCTGTGCCCTAGACTTTGGTGCAATGCAATTTATGGACTAACTTAAGCCACTTCTGTCCTAAAAAATACAAACCAACTTCAAAATTTTTTGTCCTTCGGGATTGTCAAACTAAAGGTTATTTTCAAAAAGGGCACGTTACCTTCCGTCTGAGTCGCAAACAGGCATCGACCCTAACTGCCGGACGCGAACTTAACGTCGCTCATAAAAAACACAAAAAGAACTTGGTCCGAACTACGTTGACTCTGAATTCCCCATTGCACAAAGAGGGTACGTAGGCCTAGGACGTCGACGTCCTACCGAGTCTGTCTTTGTCTTCCCTTCCCCGTCTTAGTACAGCCCTAGATGATAGGATAACTCATCCTTAGATTAGACAACAAGCGTGGATCCCATCGAATACGATGGACGCGTGGGGTGCTAGCACATTCCCCTCGCGTAACTGACTCCCGAACCCAGGTATAGTTGCGATGACCATTCCTTTCCCTCTTCCTCAGGTTTATGCGGTGTTCCCTTTCCCTCTCTGGGGATAAATTTACACGGCTGGCGACTCTATTTTTCCGCGCCACTCTCGCGTTTGTACCTGGATGAAAATCCTGGGAGCGACAGATATGAAGAAGATGTTGATTATGCTTATCAAGTTGGTTAAGGTGATCATTATTAGTTCATTGTTGAAAAATCTGAAAGTACTAAATATTTAAATACTATGGAAGTCTTTGAATTAGCTGTCAATAGAACCACACAACACAAACAATGTCTGATATAAGCAAGAACACATTTGTATATTTGTTATCTAGTAAATAGGGTCTTAATATTTCTTATCTTTGTTGATATTAGAAATATTAATGACATCAGAATCTGTGTTGTAATTGCACACCACTGATAAGAGTATCAAGTGCATTTGTATTTACTATCCTAAACTATTGTTTAGAATATGTAAATGTCTCAGACTTAGTGTTTGAGCAAAGAAGTCTCTTGCACGAGTGCTTGAGCAGGAAGCCTTGAACTAATGGTTTAAGCAAGGAAGTCTTATTCAATTTTGATTGACCAGGAAGTCTTGAACCAAGAGTTTAAGCAAGGAAGTCTCATTCTAGCTAGATTGAGCAGGAAGTCTTGAGCAATTGGCTTAAGCAAGTAAGTCTCATTCTAGGTTGATTGAGCCAGAAGTCTTGAACCGAGGGTTTAAGCAAGGAAGTCTCATTCTAGTTTGATTGAGCAGGAAGTCTTGAGCAGCTGGATTAAGCAATTATCAGATTGGTTATAGTAAAAAGCTCTTGTGCTGCAAGGGGATTGGACTACTCTCAGGTTTAGAGGAACCAGGATATATCGTGTGTCTCTTTATATACTTCTACTTTTACATTCCGCTGTGCAACAAACTCTGAATTCAGAATCTGTTCTGATTCAGCCTCTTAGTTGGTTCAGAATCTGAGCTTGACATCTTAGGTTCTGAAACAGGTTTAAGAAAAAGAAGTAAACTTTCCCATATACAATTCACCCCCCCTTCTTGTGTATATTTTTCTCACCTTCAAAGACTTCTTTGCTTAAACACACAAGTCTGATACTTTCTTGCTCATACACACAAGTATGAGACTTCCTTGCTCAAACACACACACACACACAAGTATGAGACCTCCTTGCTCAAGCACAAAAGCTTAAGACTTCCTTGATCACACACATACAAGTATGATACTTCATTGCTCAAGCCCACAAGCCCAAGACTTCCTTGCTTAAGCACACAAGCTCAAGACTTCCTTGCTCACATACACAAGTATGAGACTTACTTTCTCAAGCCTAGAAGCTCAAGACTTCCTTGCAGATAAAATATTGTTGGGTGAATACACTTGATATACAATTAGAGGTGCATAAATAATACAACACAGTATGACTCTTATAGGACTTAAGGATTTATAAGATATTCAAGGATAAGAAATACTAAGTTTATCTTGTGCTAAAACTTTGACAAAGTAGCTTCTATTTTATTGTCAAACTTTGTGTCTTATAATGTTCAGCGTGTATTCCTTTTTGTTGAATTTTTGTATATTATATTGTTGTGTTGTGTTGATCTTCAAGTCTTTTAGTTCCTTAAATAATGAGGAAAAGATTCGTTGAAGATGCAATCGTTGAGTCCTTTGAGAAGCTTCAAAAGAGACGTTGGGAGACATTGAGATGTTTCACCAAATTGTCAAGTTAGGTGAAACCTAGTTTTATTAAATTTTACTATAAAAGGAATTATAATTTATATCCCAGCTGACTCTATGAATAACCTAGAGCTTTAGGTTATCACATGATAAAATATATCCAGAGATGAACAATGACCCGTTAATGTCACCTTGGTCCTTGCGTTTTGATTGGCTCAAGTTCTGATCACTAGAAGCAAACTTCTCCAAAGTCTGTACTTTAGAGGCTGACTCCTTCAGAGTTTGATCTATCAATGTTGACCTCTTTGAAAGATGACTTCTTCAGAATCAGTTCTTCAACTAACAATACATCAGAATATGATCTTCACACTTCTCTTTCTATGTTCAGAGTCATAACCAATACTTGAATTTTAATATAAATTTTAGTCTATGGTCCTGCTCACTTGAACAAACAATAGTATACCCTATTGTTCTTTAAATACTTTGTTATCATCAAAACCCAAGGGATATGGGACAAACCAATTTTGTTCCAACACCATCAACTTCCCATATCACAATTCACAAGTGTCACACTAGAAAGAGTCATTCTCAACTGACTCTTTTTGCACCTGGACGAACACCTACTTAAATTTTCAACATCGAAATATCCACAACATATAAAAAGAACTAATAAACATAAAATTTCAAAATTTTCAATATTTAGACTCCCGAAGGTCCACCATCATCTTCTCCAATTAGGAGTGCATGAAAGGTTCGAATGAGAAAACTTCAATCTCTTGATAGTTTTTAACCAGATTAGGTGTGACTTGAACACCTTTTTCAATGTATTTGTTATTGCGATTAGGAAGGACTAAAACCTCTGGTTGGAGAAATTCCAAACTTACAAATGACTCTTATTATAATTACTGGTGATTGAACGATGCGATTGAAAAAATCTCAATCACTCGATAGTTTTTAATCATATTAAGTGTGACTTGAATTTCTCTGATCTAAACTTTTAAACTAAGCTAATTCGAATAACTTTGTCTTTAAATAGCATAGTTAATTAGACATAATCTTCTCGATATAGGTATAAAATTGAAAACCTTAACTTGACTAGATTAATGGTGAGCCGGTGGATTGGTGGATTGGCACACCAAACTATTAAAAAAATATTAATTAAATAATTCACAAAAATAATGTAAAAAGTGTATAAAAAGAAAAACAAAAATCGATAAAATTAAAATTATTTAGCCAATGAGATCAACAAATATTGAAAATATTATTAAAAACTCTATGATTTAATATGCAAAAGCTTAGAATAAATTAACAAGAGATCAAAATAAAAGGTTAATTAATTAATCAAAGTGATTAAATTAAATGACTTTGTATTTCTCTATACAGCAATGCTATTCTTACACTGCACCATACACCTACATCGTACGTTCGTACTGTACGGACGATACCATTCACCGTCTGTACCGTACGGACGGTACTATTTATGTACGGCCATTAACTGTTCCGATACTATTCATGAACAGTAACTTTAAAGTAATGAAGCAAAATTGGTTAATACGATATAAAAACTTGGTTAATGCAGTAATGAACTTGGTTAATGCAACGTCCAAATATTAAAAATAATTTTTAGCAGTCACCAAACTTGGTTAATGCAGTGTAAAAAGTTGGTTAATTCAGTAATGAACTTGGTTAATGCAACGTCCAGGTATTAAAAATAATTTTTAACAGTCACCAAACTTGGTTAATGCAGTGTAAAAAGTTGGTTAATGCAGTTATGAAGTTGGTTAATAACCATTCAGATATTAAAATTAATTTTTAATTTTTTTTTTTAAATTTAAAAAAATAATAATAATAATATTATAATATTTCACTGTTTACCGTATTGGTAAACAGTGAAATACGGTGTAGGTGTAGAGAGTGGTGTAGGAATATCATTTCTCTTCTCTATAATATGTGAATTAAATATAAAAGGAAATTTTAAAATATACTGTGAGTTATAAAAATAAGAATTTAAAGAAAAATATATAAAATATTTAGGTCTTATTGGTAAAACCACCCTAATTTTTAGATGTTAAAAATGTCATAGTCACATTGTTTAAAATTTTAATCTTGTTAAAATTTAGAAATAAAAAACTAACAAATATAGCAAAATGAAAATATTTTTCAATTTATATGAAAATAAATATTTTAAATAAACTAGAAATATTTGGTTGTTAATGGAACGACGATGATAGATTAAGAGGATTTCTTAATACACCCCATGGGTTTTTTCGGCACCGCGCGAAATTCATTTTTTACCTCTTGATTCCGGATGTGCACATCCGGACGCACCATTTTTTTTAAAAATGTTGATTTGTTCCGGATGTGCAAATCCGGAATGTTTCCTCATGTGCACATCCGGAAGAAATTCTTATAACTTCGCGCCAGAGCCTTCTCCCCCCTCATTCTTAACTTCTGCCCAACTTCTTTCCAGATATACAGATACGGAAAAACCCTAAAAATATTGGTTCCGGATTTGTATATCCGAAACTTTCCCGTATCTGCAAATCAGAATATTTTATTGATACATTTTTCAATCAGAATTGACTATGTTATGCAACCAATTGCAATGCTTTCATTGGAATAAAATTCATAAGTGCATTAAAAAGGCATATGAATAAAAATTCAATATATTTCACTTCAAAAATGTACATTTTGTCGTTCGATTATATAAAATAGTTAAAACAAACGTTTCTGTCTAAATCTATCGGAGTTTGACCTTTGGACTTTTCCGCATTTGATGCCTTTTCAATTTCGTTCAATCTATTGAATTCAACCATCCTTTCAACAAAACTATCCGGCCACGACTCGGCAATTGCGGTTGCATGCGTCGCCCATTGTGATGATTTAGGTGGTATGGGGCATCCGGGTTTCAAGATAACTTGTACAAAATGCCTTGATTTCGCAAGCCATCCGATGCACATCATGCGATCATTTGGATTGGAAGGTGGTTCGGTGCGAAGTGTAAAGGTTGAGAATGGGAAGAATGGGGGAGTGATCATGCATGTTCAAATATATCAACAATTCTTCCGGATCTGCATATACGGAGACCTTCTGCATATGCACATCCGGGACAAATTTTTTTTAACGCCATGATGCGTCCTGATTTGCACATCCGAAATCAGGGGGCATAAGTGAAATTTCGTGCGGTGTCTAAAAAACTTATGGGGTGTATTAAAAAATCCTCTAGATTAATTGCAGAAGAAATAGTGCGCTATGCAATTATGGATAGATGGATGTGAGAAAGAGTTTAATTGAAAACTTGATTCATTCTTTGAAAAGGTATACTTAAATTAAAAGTGTTACAGAAGAGTTAACGTAAAAGGGGTTGAATTACAATTATATAAAATAAATGGCAAGATATAAAAACTATACACGTTTTTAATAATAATAATAATAATAATAATAATAATAATAATAATAATAATAATAATAATAATAATAATAATAATAATAATAATTGTCATTCTCCAAACTTTTACCTTTTTCTTTTCACTCTCATTTGAGTTTTGGTTCATGGTTCTTCTGCATACTCATAGATATTATAAGACATTCATTTTACCATTGCATTTTTGAAGTAAACATTATTGATTCAACGGCCTTTTGATGTTTATGATTAACATGGAGCTAAGGTTTCCCAAAGGATCAAAACTAGGACATCCTTTGATACATTGACTAATGATAGCATTTCTCTTGAGTTCATGGTTCATTTGCATACTCATAGATATTATAAGACATTCGTTTTACCATTGCATTTGTGAAGTAAACATCATTGATTCAACGACCTTTTGATGTTCATGATTAACATGGAGCTAAGGTTTTCCTGAGGACCAAAACTAGGACATCCTTTGATACATTGACTAATGATGGCATTTCTCTTGAATTCAAAGCCATGAAACCCTAATTCTTGATCTTTGGTACCTATGGATCATATGAGTTGCATCATGGTATTGGATTTAATCAAGGATGGCAAGTATTATTGTGGTCAACCATGGAAGTTTGTATTTGATTAGTTAATCTCTTCATGAGCCTTTTTCCAATCATTAGTCCATTGTTTGTTTGGTTTGGATTCAAGGTCAGGCTTTTTGGTTCATTCAAGATTCCTATCCAAATTTCAAGATTCATGGTCAAGTTTTAGAATTCAAGTACAATTCAAATTCAAATTTTCAAATGATAATTTGGAAGGAAAGTTGTTTCTTGAAGAATAAGTTACATATGCCATTTAAGTAATTCAGTTCTATTACAAAGCCATTAAATATTCCATTACAAAATCCAAATTTACAAATACATACAAAAAACCAAATTTTGACCTACAGTTAATTGTGGTCAACTGTTGACTTTTTGGTCAACAAGTTGACCAAAATCAACTAATCCTAACCATAAGACCCACATTTCTTCATAGGTTATCCTTATCCCATTGTGAGTCTCCAAAACTCTTCTTGATTCTTGACCAGACCTTCATAAGCATGTCACACCATCCAATGCCAAGTCCTGCACCAATCAAGCCAGTGATGTGACAATTAGCATTATTTTTATAAAAGCTGTCTTAAAACATGCAATAAAAAATGACAATTTGACATGTAATGTATAATGTTAATAAGTACTGCATCTTAAAAAGTTTAAAGAAAGAGTATTTTTTTATTATTGTTGCACCTAACACTTTAGTAGCTTGAAAACCAAAGATGAAAATAAACTACACATAAAAAACTGGTTTGGAATGAAAACTAATGTAATGCTCTCTTTATTAACTTTTTTTATTAACTTTTTAATTCTTTTTTTTTTCAACTTCAATCTCCTTTCTCCATTCTTGGATGCCAATACTAACACCGAAGCTTTCTTCTCTTCTCTTCTCTCCCTTCATCGCATTAACTTTCTCTTTGCTTGAATGGTGATAACTTAATTTGACTTTAATGAATTTAAATATACCAGTGATTAAATTCTGAGCAGTTCTCTTTCACCGTTTTAACCCAACCGTTCAATCCGATTTCAAAGAAAACCGAGACCCGAATAACCGATCACTGAAACAGTCGGAGATGGACTGAAATTCCATGGCCGACGGACTTTTTCGGATGAAGATTTACGGCCCGGAACCGACCGGAACCGTCCGTGTGTCCACCCCTAGTAAGCATACATAGCACACCAAGTACTCACTAGGCATCATTTAAAAATTGACACCCAACTTTAATCAATTAACTCAGCAACTTCAAACGAAAGCCTATCTTCTTAACTACCATTCAAAATAGTTAACCAATCACACTACCCTAGTTCGATCCATTAACTGTCACAAAGTCTACTAACAGTCAGTTCCTCCACCTAAATCCATCTTATACCTGCGATCGAAGTTCATTGATAATTCCTCTTAAATCTTTAACAGTTCACTTGAATTAACATCCCATTCAATGCATAACACAACGTAATGCTAACAAAATCCAGTCTATTACAATAACTAACATCAATGACAACATCAGTTCTAACTTTCTTTTAAACATTTTAACATTTTGAATTTATAACAGTAGCTTTCTCATAAGCATGTTAGCCCTAGCATTCATTCAAGTAACAATTAATTCTTTATAACTAATACATTCAAAGCCTTAACCGAGTTAACAGAGCATGTAACATTGTTAACAATTACACTAGCCAAATTCAAAACTAACTAACTTCTTCACCATGATTCAAACTGTAACAGAAGTGAATTTAACAGCTAATCTAACCGAGTGCTAACAGGATTTCATTTAACTAACAACAATTAACATATTCCAACTAACTCTAACAGTGTCATAACTCATAACAAACTTCTACTGAGAAAAGTTAACAGAGCTACCTGCCCTAACTCGCCTGACCTAACTTCCCTATTCAGTTACATAGATCAACTTCTATAAATCAATCCCCCACCTTCAGATTCAGGGGATCACGATCATTTTTCAGAATCACACAATCAGAACCTCTCACAAAAATCTTAGAGTTTCTCTCAATCTCTAAATTTCTCTCACTCTTATTCCCTAAATCTCTCTCTCAGCTCTCATCAATCTCAAGCAACAATCATCACACAGAGTATCAATACCTACTGACTACGGTTGAAGAAGAAGAAGAGGAATATAAGGTGAAGAATCACAGTTCAGTTTTATACCTCTTGGAAGTTCCTCTGGTATTATTGACTCTTCAATTCCATCTTCTTCTGTTTCAACGCACACTAGGGCAGCCTCCGCCTCGAAAGTTATCTCTCATTTCTCGTCCTCTTGCTTGATTTGTCTTGCCACAATGTTGAGGTCACCCTCAAGAGCCAAACCCCTGAGGTTTGGGCTCCAATTTAGTGTGTCTTCATCGTTTAATTGCAAATGGTATTCCTAGGGCTCATGCGTTGTGACTTATGATTCAAATATTAGAGTATGATTTGAGAAAAACTGATGCTAGATTATGGAAAAGGGGATGAAGATGGTTGCTTAGGTGTGTGAGGAGTCGCGTTTCGACCTCACCACCGCCGGAGGCGATTTTTGGCATGGCGGAGCTGGGTCAGACAAGGAGAAAGACGTGAGATGTTCAAATGAAGAGTGATTGACATCAGGTCCTCCTCTCTCGTTTGGAACTGGCGTTGCGGGCTTCAATCCCACCAATTTACTGCCTGCACCTTAACATTACACAATACACCCGCATCTGTGGCCCATGCTATGATAATGGGCTTCCTGAAGCCCATATGAATTGCTTACTACACCACTATTTTTCTACATGCGCCCGTCTTCTTTTTCTTTTATTCCTTTGTTGTTTTTATGTTTTTTTTTTGTTAATAGCTTTTTTTATATACATTCTAGTTTTTTTTTTTTATATTTTTTAAAACATTTTAACACATTTTTAGTGATTAAATACATTTTAGATCTTAATTATTTTTCCCATTACTTTTAAAAATTGACAAAAAAAAAAATGATACACCATTAGTTTAGAGAGTAATCTTTAACTTTTAGGATACAATTTTCAATTTAGAATTTTTAAAAAATAACATGCCATTAGTTTTAGTGTTAGAATTTGATTTGCTTGATAACTTTGATTTTCTTAGGTTTAGGCATAAAAATCTAAATGTTTGATCCATACTCTGATGCTATTCATGATTGATTGATTGATCAAAGTTGTCTTTGATCAAATAGTTCATTCACTTATCTGAGCCCCATATCCAATCAAGTGATCAAAAGTCTCTTGATCACATGACAGGACTAATCCTCTGTGCTGGCAATGCATTGGATCTTTCGGGATAAACTCAGACTTCAAACTTCACACTTAAGTCAAACACAAGCTCAAGACATCATACGAGACTTTGAAGACTCTGGACCTTAAGACTAGAGCACTATTCAAGCACAACAAAAAGAATTTTCTTCAAAACTTGTCAGTTACAATTCGAATTGTGCGCCATGAGTCTTAAGTAATAGAGAAGGGATGAGAGGGAGTATTCCTATCCTCATTCTGAATATCTTTGGATACAGGACGATGACCTAATTGTTCAAGGTATTCACCTCAATTCATAAACTTTAGTGCAATTCAAATAAAATAATTGACAAGTCTCATTCCCTACAGACAGCGCTTCAACACCTCAACACTGCAACAATAAACATCAACTACACTTATTTCTTTAGACCAAACACGATCTTATTTGGCATTATACTTCTTTGGTTTAAGCACCTCATGGTCAAGAACGCATCTCTGAACCAATAGCCCTCTTGCATTGCTCTGTAGAGCTTCGTGCTCTAACCCTCATGCATTTCCCTGCGAGCTCTAGGCTCAAGCAGACATTTTTTTTTATATTTCCCTATAGAGCTCTGTGCTCTGACAGATCATGCATGCCCTATAGAGCTTCGTGCTCTGGAAACTCATGCATGCCCTATGAGCTGCGTGCTCAGGAAAATCATTCATGCCCCATAAGCTCCGTGCTTAGACAATCACATTTTTACCATATAAGCTTCGTGTTTAGGCAAAAGCTTTTTGTAGGTCTTGATTCTTGGATCTAGGCAAAATCCTACAATTCTGCATTGGCCACACCATCTAATGGTTAACGCCACACTCTTTGGTTCAGATATACATACTCTATGGATCCAACAACACCACTATTGGTCCAAGCAATACTCTCATACAACCACACTTCCACAACATCCAAACAACACCTTCATCATTTCTCAACTCTTTTACAATTCAAGCTTTTTCTTTTATTATTCAATCAATTATTATTTTTTTTTATCACACAAACCTTTTGCAAAACAGCTTTCTTCTCTTTTCATAAAAGAACTGTTATAATATGTTTCTTAGCGGTAAGACTAAAAGCTTTGAGCATCCGACTTAGGATCAAATCAGCCAATGTCTACACACTTATAGGATACGATTATGATTGTTCCCTAAAAACAACCAACAAATCCGTATTTTCTACCTTGAACTACGGATCTCTAATTTCCTTATTGCACCATGAGGATACGTAGGCACGAGGTTGCAAATCCTTGGCGAGCACACTAATTATAAACTTTTTTTCTCTTTCGCAAGTAACCTATAGATAATAACACCCATCCGCACAAAGAACAATCAAAATGGTTTCCATTAAGTACAACAGATGTGAGGGATGTTAATACCTTTCCATCGCACAACGAAATCCCTTACCTGTTTCTCTTTACCAAAGGTTTTATCGATATTTTCCCTTTCCTTTTGGAATAAATAAAGTTCGGTGGCGACTCTGTTGTATCATCGAGCGTACAATGCGCTCGGGTATTTTTTTCGCCGCGACAATAATACTAATAATTGAAATTCTGGTAGCAGATCTCAGATGTCCTGAGAGATGTCGGGACACTTGATCTCTGCTTCAAACACAATGACAATAAGAAGCAGAATACAAATTGTGGAAAGTAAACAAACACACAGTAATTATTAACCCAGTTTGGTGAACAACAACACTTACGTCTGGGGGCTACCAAGCCAGGAATGAAAGCCACTAGATAGTATTAATTCTAAGCTAAACAACCTTCAGTTTACAACTTATCACTTAATCACTAGTCGTGCTTAATTTCTACCTAAGACTCTTCCTAGGTATGAGACCCTTCTCAATTCCCTTTCAATCACAGCAGTGACAGAAATTACAACTCAATGTAAATAGTCCAGCTCTAGTATCAACACGACACAAGATAGGCTCACAAATACAAACCCTAGAACTCGCTAAGCAACAATGTATTTTCTTCTCTTTTCTTAGGTTAAATCCATCCTATTTATAACCATAAACTAGACTGGATTTGGGCTTCAAAAACGCAGCAATTCTGTTACACAGAATCTGCAACTGATTCTCCTCAAGAATAGTTTCTTCAATCCAAAGTTTCCTAAAATGCCTCCATATATAGAAAACGACATCTTCGAATTATAATCAGAACCTCTGATTCCTGAATCTTTGACGCCACCTAGAAAAAAAAATCCCAGAATAATCTGAAATTTGGAAATAAAATAGCAGTATTGAAAACTGAAAAGTAACAGACAAAAATGTTGAATCATCAGATAGGACATCTTGTCCAACATCTTGATCTTCACTTAGTTCTTCATGTTAAGACATTTTGTCCAACATCTTGTTGTTAAGTTAGTTTTACCAAAATTGATGTCAACCTCAAAAGCTTGGACTCATCAATCTCCCCCTTTGGCAGATTTTGTATAAAACTAACTAAATAACCCTTGCAAGCAGAAACACAAAGTCAGAGGCCAAAACATCAGAACAGCAGCGGAAAAAAAACAAACTTTATAGCCCTCCCCTAAATCAGTTCCTTCTTCTGCAGCAATATATTAGAACTCCCCCAGTCAATAGCATCAGTCAGTGGATAGTAGTGGAGTGGTTGGTAAAGTTAGTATTACTCCCCATGTTTAGCCATAATATGATAAAGGTAGTTAAACTAACTAAATAACCAAACAATAACACAAGATATTAAAGTACATAATAAGCACATGAAGTGCCAAAATTATCCTGGGCATTAAGCCCTTACATAACCACACAAAAAAACACTACAGTCAGATATCATCTTCTGTAGCCTTATCATCCTCTTCCTTTTCTTCTTCTCCGTCAAGATCATCATCAGCCTCATCTTCAGTATCTTCAACATCAGCATCAGCATCAGCCTCATCTTCTCCAACTGCATCATTTTCAGTATCATCAGTACCAACAACTTAAGTGTCCTTGTCCTGCTCAGCTGTCAAGGCCTATATTAACTATTTAAGCTTTTCCTTCCTAACTGTGCTGGATTTTATGATGGCATCTAGATCCTTGCAGGTCTCCTTCAGCTGAGCAATAGTATCCTCCTTTAAAGTTGCAGGAACAGATGTTGGAGCAGATGTCGAAACAATATTTGGGACATGATTCCCAGCAAACAGTTTATGGTGTAATGTCAAATGAGATTCCCTTTTCATTGCATAATCTGCAGGCACCATGATACCAGGATGCTAATCCAGGATTATACCACAAATGAGGGAAGGAAAACAGATAGGAAGTTTAATAGCAGTTGATGAAGATTGCTTTAGAATTTGGTCAAAGATGTAAACACCAAAATCAAACTTCCTTCCTTTACCAACAATGTATAAGAATTTTCCTAGCCTAGCAGATATGGTCGAAGTATGGTTGGTAGGAACCCAATTGATAGTACCAATTCTATGCAGAATTGCATACTTCACACTGAGCTTCCCAACTGAAATCTTTCCTTTGCTTGGCCAATGCTTCACAGTATTACAGGTGATCTCCTGACACACCTGATCATCAGTATCTTCACACTCAGGTTGAGGATCTTCTGATCTTCCCAGAAAGTTGTTGATCACAGTGGAGGAAAATGTCACCATATTTCCTCTGACATACACATTCCTGTAGTCTTCACTGGTTGCATCATCACAGCCTTCTGGAATGTTCACCACAAATTCCTTGACCAACTTCTCATAGCAAGAAACACATTTTATGATTGTCTTTATCAAGCCAGCAGCTTCAATCAGCTTCAACACCTCTTTGCATTCTAGGGCATTCTTCCCTAATTCCCTTTCCAAAGTAACTCTCCTTTAGTACACATATTGCCACCTCTCCACGTTTTCAGCAGCATGGAAGGAAACATTGTCCAAAGGAGCTTTAGGAAGAGCAGCAACCTTCTTCTTAGAAGTTGGTTTCTTTACATGCATGATGTCCTGGACATCTTCTTCAACATCATAGTCTGACTCAGTATCAAACTCAACCTTTCTCTTTTTCGACACAATGGCAACCTTGCTCCAAGGTTTATGTGGTCAAACCACAGATTTTTTAGAGATCTTGGTAGGGGTGTTCTCTGCAGCCACACCCTTATTTTTTCTACACTTCAGTCTCTTGGCAACACCGGGGTGGAGACTCTTGGCAATGATCTCATCATCAGAGGGCAAGTTATCAACATTGTTAATCTGATCAGCAACCTTTCCAACAGTATCGTTAGATGCTTGACCCTTTGACTGAGATTCTTCTACAAAGGGAGATGTTCCACCATCTGCTTCAACATCTCTTACCACATAATCAACAAGGGTGTGCAGATTCCCTTCTGACCTTTCATTATCATTCCCTTCAACCCTATCCTCATCAACATTCTCCTCAGTCACTACCTCTGGTTCAGCATCAGGTGCAGTGGTAGTGAGAAAAATCTGAGCCAAAGGTCTAGTAATCCCATCAATATTCAGATGACTCCCTATGTTTAAGGTTCTAGCAACTATTCTTCTGATCCTCTTATCAGTGTCAAATGCTTCTTTCTTAGTCCTAGGGTTAGAAAAAACATAAGAGGTCTTTAAATCATTACCTGTAGGAAGGTTCTTAGATCTTCTCACAGGAAGTTTGTCAGGCTTGCATTGCACCATAGCCAAGGGAGCAACATCAATCGCATCTTCAGCACACAACTTCCTAGACATAGCCATAGCTGCTGATGATGAAACGTTCTCCTTCTTGGTTACCCCTTTAGAAGATTATTGTTAAGACATCTTGGAACACTTGAGAGTTGGAGAAGAATATAATGGATTAGGTTTTTCTCCGAGCTGGAAGATGAAATAATTTGTGAGGAATGGTACAGTATGAAGGAAGCGTGCGTGAGAGCGGTTTAGGTAAATTTGAAATGATTAATTTTGAAACCCTCTCTTTATTTATTGGAAACATATATACACTTGAATAATATTCCCACAAATTAATTTTTCTAAACCCTCAATCACGGAAACCCCTAATTTGCCCCTTAACACTTTAAACTGATATTTGGGACCATCAATGGTGTTCAAGTTGTCACAGTATAATGTCACGACATCTTGTGTGACATTATACCCTGTCAGCATCTGTCTCATTCCTATGAATTGAGAGTAACTATCCCTTGTTACTATGCATTGAGCTTCTGTGGTTGAGTCATCAGTAATAACGTAAGCACACCTCTTTCCTTCAAGATCATCAACCATTGAGTTCCTATGAAGAAGTTCCAGAATGCTTGAGGTAGTCAGATGTTGCAGCTTCTTATGTGACATCTTGGTTAGCTCCCTAATCTGCCATTCACCACAAACTCCTCCACCATCAACCTTCAGATTTAAGGTATCTCTGCCTGCTGCATTTGACAAACTTTTCTTCATCTTCTGAAGATGACTAAGTTTCTGATGCTTCACTTCATCTTTATTTGACATGGATGAACACTTTGTCTCTAGAGAAGTCCACACATAGCAATTATTTTTAGATCTGGTACCCTTCATAATAACTTTATCTTTATCATTCGTAACCAGACACTCAGATTTGGTAAAGTCAACCTTGACACCTTGGTCACAAAATTGACTGATACTTATCAAATTTGTAGTCAGTCCCTTGACAAGCAACACATCATCAAGTCTAGGCTGCATAGCATAGTCCAGCTTCCCAACACCTTTAATTTCCCTTTGGATTCATCTCCAAAGGTGACATAGCTGGTGGCATGTGATTCCATATCCACCAAAAACTTCTTGACACCAGTCATGTGTCTAGAACAACCTGCATCTTTCCTGGTTGTGAACTATTAAGGCCATAGAGTCATTCTTGGGAATCCACTTCTTTTCTCCTTTACCAGCCTGCATCTTTCCTGGTTGTGAAGCATATTTTAGGTATTCATGTAACTTATAGCAGTAAGGTTTAATGTAATTATACTTACCACAATGATGACATTTCCAATCCTGCTTCTTTCTCCCTGAAGAATTTTTTTGATGTCTATGTTGATGTTGCGACATCCCATTTGACATCTTCTGTTTCTGCTTTCTTTTAGGCTGAGCAGAACTCAAAGCTGACTCCTTTCTTTTATTCATCGCAACTTGGTCATTGAATCAAGTCCTCTGATATCTCCAGCGTTCCTCCCAAATTAAAGAATCTCATCTAGCACATCAGAGTTGTCGTTGAGCATTCTAACAGCTTTGGTCATATTATCGAGTTTTGAGTTGAGCAATACAACTTCCTCTTTTAGGTCACAGATGGTGTCTAGGTGCTTCAATCTTTCAGCCTCAAGACGGACAATAACACTATGTTGATCCTCTCTTAGCTAACATACTTCTGCACTTTTGATGCACAACTCTCTGTATGAGTTAGCCAGATCATCATATGAAAGTTCTCCAATATCTAATTCACCACCAGAGTCAAATACTCCAGGAAGAGCAGAAACGTGTTTAGTTGATTCTCCTTCACTTGAAGAATCATCTTCAGACCGTGATGTAGAAAAACCTTTCTTCTCCTTCTTGAGAAAAGTAGGACACTCATATTTGATGTGTCCAAATCCTTCGCATTCATAGCACTTGATTCCTTTGCCTTTGCTAGTTTTCTCTTCATTTTTGGACTTTCTTCCGAAATCCCTCTTTTTGTTGTTGTCGGATGATTGAGTCTTGACATTTGATCTTGACTCCCCTTCCATCCTCTTCAGCAATTGATTGTACTATTTTCTAAGAAGCACAACAGCCTTAGACAGTTCTTCCTTGGAATTTTTCTTACATTCACCTTGATTAGACATCAAGGCTAAGCTTTTCTTCTTCTCAAATTTCTCACTGATAGTCATTTCAAAAGTTTGTAGCGAACCCATGAGTTCATCTAATTTCAAGGTATTTATATCTTGAGCTTCTTCAATGGTAATAACTTTCATGTCAAACTTCTTGGGGAGAGATCTTAGAATTTTTTGGACCAACTTAGCTTCTGGTATCTTTTCTCCAAGATCACTTGAAGTATTGGCTATATCAATAATGTTCATATGAAAGTCTTGAATACTTTCATCCTCCCTCATCTTCAGGTTCTCAAACTTGGTTGTGAGAAATTGAAGTCTTGAAGATTTCACCCTAGAAGTTCTTTCATGAGCAGTCTTTAAAATCTTCCAAGCATCCTTGGAAACAATACATTTCTTGATCAACCTGAAGATGTTGTCATCTACACCATTAAATAAGGCATTCAAAGCTTTGGAATTACCTTGAGCAAGCTTGTCATCTTCATCATACCAGTCTTCCTCAGGCTTTATCATATCAGTAGTCTTCCCTTCCTGATCTTTAGCCTTTGATGGATCCCATCTTTTGACCACAGACTTCTAAGCTTTACCATCCATATACTTGATAAAAGCCACCATGCGCACTTTCCAATATTCATAATTGGATCCATCAAGAATAAGTGGTATGCTCAATATTCCTCCTTCTTTGTCCATTGCACCAAAAAGTAACTTCCCTGAATCTCCCCCAGATGTAGAGCAGAATGTCTGCTCTGATACCAATTGAAATTCTGCTAGCAAATCTCAGATGTCCTGAGAGATGTCTAGACACTTGATCTCTACTTCAAACACAATGACAAGAAGGAGCAGAATACAAATTACAGAAAGTAAACAAACACACAGTAATTGTTAACCCAGTTTGGTGAACAACAACACCTATGTTTGGGGGCTACCAAGCCAGGAATGAAATCCACTAGATAGTATTAATTCTAAGCTAAACAACCTTAAGTTTGCAACTTATCACTTAATCACTACCCGTGCTTAATTTCTACCTAAGACTCTTCCCAGGTATGAGACCCTTCTCAATTCCCTTTCAATCACAGCAGTGACAGAAATTACAACTCAATGTAAATAGTCCAGCTCTAGTATCAACACGACATAAGAGAGGCTCACAAATACAAACCCTAGAACTCACAAAGCAACAATGTATTTTTTTCTCTTTTCCTAGGTTAAATCCATCCTATTTATAACCATAAACTATACTGGATTTGGGCTTCAAAAACAGAGAATTCTGTTACATAAAATCTGCAACTGATTCTCCTCAAGAATAGTTTCTTCTATCCAAAATTTCCTAAAATTCCTCCACATATAGAAAATGAAATCTTCGAATTATAATCAGAATCTCAGATTCCTCAATCTTTGACCCAACCTAGGAAAAATAAATAATCCCAGAATAATTTGAAATCTGGAAATAAAATAGCAGTATCAAAAACTGAAAAAGTAACAGACAAAGATGTCGAATCATCAGATAGGACATCTTGTCCAACATCTTGATCTTCATGTTAGGACATCTTGTCCCACATCTTACTGTTAAGTTAGGTTTACCAAAATTGACGCCAACCTCAAAAGCTTGCAGTCATCAATAATAATAAGTAGGATATACAAGAACCATTAAGCTTTTAACAACTCAATTGGGTGACATTATCCACTTTTCTTTAAAGGGTAAATATTAATTTACCTATTTTTTCATATCTCCTGCACACATTTTCGTGAAAAATCTAAAATGACTCTTAAATACGGAAATGAATTTTTAAAAGAATTAAAACCTCTTAAAGAATTCAAAAATGTTGTTCCAGAAACCACTATTCTTAAAAAACCAAAAACAAATGCAAAAAAAAAAACATAAATTAACATCAATCATTATTAAGACATACATTAAAAACGTAACATTGCATAGATAGTCGTTAATGGAAATCTAACAATGCATTTCATGATCAAGTAGGATGTTTCAACATCTTTAAAATATCTTCGGTCGATCTCGCAATCTTCGCATCTACCTCGATAGGGCTTTTTGTTCATAACGGTGAAATGTACTCCACATAATAGTTGAAACTTCATCAGTCTTTAGCTCAAACTTGATGAACTGTATCTTCCAGTCGCTATCAATCGAGGGTGAATGATAATAGAGCGTTGCAATTAGAATCTCTGGATACAGATTCTTTAGTATGGATTTTAGATTGACAAGATGAGTGATCCGTGTGAACCTAAATTCAAGAGGGTCCTTCTCGTTGTTGAAGTAGACAAAAGTGAGATATGAATATTGAGATATTATGTGTGTGTTTGTGCTAACAAGATGATGGGCACCCATATTTATACAAATATTATATCAATATGGACCTCAAAAATCTAATCTTGTCTTAGAGGATATTTCAGAGATGTACTTCGGGATACACCCTGTTTTGTTTAGTAAACTCAGGGCGTGTACGTAGGGTCGGCCCAATCGATTCGGAGACCCTATTCAAATTTAGAAAATGGGCCTAAGTAAAGTAGTTGTTGCGTGATTTGGATCGATTTTGAAGTAAAAACACATCTGATCCATAGATAAAATTACCCACGATTCGATTTGGTTTTGAATTATTAGTTATAAAATAAAATCCAATCTAATTTCATATAATTATTATTTTTTGACTTTTAATTATATCAATTTAAATATAAACTACAACTAAAGAATTTGAACAACCTTAATTCATATTTCGTATGGTAACTTTAACAAGAAAGACCTGGCTCCTTATACATTAAAATAAATTAATGACTTAAATGCAGTTTTAGTTCCCCTTTTATGAGTTTCCTGACTTTTTAGTACCCTTTAAAAAATATATATATATTTGGTATCTCTTTATCATATTCAGTGTGTTTTTGGTGGTCCCTTTCTACTTGTCAGCCAAACTTGTGACATGACACATTGAAATTGACCCTACTTACTAAATGATTTTGTCATGTCATTACATGTATATTATTAAAACCTTTTTTTATGATTAATTTGATTTAAAATGAAATTATAATTTATATTATTATTATTATTATTAAATATAAAATGAAATTATAAAAATAGAATCATAAAATTTCTCTTCTCATCATTATGTTCATCCCTTTTCATATGAAACAAACCATAGATTTCATTTTCATCTCCTTTCCTTGTTGGCATTTCATTTCCACCTAATTAACCCAAGTAACCATGTCTCATTGCTCAAAATCTAGCAATCAATTCCTTGGCCATTCATTTCAAAACAAATGCAAATGTGGACTCAAATCTCCATTGATGATTGTCATACCCCAATTTTGTCTGGTCTTTTCAAACTTTCATGCATCCAACTTCATATAACTTTGCTTAGAATAAATTTTTGATTTTACAGACAGACCGATTGAATCGATTCTCAAAAGTGTGTAAAATTAATGGGCGGAAAATTTAAAGACCAGACTTGCAGACGTCCATTTTATTGACCTACAATTTGTATAGTTTAACCCTGTATGCTCGTTTAATTTTTTTTTATTTCTTCTACGGTCACATCTTAATCGGCTTGAGCATTTCAACCAGACATTTTACTTCAAAATTTAATCAAAACTTGTCTGTTTTCTAGTAGTTTATTTCACGCTGATCATGTTAGTGCATTCATTTTAATTTTTTGAGCATTTTTGCGCCCATTTTTATTCATTTTTTATCCTTTTATTTTTTTAGTTAAAATAATCAATAGAATTAATTAGAACTAAATGTGCTTTTAGTTTGATTATATAGTGTGTTGTTTGTTTTTTAATTTAGTTACTATATCTATTTTCAAAATTAAAAAATAAAAGAAAAAAGAAAAATTAGAATGAGTAAAAAAGACCCTCCCAGAATTAATTAGAACTAAATGTGCTTTTAGTTTGATTATATAGTGTGTTGTTTGTTTTTTAATTTAGTTACTAAATCTATTTTCAAAATTAAAAAATAAAAGAAAAAAGAAAAATTAGAATGAGTAAAAAAGACCCTCCCAGGTGGTAACACAAAAACAGACATTTCTCTCATTTTGAGGGACTCTCATTGGCCACGTTACATAACAAACTTTCCTCTCCCTCTCTCACGTGATCTGATGCAAACCCACACACAAATTTTATCACTTTTTTCAGCTAGCAACACAGGACACCCTCTAATTAATGACATATTCTCCAACTCAAAAACGGATTGAAAAGCTGACAATTTTAAGGAAACGGCGTGAACACGCTCCTAACAACCTATTAGACGTGACTAGGGGTGGACAACGGGCCGGGTTGGGCGGGTTCGGGCTCAAAAGTGTCACCCAACTCAACCCGCGGTTGGATGTGTAAGGCCCATTTCCGCCCAAAATTTAAATCGGTTTGAACGGGTTGGGTCTAGACGGGCCCGGGTTGATGCAAACAGTTTGTTCGGGTTGTTGATTGAGTTTTTCAGGGCCAATGATATATTCAGCCTTTTCATAATTTTTTTACAATATACAAAATTTAATGGGTGTTTGAACTAGACAACATATATAACAAATCTATCTCCATTTTGTTTGTTTCCTATTTCACTTATTAAAACTTAAACTTTGCATTTTTAAAACTAAATTTGTTTGCCCATTTACTTAATAAAGACAAACACTTAATAAAAATTTAAGATACAAATTATCCTTGAAACTCAAATTATAATATGGACAAGATAATTAAACAACATCCTTAATACTGAAATATATAACAGAGGATGTACAAAATAGCATCCATAATCTCCTCCAAAATTACAAACAATCATATCAAATTATTTGACAACAATTGATGAATCAACCTAATATGTCTTCACTTCAAGACTTTAACCAATACATATCAACAAATTTAACGTTGAATAGATAGACCTAAAAGTTCATGATTTGATAATCCCAATTGCTTCTACTTGAAGTGAACCAAAATGTTTAACATCATAATATGAAGATTATGTTCTTCCATTGAGATTCTCCTAATCCCATATCTATCAACTACACTAAGCAACTTGCAAACATGATTATTTACTCTAACTCTCTGCTTAGTCTTTGCAGGAACATGAACTTTCTCAAAAGCCACAAGTTGTTTCTATGGTACCCAATTGGCACCACCATTAGGTGGAGCAGAGAACACTAACGTGTGTATTCCATCTATGGATCCAATATATTCCAATACCAAATAATTAAGTTCAATAATTATTAGTTATTACAGAATATTTATATTATGCCAACCATTTATCAAACAAGAATAATAAATAGTTATGCACAAAGCTAAAGACAACATGTTAAATGCTTGCAACAATGTTATTTGATAAAAGTTATAACATTTATATCATGTTTTTGCCAACCTTATCATAATTGAGGTGAAAAGAATTAAAACTCTTTAACATGTGGATTGATTGCAGTGATGATTTCCATTTGCTTTCTCATCATTGAGTAGCTTCATCTTTAGTTGAGAAGATTCTGCATAAAATGGAAGAACATATTTTCTTAATAATATGAGAAAGAGATCAATGTGATTGAAATGAAAACTAAACATCAATTAATCCTACTTTTAAATGCTGAGGAATCTATGTTGCCTTTATCTGATGCTCAAAAGATGTGAACAAGGAAGGTCATATTAGTGCTCTAAAAATCACTGGAAAAAAACCTTACTATTCTTTAGCTTATAGGTATTTATATTTATACAAGTTAAATAAGAGGGTTACTGATCAAGAAACTAATTTCAAAAAAATCAATCTACTGCAGAAGCTGCTATTGAAATGTGGCTCACCAATTACAGTGATTAAAACAGAACAACATCGCCAATAAAACACAAAAAAATATTAGTAATAGTTCATATACAGTACAATCATCAAGAGTTGGAGATAAAGAATATGATTAACTGAGATTGTGAAGGAGTTCTTACATATAGCAACAATTGCACAAGTTTCAAAAAAACAAATAAACGATGAAAACTCCACAATCGTTTTATCTATAATTTTCAGAGCAACGGGTTCATCCTCATACTTACCATGGTTCATCCTCATACATATAGCTGACAGAGGTCAACAGAGGTGGTGTGACTGCAGACATATTTTCTTACCGGCGGCGGAGTTGTGCTAGGATTTTTCATCGCGTATGTTGGAGAAAAGAGGATTGAAACATGCATATAGTTAAAATGGCTGCGTATAGAAAAATATACTCAATTGGATCGGGCGGGTATGGGTACCGCCGATTGCTTCTCCATGAACCGAACCACCCATTACAATCTGCCACAGGCCGCACTGTTGGACCCGACAAACCGCTGGCCCGTTTGAAATTGTGTTTTTCGGTTTTTGCGGACTGGGCCGGTTGGCGGTTCTGTGTCCAGCCCTAGACGTGACCCTCTCACGTTTATCCAATGCTCTCATTTTGAATTGAACAAAAGTGAAAAATAAATACAAAAAGCAGATAGATGTGGGAGCTGGCATACACATGACCAAACGGTGCACTCCCATTGGTAGATAGATTCAATTGAAAAAAAAGGAATAAATGTTGGGATTTGGGTGTACATTCCAACATAAATACTTTTCTCTCTCTTCGTGAAGAAAGATCCATCCTTCACATAACAAACAAAGACAACCATATAACAACTTTCCTCTTTTCCCATTTTTTCTGCATAATCTCTTCACTCTTATGCATAAAAAACTCTTCCCATTTTTTGATATTAATCTTCTACTATGCATTTTGATAAAACCGGCTAGATAGTATCTCCATCCTTTTCATTTTTCATCTCAGCACCCCTCTACCTCACTCAACTCTTCCATCCCTCACCTTGCTCTTCATCAAGACCTCGTCACTTTCTCTTCTTCTCATCAACAGACCAATTAACTAACAATTTATTCCATTCAACACCTTACAAACACCACCCTGCAACCGCCGTCACCCTTAATGTTGGGATTTAAAGAGGGTTTTTTTTTTAATTTAACCTCTTAGCGGAACAATCCTGATGAACGGATCTTGATTAAACCCTTCATCACAAATGAAACACAACAAAAGGATTTCGAATTACCTCTTGAAGCATGCTTTAACTTTGATCACGAACGTGGAAAACTACCATCGTCTCTACGAAATCCACGCGAGTACAAAATGGAACGCGGTGCTAGCCATTTCTTGTTGTGAGAAAATTGACAATTAGGATTATTAGGGAAAATAGCTCCTCTATTTATAGAGAGCTACTAAAACCCTAGTGCTCTTATTTTGGGATTTTCCAAAATAAGCCCAACCTTGTTTAATTAAAACTATTTTAATTAAATAGATATTATTTATATTTAATTAAACTCTTTTAATTAAATAAAGTAAAATGTTAATTAAATTAAATCATATTTAATTTAACAACTGTCAATTCTCATTTATTTGATTAAATCAAATTTAATCAAATAAATTATATATGTGCTAATGTATTAAACAATTTGAATACTATTAACACATAATTAAATTAAATCTTATTTAATTTAATCGTCAATTCCACTATCAGTACTCTATGCGTGTGACCCTATAGGTTTTCGTAAAGTTGGCAATAATATTAAATTATCTATTTAATATTATAAACAGGGAGCGGTATCTAGCAACACATCACAACTACCCAAGTGACGAGAGTGTCGTGTGATCTGACATAACCTTTATGTGATAATGATCATATGTATAATTACCCTTTTGCCCTTATATCTATATTGAACACAAGGCATAGAATGTGTCACCCTTGTATAGTCCAATATTTTTTCCTTGATCCCGGAGTATACTTGATAACAACAAATAAGTCCAATATCTCATATCGATTTATTTGAGCACGACCATGCATTTTACAGTCATACTTTATCAAGGGCCCACATATATTTATCTCGTATATGTAGGAAGGGCAAATCTCATCTAGGTCACTCATGTCCCTCAGCATGATTTGTAAAGTACCTATAAACCATCATTATGGTCACCATGTTACGAACAATGTTTGATTGGTGAAGATGGCTGGTTTACATCCTGAGTGAATCGCACACTCAAAGATAACACAGAGTCGCCACCGAACTTTATTTAGTCCCAAAGGACATGGAAAATATCGATAAAACCCAAGGGGAAGAGAAACGGGAACGGGGGTCGGTTATGCGAAAGGAAGGTACTAGCACCTAACGCATCCGTCGTACTCGACGGGAACCATTTCGGTTGCTTCTAGGCTTGGATGGGTTATCTATCTAAAGGCTTCTAGCTAAAAGAAGGAGAGAGAGAGAGAGAGAGAGAGAGAGAGGAAGGGGAAAAAGAAAGAAAAGAAAGAAAGTGGGTGCTCGCAGAGGATTGTGGCCCTCGTGCCTACGTACCCTCATAGTGCAATGAGGAAATCAGAGCATTGTAGTTCATGGAACCAGGGGACAGAAAGGAAAGAAGAAAGGGAGAAGGAAGGAAAGGTGGAAGTGTGCTCGCCAAGACATCGCGTCTCGTGCCTACGTATCTGACATTCGAAAGAATGCAGAATCAGAGCTTCTGTAGTTCAGGGAACCGAACGGAAAACAAAACAAGAAAGAAATAGGGAGACGAAAGAAGTGGTGTCAAAACCAAGAGCAAGAGTGAAAGAAAAACTCTACTGGGGAAAACCACATAGTAAGAGCGATTTCACAAGAGACTAGGAAAATAAATGGTGTCAAAACCAAGAATGAAAGAAACTCCGTTGGGGATAACAAGGAGGATTGGTGTCAAAACCCAGAATGAAAGAGCAAAGGGAATAGAAAGGACTCCGCTGGGGATCCAAATAAAGGGGTGGTGTCATAACCTAGAGAAAAGAGAGATTCGGTATATTAACTGGCTGACAGTGGTTAACCGAAGAAAGAGAGTAAGATCCTGGCGGGGAAAAGAAGCTGGTGTTAACAGACGGATTGTGATAAACTAATAGAGAGAGTGCCAAACCAAGAGAAGGTGTTTTGACTCTGAGGGGGCGTCTGTATGTTAACTGATAAACAATGGTTAACCGAAGAAAAAAATGACTGCAACTCTGTGGGGGTAGAGAAGCATTGGTTTTAACAGAGAAGACTGTGATTAACCAAAGAACAGGTGTAGGACCGAGCGAAGGTCGTGACCCAAAGGACGGGTGTAGGACCGAGCAAAGGTTGTGACCCAAAAAAACGAGTGTAGGACCGAGCGAAGGTCATGACCCAAAGGACGAGTGTAGGACCGAGCGAAGGTCGTGACCCAAAGGACGGGTGTGGGACCAAGCGAAGGTTGTGACCCAAAGGACGGGTGTGGGACCGAGCGAAGGTCGTGACCCAAAAGACGGGTGTGAGACCAAGCGAAGGTCGTGATCCAAAGGAATTTGATACTCTAACTGAACAAACAGTACTAGACCGAAGAAGGGGTATTCGAACCAAAGAAAGGTTACTAACCCAAAGAGGCAAGTATTCAAACCAATAGGAAGTTGCCAACTGCTGGGGATTCGGTGTTTACAGACGGACTGTGATTAACCGAAAGGAGCGAGTGATTAACTGGGAGAAGATGATTAACTAGAAAAGGGGTTCAGTATTTTAACAAGCAGGTTGTGGTTAACTAAAAAAAGTGGGTGATTAACCAAGTGAAGGTGATTAACCCAAGGAATTCTGTATGTTAACAGACGGACTGTGTTTAACTGAAGAGACGGGTGATTAACCAAGGGATGGTGATTAACCCAAAAGGAATTCAGTGTTTTAACAGACGAACTGTGGTTAACTGAGAAGGAGTGCAAACATTGGTGTTTTAACTGACAAACAGTGATTAACCAATCAATGGGAGAAGAACCTAAAGACGGTTGTGAACTATGCAAGGGTTTCGGTTGTAACAGAAGTATTGTATTTAACCGAAGAAAGAGGAAAGAAACTCTCCAGGGGAATCAAAAGAACAATGATTGACCGCAAGAAAAGAATAGGGTATTGAAACGGAGAAGGCTTGCTAACCCAATGAACAAAGGATCGTAACCAAGAAGGTGATCGATCAAGAGAGAAATCGAATGAGATAAGAGTGATCAAGAATCGAAAGAGATTGCAAAAGGGGAAAAGAGTGATCAAGGATCGACTCAACTGGGGAGAGAAAGCACACTACCGCCTGGAGATATAGATGACTAAGCCAGGCACAGGGTCATTCGTCCCCTACCTGAAGTAGTCAGAATGAGAGTAGGAATTCTTCCTTCTCATTCCTTCTTTAACACACAGGGTGTAGTGCAGAAGTTGAAACTGACAGCGTAACAACTCCAAGTTGTACAGTGCTCCCATGTCGTGCATCGGTCGTCGTATGAATCTTCAACTCTGCGGGGGGAAAAGAGAGAAAGAGCTCTAAAGGAATCCTAAAGAGAGGGAAATGGAAGGATCAATTAATCGAAACATGGTTTCGGTTAACCAATCAAAGGGAAATGCTATGCTAACAATTTTCCAAGGAGAATGGAAAATCATTAAAGTAAAAGGTGTAAATTATTGATTATGCATGATTAAATATGCTAAATAAAGAACAAACTTAATGTGATCAAGAAATGAAAGTGCAAAACAGTGCCAAACAAATATTAGCATGTACCACAAATCATGTGTCTAGTGATCAAAGATTGTACAAGAATTAGAATGTTCAAACAAATATCTAGAACATACCTAATTGCGAGAATTGATAAATCAATCATTGAATTATTGTAAATGTGCTTTAAACAAGGGTTAATAGCATTTAAAAACACCCATAAATATTAAGTATATCAATCTAGGGAAGTTAGAGGAAGAAAGAATGTCAAACAAACTTGAAAAAGCTTAAAATTGGCCATTATGTTCAGTGGTAACCGGTTACTCACCACGCGTTAACCAGTTACTTGCTCACAAATCTGCATTTTGGGTGAAAATTACACTTAGTAACCGGTTACTCACCAGGTGTTAACCGGTTACCACTATGATAGTGGCAAAAATAATAGAAAAACAACTTTTTAAAAGTGGTTTTCAACACTTAATCACTTATGCCAACCACCACATGCTAGGGTAAGAACTTGTGCACGAAAATTACATCATGTAAGAGAAATTAAACACAAATTACAGGCATTAATCATGAAGATCAAAGATCAAGAAATTGCATGATAAATTAAACCGAAAACGATCGAAATTCACATCGTAAATGCGCGGAAACGATCAAAACAGTGAGTAAAGTAAGATCTACCAACCTACAAGCTGGAGGATTGGCTTGGTAATTGTTGTGAATGAAACATGATGAAGGTAAGTGAAGAAAACCATAGAAAACCAGAGATTCCTTCACTTTCACTTCGAACCGTAGCGAAACCGAGCAAAAATGTGATAAAAGCTCTGAAATCGAATTTTCACCGTAGGATTTTGAAGCAAACACTTGAGATGAATCCAAAAGCTAATAGAACTTTAGATACTCAAGTATAATTGCAAAATGATGAGAATAATCAAAGAAAACCAGAGGAATCTTCAATTGTACTTCGAATCGTAGCGAAACCGAGCAAACTTCGACGAAAACTCCAAAATGCGAGTTATTACCGAAGAATCTTGAAGCAAACACTTAAGATGAATTCAAAAGCTTATAGAGCTCCAGAAACTCAAGTATAATTGTAAAATGATGAAGATAATCAAAGAAAACCAGAGATTCCTCAATTGTACTTCGACTCATAGCGAAACCGAGCAAACTTCGACGAAAACTCCAAAATGAGAATTATCACCGAAGAATCTTGAAGTGGTCACTTGGAATGAATCCAAAAGCTACTGAAGCTCCACAAAATTTAGTAGAATGGAAAGATGATGAAGGTTAAGCTCAAGAAAAAGCACTTTCAAGGTGAAAGTAGCTTTTCTTCTATGGTGAATTAAGAGCTTTAGTGAGGTTTGGTGAAGAAGATGAAGTAGAATGTTAGAAGTTGCAGCAAAATGGAGAGAGAAATAAGAGAATTAAGAGTCAAGAAAGTGTGAATTTGTGTGAATGATTGTGGAGGAGTTGCAAAATGGTGAAGCTTTGTTTATATAGACTTTTGGTTAGGAGTTACTAGGTTTGGAATTTGGTTTGGGATTAGCTTGGGAGTTAGGCAAGGAGTTAGTTACACTTTACTCGCCGAGTCAAGGTGGTTAACTCGATTAGTTAGAACCAACTCGGTAACAATTCCAATGTGAGCTCCAACATCCAAAGCTTGATATGCTTGGAACCTAAGAAACATGGTGCACTTAAATTAGAGTGATGCATTGGAATAAATACACTTGGAATGTCTTGGATAGTCTTGAAATGTCTAGAGATGTCTAGAATGTTCCACACACTGCTAGAATCAAGTAGAACCAAAGTCCTAAGAGAGTGCATGGCTGATGTCCCAAAAATGCAGCAGGAATTGCAAATTTACACTGAGTAACCGGTTACTCACCACATGTTAACCGGTTACTTCAGCCAATTTTGCCCAAATTTGCTTAAAAATGGGTGTTATGGCTCCGATTTCGATTTTCCACCTCTTGTTTTGATGAATAGGTATGGAAACCCTTGTTTTGTACTTGTTTTGATGAGGAGATGACTTTGAGAGGATGCAATTAATCGGGCTTGGAAAACCTGAAGATCCTGCAACAAGAAACACATAGAGAAAAATGTGAATGTGTATGCCGATGATACGAATGCACATGCTTATGCAAAAGAAAAAAAAAGGTCAAATTTTGGGTTACGACAGTTACCCATATTTAATCCGCTTGGACCTGAATGTATGAATTGCGCTAGCTTTTCGATAATTCGAGGCAAAAGGGGATTAAATAAAAGAGTAGCTCAAAAATTTGGCCGACGGCGACAAAAAGAGAGGTTGAATGTTCTGATAATTGCGAAGTTAGGCTAAATATCTGTTGGGAGATGAATCAGGCCAAAAGAAAGGGAGTATGCTTGATGCATATGCCATGTATGCATTGTTCTACATGATGCTTGATATCATGCAATGCAAAGATGCAAGTCGATGTACTGGGCTGCAAGTTTATAGGTTTTGGGCAGACCAAAGAGAACCAGAAAATGTTTTGGACGGACCAAAGAACTGAAAAGGTTCTGGAGAGGTTTGCCAAGTGAGGACATGGTTATGGAAAAGCTGGCCAGACGAGAACTGGACTTTGAAGAGACAAGTCAGACGAGAATTGACTACCAGAGGAGAACTGACTTTTGATTGGGATGCATGTTTGAACCTGTATGGCATAATGCTCCATGTTAATGATTATGTTATGCGTTTGAGGATGCAATGTTATGCGATGATGATTACTATATGCAGAATGTCAATGATTGGGTTTTGAAGAGATGTTAGGTATGACCGGGCTTAAGTTAAGACTTCATGATATGCCAAATGAACGATATGCAAGAGTGAAGGAACATGATCAACGCATGAGAATGGTCTATGCAATGATTTCTGAGAATATGTCAAGTGCTTTTGTTGTGGGAGGCGAAAGAGTTGAAGTTAGGGTGTAAGCCCTAAAGACGTGATTCCCCGACACCTACTTCAGGATCAGCAGTTGTTGATGCAACATTGCTCTTGCCTCAAAACGGGGAGAAAACTTGTACCTTAGTAGCCTGTCTCTGCCCCAATCTGTTGGGTATCAGCATGGATTACCCCAATCACAAGGTAAGAAACAGTTTGTGTCATAGGATGAGTCTGATTCGACTTGCCCCAGTGTATCGGAATAGTATGCCCCTAATTAACTGTCTCTTGGGGAGGTCGACTTCTTGTGCTCTTGAGGTGGCCTGCCCCAATGTGAGCTCTGAAGTGATTTTGCCCCTGGCTGATCGATCTTTGGAGGAATGCCCCTGACCAAATGAACATGGAGAGATTTGTCGAATCTCGGCGTGATTGGCTCTGATTGACTGAATCTTGAAGTGGCTAGGCCCAATGGAGTTTTCCAGGCGTTTTGCCCCTTAAGGTGATTACACTTTCCATTGTGGAAACTTTCTTGATGTCAAGTGCTTGTTTGCAAGTAAAAAGTGTTTGTTTTGAAAATGATAATGTTGAAGTTATGCATATTTCAGTTTTGAAATCCAAGTATGTTCACTAAGATTATGACATATAGTGAATGGATCACCATTTAGAATGCCATGTCAATATCAGCACGAATGATAAGAAAATCTTTGGGAGTCAGCTTTGACCTGATTTTACTGTCATATGCTTTTGAAATAAACCCTGCTTCAATTAGGTCTTTTGTGGTGTTGCGGTGAAAATCGGATAACAAGCTATTAATTAACTTGCATCACATTTCTTTTACAACCGACTTTGATTTATCCAAAGGAAAGGTTCAAGATCGTTAAAAAAACCTAAAGGGGGGAGATCTAAGGTTCGGGGGTTGGTTATACTAAGGGAAGGTGTTATCACCCTTAATATCTGTAGTATTCTACAGGAACCTCTTGTTTTGCTTGTGTTATGTTATGTTCGTTTGCTAAGGGTAAGGTAAGGATATCGCTAATGACTATGAGGTCAAAGACTAGATGGCTATGAGGCCAAGGTGATAATGAGATATCTATGACTATGAGGTTAATAGAGAGACTTTATATGACTATGAGGTCAATGTTGGGAGGTGGCTATGACTATGAGGTTAAAGCTTGCCTATGACTATGAGGTCAAAGATTAGATGGCCCTATGACTATGAGGTCGAGAGGGAATCCTATGACTATGAGGTCAAAGGATGGCAGTGAGCTTTCTATGACTATGAGGTCAATAGAGAGACTTTGACTATGAGGTCAAGGTTAGATGGCTATGAGGCCAAAGTTTTGATTATGACTATGAGATCAATGTTGAATAAATTGCTCTATGACTATGAGGTCAAGAGGGGTCCTATTGACTATGAGGTCAATGAGGGAAGGTTGCCTAAGACTATGAGGTCCAAGGTAGTAATGAGCTTTCTATGATCTTGAAATCAATAGAAAAACTTTTCCTTTGGAAGGAAGGGGGAAATAACATCTTATAAATAAGAGTTAAAAATAATTGAAATATGATGGAACATATGAGTTCAATAACTCCAAGCAGTAAGCAGCAATTAATATGTGAAATAAAATTCCAAATATGAACATGGTAAACAACAATGATAGGTGGTCATATAAATACGACAAGTATGGTAAGAAAGCAATCTCATAAGTTGGAAACAAAGCCATTTGAAGTCATGCAACTTAGCAACAGAGGTTAAAAAATTACAGCCAACATTCTTATGATAAAGTGTTGTTAAAGTCAAGAAACAAGGTTTCACAAATCACAGCACATTCCAAAGGAAATCATTTTAAAGTCAGTGGTCACCCAAGTGAACCAAGTATGGCAGCAAAAGCATTTTTCACAATTTGAGAACAAGAAACAATTGGATTTAGGTCAGGCCACTTCAACAGAGAACAAAACTACAAATAAAATTCTTATGATAAGGTTTGTTAAGGTTAGGAAGCAACGTTCAAAAATTCACAAGTTTACTGAATATTTAAAAGGAAAATCTCTTTTTGTTCGTTTTTGCAAAATTACAAGAGTCAATGGTTTTCGTTTACTGGAAAAAAAAAAGATTAGAATGAAAATGTAAATATTTTTTGTTGCCTGCTTTAAAATAAATAAATAATAAAAGAAAAACAAAATGAAAGGAAAACTAAAAAAAAAAAAAAAAAAAAACACAACAGCATGGCACCCGCCACACAAAATGCATGGCAGGCGCCATACATGCACCCTTAAACCCATGGCTTGCGCCACTCTCATGATGGTGGCTTGCGCCACCCTTTGCTTTTTAGCAACAGAGGTGGCTTGCACCACCCTGTCCAAGTGGCTCGCGCCACTGTTTCTTTTTTATTTTTATTTTTATTTTCTTATCATGTGCTGTGGCCCTTTTTTAATATTTCTTTTTGCATGGACATCTTATTTTATTATATTTTCTTTTTTAAAAACAAGGTGGCGGACGCCACATCTTAACGTGGCGAGGGCCACCACAAACTCTTTTATTTATTTCCAGATTTCCTTCTAAACGAAAACGAATACAAACCAGCTACGATTAACAAAACTAAACATGCTACTGACTTATTTTCACAAAAACAAACAATAATCAGATAATAACAAGATCACAATATGATAACAATATGGAACAGGATGCTCATGGATTCAGACAATAACAAGATGATGGCTATAATAACAGCATGGTGCAAACATGAAATGAAAACAGAATGAGGTAGAGTAATACCTAGTGGAGAACGTCCACTGCTTCTTCACAGGCGAGTGTTTCTGGAGATGGTGGATAAGCCTCCTTCTTTCAGCCGCTATAGAACCAGCCTCTCAGCAAGAAACAAGAACTTTTGGTGGTTAAGGTGTTGGAAATTTGGAGTGTTTACGGGAATGAATAAAAGAGATAAGCTCTTGCAAGACTTGAGGGTGACTTGCAGAACTTAACAAGAATGGAAAAGTGAAGAGGTTTTGATGAGTTTTTTTTGGTATTTTCTCGGAGTGTTTGTTGTGATGTTTCTGTGTGTTACAGAGGAAATGAAAAATAGTGAATTTCTTGCAAGCTTTGGAGTGTTACTTGCAAGATTATGGGAGGGAGAGGTAGAGAGAAATTCTTGGCAATTTATGGTGTCTTAACAAGGAGGAAATGAGCTCTTTTTATAGGCCAAGCAAGTGGATCCGGGTATTGGAAATACAATGGGTAGTTGGTTTGTCCATGGGATAAAAAATTAGGGTTTGTGTATCAATCTCCTCAGCCGTTGATCTTGGTCAATCCTTTGGGGATCACCATACTGGACAAGTGCAGCGGAGGAGGTGGTGGTGCAGTCTGCTATTTTCATTTTTCAATGGTTATTCCAAAACCACTTTTTGATGTGCCATGAGAGAGAAAGTAAAAAAGGAGTAATAATTTGAATTTTGAATACGGACTCTCTGCTCATGCATGCAGGCCTCTTGTGCTGAGCCACCTTATTTCACTAATCCACTATGGTATCTCAGTATCCTTTTGGCTTCAACAGGAATGGGTGAGCTTAGAAGGGTAATATGTAGTGACTCCACGGAATGTGTTTTTGAAGCAAAGCATCTTCAAAATTTTCAACTAACAAATGGCACATGGGCTAGCTAAATGTACAAGGCCTTGCTACTTAATCCATACGGGAACAAAACTTGGAATTTTCAACACCTTAAAGCCTTTGATCCAAATGACACCTTTTGGGCCCAGAAGAATTTTGAGACAAACCATATGTCCATGACCAAAGAGAAAAGTTACGGGGACAAACTTAGGGCATTGCAAAAATTAAATCCTCCCATGACACCACTTTGATATGTTACACCTTGATAAATATTTAACTCCATGGAAAATTCTTGCACTTGAGAAAAAAAAATCTTTAAGGCCCAAAAATGGATTCTAAGGATGTTTGTTATCACATGGCATAATTTCTCAAGATTTGGGATCACACTTTGCTTGACATGAAAGGCAATGGTTGACTTGTCTTGGTGAAACATTTGATTTCTTGCTGAAAAGGTCTTCTTGGATGCATATAGATTCAAATGGTTGCATTTGGCCAAAAGATATCTTAGGGAGACCTTGCCGTCTTTGTGTAAATCCTATCTTCCACAATGAAAAGAAATAACTTGCAACAAGAAATGGTTAGTTAACAATGCATACATGATTGAGGTCTAAATGTAGGTGAAAGAAAATATGACATCTAAGGGGTAAAATTTGGAGTACAACAGTTGCCCCTATTTAAATAGCTTCACCGGATGACACGAGGAATGGAAATCCTCGGGACGCCGAGGTGGAAGATATTTAAATATAGCAAACCAAAAATTTTGCCCTTAGATGGAATGCAGATGCTAAAGACATGCAACGAATATGCATATGCTGACATGCCATGAACTCTAATATGATGATATGATAGTGCAAAAATGCAGACGACACCAAAGAGCTACCAAACATAGGTGAGCTTTGTTGGAGAAGGATGAAGGAAGTATCCAGCAGAAAGACTCATTGGGGATGCAAACTAACCGACAACAGAGACTTACTGGGGAGACTCAAAGAAAACACTGGGGATAGAGAAATAAAGGGGGAAAACCCCGCAGATCCTCATTGGAAATGGGAGCCAAAGAGGGGTTCTCCACTGGGGAAAGATCCAGGGAGCTGGACGACAGGTGCAAATCTGACCGGACGACACTGGGGAAATGAAAAACAATCTTACTGGGCCTGAAACCAGAAAGAAGACATGATCTCCACTGGGGATCAATTTGGAATAGAAGGATAGGCAAACTACTAAGAATTTTCTAGGGATTCTTATGCTGAAGAGTTCAAACGGGATCTTCAAGAAAAACCAGAAAAAGATAGAGACAAACTTTGGGTATCGGTATGAGCTGGATTTAGGATAAGAAGGAATCCTATGACTATGAGGTCAAAGGTTAAAGAAGGCTATGACTATGAGGTCAAAGCTTACCTATGACTATGAGGCCAAAGGTGAAATGAAGGCTATGACTATGAGGCCAAAGGTGAATGAGATGATTGGGTCTAAGGTACCAATATGAGTTGGTTGGGATAACAATAGGACTTGGTTTAGGAAGAATAACAAGTATCAGCTAAATTTGGATGCCAGTATGAGCTGGACTTTGGTTACCAGCATGAACTGGATTTTTGGGACACCAGCATGAACTGGATTTTATTATACCAGCATGAACTGGATTTTGGTATACCAGCATGAACTGGATTTGGATACCAACATGAACTGGATTTAGATACCAGCATGAACTGGATTTGGATACCAGCATGAACTGGATTTTGGGATACCAGCATGAACTAGATTTGGATACCAGCATGAACTGGATTTAGATACCAGCATGAACTGGATTTGGATACCAGCATGAATTGGCAAGTAAAAACCGGGGTTTGAAGGCTAGACTTCCTGGGGAATAGTGATCAAAGAGTCAAAAACCTGGCGCACGCAGATAAAGGCCGGACGCAAACAAGACAACAGACAAAAAGTCTACAAAACAGAAAAAGAGGTCTCGGGAGATAAGGACCCAACAAGCAAAACACACACAAATGCAAATATGTACAATGCTATGGTATGATGCGAATGTCAAAAGATACGCAGGAGGCAACCCTAACAAGACGACGGACTGGGAAAAGTGAGTGGAAGGAAAGACACATCCACTACAAAGAGTCACACTGAAATCTGGAAATAATCAATCTTGGAGCCAATCCGGGGATGTCCTTACTTCATTGGGGAAACGAAATTTCACATTTTCAGCTGAATTTGTGAAGATACAAGGGAGAATCCCTTTACATCGTGACATTTTGGTCATTACTGAGATGTTTCAATTCTGGGAAATATTTGTCGGTCTTTTTTCAATGACAAGCTTGGATGATTTATCAGTGTTTTCGTCCTAACCAGAGTTTTGAGGGAAGCCATTGATTTCACTGAATAGTCCCTGATGCCAAAGCAAAAATTTGTATTTCATTGTGTTTTCTCAAAAGGTTTTTCAAAACATTTTCCGCTTTCAAAACCATTATTAATGAATAACTGAAGTTTTGCATAACAAGGAAAATAACAGAGCAATGATAAACAGTAAACAAAGAAAGGCTCGAAAATCTGATTTTATTAGAATGGTAACTTGCCAATAGCGAAGTTCCATGGAACATTACAATTGAAAAACGGCAATTTGGGAAAGGGTTACATCATATTCAGTGACCACTATCCTTCCTAATGACTAAGAGTCCTAAAATATTTGCTGCTGATGAGGACTAATGAAAACTGAACTTCTTCGAGAATTCTTGGAGGTAGGTGACAAACTGGTCTGACACAGTGAAACGCCTTTGTCCCTAACTTTTGCCTGGACCGCCCTTTCGGGTTTTCAGTCCACCGGGACGCTCTTTTCTGCCTAGGCCGCCCTTTCGGGTTTTCGACCTAGCGAGCTTTTTCTTTTTTTTTTTAATTTAATCCCTAACTTTTGCCTGAGTCTCCTTCATAGGTTATGACCCACCGGGATACCCTTTTCTTGCCTAAGTCTCCATTTCTGGTTTTCGACTTAGCAGGTTTTTTAGGCGTAATATTTTCGTACTGAGTCAGCATTCACAGGGTGTGCGAGTTGTTCACCATCCATCGTTGTGAGGAATAAAGATCCTCCTGAGAACACAGTCTTTACCACAAACAGACCTTCATAGTTAGGTGCCCATTTTCCGCGAGCATCCCTTTGAGATGGCAGAATCTTCTTGAGTACAAGCTCTCCTTCTCGAAATTCTCGAATACGGACCTTCTTGTCGAATGCCCTCTTCATTCTTTTCTGATATAAATACCCATGACACATGGCGGTCAGTCGCTTCTCATCAATGAGGTTCATTTGGTCATATCTCTCTCTGACCCATTCTGCTTCATCAAGCTTGGTTTCCATCAGGATTCTCAGAGATGGTATCTCTACTTCAATGGGGAGGACATCATCCATTCCATATACCAGAGAAAAAGGCGTTGCCCCTGTCGAAGTTCGAATCGACGTTCGGTATCCGTGCAAGGCAAATGGTAACATTTCATGCCAATCCTTATATGTCTCGACCATTTTCTGCAGGATCTTTTTGATATTCTTATTAGCAGCTTCGGCAGCTCCGTTCATCTTGGGACGATAGGGTGAAGAATTGTGATGCTCAATCTTGAAATTGTCATATAACTCTTTCATTGTTTTGTTATTCATATTTGTCCCATTGTCGGTTAAGACCTTGTTGGGGATTCCATAACGACAGATAATATTATTTTTTATGAAACGGGCAACCACTTACTTGGTCACATTGGCGTAGGAAGCGGCTTCAATCCACTTGGTAAAATAATCGATGGCCACTAGGATGAAACAATGACCATTAGAGGCTTTAGGCTCAATAGCTCCAATCATGTCGATGCCCCACATGGAAAAAGGCCACGGGGAGGACAGAACATTCAGCAATGTCGGAGGAACATGCATCTTATCAGTGTAGATCTGACACTTATGATACTTTCTGGCGTATTGGATACAGTCGGCTTCCATAGTCAACCAGTAATACCCAGCTCTCAAGATCTTCTTAGCCATAGTATGTCCATTGGCGTGAGTACCGAAAGCTCCTTCATGAATATCGTGCATAAACAAGCCTGCTTCTCGCTTATCAACACATCTTAGCAAGACCATGTCATGATTCCTTTTGTACAGTACACCGTTGCTAATGAAGAACTTGGCTGATAATCTGCGCAGAGTCTTCCTATCCAGAACAGAGGCGTTGGCCGGATATTCTTGATTCTTCAGGAAGTTCAAAATGTCATGGAACCAAGGTTTGCCGTCTGACTCTTCTTCAACGGACTAGCAATAGGCAGGCTCAGTCCTTCTTTCAATACTGATTACTGGATCTTCATTGATAAATCTAACTTGCCACATTGAAGCCAGTGTTGCTAAAGCATCAGCCACATGATTCTCAGTACGTGGCACATGGCGAAAAGTTATCTCATCGAAACACTTAATCAACTCCAAAGCATATGCCTGATAAGGGATAAGCTTATCATCTTTTGTCTCCCACTCGCCTCTGATTTGATAAATAACTAGAGCAGAGTCACCCATAACTTCAAGAAAATAGATTCCAAGATCGATTGCAGCTTCCAGACCCAGAATGCACGCTTCATACTCAGCAATATTATTCGTACACCCAAAATCCAATCTAGCTGTAAAAGGGGTGTAGCCACCTTCAGGATTAATTATAACAACACCTACTCCATGCCCCTTGTAATTGGACGAACCATCGAACATCATTTTCCATCTATACTCAGCCTTGGGATCTTCTTCAGAGCTTGACTCTTCACAATCTTTTACTGCCATAATATCCTCGTCAGGGAAATCAAACTTGAGTGGTTCATAGTCTTCAACTGGTTGATCGACAACATATTCTGCGAGAACACTTCCTTTAATGGCCTTTTGAGTGACATACTGAATGTCATATTCAGATAATAACATGTGCCAGAGGGCAAGTCTACCCGTTTGAGCAGGCTTCTCGAAAATGTACTTTATCGGATCCATCTTGGAAATCAACAAAGTAGTATGACAAATCAGGTACTGTCTTAGGCGTTTGGCGGCCCAAGCCAGAGCGCAACAAGTCTTTTCAAGTAGTGAATAACGGCTTTCACTATCTGCAAACTTCTTACTCAGATAATAAATTGCATGTTCTTTCCGGCCAGTCTCGTCATGCTGTCCCAAAACACAGCCCATAGATTCTTCCAAAACAGTCAAATACATAAAGAGAGGTCTTTCGGGAACCGGAGGAACCAGAATAGGAGGTTCTTGGAGATAACTTTTGAGTTTCTCGAAAGCCTGTTGACAGTCAGCATTCCATTCTACTGGCTGATTCTTACGGAGCAATTTGAAAATTGGTGCACATATTGGAGTCATGTTGGAGATGAACCTGGAAATGTAATTCAAACGGCCAAAAAATCCTCTGACTTGAGACTCGGTCTGTGGAGCTGGCATCTCTTGAATAGCTCGCACCTTGTCAGGATCTACTTCGATTCCTCTTTGACTGACGATAAAACCAAGTAGCTTCCCTGATTTGACACCGAAAGTACATTTAGCAGGATTCAGCTTCAACTGGTATTTCCGAAGTCTCTTGAACAATTTCAGAAGATGGTCTAAATGTTCCTCCTCACTCTGAGACTTAGCAATCATATCATCCACGTACACTTCAATTTCTTTATGGATCATGTCGTGGAATAAGGTCACCATAGCTCTCTGGTAAGTTGCCCCGACATTCTTCAATCCAAAAGGCATAACCTTGTAATAATAAGTACCCCACGGGGTGATGAAAGTAGTCTTGTCCATGTCAGCTGGATCCATTCTAATCTGATTGTAGTCTGAGAAACCGTCCATAAATGAGAAGACTGCAAATCGAGTTGTATTATCCACAAGAGTGTCTATATGCGGAAGAGGGAAATAATCCTTAGGACTGGCTTTGTTGAGATCCCTGTAGTCTACGCACATTCACACTTTACCGTTTTTCTTCATCACTGGCACAATGTTGGCTACCCATTCGGGATACTTCAAAACTGCCAAGAAACCTGCATCCAGTTGCCTTTTAACCTCATCTCTGATCTTGAGAGCCATGTCGGGTCTACTTCTGCGAAGTTTCTGCTTTACCGGAGGACAATCAGGTTTGAACGGTAGTTTATGCACTACTATATTCGTATCCAAACCAGGCATATCCTAATAAGACCAGGCGAACACATCCACATATTCTTTCAAAAGCAGTATTAGCCGTTGTCTGACTTCTGCCTCAAGGCTTGCTCAAACCTTGACCTCTTTCCTCTCCTCTTCAGTACCAAGATTGATGATGTCGACTTGTTCCTCATGTGGCTGAAGATTCGTATACTGATATTCACACATTTCTGCCAAGTCATCAGGGACCTCATAGTCCTCCTCATCCTCAGCTTGATAAATAGGCGAGTCAAAGTCAATAGTGAGATTAGGGTCACTGAATACAACGGGTTTGGGATTTATTCTGCATGATGGAGGGATTTATTTTATTAAAATGCACAAAACTCAAATGCAAAAAAAGAAAATGTTTTTGTAGTTTTGAAAAGATTGCCATTTTTCTTAAAAAGCAAAAGAACAGTAAAATAAAGACAGGGAATTTTAACAAAACAATCACTTTCATTGATTAATAAGAGTTAAAAGCGGTGGCCCATACAAAATAATCCGATAGCCTCGGGCAAAGCTACGGAATTTGAAAACATCAATAAAAACAAGCAAATTACTCTGGCATAGGGTACAAAGTAGGGATCTCAATAGCTTCCCAATTACTCAAAGCAGCGTCACACTGAAAAACCAAATTATCGATATCTTCGTCTTCAGCGTCTTCAATGATGGCATGGACCTGTTGTCCCCCACTGACGAACATCTCTTGAATAGTCTTCAGTCTTTCCGTGGTCGGAGCAGTTTTTTCCTCAAGAGTTGGTTTGTAACCCAACCCTTGGTACTTTTCTCTCTCTTGGATCTCTACGACTTTGCCCCAGCCTTCTGGTATACCATTCTGTAGGGCGGATTGGATGCTCTTGAAGGAAGCAAAAGATGGATCATTGGAGGCCACTGGCTTGTTATCATCAATCATAACAACGTTCGCTATCTCGAGAGCTTGGAAAGAAGTTTCCAAAGCGTCTTCATCAGCCTCAATGTAACGGAAGGAGGACAAATTGCTGACCATTAAGTCTTCCTCTCCATGTATGATAACCAATTTCTCTTCAGCTACAAATTTCATTTTTTGATGCAAAGTTGATGTTACAACGCCAGCCTCATGGATCCAAGGTCTACCCAACAGACAACTATAGGTAGGGTTGATGTCCAAGACCTGGAAAAGAATGTTGAACACTTGAGGGCCGATCAAAATGGGCAACTCGATCTCTCCCATCACCGATCTTCTCGAGCCATCGAAAGCCTTAACAACAAGTGAAGTGGGCCTCATTACAGCTCCTCGGTAGGTCAGCTTCTCAAGGGCTCTTTTTGGTAACACATTCAGGGATGAACCAGTATCCACAAGAACTCTGGCCAGTGTATCTTCTTGGCACTTTACTGACACATGTAAAGCTAGGTTATGGTTCCTTCCTGCTCGAGGTAACTCCTCATCACTGAAACTAAGAGTGTTGCAGGCTGTGATGTTGGCGAAGATATGGTCAAATTGTCCTGCGGTTATATCTTGGGCTACGTGTGCCTGGGCTAGTACCTTTTGTAGAGCTGCTCGATGGACAGGTGAATTCATTAGTAGAGACAAGATCAAAATTTTGGATGGGGTCTGATGAAGTTGATCCACCACCTTATAATCACTCCTCTTGATGATTCTTAGGAACTCCTCATCTTCTTCCTTATTAACTACCTCCTTTCCTTTGTCCTGAGGGGGTACAGAAACAATGGTCTCTTTGGGAACTGTTTCTTTGGATAAGGGAGTGTACACTCTGCCACTTCGGGTTATTTTTCCTGTTCCAACTATGTTCGTCACCTCTTCGGTAGTTCCCACCTCATTCCTTGGAACAATTTCTTCAACAGCGGTTCCCACCTCATTCCTTGGAACCACTTCTTCGCGGGTTTTGTTACCCATAATGTTCTCATAGATCCATGGCACGACTTTAGTTCCTCTGAACCTGAATGGAGTAGGTTGTCGAGTATCGTATTGCTTGGTGTGATTGGTGGCAACAACAATAACAGTCTCCGGATTGTTGAAAACGGGTACAGGTTTGTTGAACACAGGCACCGCAGAATCTGACCCAGGCATATTGAACACAGGCACCTGCTCTCTTGGCTTTGGCAGGTTAAATACAGGCTCGATTATTGCAATTTCATCCCTCTTTTCTTTACTGAACACTTGTAGAAATCCTTCATCAATCAGACCCTGAATGTCATTTTGGACCAGCTGACAACCTTTGATGCTAACATTACAACCCTCACAATTACTATGATAAGCTCTGACCAACCCAGCTTCAAACAACTTAGCATGGAAGATCTTCATAGGAGTTCGTATCTTTGAAGCATCCCTTAATAACACCTCATTATTCTCATTCTCAACAGCATTGGTGGCTCCATGTGTGGGCAATGGATTGCTCTTCATATTTGGCGAATTATCCGCAAAAGACAAGATCTTCTTCTCCACCAAACCTTTTACCACATACTTCAAAGCAAGGCAACCCTCCAGATCATGGCCCGCTGCCCCTTGATGAAAGGCACACGTACCATTCGGATTATGGAACCTCATAGATTTCTCTGAGGGCGGACCCATAGGTCTAGTGACAATTAAACCTTGTTGAACCAGAGAAGGATACAACTCAGTGTAAGTCATGGGTATGGGTGGGAATGAAGGCTTTCTTCCTTGTCCTCTATAAGAAGTGTTTTGCTGAGGAACTTGCGGTCTCGGTTGTTGATATTGTTGGGTATTTGGCACATGCTGATAGGCTGGCTGTTGGTAGACTGGTGCCTGTTGCGCTACTTGGTGATTAAAGGTCGGTGTTACAGCTGCTATGTAAGGTTGCTGAGGATAATGAATCAGGTAGATCGGTTGCTGAGAGAAGTTAGGACCTGCCTGCTGTTGGTAGGTTGGTTGTTTCCATCTGGGATTTTTCTCCCTTCCTGCCATGATGGCGTTGGTTTCTCCTTCTTTCTTCTTGTGGAAGTTACTGGGAGCCTTCTTAACACTGTTGCTGGTTGAACTGCTTGCAGAACTTATCACTTTCCCACTTTTTAATCCAGCCTCTACTTTTACACCAACTGCAACGATGTCAGGGAAATTGGCATTGACACTGCTGATCATCCTTTCGTAAAATTCTGGTTTCACTGTATCTATAAACCAGTCTGCCAGTTCTTTCTCAGTCAAAGGTGGTTCAACTTGAGAAGCAGTTTCCCTCCACCGTTGTGCATACTCTTTAAAGGATTCAGTGCTCCTTTGGGTCATGCTTAACAATTGTCTTCGGTCAGCGGCCAGATCTAGATTGTACTTGTAATGTTTCACAAAAGCATCCATTACATCTTGGAAACAGTGGACCTGAGACCACTTAGCAGCAGCGCCCTTCAGACTGTCTTGAAAACAGTGTATCATCAACTTTTCATTACGCACATGGGCGGCCATTCTTCGGAAATACATGATCAAGTGTAATCTGGGACATGTAGCACCCGAGTACAGCTCGAAATTCGGCAGCTTGAATTTAGAGGGGATCACCAAGTCTGAGACTAGGCACATATCCTTGACATCAGTGTTGAAGGCGTTAATTCCTTCCATAGCTTTTATCTTCCTCTGCATGGTCTCGACACTCTCTCTTAACCTTTAATTTTGGTCATCCCCATCTTCAGACACATCGACGTAGTCATAAGGATGGTGATTGTGGAAAACAGGACGAGCTTGTGTCTGCACTGCTGGCGGAGCGAAGGTAGGAATAACCTGCTGAGCCTCATTAATCAGAGGTACTGTCTGCTGAGTAGATTGAGGAGCTGTGGCTCGGATGAAGTCCAATGGCATACCCAAAGTAGGGTTCACAATAGGAATGACGGGAGGTTCCACTGCAGGAGTAATGATCTCAGAGACCACAGTGGCCTGGGTATCCATCTTTGCTCTCAAAATGTTGACAGCTTCCAAAAGCTGCCCCATTCCACCTCGTATTTCTGTCAATTCATTGTTGACTCGATCCATTTCCCCATAAGCTTCTGACATCTTCAATCGAGCTTGGGCCCGAGTGTTGTATCCGTGCTTAGGATTCAGTGTGACGGTTCTGAGATAACAAGGCGACATCAGACAAAACCCAAGAGGAAAATGCACATGATATGATATGATGCACATGAGAATGCACATGAAAATGCAAGCTAAACTATCAAGAGACCAAAGAAATTTTGCAAATAATATAGGCAATGGAACTTTTTGTCAAAACATCTTCTTCATTAAGAAAATATGGCAGTTGTTACATCAAGAGCAGAGTATCTTCATGCTCTGAATACAAAAAAAGTAGGGACATGCCCAAAACAGAATGGAAATGACAACATCATCGAAAGGAAATAACAAAGAAAGAAACAATAACATCAACTAGAAATTGGATCCACTGGTGGCTGATTCCTCCTCTTCATTGATCTTCTTCATAAGCTCCTCAATGCGGCCCTTGATCCTTTCTCTTTCAAGAAACAAATCGGTCAGAGCATCCACCATCCCTTTTTTTATCTCTGGTGGTGATTCGTGACGAGGATATGGCTTCCTCGTCACTCGAGCTATGTCACGGGACCATTGCAAGTGAGTCTCAGTGACGGAACATTCAACCCTCCATAATTACCTATTAATCTGGCGCCAAGCGCGCTCAAGTCGCATTTTCATTTCGAACCCTTCCCTTTCTTCGTAGTACATCATGTGCATGTCCTCATTGGCGAGAGGTCCTTCTTCATGTGACCTAGCTGGCGGCGAGCAAGGACAGGGTTGTAGTTGATACAACCATTCCTTCCCATTAAAGGTACATTGGGGCAATCCCCACAGCTAACGATCATGGTAATTCCTTCATCCGTTGGGTCATACCATTCGATATCCGTGTGCTTCAATTCCATCAACCTTTTGGACCATATCTTACAGTCTTCAACATCCCAGAAAGCCGGAGTCTTTGGAAGGTAAGAGATGAACCATTTGTAGAAGAGGGCTACACAGCAGACAATCAGCCCACAGCCTCTTAAGTATCTGGTCTGGATCGAGTGATAAACATCCGCAAGCAAATTAGGGACTGGATTGTTGATGGCGAATATCTAGATGGCTTGGACATCCATAAAATGTTTGGCATTTGGGAATAGAAACAAACCGTAGACCATCAGAGCTAAAGTTGATTCAAACAAGGCTTCATTTCCTCGGTTCTTGAAATAAAGGGCTTTTGCTAGCAAGAACAAAGCAGGGAGTCCGTGTCGCCCTCCTTTGATGGTCAAATTAGCTTGAATGTCCGATACTCTATTCTTCGTAGCCATGGCAATTTCTTTAACGGAAGGCATTGCCTCAATCCCAGAGAAAATTGGGGCCTTCCTGATGGGGATTCCAATCATAGCAGAGAATTCTTCCAAGGTTGGAACCAGCTGGAACTCGGGGAATAGGAAGCAACGGTAGGCCAGATGGTATAGCTGAACCAACACTTCAAGGGGCCCTTTGGTTACTGGCATTCTCATCAGTGGAAGAAGGCACCCATACCTATCAGCGAAAGCGGATGGGTCTGCGACTCTATCGCCCAACCACAACAATTGTTCGAGCTCAGGAAGCTCAAAGGAGTACGGCCAAACATTCTTTCTTGAAGCATCCATGTCTACAAAATCTGCAAAATAAAATTAGTACCTTGACAGTTTAGCAAGAAATGCGAAGATGCAAATGCGATTGGTTTTAAGGAACTCAAGAAAGACAATTTTCAAAACAAGCCTCATTTTATTAAATATTGAGAAGAGTTTACAACTTGGGTAGTACATCTCAAAAAGGCTCAAAATACAATAAGACGAGAATAACAACTAGTCCTAGAAGAAAAAGCAACCATATATAGGAGTGTCCTGCTTCACGCCTTCTCTTCTGTCTCTTCAGCTCTTGATTCTCGAAGATCAGCTTATCAACAATCCCTTTCCAAGCACCAAACGTCGGGGGAATACTGGCATACTCATGAGTGCTAGCAGTGGGCCTTGTGCTAGAGAAAAATAAATTCTCCTGCGCCAAAGGTTCATCAATTATGCGTTTTTCCAACCACTCGATCAAGTCATCTTTCTCTTTCAACTTCTCCTTCATTTATTCTTGCTCGATGCAGACGGTATGATATTTCCACTCCCATGTGTCCCTCTCAAGCTTCATCCTGGCTAGATTTTCTTGGTATTCTTCCATGCGCTCAATAGGAATAGCAGATGGAGATGCAATAGTTGGCTGCTGAAGTATCTTGGGAATATAGGGCATCTTGAGGTCATGGGCTCGAGATCGAACCCACTGAAGGTATGGCTCCAAAGACACACAGTTTCTCTTCCCCAACTCGTCCTTGGTACTTTCGTGGAATTTATCCCAAGCACACCAAACTCCACTTTTGGTCTCATCATTGGCCTCTTCGTTAAGATAAAAGAAACCAGACACATGGATACTCTTAGGCTTTTCTTTCATCGCAAATCCGAATTGGCGTCTGGCCAGAACAGGACTATAGTTAATCCCACCATGAATACCGAGGAGTGACACGTTAGGAAATGACCCACAACTATCAATGTATACATTCTTGTCATAAACCGGGTCATACCAAAAGATGTCGTGGTAAGTAAGAGAGATGATCCTCTGAGACCAGCGAAGTTTGTCAGGGTTATCTCGGAATTCAGACGTTCGAGGCAAATGAGTGATATACCACTGGTAAAGCAACGACGTACAACACAAAATAGTTCCTTTTCCTCGAAGAGTCCTATGGTGAATGGAATGGAGAGCATCACCAAGTAATGTAGGCACAAGGTTTCTACTAATGAAGATCCTGATAGCATTGATGTCGACAAAATCTCCCACATTAGCGAACAAGAACACACCATAGACCAATAGAGCAAAGGTTGCTTCAAAGGCAGCAATATTGTTTGCATTGAAAAATTGACAAGCTTTTTCATACAAGAACTTAGATGGGAGTCCCTTGATGCCATCCTTGGTGGTGATGTGGGGCTTGACCTCTGACGCATCCAAGTGAATACACTCGCCAATTTCTTTTGGGGTAGGAATTTTCTCCTGACCGCTGAAAGGTCTTTATTTCTTCACAGGTAAGTCGATCCAATGAGAGTACTCTTCCAAGGTTGGAACTAGTTGGTAATCCGGGAAAGTGAAACAATGATAGCGAGGATCATAAAATTGGACCAAGGTGTCAAGGATTCCTTCTTCCATTTTAGTGGTGAGAAGGCCAACCAATCTTCCATATTGCTTTCGGAAACTTTCATGTCCAGTCACCAAGGTCGCTAACTTCTTCAGCTTTGCCAATTTGGGCTTTTTGAAATTGAACTTCTTAGTGTTTCTCTTCTCAATATCCATGATACCTATGATTTTCAAGGGAAAATATGACCGAGTTCCTTAAAACCAATGAGATGGATGCAATGAGATGTATGCAATGAGCAAACATGGGCAAATACACAATCATATGTACACAATCATAGCACACAAGCCTTAGGTTTTGAGGTCTCATGAATGGAGTCATGGTCTACCCATCCCAACAAGGTGTGGACTATAGGTTCATCAACTATGGAACAAGGTTCAAAAAGTTCCCAGAGTCTACGTAAATCCTTCGGATGTTATCGGCCCATGTAACTACTTACACGGGTTAATAATATTCTCAAGATAAACTCGTATGAGTGTAGTATCGCGTGACAACTACTCGGGACTGGTTCCCTCATAGTCACCGCACTATGTCTTAAAAGGCCAAGTGGGGTGAAGGTAATTACGGTTCTCAGAATCCCTAGCTCCTAATTGAAAAAGTAATATCAATGCGACTTCTCAAATTAGACATCAACAATCCCAAAGGGCCTCATCTGAGTGTGGTCATCATATGCCATAGATTGTTGGTACTACTGCCAACAACTAACTATTGATTACACCACGATCTTATCATATTTGTGCACTCAAGTCCGGGTTAGGACTTATCTCACCACTCAATAGTTCCATGCCCACAAGAGATCTCAAACAAAGCATATATACAAGGGATATGTATAAATATAGCAAACAAGCATGAATAGCACAAGCAAAAGCAAGGTGGGTTTAACCCTCAAAATATTCTCCCCAGTGGAGTCGCCATTTCTGTTGCGGTGAAAATCGGATAACAAGCTATTAATAAACTTGCATCACATTTCTTTTACAACCGACTTTGATTTATCCAAAGGAAAGGTTCAAGATCGTTAAAAAAACCTAAAGGGGGGAGATCTAAGGTTCGAGGGTTGGTTATACTAAGGGAAGGTGTTAGCATCCTTAATATTTGTAGTATTCTACAGGAACCTCTTGTTTTGCTTGTGTTATGTTATGTTTGTTTGCTAAGGGTAAGGTAAGGATATCGCTAATGACTATGAGGTCAAATACTAGATGGCTATGAGGCCAAGGTGATAATGAGCTATCTATGACTATGAGGTCAATAGAGAGACTTTATATGACTATGAGGTCAATGTTGGGAGGTGGCTATGACTATGAGGTCAAAGATTAGATGGCCCTATGACTATGAGGTCGAGAGGGAATCCTATGACTATGAGGTCAAAGGATGGCAATGAGCTTTCTATGACTATGAGGTCAATAGAGAGACTTTGACTATGAGGTCAAAGTTAGATGGCTATGAGGCCAAAGTTTTGATTATGACTATGAGGTCAATGTTGAATAAATTGCTTTATGACTATGAGGTCAAGAGGGGTCCTATTAACTATGAGGTCAATGAGGGAAGGTTGCCTAAGACTATGAGGTCCAAGGTAGTAATGAGCTTTCTATGATCTTGAAATCAATAGAAAAACTTTTCCTTTGGAAGGAAGGGGGGAAATAACATCTTATAAATAAGAGTTACAAATAGTTGAAATATGATGGAACATATGAGTTCAATAACTCCAAGCAGTAAGCAGCAATTAATATGTGAAATGAAATTCCAAATATGAACATGGTAAACTGCAATGATAGGTGGTCATATAAATACGACAAGTATGGTAAGAAAGCAATCTCATAAGTTAGAAACAAAGCCATTTGAAGTCATGCAACTTAGCAACAGAGGTTAAAAAATTACAGCCAACATTCTTATGATAAAGTGTTGTTAAAGTCAAGAAACAAGGTTTCACAAATCACAGCACATTCCAAAGGAAATCATTTTAAAGTCAGTGGTCACCCAAGTGAACCAAGTATGGCAGCAAAAGCATTTTTCACAATTTGAGAACATGAAACAATTGGATTTAGGTCAGGCCAATTCAACAGAGAACAAAACTACAAATAAAATTCTTATGATAAGGTTTGTTAAGGTTAGGAAGCAACATTAAAAAATTCACAAGTTTACTGAATATTTAAAAGGAAAATCTCTTTTTGTTCGTTTTTACAAAATTACAAGAGTCAATGGTTTTCGTTTACTGGAAAAAACAAATATTAGAATGAAAATGTAAATATTTTTTGTTGCCTGCTTTAAAATAAATAAATAATAAAAGAAAAACGAAATGAAAGGAAAACTAAAAATAATAATTAAAAAAAAAAAAAAAACACAACAGCATGGCACTCGCCACACAAAATGCATGGCAGGCGCCATGCATGCACCCTTAAACCCATGGCTTGCGCCACCCTGTCCAAGTGGCTCGCGCCACTCTTTCTTTTTTCTTTTTTTTTTTTTAATTTTCTTATCATGTGTTGTGGCCCTTTTTTAATATTTCTTTTTGCATGGACATCTTATTTTATTATATTTTCTTTTTCAAAAACAAGGTGGCGGACGCCACATCTTAACGTGGCACATCTTAACGTGGCGAGGGCCACCACAAACTCTTTTATTTATTTCCAGTTTTCCTTCTAAACGAAAACAAATACAAACCAACTACGATTAACAAAACTAAACATGCTACTAACTTATTTTCACATAAACAAACAATAATCAGATAATAACAAGATCACAATATGATAACAATATGGAACATAATGCTCATGGATTCAGACAATAACAAGATGATGGCTATAATAACAGCATGGTGCAAACATGAAACGAAAACAGAATGAGGTAGAGTAATACCTAGTGGAGAATGTCCACTGCTTCTTCACAGGCGAGTGTTTCTGGAGATGGTGGATAAGCCTCCTTCTTTCAGCCGCTACAGAACCGGCCTCTCAGCAAGAAACAAGAACTTTTGGTGGTTAAGGTGTTGGAAATTTGGAGTGTTTACGGGAATGAATAAAAGAGATAAGCTCTTGCAAGACTTGAGGGTGACTTGCAGAACTTAACAAGAATGGAAAAGTGAAGAGGTTTTGATGAGTTTTTTTGGTATTTTCTCGGAGTGTTTGTTGTGATGTTTCTGTGTGTTACAGAGGAAATGAAAAATAGTGAATTTCTTGCAAGCTTTGGAGTGTTACTTGCAAGATTATGGGAGAGAGAGGTAGAGAGAAATTCTTGGCAATTTCTGGTGTCTTAACAAGGAGGAAATGAGCTCCTTTTATAGGCCAAGCAAGTGGATCCGGGTATTGGAAATACAGTGGGTAGTTGGTTTGTCCATGGGATAAAAAATTAGGGTTTGTGTATCAATCTCCTCAGCCGTTGATCTTGGTCAATCCTTTGGGGATCACCATGCTGGACAAGTGCAGCGGAGGAGGTGGTGGTGCAGTCTGCTACTTTCATTTTTCAATGGTTATTCCAAAACCACTTTTTGATGTGCCATGAGAGAGAAAGTAAAAAAGGAGTAATAATTTGAATTTTGAATACGGACTCTCTGCTCATGCATGCAGACCTCTTGTGCTGAGCCACCTTATTTCACTAATCCACTATGGTATCTCAGTATCCTTTTGGCTTCAACAGGAATGGGTGAGCTTAGAAGGGTAATATGTAGTGACTCCACGGAACGTGTTTTTGAAGCAAAGCATCTTCAGAATTTTCAACTAACAAATGGCACATGGGCTAGCTAGATGTACAAGGCCTTGCTACTTAATCCATACGGGAACAAAACTTGGAATTTTCAACACCTTAAAGCCTTTGATCCAAATGACACCTTTTGGGCCCAGAAGAATTTTGAGACAAACCATATGTCCATGACCAAAGAGAAAAGTTACGGGGACAAACTTAGGGCATTGCAAAAATTAAATCCTCCCATGGCACCACTTTGATATGTTACACCTTGATAAATATTTATCTCCATGGAAAATTCTTGCACTTGAGAAAAACAATCTTTAAGGCCCAAAAATGGATTCTAAGGATGTTTGTTATCACATGGCATAATTTCTCAAGATTTGGGATCACACTTTGCTTGACATGAAAGGCAATGGTTGACTTGTCTTGGTGAAACATTTGATTTCTTGCTGAAAAGGTCTTCTTGGATGCATATAGATTCAAATGGTTGCATTTGGCCAAAAGATATCTTAGGGAGACCTTGCCGTCTTTGTGTAAATCCTATCTTCCATAATGAAAAGAAATAACTTGCAACAAGAAATGGTTAGTTAACAATGCATACATGATTGAGGTCTAAATGTAGGTGCAAGAAAATATGACATCTAAGGGGTAAAATTTGGGGTACAACATGTGGGTTGTAACGTGGCCTGGCTCACGGTTTAAGAAAGAAAGGATATAAGGCTCAAAAATTATTTTACCCCACCCATTCTCCTTGATGTTCTCCAGTCCTACGTTCAATTAGTTTGACACAAGCGTTCACCTTTCAAAAGAGCTTTGAACAGTAGATGTGATGGTAAGGGAACCAACGAGAGTTTTGGAACGACAATTACTCACCTTTTGTTTTTGTCACATGTGATCACACGAACCTGTTCTTATTGAAGATTTCTCTCTTTTTTTATTCTTTGGTTTGCTCTTTTTGTTTTCCCTAATTTTTGCGTAGACTGACTATTTTGAGATTGCAGTCTACCGGGATGCCCTAATTTTTGCCTAAGTCCTTTGTTTTTGAGTTTTTGACTTAGCGAGCTTTTATTCTTTTGCTTTTTTTTTCGTGATTTTGATTTTTTCTCTCGAACAAAATCATGTGACATGTGTTTGATTTGTAGGGTGAGTCGTGACTGCCTCGCTCCTTTAATCGGTGAGGGATATCCATTGTGGATTTGTGATTTTTCTGACCTCTTGCGAGGGATAGGATGTGGTTGATCCTCAGAATGGGGTGCTCCTCTTTTGAACTTCGAACGCATGGTCAAACTAGTTGAAGACTACCCTGCCCCTGGTTAAGATTGAGGGTTCTCGTATACAGAAAGAAACTCCTACTTCAAGGCCCCAAGGGGTTGACTAGGGATTATCTTCCTTATAACTCCTGTGTTTGGGGATTTGAACTAATGCCTTACATCCTCAGCAGGGTTTTATTAAAAAGCATACAGACAGTGATCTCATGTCTTTTTTATTTCATCATTCTCTTTTTGATTTTGCTTGATCAAATGCGCGATACGGATAAAAAGTATGAGTGAACACAAATTAATTTATTCAAAACATGCATATTCATTTCATGATAATTATCATAAAAAACAAACAAGTTTTACAAATGAACAATTCTTGACAAACAAAAAGATTACAAATGGGAAAGATGACATGATGGTTGCCGATGTTGAGGAAGCGCTCACAGGCTTATTCAAGGGATTCTTTTGCAATCTGGCCTCTACACGGTCAAGGGATTTCCGTTCACCCACGGTTTCTCACTTTGAACAGTTAAGTGCTTCTTGTCAATCAACTGTTGGACTTTAGCTTTAAGAGCGTTGCAATCATCAGTCGAATGTCTAGCCGACCCAGCACGATATCCGCACCGCACATTGGGATCATACCCAGGTGGGAATGGTTTTGGAGGGGGCTTCAGAACTTTGGGAACCACTAGCGAGTTCTGAACAAGATGTGGGAAAAGTTGAGTGTATGTCCCAGGAATTGGATCTAGAGGGTCATTCCTTCATTCTAGATTGTTTCGGGGCTTGGGCTTGTTCTGGAGCTCTCGACCTTGGGCTCGCTCATTATGAGTCTGAGGAAGCTGTTGATATTGGGTTGCGGCAACATGCGAGAATGAATAGTATGACATAGGAGCCCGAGGTGCTTGAGGATGAACCTAACGGGTAGCGTATGGTGGGAACACTTGAGCAGGGTGCATCAAACCAGGATTACCCATCCGATTAACTGTCTGACCAAAATGGATCCCATACGGAGTGTAGGGTGCCCCAGGATAAGTAACTGAAGGTGCAACAACAAAGGGTGCCCCAGGATAGGCGAAAGGTGTTCCAGAGTTAGCAGACTGAAAACTTTGGTAGGTGTTGCGGTGAAAATTGGATAACAAGCTATTGCTTAACTTGCATCATTTTCTTTTACAACCGACTTTGATTTATCCAAAGGAAAGGTTCAAGATCGTTAAAAAAACCTAAAGGGGGGAGATCTAAGGTTCGGGGGTTGGTTACACCTAGGGAAGGTATTAGCACCCTAAATGTCTGTAGTACTCTACGGGAGCCTCTTGTTTAATGTTATCTTATGTTTGCTAAAGGTTTTATGCTAAAGGTTGAAACCCTAGGGGTTAGTATCTAAGTATACTCGACAAAGCATCACACTTTGCGCCTACGTATCCTTGGGTATAGAATCAGAGTATGCGTAATTCAACTTCTATTGAATGATTGACTGTGGTCAATATTCAGAGGGGAAATGAGTGTGAACTCACTGTAGAGTATAAGAACTCTCTAAGTCTAGTTATAATGGTCCTATGTTATGTTTTAAAGTTAAAGAGGGAAAGTGAGTATTCATTAGGATGAATATCACCAAGAGTGTAAAACTCTTTCCTAAGGCTAGTTATGATTCCATGGCTCTGATGAGGCCAAGAAATAAGGTTTAGCTCTTATGAGGCTACTAGGTTAAGGTGGGGGCTATGACTTTAGGAGTCAACATTAATCACCTTCCTTTGGAATGGGGAAAATAACAGTTGTAGGATCCTAAATGACAGCAAGAGATATTGATAAAGATAAATAAGATAACAACAATAGCATGAGTATGGCAAGAAGTATTTTATAGTAAAGCATGGATAAGATGGACATGAACATCATAGAGACATGTAAACAAAGACAAATCAATATGTATTAATCTTAAGGAAGACAATCACAAGAAACAATCACAAGATAAAGAACCATGATATTAATCAAAGATGATATTTAAAGAAGAACAAAGTTCACATCAAAGTCAAACATGTGATAAACCAAACATGGGATAAATTTGTTCAAGACTTAAACAAAAATTAGTGGATAAACACCCAAATGATCAATAAAGATGACTTATACATAAAGTTAACAATTAACCCAAAGATGGGTGATTTTAAACTCACATATTAATAATTAAACTTAGATAAACAATTAAGAAATAAATAGATAATTAAAATTAAAATATTTTTGGAGTTTTTGAAATAAAGAAAAGGTTTTAATAAAAAATAAATAAAATAAAAAAGTTTTAAAAAAGTTTTGAAATGAAATGAAAATATTTGAAATAGACAATAAAAAAAAGAAAAAGACCCACGCAGGGGGTGTAATAGCAAAACCTACATGAACTAAAGCTGAGTTGTTTACACGTCTGGGCCTTTGGGGAGTAGGGGTGCAGATAGTGAATGGTCCAGGCCCAGGTCTAACTAGAATCGTTTTCAGCAAAATAAATGTTACATGGTTTAATGCACCAAAAATTATGTGAACCTCTGCTCAACCGGTCATGAAATTTTTAAATAACAACAAGACAAAACTATGTCCCTGCCAATCAAACGCTGCCACGTCTTTCTCCCCTTCATGCATCATGCAAGCTGAACGTTACCCTGTCGTGAGGCATCCAGAAATCAGCATGGCACAACCTTACCTTGTTCTACCATCTTCGCCACCAAGACTCAACCAAATGTCACGAAACAAAACCTCAAGATGAAGTACTCATATAGTAGAACAACCATCGATCCTCACCATCTCAAAATAATCGCTAGAATGGGAGCAAAAAATTGACACCAACAAGGGTCCAAAAACTGGCATAAATTAACAAATACTCACTAAGCAAACTCACATGGTACTCACATCAGTTCCACAATAAACAAAACTCACAAACTTAAATGTAAGAGCTACGACATGATTACATTATTTCCCTAAACAAAAGCATGATACTGTACATATAAATCAAACTCAAAGAGAAGTATTTATCACAGCAACTTTACAAGTTTCAGGGCCTTAGAAAACTTACCTCCGGGAGCTTTAGAACTCAACTTAGTTCAAGCTTTTCCTTGGCTGGTGATGATGCAATGATCTGAGCAAGCTACACAGCTTCTAGTTCCCCCTCTTGTTGCTCACGAGATCACAACCTGCCTTGCTTTGAATGATTTATAGTGAGTATGAGATGTGCTCTTTTGATGTTATTGTTCTGACTGTTGGTGGCTGTTCTTGTTGGTTGTTATTGTATGGTTCTGATATGATGTTGTTTGGTGTTATTCTCACGTGTTTTTGTTACACAAAGAGAAACAAGTTTGTGGTGTTTCCTTGCAAACGAAGATGAAATGAGAAAGGGTGGTTTTCCTTTGTTGGTGTTTTGAGAGGTAATGTTCTACTTGTTGTTGTTGTTCCTTTCACGAAGGAAGATGAGTCTTTTTATAGCACAAAGCAGCTGGTATGGTAAAGAAGCCCCAACGGATACTTGCTTTTTGTCTTGAAGAGAAAAGGATGGTAGGGTTATGCGTCTGACTTTTCATTCTTGAGCCAAGTGATATCTCTTGCTTGTTCTAGGATTTTTGTCAGCTGAAAATGAAACAAAACCCTCAGGGTCTGAGGTGCAAAGAGGTCTACACGAAGGTCCCTTCTTTTGGCTTTTTTATGTCAACCTTTCAAGTACAAGTTAGGTGTACTTGGGAGCCTTTTCTTGCACGGCTTCTAAAGCAAAGTAAGTGTTGGGAACTATGATGAAAAAGTCAACAGAGCATGCTTGTACTTGACATAACCTCGCTCAGATTTGTTTAATGTTACAAGGAAGATTTGTAAAGCAACATGTTATGCCATGCACCTCTCCACACGAGTGCACTTCATGTAATGGTCCAAACACCAAACCTTTGGATTAATGCGTAGCAGGACACTTGTATGTTGTGGCAGCTTAGAAACATGTAATCAAGAAGTGTCAAAGAGTGAACATAGCAACAAGTGAAGAAGATCTTAACTTTATGTGTACGTAACATTGTAACATGTCAACTTTGGTGCAATATTTCTAGATGAATAAATACCCATTTTGTGTGTTCCTTAGCTCTTTGGAAAATAGGAATTTGGTAGCACATTTTTTATGTGGAAAGCTCTTTGGGATAAGGTCCAAATTAGCGAGAAAATTTTCCTTAAATTCATTGGCATGGGAAGGCAAAAAGACTTAGAAAAAATTTCTAAGTTATTGGATTTTTACAATTTGAGGTACCCCACTTTAAAGCACCATAACTTGAGTTTGGCTCATTCAAATGAGATGTTCCACATATGGTTGGAAAGCTCTCATCATGCTCTAAAACTTTCATTTGGGACCCAAGTCTTGAATCCAAGTGTAAATGGGTGAAAAATGAGGTCAAAGTTAGAGAAACATTGTGAAGAAAAGTGTTGAAATTTTTCTAAGTGTTGGGTCAGATTATCTTGCAAGCTTCATAACTCAAAAACCAAGCATTTCTGGATGAAAAGTCATATGGAACAAATTGAATATCTTGAAAAGAGCTTTCCAATAAGCTTTGAATCACTCCATTTGAGTGTGTGGTTTAGGAGTTATGGTCATTTCAAATTGTGCTATTAGAGGGAAAATCTCACATATGAAATCTTTCATGATCAAAACCCTACTTCTCTTGCACGAAACCTCATGAAACTTGATCTTTATGCTTTGAATACCTCACGAGACATTATATGATGATTAGAACCATTGACACTTCATTTGAACCAAAATTCCCAAGGATTAGGGTTTGGGAGCTCATCTTGATGAAAATCAAAGTCATTGACTGATAGGTGTCACAGAAACCCTAATTTGGAGGTATAGTGAGGCTGAGGCTCAAACTTCTCTTGTTGAGGACCAATAGATCTTGGATTCCTGTTGAATGATGTCTCTTGGATATAGATGACCTTAAGTGGTAAGTGAACCACACAAATCTTGACTTGATAGAGTCAATTTCTCAGTGATTTCTTCAGAGCAAAACCCTAATTCCAAAGTTCTTGCACTGGAGATCTTTTGTTGGCTTGACTTGCTTCAAAATAACTTGTGGAGCTTCATGGTGATATGCAAACCTAATTTGAACACAAAGAAAAAAACTGCAAGATATGGGTTAGTTCAAACAATGCAGAGATGCTTGACCTAATATGCACAAATGAAGATGACATCTAAGGGTAAAAATTTAGGGTACAACAGTAGGGGTATTGCCCAACAGGTTGAACAGCTGGAGGAATCAGCACATGAATAGGAGGACCTCTATTCTCAGCTTTGGCAGATGTTTCAGCAATCACAGGTGCAGACTTCTGGCAAGGCTTCTCTGTAAAGCAAAGCAACTTCTGATCGAGGAGCTCTTGGACTTTGTCCTTAAAGATGACACAGGCTATTGTAGAATGTCCCACATATCCAGCATGGTGTCCACATGTGGCATTAGGATCATGCTTAGGATGATAAGGAAACTTGGTCGGCTTGATTTCTTTAAGAACAATTGCCCCAGCATGAATCAGAATAGGCATTAGATGCGTGTAGTCCACGGGAATTAGATCATGACAAGGACGTCTCCTCCCTTGATTGTTGTTCCCTTTGCTGATTTGCTTACGCTTTTGATTTTGATTGCTTTGAGTGGTCTTCTGCTTAGACAAGGGGTGAACCAGCAGATTTCATGCATCCACATTCATGACCTTATCCACTTTTGGTCCATTCTGGGCTTGCTCATCAATCACAACCTGATCAAAGGGGTTCATTGCCATACTGTCTAGAAGTAGTTCCACAACCATGTCAGCCTTGCCTTCCTCGTGCACCGTGCTCTCATACCCAACTTGTTCCATGATTCTTTGCCTTTCGGCATTGTAGAATCGTTGTGTTTGGGTTGATGAAGGGAAGAAAGTGAGCTTTCTCTGGTTTGACGGTATGCAATGCAAAGGTACGTATGCATATGTTGTTTATGCAGATGGAATGCAAATGAGATATGCAACACCCAATGATGCAACAGTTAGATGATGCAAAGGTTCAACATACATTTGATGATGCGATAACTCATGCTCAAAAGTTTGGCATACATGATGATGCAATAACATTATGCAATAATGTAAGTTAGAGATGCAACAGCTTCTAGATGATCTGCACATGTAGCTCTGTGTAGATGGGAAGGTCTGACGTGCGTGAGAGAACAAAGGTAGAAAGTGGTGTGGTTTCTTGCAAAGACTCATATCCCCCTCACAGGTGTGATCTAGACACAACAAGGTTGTCCCTAGAAAGGTCGCCCAAACCATAGGACTCAGAGTGAAAACCCCCCGCCGTAGTGAATTCTCACAGGACGGAAGTATTCTCAAGCAAATCACGATCTGGGATGTGGCTCTCGTGATAACCCAACACGCAAAATGCAGGCCTCACGACTATCCAAGTTCTATCCTATGTGTATACTAGGCCCGGTGTTAGGACCTTTCTCTCCAATAATATCTACCCCTCCCAACAACAGTAGAAAATAGCACATATCCAGAATATGCAGCATATGAATATTCAAAGCAGTAAAGAAATGCGATAAATAAACATAAAGCTAAAGCATAAAAATAAAGCTAGTAAAGCGCTAAAGATAAACACCCAAAAAGCAAGGAAAGCAAACAAAACTAGGCTAAACCCCTCAAGGGATGGACCAGCAAGAGGTCAACCTTTCCCCAGCAGAGTCTCCAGCTGAAGATGGTTGGTTTACATCCTGAGTGAATCGCACACTCAAAGATAACACAGAGTCACCATCGAACTTTATTTAGTCCCAAAGGACAGGGAAAATATCGATAAAACCCAAGGGGAAGAGAAACGGGAACGGGGGTCGGTTATGCGTCGTACTCGACGGGAACCATTTTGCTTGCTTCTAGGCTTGGATGGGTTATCTATCTAAAGGCTTCTAGCTAAAAGAAGGAGAGAGAGAGAGAGAGAGAGAGAGAGAGGAAGGGGAAAAAGAAAGAAAAGAAAGAAAGTGGGTGCTCGCGGAGGATTGTGGCCCTCGTGCCTACGTACCCTCATAGTGCAATGAGGAAATCAGAGCGTCGAAGTTCATGGAACCAGTGGACAGAAAGGAAAGAAGAAAGGGAGAAGGAAGGAAAGGTGGAAGTGTGCTCACCAAGACATCGCGTCTCGTGCCTACGTATCTGACATTCGAAAGAATGCAGAATCAGAGCTTCCGTAGTTCGGGGAACCGAACAGAAAACAAAACAAGAAAGAAACAGGGAGACGAAAGAAGTGGTGTCAAAACCAAGAGAAAGAGTGAAAGAAAAACTCTACTGGGGAAAACCACATAGTAAGAGCGATTGCACAAGAGACTAGGAAAAGAAATGCTGTCAAAACCAAGAATGAAAGAAACTCCGTTGGGGATAACAAGGAGGATTGGTGTCGAAACCCAGAATGAAAGAGCAAAGGAATAGAAAGGACTCCGCTGAGGATCCAAATAAAGGGGTGGTGTCATAACCAAGAGAAAAGAGAGATTCGGTATATTAACTGGCTGGCAGTGGTTAACCGAAGAAAGAGAGTAAGACCCTGGCGGGGAAAAGAAGCTGGTGTTAACAGACGGACTGTGATAAACTAAGAGAGAGTGCCGAACCAAGAGAAGGTGTTTTGACTCTGAGGGGGGCGTCGATATGTTAACTGATAAACAGTGGTTAACCGAAAAAAGAAAGGACTGCAACTCTGTGGGGGTAGAGAAGCATTGGTTTTAACAGAGAAGACTATGATTAACCAAAAAATGGGTGTAGGACCGAGCGAAGGTCGTGACCCAAAAGACGAGTGTAGGACCGAGCAAAGGTCATGACCCAAAAGGACGGGTGTAGGACCGAGCGAAGGTCGTGACCCAAAGGACGGGTGTAGGACCGAGCGAAGTTCGTGACTTAAAGGACGGGTGTGAGACCAAGCGAAGGTCGTAACCCAAAGGACAGGTGTGGGACCGAGCGAAGGTCGTGACCTAAAGGACGGGTGTAGGACCAAGCAAAGGTCGTGACCCAAAGGAATTTGATACTCTGACTGAACAAACAGTACTAGACCGAAGAAGGGGTATTCGAACCAAAGAAAGGTTACTAACCCAAAGAGGCAAGTATTCGAACCAAGAGGAGGTTGCCAACTGCTGGGGATTCGGTGTTTACAGACGGACTGTGATTAACCGAAAAGAGCGAGTGATTAACCAGGAGAAGGTGATTAACTCGAAAAGGGGTTCAGTATTTTAACAAGCAAGCTGTGGTTAACTGAAAAAAGTGGGTGATTAACCAAGAGAAGGTAATTAACCCAAGGAACTCAGTATGTTAATAGACGAACTGTGTTTAACTGAAGAGATGGGTGATTAACCCAAGAGGAATTTAGTGTTTTAACAGACGTACTGTGGTTAACTGAGAATGAGTGCAAACATTGGTGTTTTAACTGACAAACAGTGATTAACCAATCAATGGGAGAAGAACCTAAAGACGGTTGCGAACTCCGCAAGGGTTTCGGTTGTAACAGAAGTACTGTATTTAACCGAAGAAATAGGAAAGAAACTCTCCAGGGGAATCAAAGGAACAATGATTGACTGCAAGAAAAGAATAGGGTATTGAAACGGAGAAGGCTTGCTAACCCAATGAACAAAGGATTGTAACCAAGAAGGTGATCGATCAAGAGAGAAATTGAAAGAGATAAGAGTGATCAAGAATCGAAAGAGATTGCAAAAGAGGAAAAGAGTGATCAAGGATCGACTCGACTGGGGAGAGAAAACACACTACCGCCTGGAGATAGAGATGACTAAGCCAGGCACAGGGTCATTCCTCCCCTACCTGAAGTAGTCAGAATGAGAGTAGGAATTCTCCCTTCTTATTCCTTCTCTAACACACATGGTGAAGTGCAGAAGTTGAAACTGACAGCGTAACAGCTCCAAGTTGTACAGTGCTCCCGTGTCGTGCATCGGTCGTCGTATGAATCTTCAACTCTGCGGGGGGAAAAGAGAGAAAGATCTCTAAAGGAAGCCTAAAGAAAGGGAAAAGGAAGGATCAATTAATCGAAACATGGTTTCGATTAACCAATCAAAGGGAAATGCTATGCTAACAATTTTCCAAGGAGAATGGAAAATCATTAAAGCAAAAGGTGTAAATTATTGATTATGCACGATTAAATTTGCTCAATAAAGAACAAACTTAATGTGATCAAGAAATGAAAGTGCAAAACAGTGCCAAACAAATATTAGCATGTACCACAAATCATGTGTCAAGTGATCAAAGATTGTACAAGAATTAGAATGTTCAAACAAATATCAAGAACATACCTAATTGCGAGAATTGATAAATCAATCATTGAATTATTGTAAATGTGCTTTAAATAGAGGTTAATAGCATTTAAAAACACCTATAAATATTAAGTATATCAATCTAGGGAAGTTAAAGGAAGAAATAATGTCAAACAAACTTGAAAAAGCTCAAAATTGGCCATTCTGTTCAGTGGTAACCGGTTACTCACCACGCGTTAAACGGTTACTTGCTCACAAATCTGCGTTTTGGGTGAAAATTACACTGAGTAACCGGTTACTCACTAAGTGTTAACCGGTTACCACTGTGACACTGGCAAAAATAACAGAAAAACAGCTTTTCAAAAGTGGTTTTCAACACTTAATCACTTATGCCAACCACCACATGCTAGGGCAAGAACTTGTGCATGAAAATTACATCATGTAAGAGGAATTAAACACAAATTACAAGCATTAATCATGAAGATCAAAGATTAAGTAATTGCATGATAAATTAAACCGAAAACGATCGAAATTCACATCGTAAATGCGCGGAAACGATCGAAACAGTGAGTAAAGTAAGATCTACCAACCTACAAGCCGGAGGATTGTCTTGGTAATTATTGTGAATGAAACGTGATGAAGGTAAGTGAAGAAAACCAGAGAAAACTAGAGATTCCTTCACTTTCACTTCGAACCGTAGCGAAACCGAGCAAAAATGTGATAAAAGCTCCGAAATCGAATTTCCACCGTAGGATCTTGAAGCAAACACTTGAGATGAATCCAAAAGCTAATAGAACTCTAGATACTCAAGTATAATTGCAAAATGATGAGAATAATCAAAGAAAACCAGAGGAATCTTTAATTGTACTTCGAATCGTAGCGAAACCGAGTAACCTTCGACGAAAACTCCGAAATGCGAATTATTACCGAAGAATCTTGAAGCAAACAGTTGAGATGAATTCAAAAGCTTATAGAGCTCCACAAACTCAAGTATAACTGTAAAATGATGAAGATAATCAAAGAAAACCAGAGATTCCTCAATTGCACTTCGACTCGTAGCGAAACCGGGCAAACTTCGACGAAAACTCCAAAATGAGAATTATCACCGAAGAATCTTGAAGTGATCACTTGGAATGAATCCAAAAGCTACTGAAGCTCCACAAAATTCAGTAGAATGGAAAGATGATGAAGGTTAAGCTCAAGAAAAAGCACTTTCAAAGTGAAAGTAGCTTTTCTTCTATGGTGAATTAAGAGCTTTAGTGAGGTTTGGTGAAGAAGATGAAGTAGAATGTTAGAAGTTGCAGCAAAATGGAGAGAGAAATGAGAGAATTGAGAGTGAAGAAAGTGTGAATTTGTGTGAATGATTGTGGAGGAGTTACAAAATGGTGAAGCTTTGTTTATATATACTTTTGGTTAGGAGTTGCTAGGTTTAGAATTTGGTTTGGGATTAGCTTGGGAGTTAGGCTAGGAGTTAGTTACACTTGACTCGTCGAGTCAAGGTGGTAAACTCGGTTAGTTAGAACCAACTCGGTAACAATCCCAATGTGAGCTTAAACATCCAAAGGTTGATATGCTTGGAACCCAAGAAACATGGTGCACTTAAATTAGAGTGATGCATTGGAATAAATACACTTGGAATGTCTTGAATAGTCTTGAAATGTCTAGAGATGTTTAGAATGTTCCACACACTGCTAGAACCAAGTAGAACCAAAGTCCAAAGAGAGTGCATGGCTGCTGTCCCAAAAATGCAGCAGGAATTGCAAATTTGTACTGAGTAACCGGTTACTCACCACACGTTAACCGGTTACTTCAGCCAATTTTGCCCAAATTTGCTTAAAAATGGGTGTTATGGCTCCGGTTCCGATTTTCCACCTCTTGTTTTGATGAATAGGTATGGAAACCCTTGTTGTGTGCTTGTTTTGATGAGGATATGACTTTGAGAGGATGCAATTAATCGGGCTTGGAAAACCTGAAGATCCTGCAACAAGAAACACATAGAGAAAAGTGTGAATGCGTATGCCGATGATGCGAATGCACATGCTTATGCAAAAGAAAAAAAAAAGGAGGTTAAATTTTGGGTTACGACAATTGGCAATAAAGTACTCGACTCCACATCTAGGGTCCATAGTGGTTTTAGGTCGAAGGGTGGAATACATCACTATTACTATAAGAATAACTTATGACACTTACATAACAAACTATGTAGTATTCTTATATCCATGACTTGTGTGATCCAGTCATCAATATACTCACATAATAGTCTTTATGCATTACTGTTGTCCTATTTAATAGTAAAGTTTGACTACGGATACTTTAAGAATAACGCTCATATGTTTCATGAGGTCTCACGATAAGTCACACTTAACGGGTCATTGATAGACTAATTATTCTAAGGACTTTATTATGTCATATACAAATAACAAAATAAATACAATACCTATTAAGTATATATATTAACAAACAATATATATCAAGGTCATGATACAAAATCATATTAAGCCAATATTGATTGGCTATTGGGGCTTACTTCAACACTTAAGCCACCACGAATCCACCCTTTCTCTTTTACCATCACCTCATCACCAACAACAACAACCATCGCTCCCTGAGTTTCATTTCCATCCTCAAAGAAACACACAACAACCTCTTCACATACTCCGTAGCTCATCTCCCTCACCTTCGTTTTCGTTTCAACTCTCCGACCACCCTATTTACCATCATTGTTATTTTCAATGAGCAAAGCAACACTGCCTCACCAGCTAGTTTCGTCGACGAACATCAACAACTCCGCCAACTGCAAGCACCGTAGAAATGCGACAATGTCACCACCATCGGCCAGCCACAACCTCCACACCTCAATGTCTCCCGCCGCCGCAGAATTAATTGCTTTTCCGCCAGAAAACACGTCTCCACCCCGTTGTTTGTTTCTTCCCTCCTATTTTGTTGATTTCGCCTTCTACATAGGAAACAATATGTGATGTTTGTCTTGATTTTTGAGAAATAATTTTTGTTTTGAATGATGAGAGGAAGGAAATTGTTATTCTGATAAGAGAAAAGGGAGTGTGTTTTAATGGGTGAGAGAAGAGTTTTATTGATAAAATGATATTTTAACAAGAAAAATAACACACACTTTCTGATAGAGAGAGGATGTTTTAATATATTTTTTTGTTTAATGTATGCCACGTGTCTTTGAGTGTTTAGTTGTTGTTTTTTTTTTTAATTTGTCAAATTTGTTACTACACTACCAAAGAGGCACCTCCCACTTTCACCTTGCTGAGTGTTTTTTTCTTCTTTTTTTATTATTTGTTATTATTGTTGTATTATCATTAGCGTTTAATTATTTTGGGCCTCTTGGGCCTACTTCGTCATACATCCTACCTATTCATTTCTACACCCTTTTTCATTCTTTTATTTTAATTTTATTTTTTCTATTTAGTCTAATTATTTAATTGATTTAATTTTATTTGATTTGTTAATTTGGTTCTCTTTAGTTAGCTATTTTTTTGTTGTTATGTGGATTACTTGATTTCTTGTTGTTTAAACCGATCTTATTTGTGTTTAGTCGATTGATTAGGTAGTCCATGTCTATACCTTCGCATGTATATAATCATTTCGTGCATTTTCAAAATCAATTTCAGTGATATTCCACAATTTCAATCAATTTCAATTTCACCGCATTTTTTAATCAATTTCAAACTATCACAAATCATTTTCAAACTAACGCGATAAACCCTCGATCAACATCGAGCATTTTTTCTTTTCCGCTTACTCGAAGTGATTAAAAATCTTTTCTTAACAAACACGAAAGGAAGACCTTTGGAGTCTCGCATTCCCCGAATCCTTGAATGATAGGTCCCGAGCCACACGTCTTGGGCTAGCTGCTTATTCTTTCTTTTGTTTATAAAATACTTAATATGAATTTGGACAAAAAAGGATTGTTAGAGTCTAGAATTCCAGTGGAACCCTTGAACAGTCGATTTCGAGACACGCGTCTCGTTCTTATTGAATGTTCGTTGTCCGTCAAAAAATTTTCATAAATATATTGAATGAAAAAAGATCATTGAATTCTAGCATTTCAGTGAAACCCCGAATAATTGGTCCCGAGGCTCACGTCTCGTTCTCACTAAGCATTTGTCATTTTCCTAAAACAAACTTCAACCAATCAAACCTACATTTTTCTCGCCCCCGCGCGATCAAAACCTTTTCACAAATAGACATTGTTTAGTCTTTTCTTACGTGTATATAAACTAGCATTTAAGCCTCCACCGCGAGCATACAAGTCAACTTTTAACCGTTAGAATGTGACCTAAAAATTTGTTCACTAAAATCAATAAACCAACACTCATTTGCTACCAAGAACTACGTAGCTTTGAATTTCCCATTGCACCTGGGGATACGTAGGAGCGAGATTTAACGTCTCGTCAAACACTATAACAAAAAACCTAAAAATATCTTTTGTCTTGCCACCAAACTATGAAGCTTTGAGTTCCTCATTGTACCCAAGGATACGTAGGAGCGAGGCCCGCAATCTCGTCATGCACCCTGATAAAAAACATTTTTTGCGACCCTTTTTTCTTTTTCTTTTGCACATTCTATCATTCAAAGAAAACAATTAACCATAGTTAACATTCAATCGCAAGTCTAACTAAAAGGTTCCTGTTGAGTACAACATATGTGAGGGGTGTTAATATCTCCCCCTTGCGTAATCGACTCTCGAACCTGAATTTGGTTGCAACTACCATCTTCGTTTTCTATTAATGGTTTTACGACATTTTCCTTTTCCTTCTTGGAATAAATAAGGTTCAGTGGCGACTCTGTTTGATATCAATTTTTGCGAGCGTGCGAACGCTTCGTAAAGTATTGTATTTTTCAAGATGCGACAATGAAATCATGACCGATTCCAACCCAGGTCGCCATTTTTTGGGTGTGGGATATATAATGTACTATTCCTCCGTGATTTTACGAAAATATGGGTTTTTCAATGTTTGTTAAATTTCTTTATCTTTGTTCTTAATTCCAGCCGCATGGGTATAAAATATGCAACCATTTTATCTCGTATGGTGAGAAAATGTCTCCAAGATCTAAGGAACTAACCACTTCATTGCACCAAGAATTGAATCAAGAAAAGACAAAACTGAATGAAGACAAAACCAAAGTTGAAGAAATGAAGATGAAGTTGAAGTTTATGAACACTTTGACGAAATTTACTATGTTCATCACATTTGTATTGTTAATTGAATTAGTTTTTATCAAATGTATTGAAGTAGTTGATTTGGTTTAGTTGGATGTGATATTTTGTAACTTATTTTAAAACTTTGAATGTAACATTTTAATGTTGAACGAAGATGAACATAGTTCATAACAGAGCATTTTAATGTAACATTTGAATAGAGTTTGGTTTATCAATATGACATTTTGACATTCAAATGTAACATTTTAATTTTGTATGAATGCAACATTTTGACAGACTTTGGTTTATCAATATGACATTGCACAAATAACATAAACATTGCACAAAATATCATCAACTCTGAAACTTTTTTATAAACATTGCAAAAAATATCAGTAACATCTTGTTCATACAACTTTTTTCTTAAACATTGCACAAAATATCAAAAATATCAGCCACATACAACTTGTTCTTAATTCTAGCTGAATAAGAACTTGTTCATAACAAAAAATAAACATTACAAAATAACAATTGAGCATCCTTGTTGTACCCTAATTTTGTCCGGACATTTCAAATATTTCAAAAAAAAAATGTCTATATTATGTTTAATATTATTGCATTTTTATTCATTCAAAAATTAAAAAAATAATATAATAATAATTTTCTTTTTTCTTTTACTCTAATTTTTCATTTTCTGACACAAAAATGTATAAAAAAAATCCTTTGTTCCATAAAATTAAAAAAAATTGAATAAAAAATTATTAAAAAAGATTTATTTATTTTGCTATATTTAATTTTATTAGTATTCTCTTTTTAAAATCTTAGAAAAATATTTAAAAAAAAATTCATTTAATTCGTTTTTAATTAAAAAATCAAAGAAATTAATTTTTGTTAATTTGCATTTAATATTATCATTATTTATTTTAGATTCCATTGAATTAAAACCCTAATCTTTAAGCTTAAATAGAGAGGCTTTTGGAAGAGTTTGGGGGAGGAAACACAAATTGTAAACGAATCAACGTCATGTGCCCTGCACACACTACGTCAAAATTGGACAAAGACAGCGCAACAAAGACAACGCTTTTTGGAAAAAGCGCTGCTATAAGTCTTTAAAAAATTTCTCTTAAAAAAAGCGCTGTAAAAGACAGCCTTTAGAAAGTGCTTTCTAAGAGCGCTGTTAAATGCCCAAAATGGAAGCCACCTTAGAAAGCGCTTTTTGAAAAGCGCTGCTATAGGTATTACTTTAGAAAGCGCTTTAAAAAAGCGTTGTCTAAAGGTTAACCTTAGAAAGCGCTTTCAGAAAGCGCTGCTATAGGTTTTAAATTCTCCCCACCTTAGAAAGCGCTTTCTGAGGAAAGCGCTCTTATAGGTAGCACTTAAGAAAGCGCTTTTTGAAAAGCGCTCTCTAAGGTCATTTATGAATTAAAATATAAAACAATTTCTAATCATTTTCAGACACTTCTTTTCATTTTCTTCTCTAGACCGTTCTTCTTTACTGAAACCCTTGCTATCGTTCTTCTCTGCTGAAACCCATTGCCATTGTCGTCGTTCATTCGCCATTGCCGTCGTTCATTCGCTGCTGCCGTCGTTCATTGTCGTCGTTCATTGTCGTTGTTCATTTTTTTTCGTCATTTTGGTTGTTCATTCGCCATTGCTTTCGTGAAGAAGAAGACGAAACGAAGAAAAGGTACGATTTTCATTCTTGTTTTCATTCTGTTTTCATTCTTGTTTTCATTCTTGTTTTCATTTAAGAAGAGGTACGATTTTTGTTCTGTTTTCATTCTTGTCACTACCATTTTGCCGTCATATTATTCTGTCACTGCCATTATTTTTGTGCTGCCAATATATGCCCTTAAAAACTTTGGTGTAGTGCTGATATGGGTAATGACCATAGTTATAAAGTTTTGAATATGTTTACATACTTCTGACTTATTTTTGAGAAGAATGATCCATACTTAGAATGACTTATTTCTGACTTATTTTTGAACATGTTTAGAATGACTAATATTGAACATGTTGTTTCTATTTTCATTAGTTATTGTTTCTATATTCTAGATTAAAGAAAGTATGATAGTTATTGTAATATTGATAGTTATTGTATTAATGGAGTTATGATATATAGAGCCATGAAAGTGGAGTTATGATAGTTATTGTATTGCATGGTCAAAGAAAGTATGATATTTGTCTTTGCATGAGATGTTTATCTTGCTCAATAATTGCTTTGATGGTTATCTTTGATATGATGATTACTTGTTTAAGTATGATTTAAACTTGATTCTTGATAGATTTAGGTTATCGTATGAATGTTGCTTGTTTAAGTTGAAGCATGTTTACTTGTTTAGGTATTGCTTAGATTTGAATCTTGTTAGGTTTAGGATGAATTGCTCTAATGCTTGGTTACTTGTTTAAGTATGCTTGCTCTTAAGTATGTTGCTTGTTTGTGATTACATGTTGCCACTTATCAAGTTATGACTCATAATTGGTCAATTAATGATATTTCATTTTATGATACGTGTACAGGGGGATCTTGGTAATTCTAACCTATCTGGACACTGTGTGGGTCTAGAAGTTATTTACATCTCTAAAGGTAAATATTTTTTATTTTTGTTTTTGTTTAGTTTAATTAGTATAACTATGGATAAGAAATGGATGGTTTCAAGTCGATTGTCGAAAGAGTACGAGAATGGGGTATCGGAATTCGTTAAGTTTGCTGTTGTGCACGCCAAAGACCCCAGTCGAATGAGATGTCCTTGCTTGGGTTATTGTTTTAGGAGTCGGGTTGACGCGGTTCAGTTGGTATCGCATTTAATGAGGAGTGGAATTGATATAAGTTATACATGTTGGAATTTGCATAGTGAGAAAATTAACGGGAATGTTGAACCGGGGGATAATACGACCTATGCTTCAAACGACAATGGCACAGATACATACGATTCTGATCGAGTCGAAGAGATTGCAGAAGCACTTGAAGAAGATCTTAAGGATTGTCCCAAAATGTTTGAGAGGTTGGTAAGCGATGCAGAGAAACCGCTATATAATGGTTGCACCAAATTCACAAGATTGTCTGCGGTATTAAAGTTGTACAACTTAAAGGCGGGCAATGGATGGTCGGATAAAAGTTTCACAGAGTTATTGGCCCTTATGAAAGATATGCTTCCAGAGGATAATGTTCTTCCTAATCGAACATATGAGGCCAAAAAGATGTTGTGCTCTATTGGCATGAGCTATGATAAGATACATGCCTGTCCAAACGATTGTGTTTTGTTTCGAAATAAGTATGCATCGTTAAATGAGTGTCCTAAATGCGGTGTCTCTCGATATAAGGAAAAGTTGTCTCCAGCAAAAGTCTTATGGTATTTTCCTATAATTCTGAGATTTAGAAGCATGTTTCGTAGTGAGACCGATTCAAGACACTTGACTTGGCATGCAGATGAAAGAATTATTGATGGAAAGTTTCGACATCCGGCAGATTCACCACAGTGGATGAAAATTGATGATGATTATCCTGAATTTGGAAAAGAAGCAAGAAACTTTCGCTTGGCATTATCTACTGATGGAATGAACCCACACGCTCTTCAAAGTATCTCACATAGCACTTGGCCTATGATCATAATGATTTATAACCTACCTCCATGGCTATGTATGAAGCGTAAGTACATGATGTTATCTATGTTAATTTCTGGGCCTAGACAACCAGGGAATGACATAGACGTATACTTGACACCTTTAATCGAAAATTTAATGTTTTTGTGGGAGAACGGTGTGGAGGTTTATGATGGGTATAGGAAAGAAAGTTCAACTTGAGGGTGATGTTGTTTGGCACAATTAATGATTTTCCAGCATACGTGAATCTATCAAGGTACACCATAAAAGGTTAATGTGCGTGTCCTATTTGTAAAGATAAAACAGATTGGACGCGATTGGAGTTTGGTCAGAAGAATTTATTTCTCGGTCATCGTAGATTCTTAAATTCTAATCATCACTATCGTGGGTGGAGAAAAGCATTCAATGGAGAGGCAGAACATGGTAGAGCTCCAACTATATTGACAGGTGATCAAATTTTTGAAAAGGTGAAAGATGTGAGTACTCAGTTTGGAAAGCCTTTTGCACATACACTTGTCAAGAGTGGGTGGAAGAAGAGGTCAATTTTTTTTGAACTGCCATATTGGAAGTCGTTGTATGTAAGACATTTTCTCGATGTTATGCATATTGAAAAAAATGTATTTGACAGTGTTATTGGTACGTTACTCAATATACAAGGAAAGTCTAAGGATAGCCTTAAAGCAATAAAGGACCTGGTAGCGATGGGAATAAGAAATGAATTAGGACCCATGAAGAAAGGAACACGAACATATCTACCACCTGCTGCTTATACTCTATCTAGAAAAGAGAAAAAGGTATTGTGTAAGTTTCTAAGTGAAGTTAAAGTTCCAGAAAGATACTCTTCCGATATTAGAAGACTTGTGTCTATGAAAGACCTCAAGTTAAAGAGTTTAAAGACGCATGACTGCCATGTTATAATGGGACATTTTCTACCAATAGGTATACGTTCTATTCTGCCAGAAAAAGTAAGAAGCACAATAACTAAATTGTGTTTTTTCTTCAAGTCAATTTGCAGTAAGGTGATCGATCCTGCGATCTTACCAACATTGCAAAAAGAAATAGTTATTACTTTGTGTGATCTTGAAATGATTTTTCCTTCCTCGTTTTTTGACATAATGGTTCATCTAGTTGTTCATCTGGTGAAAGAGACACAATTGTGTGGACCGGCTTATATGAGATGGATGTACCCTGTTGAACGTTATATGAAAATATTAAAAGGGTATGTGAAAAACCGAAGTCGACCAGAGGGTTGTATTGTCGAACGATACATTGTTGAAGAAGCGATTGAGTTTTGTACTGAATATATGTCCAATGTACAATCAATTGGACTCCCCAAATCTCATATTGTCGAAAAAAAAGAAGGAAAAAAGTTAATTGGAAATGAAGTTGTGACAGTATCAAGGGTCGAACGGGATCAAGTGCATTTGTATGTTCTGCATAATGAGAATGAGGTTGAGCCGTATATTGAAATGCACAAGGATGTTCTCCGAGGTTTAAATCCGAATAGAAATGAGAATTGGATAGTACGAGAGCACAATCGAAGTTTCATACCTTGGTTTAAGGATCATATTTATACAAAGTATTATTCAGATCCCGCTTCAATAACAAAAAGGTTGAGATGTTTAGCATATGGTCCAAGTTTGGTTGTGTTTTGTTATAGCGCATACGCAATTAATGGATACACATTTTATACCAAAGAACAAGATGATAAAAGTACTATGCAAAATAGTGGTGTCACCGTGGTAGCTGAAGCAATGCACATTTCAAGTGTGAAAGATTTAAACCCCAAATTTGCAAATCTGTCATATTTTGGGGTTATCGAGCGCATTTGGGTGTTTGATTATGAGAAGTCTCAGATTCCTATATTTCGTTGCAAGTGGGTTGAAAATAATAATGGCGTACGAATGGATAAGTCAGGATTTTTGCAAGTGCATCTTAATAGGGTGGGGTACAAAGATGAGCCTTTTATTCTAGCCTCTCAAGCTAAACAAGTGTTCTAAGTCTCTGATCTGACAAGTACGAAATGGTCTATAGTGCTTTTATCTAACAAAGTAATTGATGAAAGCATTGGAGATCAAGGTGATATTGATGTTGATATTGAATCATTTACTAGAAATGATCAAGATGAAAATATTATAGCGAATGAATCATATATAAGAAATGATCATAATGAGGGTATTTGGATCAATCCAACCGTCCGTGTTGTTAAGAGACGGGTAGAACATATTCCAACCAAGAAAAGAAAGAGACGTTAGTGAAAAAGGTACTAAGATTTTCATTTTAATCTTTAATTTGTATCTTTTGCGTAGAAATTATCCATCTAAACTTTTGTTATATTTTACAATGGACACTGGTTGTTGGTTGCCATTAATCCTACAAGAGAAGTATACCGAGCACAAAGAGAATCTCGAGTAGCACGGGCTAAAGCAACCAACGTTACATGGGTTAAAGTGGAGGTATATTAATTTTCACAATGTTGCTTATTAGTGATGCTACTTGATAACACAAAACAACTATATATTAATTCTTATTTGTTTGTCTATGTGTAGTGCCCTCGTCAGCGTAATGGCATAGACTGCGGGTATTTCGTTTTGAGGTTTATGAGAGAAACCCGTTAAATGGATCGATTAGAGATTCCTATTACGGTGTGCATGGATTTATAACTTAGGATTTATTTTAATATTTATCGGATATGTCATATAATTTATTATTTTTAACTAAATCATGCATATTTTGTTTTGTTATGTAGTACTTTGATGAATACGCGTGTTCTCATTACACGAAGGATAAATTGCAAGAAATTAAGGAGGAATTGTGCGAATACCTTATAGAAAAAAAAATCCTATATAAGGTATAGGATTATGGGATTATGTGAATGTATAGTTTTGTGAATGGTTTATTTTATGGGATTGTATAGTTTTGTGAATGGTTTATGCCCTTTATGTGTTTTTGGATTGTAATTGTATAGTTTTGTGAATAGTTAATGTAAATAACTTGAATTATAATGGAAATGGTTTATGTGGTTTATGTGATTTATGGGATTAGTGGAAATGGTTAATGAACCATATTAGAAATTGTTAATGGAAATGTGAAATATACAGGTTTATTGAAATGGCTTGAATTATACAGGTTTCTGCATAAAAAAATGGTTAAAGTGGGATTTTTTAAAAAAATCATTAAAATTATACGTAGAGAAAAGACAGCGCTTTCTAGACAAAGCGCTGTCTATAGTTCACAAAAGAAAGCGCTTTTCCTAAAAAGCGCCCTCTAAAGGTATGGGAAAATTGATAACTAAAATTATAGGCATACATTAGACTGCGCTTTAAAAAGTGCTGTCTAAAGGGGGCCTTTAGACAGCGCTTTTTCCTGAAAAAGCGCTCTCTAAAGGTATATAAAAAAATTTATTAAAATTTTATACGTATACATTAGACAGCGCTTCTGCAAAAGCGCTGTCTAAAGGCCCACTTTAGAGAGCTCTTTTACGGAAAAAGCGCTGTCTAATGTATACTTTAGAGAGCGTTTTTTCATAAATCAAATGCGATGTCTTTACCTACGACAGCGCTACCTTAGGCAGCGCTTTTAAGAGCTGTCTAAGGCCTAAAAAAGCGCTGTCTAATGTCTTGTTTGGCATAGTGACACTTCACAACCACCATTTTTCTCCTCACCATTTTCCTTTAATCATTGAAATCACCTTCATCAACCATCAACAATCATTCATAACCTTCATAACCTTTCACGATATACTCATAACAACAAACCATAAAATCATAAACAGAAGATCACAACGGACCAATAATCAGTAACAATTTCATACTCCATTTTGTTTCCATTTTATAAAAATCAAACTCACAAAGTACAACTCAAAACACCATAACCAAACAGAGTAGAAAAAAACAATTAAGAGGAACAAAGTAGAAACAAAATAAAAGAAGAATAGTGGAATTCAAATCGCTCGTCAGAATCTGCAAAAGTTCACTGGAATTTCGAAAATTCTCGCCGGAAAATTCATACCTTCACCAGAAAATTCATACTCTCGCCGAAATCTAGAAATTTTCTTCGAAAAACCAAACTACCACGCGCCACCGATTACAAGACCAATGGGATCACAATCTTCATGTTTTTGTTCAAGGGGAGTCACATCATCTATAGATTGTATGCCCTTGGTAAGCAATCTATATCCCATGCTATTAATAACACAAACAAGAAGTAACATTTCATCCTTACTTATCACATCTTCACATAATGTCTCCACATCTTCTACTGCATGATCATGGTTATTAACAACACCGTCATTGGTTATAACAGTATCAACCTCAACATCTTCATGGACATGATCATCATTCTCCTTATGCATTTGAGACTTTTTCAACATGTCAGACATAATGTCTGACACATCTTTATCATCATCGTGATTTCCTAGATTGGTTTCCTAGGCTTCCTCACCAAAATCCTTTTGAGCGAGATAATGATTTATTATATGCCCATACAAGAGTGGGACATCAATCCCATTTCTACAAGCAGCTAGATCAGACTCATCAACATGTGGAATTTTGTTGAGAGAAATATCTGGTACATATTTCTTGACATACAACCTATAGCTGGATTTCAATACACTAAGAGTAACACCAACTCCAACTTCACCAAACACAATATTATCTTTTTGGTTAATCAAAACTCCAAACAAATGAGAAGGAATTATAACAGGAAGAATTATACCATAATCACTATTCTTCTTTAACTTCTTCTTTTGAACTACTGTTGGTTATTCAAAGTTGGGAGAACCCCATGCCTACCATCAGCCTTCCCTTCAAGGACAACTTCTTGCTCGAGTCTCATAAAGTCTAAAAATGGTAATTCATAATCATGAGTAAGATGTTGAAACATCTTGTAAGACATCTTGATTTGCTTCTCAAGTTGACAACCTTCATAGATATTTCCTTTTTCAATTTTGAGTTTAGTACACATATGACAACTTTATCTGCAACAACCCCCAAGCTTTATGTACCAAGGCTAAGTTTCAGTTTCTAGCATGTCTTCCATGACATCTAAAACATTATCTTCAACATTCTGCTCTACATTGGTAGCCACCATCTTCATCTTTACAAATTTATTTCTCTTATGCCTATCACAAGGTACACTGCAACTTCTTTCTCCTACCATCTGTTTAATGCAGCTACTTTCAAGATACCAATCTTTATAATAGAACTCCTTGTGAGAGAACCAAGCAACAAGGATATTAGGCTTGTCATCCAAAACTTGTTGATGATGCCTTTGAACCTTCTCATTCCACTGAGGATAAAATTGTTGATGGTGTGGTTGACTACCATAAACCCTATAGTAGTACATTGGAATTGAGGAGTCACAATTAATGAACTGGTAATCATGTTTGACCAGATGTTAAGACATGTTACCTGATATTCTGCACTCTATTTTCTGAATAGGAGTAATACACCTTTTCTTTGAATTTGATGTCTATCAGCCTGCAAAACCTCTTTAATGTCTTTGAGGGCTACAAAATTGTTGTCCTTGATTAGATTCACCTTCTTCACCATTAGTGACATTGGAGATTCTTCTTTGCCTTCTTCGAAAACTTGTGCATTCAACTTTAATATGTTCAAAATCTTTGCAATTAAAACATTAGATCCTTTTGCATTTGTAGGAACAATTAAGATTTTGTCTTTCACCATTCTTTTCTTTATGCTGAATGTTCTTGACATTGGTAGGGACTTTCTTCCCAGATCTCTTGTCAAGTTGTCTTATGATTTTACTAAAGATCTTAGCAAGCCGGAGATTTTCTTCATAATTACATTCTGCTTGGACATCACAATCTTCATATCTATCAACAATCTTCGGAGGATTCTTAGCACCATAAAAAATCTTTGGTTGATAAACAGTTCCTCATTCTTTGAAGTTCTCCATCTTGAACAAAATAAGAACCCTAAAACTCACCCAAATAGAACAAGGTGTTAGCTCTGATGCCAAAGGAAATCATGTTTCTGAGGGGACAAATGTTGGACACAATGTTAGGACAACTGACTCAACTTCTTAAACCAGAATGACAATAATGTCACAACAATAAAACAATATATAAAGCGATAAAATAACACAAGAGATTGATAACTCAGTTCAGTGAAACCACACATACATTTGGGGGCAATCTACCCAAGAAAGGAAGTTCACTAATTTGAATTAGAACAATTAGTCTTATAAGAACCTCAAACCCTACGAAGTTATATACCTCTCCTTAATCCTAGTGACTTTCTATTCAGGTCTCCCATAAAATATGAGAACCCCTCTCACTTTCTCTCAATCACTAACCCTTAGTGATCAGCTTAACCATTAACACAATGATTGTTGAATTTACAACTCAACTAAAACAAATCAACAACTATGCTAAGTTACTGAAACATAGAGTGGTGTATACAAGCATGTTGAATTTACAACTCAACTAAGACAAACTAACAACTATGACAAGTTACTGAAATATAGTGTGATGTACAACAAATATTTAACACTAATCCTTATGATGGAATTAAAGTGAAATGAAAAAATCAAAAACCTTAGACACAAAGAACTTAATCTTGTGTACAAACCCTCAAGTAAAACATAAGAAATGAGTCTCCTTATATAATAACGTCTTTTAGGCTTTTCCTTATGGATCTCTAATTTAAATTCGTCCAGAATCATATAGAATCTTGTTGGAATTGATTGCGCCATAAAATCTCCAAAAGATTTGATTTGTTACATTCAAATTCAAATTTAAATCTCCATTTAAATTTGATTTGATCTTCAACAGCTGTCAAACAAACCAACCATACATAACTAACAAAATTGATTAAAATCTAATAAAAAAAGTTGCACCAAACAACATGCTTTATGGCCTGCTGACAAGGTCATATGTTGTGGCCTGCTGACAATATGCTTTGGCAGCCCTGATTTCGTCTTGAATAATAGAAAATTTGGTTGTGATTTGTTCTTCCACAAAATTCTTCAAAAGACGCGATTTGCTATAATTCATATTCAAATTTAAATCTCTAATTTAAATTGAATGAATTACGTCCAATCTAATCAAACAAATCAATATAAATGTATTGCTAAAATATAACAATAAATCAACAACAAATCTGATTGAGATCCAACCAGAAATCACGGTCCAAACAACATCCATCATGACCCGCTGACAAGGGTAAGATATTGCAGTGCACACATGTTGGAACATCGTGTTCCACATATTGCACTAGCACATCCAAATTAACGTTTCTCTATGAATTGTAGATATTCTTAGTAGTGAGAATCTTGATAGAATAATTCTGAACCAAACTACGATATTATCAGTTTGTTGCCAGAGACCAAATATTGCAGCACACATGTTAGAACATCGTGTTCAACATGTGTCCCTTCTGCACCTGATCCAACTTGAGAAAATTCCATGTTGTTTTGTATAATGTTGTCAATCCTAAAAGGACCAACAATTTTTCTCCATCATTTATTTATCAAATGCTTGATATATCGACAAACAAATAATTATATTGTTTCCTCGATAAATATTCAATATATAACCAAATTTTCATAGAATCGAAAGATTTGGAAAGACTATATTCGCGTGTTCTTATGGTGCCTTTTGTTTTGAATGATTCCTTTGAACTCTGCAATGAACATTCTATTTTTAAAGATGCATGATGACCCTCTTTACATATCTAATTTAGACATTCTTAAAAGTTTTCATATATCATTTTTATGTATTTTGAAAATCAATTCATGAGTGCCTAAGACAACTTAAAATTGATACTTGTGAGGTGTGAATAAAGTTAATTGGTATTGAATTGGAAGAAATGTTACTTTATGGTAAAATAAAAAATAGTTATTGGACATAGAATTTCAAATAACGGGTTAATAATTTACCAAACAAAGGTGGAAGCAATTGAGAAATTACCATCCTTAAAAGTTGGCATTTTCACAATTTGTGTTGCTTGTATATACATGAACACTTTCAATCTTTGAAAATTATACATAATCAAATCAAATATTAAGAACCAAAAAATAAAAATTGAGAAATAATACATTTTTTTTAATCAAGAAAAGAAAATATATATTAATTCAAAAAAACAATACAAAGCTAGGTGATCCAACCACTCCTCAAGGATTAAATTTACATCAGAAAAAGGTGGCGTCTAATCTTAAGGCTTTGCCACTCTCTATAAACCACACTATTTATGATTGTTGTGACTATGTTTGTATTATCCAAAGTATTTCCAAAAGCTACACTATTTCTATATCTCCAAATATTTCTATATCTTCAAATGTTGAGAAATAATACATTATTTGAAAAAAAATTATGTATGACAACGATATAATCTCTCTTTTAAGAATATTTACAATAGAAAATGTCAAAATTACAATATTCACAGAAATTATATTTTTTTTATTTTAGGTATGGCAAAAAATATATATTTGACCTGACCCGATAGCCCATGTCCCAAATCAAATAGTTAAAAAAATCGATTAATCAGATACAAATGTATAAAAGGTCCGATTTTTATTTACATGACGCAGATGAGACGTTAAAATCTGCCTCACACCCACCTTTGTCCTACCCTATTAAACTTATTTTATTACTTTTATTTTTATAATTTTATTACTTATTTACTTTTTAATCTTAAGTTATTAATTTTAAAAATTACAATTTTTACATTTTAGGGCAGGACGGGATGGCAAAATCCATTTTCTATAGAGAACGATGTGAATTGTCAATTATCACCTCTAAGGCTCTGTTTGGTAAAAATAGCAGTTGGCTGATAAGTTAGCTGATAGTTTATAGCTTATGACTGATAGCTGGTGACTGATAGCTTATAGCTTATAGCTGATGGCTGATGACTTATAGCTGATAAACTAATTGAAGTGTTTGGTAAAATTAGTGATTTAATTAGGTGATAAAATAAAATGACATAAAAGATATTTAATAATTATTATTTTATTTTAAATTATAATAAATTATAAAGGATAGTAGTGGATTTTAGTTAAAATAATAAGGGTAAAAATTGAAGAAAAAATGATAAGCTATAAGCTAAAACGCTATTTAAAATAGCGTATGAAAAATAAGCTATAAACTAATAAAATAAGCTATAAGTTCGTGATGAAAAAACCGTTACCAAACAGATCTTTTATTGTCATATGAACTTATAAACTATAAGACATAAGCTATAAGTTCAAAAAGTTTCTTCCCAAACAGAGCCTAACTCGATTTGAGACGAAAAACCAATAAAATGAAATTGATAGGTGTAATGTTTAGCTCGTCCATTCGTGTCATGTCTACTTTATTTTCTTGTCTACTTGTAAGAATCACGTGTTTGAATGGTGTGATTATTATCCTTAATGTTATTTATTGTTATCTACACATCATGATGTCTTTTTGTTTATTTATTGTCTGTACAAAAAATAAAACAAACATTCAGTTTTCGTTTGATATAGTGTCATATGATTAGAAGCCTTATTCATTTTTTATTTCATGAGCAAATATTTTGATTTTATTATAAAGGAGTATGAAAAAACTTCTTGCAACTGTGGCATGCGCACTAAAGTCATAGCATAAATTTTATAGGTTCTTTCCACTTAATAAGTAGTCCTCGTATCTTCTATAGATAGAATTTATACGTTTAATTGTTATCTTATAGGGACTATGAGTCTAGTCTCTTTAATTGAATTAAATTCCAATGACTAGCATACCATTTATTTATGTAAAAAGAACATTGCAAGTATATATGAAATAAATCAATACAATAATGCCACATTTTTTATAAAAATAAACAATAATATCAATGCATTTACTAATAAAATATTAAATTTAATAATTTCAAAATACACTTGTAAAAAAATGTCCCGGGTTCTCATCCTCACCAAACAATTCTTGCCTATGTGCATAACCGGACGCAGTAATAATCACGCAAGTATCAATTTGTTTCTTCTTTCGCTAAAAAATAGGCACTTCTCCAAGACCAAATCCTTCTTCACAGTCGAGCCCTTATACCAAGTACACACATTCTCCTTCATTTTACCTCCTTAGCGGATAGAGGATTTAGCCTGGTATGGTAAGAAGAAAGGGGTCGACAGAAATGAACTCGAGACCAGTACTTGAAAAAACCATTATTGCAAGAGCGAGGGAATCCAACTAGGGCCAATAACAAACAAAATGAAAAGTGAGCCATGGGAGTAATGGTTTTCTCCATCATGAAACATTCAAAAAAACTACCTTAATCATTAGTAAAAGAGTTAAACCAAGGGACATTAGAACGAATGAAGATCAATCTCTGATCTCAGACGTTATCTCGAGAGGTGCAGACTGTGTAAAAGTAATAAAAAAAGAGCTCAAGAGAAAGTTTCCAAGATTTATGCTAAGGGCAAAGTTGGAACACCTTCATGTAAGCCTAAGTTCCAGGATGAAGTTGCGAGGGGACAACTATCAGACGACTCGTCACAACCACCTGAAAATCATAAAAGGGCAAGCATACCCCAAACCTGGTAGATATGCATTCATGTAAAGTAATCGAGTATCCCTCAAAAGAGTTGCATATCTTTTCTGCCGGACCTATTGGAAGAACCAACTAATATGATGGGTTGCCGAATATAATATCAACATGAGTTATAGCTGCAACAATGTTCAAATTAGAAGGATTCTCTATCACTTCAGTGGCGACCCAATAATATTTGTTGGTATTATTTGACCTAACTAATTGAATCCCCTTTCGAGCCAGTTCATCAGCTTTAAAGTGATCATCGGGTCTGATCCAAGATACATCATTAGACTTTCCCTGATACTCCAAATGACTTGCGATTTTAGCATTTCTAGGCTCGCGACCAGTCATACCCTGATAGTGTCAGACAAAGTCAATAACACGTTCCCTCTTTTGTCGGGCAACTTCTATTTCAGCCTTATTCAAGACAGGATGAGGCATCAGTTTCTTTATAGGATCCTCACCCCCCGCCGACCTTCCCTGGAAGTAGAGCTTATGAAGAAGCACTGAAATAAGCTCTTTCAGAAAAGGAGTCCCTAGACACTCCTTCCATTTTAGAATCATCAATCAGACAGATTATCTCCGATTTAAAATCACCATTGACAGAAGAAAGAGAATGTGATTAATATTTCCTTCCCCTTTTCGATGAAGAAGAAATGCTACCTTACGAATCACTCTTTATGTTATTAGGCTTATCACTCATCTTAACAAAGAGACAATAAATGACTGAAGAAAAAAATCTTGAATTGGAAGAAGGTACCTTGAAGTGTAAGGTTAAAGGGAGCAAAACGAAGGAGAAGGATGAAGCTTGAAGCTTTGAAGTTTTGAATGCGCGATGGTGGTTACTCTAGGAAAAACACTCTCAAAGAATAGGGAGAGACTGAAAGGAAATTAGAGAAATTCAATCTTAAAGGTTGCAAAAGTCTCCCCAAATTTCTTCTACCCTTATATAGGCGAAGGCAATTGGATATAACAAATTGAAATTAAGAAGCAAGTGCAAACCCATAGTCAAATTTCACCTTGGAAGCACAATCAATTTCAATTCCATTCAAGTGCATAGTAAACAACATCACGTCACTCTCTACCTTTTCAGGTCACGCGTCAAGAGAAAAATCGTGAAACATTTCACTGATGGAATTGCATTTAATGCTTATGTTCCCCATCACTCTTTGACAAAAGCAAAGCAATGCATGAACGCCGACGCATGGACAACTATTCTTGAAGATCGACCACGACTACTAAAAGACTCCCCTAACATCCAGAGTTCCCGACAAGTCTTGGGGGCAATTGTTCTGGACTGGCCAAAGGCCCACTCATCTTGTCTTCTCCATTGAGCCCAATATATAAATACAGTTACAAGAGGATTTTAGGTATACAATATCTAATCTTCACTCTCATTATTATTATCTTAAACCCTAAACTGACTTAGGCATTGGAGTGCTAACTATGCAAGCATCCCCTTTGGTTCCATTGTACCGGAGATTAGCAACATCAGTTCAAGATCAACTTCTCTGATTCAACATGCATCATGATCGCAATCTTCAGTCTAAAAAATCGCATCACCGAATCGTTTACGAAGCTTCGTTCCACCGTAGCTTCCACAATCTTCTCCTTTTCTAATTCCGGAAAGGAAAAAAATACATTATTTAAAAAATATGTATGATAAAATAAGATATAATCTCTCTTCCAAGGACAATAGAAAATCTCACAATTACAATATTCAAAGATGTTGTCTTCTCTTTATTTTTGGCATGAAAAAAAATCTGAATTTAATTTGACCCAACCATCCCCCGTCTCAAATTAAATGGAGAAAATCGATTTAATCAGATGCAGGTGTGGGGAAAACTTAATTTTTAATTACTGTGGTTGGGTGAGGCCGGGAATGCTAATATCCACTCCACACCCACAATCGTCCCGCCATATTTAATTGATTTTATTATCCTTATTTTTTATAATTTTATTACTCACTTATACCTATTAATCTTAATATATCAAATTTATTAAAATTAATAATTTTTTTAATATAAATTAAATAAAAATAACAAAGTTGTTCTGGACTGGGCAGGCGCTTGGCCCACAGTAGGGCAAGGCTCAATTCAGTCCAGCTCTTGGCAAGGCCCAATAACTAGATTCAGCCAATCTAGCCGTTAGGCACAATCTAGTCGTTGGGCATAACATAGTTGTTGGACACAATATGACCGTTGGGGAAGTCCCCCTCACACGCTTGACAGTTCAAGCAACCAACTACCTCCCCAGATCTCACGGAAACAGTTGGACCAAGTCATAGGGTCACGCACCTGACCCTCCACCTGGCAGTCTCCCATTGGTCGACCAGATAATTCGGCCACATGGGAGACCTTGGCCCCACGCTGGGTGTTACTTCTATAAATACCCTCTTACTTGAGAGGGTCAGGTTTGATCACTATTCAATATTCTAAATCATACCTAAATGCTTTGTACTTGCTTTCTCTCTAGCCCAAACTTACTTTGGCATCGGAGTACCTTGCAGGCACACCCCCTCCTCTCCTACATTCATCATCTCTTCCCTACACGGAAGGCCACGATGATCTAGTCTGATAACACTAGATCAGTGGCGCCGACCGTGGAAAACATTGCTTCCCCGTATTTTTGAATCAAGATACCTCATCTTTTCACCCAAAAGACCAAAGCTTACTCTCCAAATTTCACTTGATCATTGTGGCCTCCAACAGAAACAATGATGCCCATCAAGAACCTGTTGTCGCCGTTACCGCCGATAACGTCGACAACCATAACCTCGTAGTTGCGGTCCATGAGACCGATCACAGAGATGGAAGGACGGCGTCTCACCATTCCGACGATGTGAAGCCACACGCACAGGCCACCGGTAACATCTTTAAGCCTATACCTATCCCTTAAAATGCTGACCCGGCACTGATTCCCTCATTGCTTCTCTCAACAGGTTCAACCTCCTGGTCTTCCAATAGGAGGAGAAGATCAACATGCTTGAGCACGTCCTCGAAGTGCGACTTCCTTCGCAAAAGCCTAGCAGTCCCTCTCCACGCCCGCAGTCTCCTCCTCAGAAATGTTGGCGAGATAGATCCAGGAGCATCTCTCCCGTTAGGGGATGATCAAGATCGGAAGAACCTGAGTCAGAAGTCGCCAGAAGATGACACCATTCTCCTCCTCGGAGATCCAGACGTTCTCATGCCCCGAAGAGGTCCAGGCCCTCAGAAAAACATCATGAGCACGGTCGGTCGCACAAACACTCTCCTCGATGCAGCAGAAGTCGCGGGCGCAACCACTCCCCCTGCCGGTCATCCAGCGCGAGCAGCGATGGCGATGTCCATGGACCCCTATCTCAGGAGATCATGGACACTCGTATTCTTAGCGGGCTGGAAAAACCTCATTCTCTGGTAACTTATGATGGGGCCACCGACCCAGGCGAGCATATAGAAAATATCTAAGCCATGCTCCACTACTACAACGTGAGCGGAGCCATTAAGTGCAGGTTATTCCCCATCACTTTCAGGAAAGGGGTTATGGCCTGGTACAAGCGACTTCCCCGGGGTTAGGTCACGTCCTGGAGGGATCTGAAGAATCAATTTTCCCGACACGTTATTGCTTCCCGACGCCATCCAAAGTCGGAACCCACTCTCGAAGCCATCATATAGGGCAAGGACAAGCCCCTGCGTGCATACATTGAGCGATTCAACAAGGAGGCTGTAGAGGTCTACACAACGGACCATATGAAGAAATACCTCCTCGAAAAGGGGTTGAGACCGAAGAGCAAATTTTGCAAAGTTGTGGGCATTGAGACCCCTCGTACCCTGGCCGAACTCCTCCGTAAGGCTCAAGCGTATATATAGTACGAGGAGAAAAAAGCCGCGTACAAGGCCCGAAACTCAAGGGATCAAGCGAGTTCCCGGGAAACAAAAAAGATGAATCAGAGGCCCCTAAGCGCGACAGGGAGAGACGACGAGATGATCATCCTCAAGAAGGCAAGGGACCTACTGGTCGCTTCATAGAATACACCCTGTTGACAGCTCCCCGCGTGGGCATTCTCTCCGAATGCATTAACACGAAGTTCAAGCAAGGGGGTGTTCGGTTCCCCAAGCCAACAATGTCAAAGGGCAACACAGACAAAAGCAAATACTTCCGCTTCCATCGCAACCACGACCACGTGACCGAAGACTGCGTGCACCTGAAGGACACTATTGAAATCCTCATCAAGGAGGGTCACCTAAAGCAGTATACGAAAAAGGGTGAATCTTCCCGATCAGAGACTTCGAAGTCCAAGAAGAAAATAAAGTCTTCACCGCCCTGTCCTCCCCCGCAAGTCGCCATGTCAATCACGCGGCCAGAAGACTTCATCATCTCTGAATACCTTGAGCATCCTCCCCTGATATCTGCGCAGAGCACCTAGGAGACCTTCCCCACAACAATGGTTATCTCATGTGGCAGATACAACGAGCTCACATGGGGTCGGTCAAAAGAAAGTTCGACCAGCTTATCGACTGCAGGCCCGACCAGTTATCCACACTCGAGAAAGTTTGGGGGCGTTCTCATCCCATCACATTCTACCGTGAGGAGCTGCCGGGGGGTTCCCCGAACTCACATATTCCTCTGCTCATCAGGGCAAGACTAGAAAACACTGATGTCCAATGGATCCTGGTCGAACAGGATAGTTCGGTGGACATCATGTACACCGGTTTGTTCTGCGCCTTGAAGCTGGACCAGAAGAATCTATCACCATACGTAGGATCCGACTTGCAAGGATTCAACGGAGCTACCGCCAGACCTTGGGGGTATATGGAGCTTCCAGTAACGTTCGGGGAGGAGGAGGCATCAAAGTCGACCAAAACTCAATTTCTAGTAATCGACTGTCTTTCACTGTACCAATGTATCCTGGGGAGACCAACCCTAGCGGAGCTGATTGCTGTCCCTTCAACTGTTCATCTCAAGATGAAATATTATACGGAGAAGGGCCACGTCGCAACTTTGCACGGTGATAAAGAGGCAGCGAGGAGATGCTTTGAAGCAGCTACCCGAGGACAAAGCTCGATCGGTGCAGCACCCAAGGCTGCCAAGCGGGCAAGGGAGGAAGATCATCCCAGCGAGGAAAGTCAGTATGACAAGAAGCGATCTCTCCCGGTGCATACAATCGACCTTGACAGCTGGATTTCTAAAAAAGGCGAGGAAGACGGGAACGATGGCACTTCAGCAGCATCAAGCAGCTCCCCTGCATCAACCATCATGCGTCCGATACTAGATGGGAAATTCGAGGTCATCACTTTTGGAGATAACTTGAACAGAGGGGTAAAGATAGGCGCAGGGCTGCCCGACGAGGTAAAGCAGCAGTTGAAGATATGCCTGGAGGACAATGCAGACTTACTTACGTGGAGCGTCGCGGACATGCCCGGCCTTGACCCTGAGATTGCATGCCATCAACTCACCATCGACCCAGCTGCTCGAGCGGTCGCGCAGCGCAGGCATAAGCAATCCGATGAAAAGACACAGGCTGCCGAATGTTAGATGTCAAACATGCTATATATTTGTATTTAATACTTGACATTTTTCAAGCTTTTCTATGTTTAATTGTGGATTTTAGTAGTGAATTATTGTTGTTCTTCAAACATTGTATATATACCTTTGGTGCTTGTAATATATGTGCTATTGTGCAGAAAAGGCACTAATTGATCAAAGAAAGAAGACACAAAGAATTGATGCAAGCTACCAAAGAACAGAGGAAAACATCAGCAAGTTCGCTTTGCGAACTTGCCAGTGAACGTTCGCTCTGCGAACACTGGCGAAGTCTCCAGCGAATGGTCCCAGAAGTGGACAGTAGGAAAGGAACTAAAGTTTGCTTTGCGAACTCCCAGCGAATGTTCGCTGCTTCACTCACTTTACGAAGGTCTTGGCGAAGAACCCTTGGTTGAGGCAGTAAGAAAGATCCTAAATTCGCTTTCCGAATGTTTTGGCGAATAGTTCGCTTTGCAAATGAAAGCCCGCATTGCGAACTTATGCAGACAAACAAGGGCGGTTTAGTTATCAGAAGGCACTTCAAGTGCCACTTTCTTCATTCGCTAGGCGAATAGATCATTCGCAGTGCGAATGCGTCAGATTCCAAGTGTACTATAAATATATTTTTGTACTTTATTGGGATCATAACTTCACCTTTTCACACCAAAACCTATTTTTCTGAGTTTTCTTCATCTAAGAGAGATTTTTCACATAGAGAAGCTGGATTTGCATCCGATCTCGATTCTTCGACGCGGATGCTTTGTCATCTCCTCACGAAACTTGTGAAGCATGCTACCATGAATATGTGTAGCTAAACATATCCTTGTGTCAAGATTAGTGGTAGGTAATTCATCATTTTGTATGTATTGATCTTGATTGTAAGTTTGTGAACTTTGTTGATGATAAATATAGAAGAAAAACTTTGTTTACATGGTTTATATTTGTTTTAGTTCATGATCGAGAGATATGTATTAAAACTTGACCTAAGTTTCAATCCATCAATAATCATAAGGCTAGAGATAGTTTTGAAAGTTGATGTTCATAAATATTGAACTTGAATGTTATCATATTGGTAGTTTGAGTGAGAGATCATCAAAGGATCAATATGATAAATCTCACAACAAGTGTTCGAGAGAAACTTGTTGAGAGGATATGTGGTTATATTTAGTGTTAACAAGTTCACACGCTTTATCGAGTTGATACGTACGAAACTGATTATCGGACCCTAATCTTGACATATTTTTACCAAACCCTAAAACCAATTCCTTTACTGTTGATTACTAAATTTTATGCAAACAATCCGAAACTAAAAACCAAACTCTTTGTTACTATAAAGTTTGAAACGCTTTTGACTATAGAATGACAACAATATACATTCAATCCCTGTGGATACGATAAAACACCCCTGAAATACTTTGCAACAAAATGGCGCCGTTGCTGGGGATTGTTGTTATATTGCATGCATTGCAATAGTTATTGAGTTTTAAACTTGTTTAACTTTTTCTTGTGCTTGTTAATTTGTTTGGTTAAGTGTACAGACTCCGTTTTATGCGAGGGAAGTTACCCGCAGACCAACTTCTTTTTTATCCTGAAATTGAAAGAACTGCGCGTAAGTTAAATAGCAGAACACGACGGAGGAGGCAACTTGCTAAGGAAAGACAAGAACGAGATGAAAGTTCAACTTCGAAACCAATACCACAGTTACCGCCAACCATGGCTGCTCAACCACCACCACCACCATCACCTGCTTCAGTTCCTTGTCCTAATAGTCTGAGACATACTACGCAGTTCGCACGTAATGCTCAGAATGGTCGGCATTCTGAAATGAAAACGGGTATTCTCTCTCTTCTATATCAGAATTCATTCACTGGTATGAATCACGAGGATCCCTTTACTCACTTGACTAAGTTCTATGAGATTGCGAGCGCGACTGGTGTACCCGAAGCTGAAGAAGAGTCTTTGTTTAAGAGACTATTCCCGCATTCCCTAATTGGGAAGGCTAAGGAATGGTACCTTGACCAATCTACGACTATCATGACAGACTGGAACATGCTAGAGGAAAAGTTTTTGGAACTATTTTTTCCTCATAATCGTTTTATGGAGGCTAAAACGGAAATTGTAGTTTTCACTCAGGGTGGAAATGAGTCTCTCAACGAAGATTGGGAGAGATTCAAGTCCATGCTGAGAAAGTGTAAAGGGCACGGGTTTGATGAGCTTACTCAAGTTCATATTTTTAGAAATGGTCTTCAATTGGTTCATAAAACATTGTTGGACGCTACTACTGGCGGATCTCTAATGAGCAAAAGTGTCGAAGAACCCATTTCCATCATTGACAAGATGGCTCTAAACGACCATCAGGGGAACCATAACCGTGGCCCTTCTCAAAAGAAGCCGGGAGTACTTGAGTTGGGAACAAATGATGCAATTCTTGCTCAAAACAAGTTATTATCTCAACAAGTTGAGTTGTTAACGCAACAAATGTCCAAGCTCCCTCAACAACTCAAAGAGATTCATAACTCACCGAGCAAGAGTGTACAAGTAGCTTGTTGTGAGTTGTGTAGAGGGGATCATCCTACCGGGTATTGTCCTCCGGTAGTGGAAGAAGTAAATTATGCTGGAAATCCAACTCAAGGTTATCAAGGAAGACCTCCTTACCAAAATGCTCAACAACCTTACCAAAATCAACAAGGCTATCAACCAAGAGGCAACTACCAAAATCAACAAGGATACCGACAAAATCCTTACTAACCACCCCAAGATCAAAGTGGAAGTTCAAAAATGGAGGAGACTTTCACACAATTCATGCAATTATCAATGGCAACTCAAAAGAGTACGGAAGCTTCGATTAAAAATCTTAAATCTCAAGTAGGGCAACTTGCAAAGCAATTAGCCGAAAAGCAACCGGGGCCATCCTTCTCTGTTATCACTCAAACAAATCCAAAGGAGCATTGTAAAGCCATTTTCACAAGAAGTGGAAGAACAATTGGAGGAGATGTTGAACATGAGGTGGTAATCGAAAAAGAAAATGATATTGTATTGGAGGAAGTCGAAAAAAAAATGATGAAAATGGTGTAGTTGAAAAGAATTATGAAGAAGTAAGGAAGAAAAAAGAAAGAAAAAGAAAGGAGTATGAAAAGGAAGTTTTACAAAGAAGGTTACCATATCCCCCTGCTCTTAAGAAAAAGAGAACGATAGGCATTACGCGAGATTCTTATAATTGTTTAGTCGGTTGCAAGTAACCGTTCCTTTCTCTGAAGATCTTGAACAAATGCCTAAGTATGTCAAATTCATGAAGGACATACTTATGAAAAAGAAGAGGTGCACGGACAAAGATAACATTGATATCAATGCTGAGTGTAGTGCCGTAATTCAAAGTGTGCTTCCGCATAAAGAGCAAGATCCGGGAAGAGTAGCTTTACCTATTACTATAGCTAATGATTTTAAATGCAAAGCTTTGGTTGACATGGGTGCTAGTATCAATCTAATTCCTTTGTCCGTGGTTAAAAGACTTGATAATATGAACGTGAAATCAACAACCATGACATTGCAACTTGCGGATAAGTCAAGAACTCGACCGCATGGTGTTGTGGAGGATGTGCTTGTAAAAGTGGACAAATTCTTGTTTCCGGTTGATTTTGTGATCATTGACATGGTTAAGGATGAAGATATGCCAATTATTCTGGGAAGACCGTTCATGAAAACCGCCAAAATGTTGGTGGATGTTGATGAAGGTATAATGAAGGTGAGAATTAAGTCCAGTGGTAAGGAGGAAGAATCTTGTTTCACATTGTTCAAAGGAGTGATGTATGCAAATCAAGTAGATGAAAGCGATCATAAAAAGAAAGAATTGGAAAGAGAGGCTTTGTGGAAGAAAAAGGATGAAGTTGCGAAAGTGGCCATGTTGCGATCATGTTGGGATTTTTCCTTCTTGAAAAAAAGGGGATCAAAGAAAGGACATGATAACGGTTGAAGTTCTTGTTCATAAAGTGTGTTTTTCTCGGAAGCCAGTTCTTTAGCTTTTGGTTTTGAGGTGTCAAGTCTCCAAACCATCGAGCTTAGCCGACGTTAAACAAGCGCTTATTGGGAGGCACCCCAACATTGTAAGTAATTTTTATTTTATTTTCTGTTTTGATGATTTAATTTGTTTCAGAATTGGTGTAGTGTGGCAGCAGAGGCAGATTTTTTTTTCATAAACGTGTCATGTTCACTGGCACGTTCGCTTTGCGAACCTGGGGCGAGCATTCACTGCCTTGTTCGCATTGCAAACATAGCGAGACAAGCATATATTTTTCTGCAGCCACCTCATTAAAAAAGGGGTTTTTATGGGTGGGCCAGACATTTGGGCCCATGACCCATCCTTTTTTCTGAACTTTTGAAGGGAAACCCTACTCCCTTGGACATTCTCACTCTTGCCTCTCTCATTCACAAACACTCACAAGAACAATCTCTCACGTGCTCTGTTCCTCTATTTTTTCACCAAGTTTTCTCCATTTACCAACAAGTTCAGGTTTGAATTTCTTTTTCTCTCTGTTAATTTCTGATTAGACAATGTGGTTAGGGTTGTGGATTAAACATTAGAGACAAATTGCTTTTAGGTTTTAAAAGTGTTTTCAATACCCTCTGTTCATAATGCTTTGTTGTTGCTGCATGTTTACTTTTGATCAAGCATTATGAGTAGGGTTGTGCGTTGAAACTATTCTAATGTTGGAAAGTTTGGATGCTGATATTTTTGAAAAAAATCACAGGTTCGCTGACCAGTTCGCTTTGCGAACCTGGGCGAGCATTCGCCAGAACCTCGCTTTGCGAATTTGGGGCGAATGTTCGCCAGCCTTCGCTTTGCGAACTTTGCGTGAATGCATCAGAATTCTGAAATTTTTTTATGTCTCAGTTTGTGATTTTATTTTGGCTCCCATTTCTAATGGACTGTGTTGCTGCTTGTTGTTATTTTATTTGGTGATTTGTGCAGATGGCTCCTAAAATCAATCTGGCAAAGAAGCGAAAGGCTAGCACTTCGCGACAAGTACTGATTCAGTTTGACATCCATCGCTTTAGATGAGCTAAGCAGGCAACAAGGTACCTAACCTTGGAGAAGAGAACCATTTTACCTGAAAAGAGATTTAACCTGAGTGAACATGGGAGTTACCGGTCGGTGGCTGCACTCCTAGAAGAGAAAAAGTGGGTGCGACTGATAACTCTTGTGGATAGTTACAATGTTGAGACCGTCTGCGAGTTTTATGCTAATGCCTTCCCAGATGATTGGGAGCCTTTTGGTTGGACAACTTTCGTTGGGGGAAAAGTGGTGCGATTTGATCATGGAACAATTAATACCGTTCTTGGAAATCCTTTACCTTTGAGAGCAAGTCAGATTGATAACTTCCGTAGAGACTTGCACCTCCACAGAGACATTGCGACCATTACTAGAGACCTTTTACGAGCTGGCAAAACTGTAGAGCTCAACCCATCTGGGGTTGCCATTAGATACCGTCGTGAAGACATACGACCTTTGGCACAACTTATTTTGCTTTTGGTTGTAACCAACATTAAGCCAAAGTCACATACATTGACCATCCCTATTTCCCTTGCCCATCTTGTCCACAATATTTTGACCAATGTACAGATTGATGTAGCTCGGATTATCGCGGATGAGATAAGGGCTATTGTTGAGAGTGGTCTTGGTTCCACGTCTCGGAAGAATGCTTCTCTTGCTTTTCCTTGTCTCATTATGTCTTTGTGTGCGAGTGCTAGGGTTGATCTCCCCACGCCCGTCAGGTGACTATCCCGTCTGCCATCGATGACGGTTATGTGGATAAGTTCTGTAAGCCTAAGGGGGCGAGGGGTGAGACTTCTGGTGCTGGTGTTGATGCCGGCACAAGGGATGGCGATGAGTCTGGTTCTGGGTCGCAAGGTTTCTATCCTTATCAGTAGGAGATTTTCCAGTATAACTGGGATTGGATGACGGTTTCTCAGCGCGCCATGATGGATTTACATGACTCTATGCAGGTACTTCAGCTGCAAATCCATGAACCCGCCGTGGATCACTCGATGATGACAAGGGAGCAATTCCTTGCTCATGCTGGTTGGCCTGAGGTCAGGCCAGTTTTTAGAGGGGGCAGATGTGGCTGGTCCTGATGATGCTGATGCGGAGGAGGATGATGGCGATGGTGATGGTGTTGAGGTTTCTGGTTCTGTATCTGGTTCAGAGGAGGAAGAGATAGAGGTGTCCGGATCCGAGCCCGAGGAGGACTGATTTTGCTGTTATGATTTTGTACTTTCTTTGCGCGTCAAAGTGAAGTTTTCTTATGTTTTCTGTTATTATGCTTTTTGTATCAGTTTTTAGTGATGTATTGTATCGACTAGGTGGATTTTTTTATAATTTTTTGTGAGATTTTTTGATGTACTTGTACCCGTATGAGGTACTTATGACTTTGTAGGTGTTTTCACACCATTACATTATTATGATACTATTAGTAATATTTTGTTTTACAGTAAATTATTCTGTTTTCAATTTTACTAATATTTGGGTTTTCATTATTGTTATTAAGAGTTAAACTCTTCAGTTTACGAATGTTCAACTCTTAAATTGTTGGTATGCTTGTGGAAGTTTAATATTTCCAATTTTTGAATGTGATTTTTTAGAAGAAACTTATAGGTTGGTGTTGTTGTGCATCAAAGAAGATTCTTCGAAGTTGGATGGCTATGATATTATTTTAAGCATGATATTGTTAGCAAGGTACATAGTTACATAGTTCTAGAATTTAGAATGTGTTAGAACTTTTTGTCTTTGTATAAATGAAATTGTGTTTCTTGTTACAACTTTATTGATTGCTTATGTCATTTAGGTCCAAAAACTACAAAAGTGAGAAATCTCCATAGTTTACTAAATGCATTGGATTGATGATGAATTTTATTTTATACTTTTAATTCATACTTTATCTTGTGATTTGTGTGAGATTGTGGAAGCTTTAGAAATGATCAAGGCACTTGTTGATATTGAGCGCAACCATTTCCAAATAGTGATTTACCCGTGAGTAGCGAGTATTCGTTAGCCCTTTGCGCCTAAATAGTTTAGATCTCGTTTAGTGATGAACTTTGGGTTGTACATAATTTGAAAATCAAGTTCATCATTGAATATTTGAGAGTTTCTAACAAGTTTTTCTTCTTGAACCTTGGAACCTTGTTTTATTGGTTTCCTTTCCTTAAAAATCAAGGAGCATTCACTTAAGGTTTAGTTGAAAATAAGTTGGGGAGAATGAAAAAGAAGATTGGTAAATTGCTCAAACTTCTGAAAAATTTCAAGCAAGCATGAAAAGAAAAAGAGAATGTGAATTTGAATGTGAAAAAAAATAGAAAAGAATGCTTGCTTGAATGAGAAAAATAGAAACCAATAATTGTGCACGAGGAAGTTTGAGAAGGTTTGTGATAAAGGTGTAAAATTGGTGAATGAAGTTGAGATGTGTGTGAATACCTTGTATAGTGAATATTCTTTTGCATCGGAAACTTCGATTCAATGGCCTTTAGAAATATCCCTTTGTTGTTAACCCGACCAAGCTACAACCTTAAAAGCCCTTAGTGATCTTTTGCTTCCATGATTTCTTATGTGATCGATTATATATTGTATGAATTGCTTTGTATTTGCATCATTTGTCATTTGAGCGAAATTGCCCCGCGGTTGCAAACGCGTTTATTTCCTTCAATCCTTTTTCGAAGAGGAGTGTTAGAGTGACATGATCATGACAATTTAGTTGTCTCTTGAAAATTTGTCTGAGATTTGTTTAAGAATCAAGTTCTTTTGCATTGTCGATTCTAGGATTGTGTAATTGTTGCTTTGTTACAATTGTTGTTAATTTGAGCCATTATCTTGTCTTGGTTGAATCAAATGCTCGAGAAAATCCTCTTGTTTTCAATGAGGGGCATACTTTGCTTGAGGACAAACAAAGAGTTAGTTGGGGGGAGTTTGTTAGATGTCAAACATTCTATATATTTGTATTTAATACTTGACATTTTTCAAGCTTTTCTATGTTTAATTGTGGATTTTAGTAGTGAATTGTTGTTGTTCTTCAAACATTGTATATATACCTTTGGTGCTTGTAATATGTGTGTTATTGTGCAGAAAAAGGCACTAATTGATCAAAGAAAGAAGACACAAAGAATTGATGCAAGCTGCCAAAGAACAGAGAAAAACATCAGCAAGTTCGCTTTGCGAACTTGCCAGCGAACGTTCACTTTGCGAACACTGGCGAAGTCTCCAGCAAATGGTCCCAGAAGTGGACAGTAGGAAAAGGGACTAAAGTTCGCTTTGCGAACTCCCAACGAATATTCCCTGCTTCACCCGCTTTGCGAAGGTCCTGGCGAAGAACCCTTGGCTGAGGCAGTAAGAAAAGGAGCCTAAATTCGCTTTGCGAATGTTTTGGCGAATAGTTTACTTTGTGAATGAAAGTTCGCATTGCAAACTTATACAAACAAACAAGGGCGATTTAGTTATCAGAAGGCACTTCAGGTGCCACTTTCTTCATTCACTAGGCAAACAGATCATTCGCAGTGTGAATGCATCAGATTCCAAGTGTACTATAAATAGATTTTTGTACTTTATTGGGATCATAACTTCACCTTTTCACACAAAAACCTATTTTTCTGAGTTTTCTTCATCTAAGAGAGATTTTTCACATAGAGAAGCTGGATTTGCATCCGATATCGATTCTTCGACGCAGATGCTTTTTCATCTCCTCACGAAACTTGTGAAGTAAGCTACCATGAATATGTGTAGCTAAACACATCCTTGTGTCAAGATTAGTGGTAGGTAATTCATCATTTTGTATGTATTGGTCTTGATTGTAAGTTTATGAACTTTGTTGATGATAAATATAGAAGAAAAACTTTGTTTACATGGTTTACATTTGTTTTAGTTCATGATCGAGAGATATGTATTAAAACTTGACCTAAGTTTCAATCCATCAATAATCATAAGACTAGGGATAGTTTTGAAAGTTGATGTTCATAAATATTGAAATTGAATGTTATCATATTGGTAGTTTAAGTGAGAGATCATCAAAGGATCAATATGATAAATCTCACAACAAGTGTTCGAGAGAAACTTGTTGAGAGGATATGTGGTTATATTTAGTGTTAACAAGTTCACACACTTTATTGAGTTGATACGTATGAAACGGATTTTCGGACCCTAATCTTGGCATGTTTTTACCAAACCCTAAAACCAATTCCTTTACCGTTGATTACTAAATTTTATGCAAACGATCCGAAGCGAAAAACCAAACTTTTTGTTACTATAAAGTTTGAAATGCTTTTGACTATAGAACGACGACAATATACATTCAATCCTTGTGGATACGATAAAACACCCCCGAAATACTTTTCAACACCGAAAAACTTGTACAAGACCTCTTAGAGGCAAAATTTATCTTGGAGGCCAGATATACAACCTGACTGTCCAATATTATACTTGTCAAGAAACATAATGGAAAATGGCGCATGTGCATTGATTATACTGATCTTAACCGGGCTTGCCCGAAGGATGCTTATCCTCTGCCTAGCATAGATAAGCTCGTAGACAATTCTGCAGGTTTCAAACGCTTGTCTTTCATGGGCGCCTATTCGGGATACAACCAAATTCTCATGGCAAAAAAGGACAAGAAATATACTGCGTTCATGACCTCATCGGGGAACTATTACTACAACGTAATTCCCTTCGGTCGAAAAAACACTGGGGCCACGTACCAGCGTATGATGAACAAGTTCTTCTGGTCAGAAATCAGAGACATGCTTGAAGTATACATGGATGACATGATCGTGAAGTCCCAACAGGAATCTGATCACACAGCCCACTTGCAAAAGGTCTTTGACCAAGCGAGAAACTGCAAAATGCGTTTTAACCCAGAAAAATGCACCTTCGGCGTGCGGGTAAGGAAATTCCTCGGCTTCTATCTCACTGAGAGGGGGGATAGAGGCCAACCCCGACAAATGCCGGGCGTTCGCTTAATTTCCCACGCCTAGGTCGAAGAAATCCCTAGAATCCCTCAACGGGATGCTTGCTTCACTTTCTAGCTTCGTGGCCAAGTCTGCCCAACACGCTCTGCCCTTCTTCAAACTTCAGCGAAAAGAAGCCACATTCGAGTGGACAGAGGAATGCGAGCAGGCTCTGCTCCACCTCAAGCGAGCCTTATCTGAACCCCCCATCTTGTCTCGACCAGACAGCGGAGAGATATTGTACGTGTACCTCTCCGTCACCAGCGAAGCCATTAGCGCCGCTCTCATTCGTGAAACACCCGACGGGTAAAAAGCCATATATTTCACGAGTAAGGCCTTGCAAAGGCCAGAACTCAAGTACCAGAAAATTAAGAAAGTCGCCCTTGCCCTCATCAACACAGCGAGGAGACTGAGGCATTACTTCCTGGCCCACACGATAGTGATGCAAACAGACCAGCCCATAAGACTGCTGCTTGGCCGGCCAGACATGACCGACAGAATACTCAAATGGTCTTTGGAGCTGTCAGAGTTTGACATCCACTACGAGGGCAGGAAAGCCCTCAAGGCGCAAGTCCTAGCTGATTTTGTAGATGAAATGACGCCTCCAGCGTCCCCGTCTAGCGGGGTACACAAATGGACCATCTTCGTCGACAGAGCATCCAACTCCACAGGCAGTGGCGCCGGTATCATCCTCGAGAACGAAGAAGGAATCTTAATTGAGGATATCTAGTCCTGTCTTTCCCCATGTCGAACAACCAAGCCGAGTACGAGGCATTCCTCATAGGCTTACGGTTGGCTGAAGACTTGGGTGCCAATGAAGTGAAGATCTTCACAGATTCCCAGCTCGTGGCATCCCAAGTGCGAGGAGAGTACCAAGCCAAAAATGATCACTTGGTCGAGTACGTGACGCTGGTGAAAGAAAGAATAGCTAAGTTTAAGGCGTGGGAAGTCCAGCACATCCCTCGCGAACGAAACACTCGAGCATATGTCCTATCGAAACTGGCCAGCACCAGAAAGAAGGGTGGCAATAAATCTGTCATACAAGAGGTACTCTCCCGCCCAAGTATCAAAGAGCCATCGGAGCTGATCGACGTCAACGCCATTGACGACAGCAGCTGCTGGATGAATCTGGTGTATAACTACCTCACTACAGGGGAGCTGCCTGAGGACAGCAAGAAGGCTAGCGTGACTAAACGAAGGTCCTGCTCATACGTCCTGCTCATATGTCCAGAAATGTGACCGATGCCAGCGCCACGGGGATATGTACTTAGCATCCCCTAACGAGTTAAAGACTCTGTCCTCTCCTTGGCCCTTCGCCTGGTGGGGGATGGATATCCTCGGCCCCTTCACAATGGGGTCTTACCAAAACAAATTTATGATTGTGGCCATCGATTACTTTACAAAGTGGATCGAAGCCGAAGCTCTCTCCAAGATCACAGCCTTCAACATACTTCGTTTCTACAAAAGAAACGTCCTCGCACGATTTGGGGTACCCCAGGACCTTGTGACCGACAATGGAACCCAATTCACGGACAAAAAGTTCCTAGACTTCGTCGCCAAACTAGGTACGAAGCAACACTTCACTTCCGTCGAGCACCCCCAGACTAATGGGCAAGCAGAGGCCGCAAACAAGGTAATCCTTCGAGGTCTAAAATGAAGGCTAGGCAAAGCTAAAAAGAGATGGGTCGAGGAGATACACAGCGTGCTATGGGCCTATAGAACAACCCCACATTCCACCACCAGGGATACTCCCTTCTGACTAGCCTACGGAACCGAGGCAGTGATACCGACGGAGATCAGGGAACCTTCCAGATGAACGGAAGCTCTTATCGACGACGAGATGAACAACGAGGCTTTGAGAAAAGAGCTCCACAAGTTGAAGAGATCTGAGAGGGGCAGTTCTCCGTGAAGCTTCGTTGAAACAAAAAATAACATTGAGCCACGATGCCAAAGTCGTATAGCGCGACTTCCCGGTTGGTAGCCTAGTCCTACGCAGAAATCAAAAGGATTCGCGCAAGGGCAAACTGGCCGCAAACTGGGAATGACCATACAGAGTTAAATCAAAACAGGCACTGGAGCCCACTACCTAGAAACACTGGACGGAGAACCATTTGCTCGATTATGGAATGCTGAAAAGCTCAAACAATATTACAGTTAGGACCAACCACTAGTTTGGGCTAACTGCCGACGAGATCACCCCACTACAGATGGACGGCTCGGCCACATGACCGTTCCCTGGTGCAAGCACGATCCTTAACTCTACACCACTGGCCATTTTCTACTTATGGGATAAGCAGACTCTGCGCCCAACGGGGATACCTCAATCGAGCTCCGCCGTTGCCGCATCAACATGGCAGAACACCTAGCTCGCGATGGGAATAGTCCAAGCCCCGTGGGGGTTAGTACCTCTACCGAGATCCTAGTTCCACCACCGGCAAAACCACTTCGTCTCCTCGACGAGTTCCCCAAACTGTCGAGCATAACAATAACGAGTCGAGCAAAACGTCTATACTTAGCATTCAATTTTAAAGCATACACAAATAAAATGCAACATACATGATGTCAAACACAAGATATTTATATAAATATGGCCACAAGGCCAGAGTAGTTGATATTACAAAAGGGGGGTTATGCCCGACAAACAGGTTACAAACCAGCTGGCACGCAGGCCAACAAAGTACAAATACAAACAACTAAACAACATCACCGGGAACCTCTGGAGGAACCACCTCACCATTGATGACCATGTTGAGAACGCTCATCCATTCGATCAGCAGCTGGACATCAGAATTAAGAGCTTTTATTTGCTCCACCGCAGCATTGAAACCGAACTCAACTGCCCCCAAGTTATCCTGCTCAAGGATGTGGATCCTCTCGATCAGGTCCCTCCGGGTCTTCAGGGCCTTCTCATCGTCGGTCTCATTCTGACCAACAGCCGACGAGCCCTCCAGCTCGGCAACCTTCGCCTTCAGACGGGCATTCTCTTTGTTCACCTTTGTCACCTCCCCCTTCATCTGGGTCACTTCCTTATGGAGTGCGATCTTGGCCTCCAGGTTGCCTTGGAGCTTTGTCAACTCGTTGTGGATCTCCACGTTCTCCAGCTCCAGGTTGGTGATCTTGGCTTGCGTCCTCTTGAGGTCCGCGAGCGGAACTGTCTCCGCATCCCCGAGGGCCAGCGCCGCCTCCCGCACTCTCATAACAGCGGCCGCGTCCTAGAAGAGAAGCTTCCTCCTCACTTTAGGGTCGGCAGACATGATGGCCGACGCCTCAAGGTCGGGGACCACGACAGAGCTTTCTCTGTCAAATATTCTTCCTTGGAGATAGCACGGGGCAGTACAAATTTACCCCTGACAAAACCGCTCGAACCACCAGCTGGGGAAGAGCCAACATTGTCTCGCTTCCTTTTGTTGGTGTTGTCCGAAGTAGGGGGTTCGAAGTGGTCCCCAGAAAGGAGCCGGTGCCACCCACAAACTTCTCCAGCGTTGCCTGCTGCTTGGCAGCATCAACCTTAGGCACTGGGGGCACCTTCTTCAAATTTTTGGCCACTGCGGACCTGACCAGACGCTCCCTCATGTTCAACATCTTCCTTGCAAAAATAAAGTGGGAGGTTAACACATTGAACAAGAAATTAAAAGTACACGCGAAGAAATAATCTATACCGAGGAGCTCAAACGCAACATCCTCCCGTTCGCACTCGAGGAGGGCCTTGGTATTAATATAACGAGCCGCCCGAGCAGGCTCTCTATCCTCCCCGTACAACTCTTTACCATCCCTGTCCACTACGAAGGCGGGACTGAAACACTCTACATAGGCATGCAATGCCCGGAAAGACTCCTTGTCCCCGTCACTGAGCTGCTCGTGCTTGACAAGGAACTGATCGATCCTATATCTAAAATGGGCATACACCCATTCCAATGGGAACTTTGACACCATTTTCACTACTTCCCGACCATAAATTTCCACGGTTTCCAGGGTGGATATGGACCTCTTAGCCACCTCCGAGACAGGATTCATAACTAGGAACCTGTCCTTGAAGTTTCAGACAGATTCTAAGTACAGTTAGAAGAGCCTGCTCTGCTGCTTGAAGGATACCCAGCTCTGCTTCGGGCCTGTTGTGCTCCTTTGAATTTGAAATATGCAGAAGAAAAGATCCACGGTGGCCCCGACCCTCAGGTAACGACAGACCAGCTCAAAGGCCCTGATAAACATCAGTGCACTCAGATGAAGTTGAGCAGGGCACAGTTCTAGATGGCAAAATATAGCCTCTTGAAAGTCGGTGAAGGGCAGACGCTACCTCGCCTCCACGAAGGCAAATTCATACATGGGGAACCGCATCCCCGGATACACCAAACATATCCGGCCATCCTCCGTGGGGCAGATAACCCTCCAATGTACGGGAGCATCCTCTGCCCGGTGTTCAAGATAGGGAAACTCACGAGCTTCCTCTTCAGTAAAGGTCGATCTCGTCGACATTGGCTCTTGGGAGATCCAATCAATATCCTCCTCAGCCATTCGGACATTTGCATGCTTGACGGGTTGCTCAGCCCCCCTGTTAGCAACCCCAACGTCGGGGACGACTCCCTTGTGTCTGTCAGCCATTTCACCTGAAAAGCAGAGGAAGAAAAAGCGAATTCGATGACAAAGATCAAATCTACCCTTCCAACATTAATCAAGTGAAAGGGAGAGGAATAAGTCGAGGATGCCCTCAAGCCCTAATCGACAGCGTCGGGACGCGGCGACATCCCTTCCCCGTAAAACGGGGATGAGTCTCCGCGACTCTACGAAAGTATTCCACGAGGACATGCCTCCTCGACGAAATCAAACTTGTCACGCGAAAGTCAATTTTCGCGTCGAAAAGGCCTAATGCCCGACTACAAACTTAAAGCTAATCCTAACCAGAAACCTAGGAAGATCTACATAGTCCTACGCTATATTTATAGATATTCATCCTGTGTTCTTCATATTCTTCATGAACTTTACCGAACATTCATGTGTTCATCGAAGAACACATGGACATTCAACCGGAAAGTTCATGAATCACCGGAAAACTCATGCAAATTTCCAAAAAATGAAGAGCACCATAGAGATAACAAAGAAAGGTGAAGAACTTACTTGGTGCTAGAAGTTGAAGATGAAGATCCCGACGTGGACTATGAAGATCGACGGCGACGAAGAAACTCCGACGAAAGTACGAGTTGCAAAGCAAAAGGATTTAGGGAGAAGAATTTGCGTGTAGTGTGCAAATGAATCCTCGCTCCCCTCTTTTATAAGTAGTTGCTCGCTTGGGGAAGTGCAAAGGCCATCATAGCCTAGTCCCCTAGGCCTGTCAGGAATTAAATGCACCACCACGTGTCAGAAGAGAATCTTCGTTTGGCATTACCAAAGCTAAACGTTACATTCCCCAAGTCTTCTGCTATCCCCACGAGCGTATCTTCCTCGACAATACGCACAAGTCATGTCCTCGTCAGGGCTCGTCGACATAAAAACGTCATTTTCATGGGCACATCCACTAAACCTGGTTGACATAAAAATGCCATTTATGTGAGCATATCCTCGCGTACGAAAGGCTTGTCGAGCTGGTAAGCAACCAGTGTCGACCACATTAACCATCGAACAGGCGAAGGGCATGTCCCCGAACATTGTCATTCAAAGGCAACATTCCACGAAGCTATCTCAAGTCATCACTCTTCCTCAGAGCAAAGACTTGGGGGGCTCCTGTTCTGGACTGGGCAGGCGCTTGGCCCACACTAGGGCAAGGCCCAATCCAGTCCAGCTCTTGGCAAGGCCCAATAACTAGATTCAACCAATCTAGCCGTTGGGCGCAATCTAGCCGTTGGGAAGAGCATAGTCGTTGGACACAATATGACAGTAGGGGACCTCTCCCTCATGCGCTTGACAGTTCACGCGACCAACTTCCTCCCTGGATCTCACGGAAGCAGTTGGACCAGGTCAAAAGGTCACGCGTCTGACCCCCACCTGGCAGTCTCCCATTGGTCGACCAGATAATTCGGCCACATGGGAGGCCTTGGCCACGCGCTGGGGGTTATTTCTATAAATACCCTCTCACTTGAGAGAGTCAGGTTTGATCACTATTCAATATTCTAAATCATACCTAAACGTTTTGTACTTGTTTTCTCTCTAGCCCAAACTTACTTTGGCATCGGAGTACCTTGCAGGTACACCCCCTCCTCTCCTACATCCATCATTTCTGCTCTACACGGAAGGTCACATAGTGCAGGAAAGACTTTTTACATCGGGCGGAAAACACATTTTACATCGGGTCTCGGTCCGATGTAAAGCTAAGCAATGTAGTAAATCAAACACATTTTACATCGGGATTTAGCCCGATGTGAAAAACACACCTACTACATCGGTTGAATATTTCGACTGATGTGAAATATGGGTTTAACTTAATTTTTTTTAAATAAATGCACATTTAACATCGGTTATCTTTCTGGCCCGATGTAATATGTAGGGTTTTACATCGGTTGGATTTCTGGCCCGATGTAAAATACATGTTACATCGATTGGCTTTCTGGTCTGATGTAAAATGCAGGTTGTTACATCGGTTGGCTTTCTGGCCCAATGTAATCTGTAGGTTTTTACATCGGTTGCTAGGCGCCCCCGATGTAATATGTATGCAATATTTCTTAAAAATTTAGACTATTTTTTAGCGGAATCGAGGTGAAATCCCTGTAACTTTTTTTTGTACCTAATTTTTCATATTTTACAAATATCACACAAACAACATTTAAGTCGCTATTTGGTATCTAATTTTTCATATTTTTCCAATATCACACAGACGACATTTAAGTCGCTATTTGGTATCTAATTTTTTATATTTTTCCAACAAACCTGTTAATTTCATTGCACCAAATAACTAGGATGCACATATTCTTCAAAATGAACAATTGATTTATAAAAGTACTAATCTAGGATATACACAAGTGTACAAAATTATATGTTTACACGGTGGACTACTACAACAACAAAACCAGTGAAAACATACAAAAATATCCAACCATTTATAAGTCTTTTCCCACACTTGAATTACCCACATTCAATCCACAAGAAGATGAGTTGTAGCTTCAGTAGACAACACCAAAATCACATTTGATGACAATAAATAATAACACAAATTAACATCAGCAAACAACACCAAAGTCAAGAAACTCAAATCAGATATATATAGACAATTCTATATAACTCACCACTTTTGTTCGTACTGTAGAAATTCCATCACTCCATGTTCGTACTCAGCACTTAATCGATTAGCTCTCATCCAACTACGATCCATACCCATGTTCCGAAATTAATGCATACAGAGTTAAATCATTGGGACGCCTACAATAGTCCCTCTTTTGGACACATTAGAGAGAACAAAAGTCTCTACGTGCAAACACGTGGCATTAAATTAAATCATAAAAATTATTCCTAACAAAATGGTATTATCATAAAAATTCTATTACTCAGCTTTAACCCAAATAAAACCAAATTGACATCAAAATTATTTGGCATTTTTATCTTCAAGATTTACCCAAAATTCATTCAAACCAAATAGTTTCAACATCAAAATTCATCACAAATTGTCACGCAATTCAACAAGTTTATTAGCAACAAAACAAACATGATATCATCCAATATAATTTCATCTTCCAAAATGGTACACACCTTAACAAATTATGTCGAAGGTGAGGAGATGATGGATTCGCGGTTGAAGACAAAAGATGAACAAGATCTGTTGAAGATGGAAGTTGAAGGATTCATGGAGATCGCCGCAGTGACGAGTGATGAATATCTAAAACCCTAGTTCAAAACCACAACCAACAATAGTATTAAAACTAAACAAAAATGTATATATCCTTTAAAAACTCACACTAACCAATATATATATATATATATATATATATATATATATATATCTTAAACCTCTCACTAACAGTATATAAAAAAAACTAAAGCAAAATGTATACATCCTTTAAAAACTCACCCTAACCAAAATATATATATCTTAAAACTCACACTAACAGTATATAAAAATAAACTAAACAAAAATGTATATATCCTTTAAAAACTCACACTAACCAAAATATATATATCTTAAAACTCACACTAACAGTATATAAAATGCACAATTAAAGTAGGAAACACAAAATAAAACACTTCAATATCAAATGCACTAATGGTGATAGATTACCAAAACTTCAAAGTAATTTAACTTAATTTTAAAATTAAACCTCAAACATTTTAAATTATCAAACTCAGGCTCTCAAAACATAGCTCGACACAGTCTATTTTGACATCAACTTTATAAATAGAAAAAAAAAACGCAATGTTGTATAAAGGTGTAACCTAACAAAAGAAAGCATATAGTAGATATTCATCAAATTTGCTTAAGAAGTACAAAATATGATACTGGAACACTGGCTATGCATCATATTTCATACTAATTCGTAATATATATACAAAAAAGTAATTATCATAGGCCACCTACTTCTTCATGTTATTGATAGCAAAAAGAGACAACTAAAAGAAAGAAAGGCAGAAGCACATAAACAAAGCAAATTCACTGGAGATTGTATAGTTGCCTTCTTGCCTCTGTCAAACAAACCAATCGGAAAATTGTATAGTAAAAAGAGCAATACAAGAGCATTGAATTTTTTATTTATAAAAGTGGTGCTCAATTTCAAAACCTCTGCTTGATCTGTATGGAATAGATTTGAGAAATAACTTATAACAATTTTCTTTTTTTTTTGAAATTAAAGAGGGCCAATTCCCAAAAAAGGAAATAGACTACAACGAAACAAATCTCGGGATAAAGGATTCATAACTTTCGGATACAACAAATTGTTCAATGAAGTCTGAAATTTGAACTCCAAATTCTAAATCTATTCCACGCTCTGCACCAACTTTTACTAACACGTCCGCACACAGACTATAATAGACCAAAATTCTACTTTTTCATATTAAATATTAGTGTATAACATTAGATATATTAGAAAAGATATATTTAAAAAAACAAAATGATATATAAAAAATAAGATTTAAGTAAACACATAAACACAAGATGTGCAAATAATAGACTAATTGCAAGTAGAAGAAGGCCACACTATTTAGTAGAATAGTAAACCTATACACCCAGCTAACAAAAGAATACTGAGAAACATGTGAACACAAGGCAGTTAAAGCCAATTCCAATTTTAAACAGAACCAAAACAGTAAAAAAGATTCCAGATACACCCACTGTGGGTACTGGCAGACCACCTCAGCAGACTTGAAGAAAAACATAAGAGGGAATATGCAGTCAAACTCACAATAGAAACTGACATAAACAGGAAACAAAACCAATTCTCAACTAGGAAAATATGCACGAGCAAGCTAGTCAGCAAATATGATGACAAATAAAAACGGAAATCGACATCCAAATGAAACAATTCTAAACTATAGATCCCCAATTGTTCCAGGCCAATGCAGGTCAGCCGACACCATACTTGATCCAGATACTGCTCAAATATGTGCTCAGACAACAGCTGCTCAATTATGCTCTGACAACAGCTCTAACATCACCTATGCCCAACCAAAACCTCTCCCCAGACATCATATGCCAGATCGCTTATTGTGGAGAATTCTTCAAACTAAGCACCCTACTTTTGAAAGTATTGATTTGTATCAAGCTTGTTGAAAATAATAATTTCCACACCTTCTTTCACATCTATCTTTATGTACTTAAAACTCACACTATTTATATAAAACTCACACTAACAGTATATATATCTTTTAAAAATAAAAAGCAGCAAGCATCTACCAATTTCAAACAATATCAACATGCTACAGTTTCTTCACACAAGCACAATACCAAACATGACTTATTATAACTGAAAACAAAATCATAACTGAAAACAAAACTAACCCGAAACAAAACACGAAGACGTAATAGCAATGAACAGTCTGTTGTGCGAAAGCGAAATAACTGAGTTGTGAAGAATCTTTCACCGAAAATAAACGAGAGTAAGAGTCTGCTCGTGTTCAAATTTGTGTCGTGTGATACTGAGTCGAAAACATCGAAACAGTAAAAGAAAATCAGAAATTCAAAATCAAATCGAAAAGTGATATAGCATAAACAAGGCGCATCCAAAGCCACAAGTAAGTAGTAAATCATAAATAAATCCGAAGCAAATTTTAGAGCATCAAACGACAATAACAGAATGGTTGTTTCGAATCATTATCGTGGTTGTTGTTGTTGATTCGGGCTTGTTGCGGAATCGAGTTGTGTTGGTGGCTGGGAAGGATGAGGGTGTCGCACATCCAAAGCCACAAGTAAGGAGTAAATCGAATCATTACCGACTGTTATAGACTTCCAACGAACTACACCTTCTTCTTTTGCTGCGCTTGGACGAGTGAACTTCGTGGCAGGAAGAAGATGCAACGTCGTGGTGGCCAGAGTGATGCGTGTTGTTGTTTGTTGTTTGATGTGAGCAGGAGTTTGGTTACAGAGATTGAAGTTTGGTTACGAGAGAAAGAAGTGATATGCGTGACCGTTCATGAACTATGGTTTAGTGAAAACTTTTTCACATCGGTTGCAAAGTGGACCGATGTAAAGGTCCATTTTTCACATCGGGATCAAATCATGGACCGATGTGAAATCCTTTATAAGAAAACTTTATTTTATTAACGAAACTGTCACCTTGTTATTTTTTCATCAGTGAACTTTTCACATCGAATGAAAGCCAGGCCCCATGTGAAATCCTTTATAATAAAATTTCATATTATTTACGAAACTGTCACCTTATTATTTTTTCACATCATTGGAAATAAATGTCTGATGTAAAATCCCTAAATCAAATATTTTTTACTTCATATTATTATAAAATCAGATGTAAAATCCTTTAACAAATATTTTTCACATCAAATATCTTAAAATCTGATGTAAAATCATTTAACCAAATATCTTATTTTTAGTAGTGTCACGATGATCCAGTTTGATCACACAAGATCAAAAGTATTATCATTATTATAAAAATGTAGATTAGTTTAATTATTAATTTTTATTGTTATGAAAAAAGAATTATTTTAAAAAGGGTTAAACATGTTTTTGGTTCTCACAAATATCTCAAATTTTGTTTTTAGTCTTTCAAAATATTTTCTTCAAAGAATGGTCCTCCTAAATTTTTCCATCCACACTTTTGGTCCTTCTTGCAACGTAGCGACGAATTTCACAACTTAGCGACTTAATTAGTAACGGTTTTAGCGACGATTTATTACTTAGCGACGGAATTAGCGACGATTTTAGTATTAGGAACCATAATTGTAGATAAATATTTTTAGGAAAACCATTCTTTGAAAGAAATATTTGGAAAAACTAAAAACAAAATTTGAGATATTTAGGAGAAGCATAAACATATTTAACCCTTTTAAAAATTACAAATTTATCGATTTAGCACATGATAGGACAACGAAGCTGTTCCCTGTTAAAAAGAGGGATAACTGGTCAATTATTACCCCGGTTGGATTTAGAGCGGGAGCGGGGAATGGGCCTGGTGGTGATGCTTAATCACGCCCGCCCGTTGACATGCCTACTCCATTAGATTATTTATCAACATTCTCTTTATAACAACCTCTTCTTCATTTCGTATGTTTGTATTTAGAGAAATGTTATTCTTACACCCATTTACACACCTACATTGTATGTCACTGTTCACCAATACGGTGAACAGTGAAATATTATAATAATAAAATATTTTTTTAAAAAAATATATAAAAATTAATTATTATTTTTATATCTGGACATTTATTAACCAATTTCATAACTTCATTAACCAACTTTTTATATTGTATTAACCAATTTTATTTTAGTATTAAAAATTATTTTTATATCTGAACGTTTATTAACCAACTTCATAACTTTATTAACCAACTTTGTTTTATTTGTAAAAATTATTTTTAATATTTGGCCGTTTGTTAACCAACTTTATCATTTAATTAACCAACTTTTTACATTTCATTAACCAACATTGATTTACTATTAAAAGTTAGTGTGTCACTATTCATGTACGGTTTTACAGTTCACCATATTTGTGAACAGTATGTACGGTGTAGGTGTATGAATTGATGTAAGCATATTGTTAGATGTCAAACATGTTATATATTTATACTTGATACTTGGCATTTTTTCATTACTTTCATGTCTTAATTGTGGAACTTTTGTATTGAATTGTTGTTGTCTTCATGCATTATATTTATACCGTTGGTACTTGTAATTTGTGTGCTATTGTGCAGGAAAGTGCACTAAAAACATCAAAGATAGAAGACACAAAGAATTGATGCAAGCTGCCAAAGAAAGTGGAAAACAACAGCAAGTTCGCTTTGCGAACCCTGGCGAAGTCCCCAGCGAGTGTTCGCTTTGCGAACATTTGCGAAGCTCTCAGCGAACAAAACAGAGGGAAAAGGACCCAAAATTCGCTTTGCGAATGTTTTCGCGAGTGGTTCGCTTTGCGAATGAATTGTTCGCTTTGCGAACTCACGAAAACAGCCAAGGGCGGGTTAACTTTCAGAGGCACGGAAATGTGTAGCTAAACACCTTTTGTGTTAAGATTAGAGGTAGTTAATCTTGCTTATATGTATTTCTTTTGATCTTTTATATATGAACAAGGTTGATGATCAATATATGATGAAGTTGTTTGTTCTTAATGATGTATTTGTGGTTTGAATCACTCTAGACATAGATTTTCCAAATCATGACCTAATATCTTCTTCTCTTAAAAACCAAACTCTAGACATAGATTTGGGGTTTATTATTCGCTTTGTATTGATCTTAACGGCTGTTGTTTCGATTGTTAGCGTGAGACATCATCTAACGATTTAAACAATGAAACGCACGAATTTGCTTTAGACATAAACTTATTCGAGAGGATACGCGATTGTATTGGTCAGAACTAAGTTCATATGCTTGATTAATCGGATATGTATGAAAAGGATTAGCGAAATCTAATCTTGACATGCTTTTATAAAACTTACAACATCTTTGTTATAGTTTACTTCTTTGCTACAAAAATGGATGTTACAAAACCAAAAATAATTTGAAACCCCTTAAAACGTTTCGACTATTAAACGACAATCATCAAAATACCGCACAATCCCTGTGGATACGATAAAAACACCCCCGAATTTCTCCTTCAACACATATCAGAGCTGTTGTATTTATTACATGTAAGAATTAGGTGTTGAAACTTGAATAATATTATTGTTCGGCTTAATGTTATTTATTGATAGTACTTTTTTGGTGTCTATATATATCATGATGTCTTTTCATTTATTTATTGTCTGTATGAACAATTGGTATTAACAAACATTCAGTTTCCAATTGCTGTTGGTTGTGGACATTTTTTATTTATAGGTTGTTTCCACTTAATTTTATGGATAGAATTTAAACGTTTAATCGTTTACATATAGGAGTATGAATCTAGTCTCTTTAACTGAATTAAATTCCAATTGTTAGCATATCATTTATTTATGTATAAAAAAAAACCATTGCAAATATATGAAATAAATCAATACAATAATGCCGCATTTTTAAATAACAATAAACAATAATATCATTTCATTAAATAATACTCCCTCCGATCACAATTATAAGTCAAAATAATCACTTTCACACGTATTAAGAAAGTTAGTTAAGTGTAATTAATTTTCTTGATTTCATGTACAATCAAAGTAAAATTTACGATAATATTCTTAGTTTATTTGATGAATCAACTTTCAATATTAAATGTTTTTGAATTAAATTAAGGGTATAATAGTAATACAAGTATTAATTAATCTAAAATTTAATGATTTTTACTTATAATAATAACCAAAATTTAAGGTGTTTTTTTACTTATAATAGTGACAAGAGAGTAAAATATTAAATTTAATAATTTAACTTAACTAAAAAAAGAGATATTATTTATTTATTTAACTAATTTTTTATCATCAATTCAACTACATTTCAACCCGGTAAACTGATAGAATCAAGAAGATCTTAGACTCTCATCACTCCAATCACCAATCTAATTTTTTTAGCATTTATCCAATTGCTTAATTTAAAAGGGGCTCTTTTTTATCTTCCCATTTGTTCAACCTCTGGACTGATGCTTCCACCTACAAAAAAGAATAAAGTTTTTTATTAGAAATTACCAACAACTCTCCTCTAACCATGCAAATAAAATTATTTTCCTTTGTTTTTTACCTCTTTGTTCCAGTCAGTCCTAAATGTGACCCACATCAGAATAATTGTCTGCATAGAAGTTCCACCAAGCATCCCTAGCCATATTCCCTGTCACACAAAGATTTCATGTCGCTAAGAATCTTATTATTGGAATAAAATACAAAATCTTATATGAAATAAAAAATATATATATTTACCTTCGCACCAAAATTGAAATAAAAGCCTAGAATTGCACCCAATGGTATGCCAACTATATAATAACAACCAACATTCACATAAGCAACGAAAGCTTGCCATCCACAACCAACAGCAACACCTAACGTTCCATTCATGTAAAAGTAATTAGTTTCTAATTAAAAGGTTAATAAATAAACAAACAAAATTATTACTAATTATGTAATTAAGTTTTACCAGATAATACAGGTTGAATGCCATTGAGGACAAGAGAAACAGCAAGGAGTGGACAAAGATCTGAGACCGCGGCTGCCACGGCTTCACCTTCAGTGAAAACATAGCTGATAACATCTCTTAGTGCAAGCACAACTATCGCCGAGATTATTGATACTAAAAATGATATCAATGTCACCACTTTCACTGAAAATGAAGCTGATCTTGGATTTCTTGCTCCTAGTTCGTTGCTCACCCTCACACTGCAGATGCTCAAATATCAGACATGACATTGACACTATATGCTCAGACATCAGACATGACACTGATACGTACATACATTATACATTATATATTATACATATTCAGATATCAAACATGACATTGACACTATACGTACATACATTATACATTATACGTATTTTTTTTTTGAAACAGCCAAAGAAATATAATGTATTAATGAGAAGGCATAAGAAATGCCAATTGTTAACGGTTTACAAACCAGAACATTTCAAAGCCTGTGCTGCCACCAAACATCAGAAAAATACTACAACCAGACAGCAGAATACCAAAACCCAACAGCACTAGCCAGATCTAATGCCCAAACCATGATACATTATACGTATTTGGTTAAACATCAGACATGACACTGATATGTACGTGAACATACACGTGCATTGATAATAATTTTACAAACTAAATAAGTAGAATCAAACCTTGCAGCTGCATTGAATCCAACTGAGATCATGAATACCCATCCAAGAACTGTGGTACTGCAATGCAATGAAAATGGTCTTATCAAAATGATCCAAAAATTAATCCAAAGATATTAACAAATAACAAGTTGAGTAACTTTACCAAATAGAAAGAGAGTCAAGAGCCAATTCAGGCTCAGGAAGAAGCCCAGCAAGCAAAACCAGAATCTGAAAATACCAAGATTCAAGACACAGCATAACCGCAGAAGCCGCCGACAGTTTAAAAAACTCCGGCAACCCCGAAAACGCCTCCACCGTAAACCCATTCCACGTCTTCTTACATTTTTCACTCGTCACAATATAAACAAACTGAGCAACAACAACAATCCACCACGACAAACTCAAAACCAACGAAGCTCCCACTAATCCCAACCCAATCTTAAAAACAACAAGCCAACTTAGGACAAGATGAACCACCAATGTTGCTGCTGAAATGTATGCACTTGGTAGAACTATACTCTGTGCCTGAAGAAACTTGGAAATCGGAAAGTTTACCGCGTAAGCGAATATTTGAGGGATAAGTCCGTAAACGAAAAGCGCGGCGGCAGAAGAGATTCTTGGTGATTGTCCTATGGCAATTAGAATTGGTTTGCTTAAGATATAAATAACCGTTAGGAATAAACCGGTTATGGTTAGAAGAATTGTTGATCTTTGTAGATAAGTTCCAAGCATTTCATATTTTTCTGCTCCATATGCTTGTCCACATAGAGTTTCAACTGCACTTCCCATACCCAACTGTAACAAAATTTATTATTAATAATAATTAATTATCAAATTTAATAATATTAATAATTATGTTTATTATAATTAAAATTTGTAACATATCAAAATAACAAAAGAAATATATTTTAATTTTTTAAATTTTTAATTTTTTTTTTTGTTTGTTTTTGACATTAAGGTAATTCCACTTCATATAGTAACAACAATGATAAATAATAGGCTTAAATGCACTTTTGGTCCCCCAAGTACAAAATTTTTGAACTTTTGGTCCCCCAGTACAAAATCCGCGATTTTGGTTCCTAAATTTGCAATTTTGTGGTATATCCCATTTTTTATCCAACTGTTCATGCACTGTTCATGCACTATTCATGTACGGTCATGCACTGTTCATGTACGGTTTTGGATCAAATTGGAGGGGGACCACAAAATTGCAAAAACCATCAAATTTAGGGACCAAAATCGCGGATTTTGTACTTGGGGACCAAAAGTTCAAAAATTTTGTACTTGGGGGACCAAAAATGCATTTAAGCCTAAATAATATTAGTAGTAATAATAATAAAATATCAAATTACATGATATTACTATTTAATATTAATTATTTTTAATTAATATTATAAAATAATGATTAAAAAATGACTAAAGCCTGAACTGGCATATTAAAGTAACATAATTTATTAGGAACTAAATGTAATAAAAATGAATAAAAAGTTAAACGCATTTTGCCTAAATTTCAGAAAAAGAAAAAGCATTTGACTTTTATTTATTTTTTAACTTGTCTTTATTTAAAAAGTTCTAGAGTGTTATGATAAAGTTTCTTTCACCATAGTCATAAATCAATTTGCTTTCAAAAAAAATACTCAATTCATATTAAATGAAATAAAAATCTGATCTCTAACTTTGACATTAAAATAATTGAGTGGTATTATTTAAATACCTAAAAATTAACTTATTCCAACACTATATAAAAATATATCCTTTACAATTAATAAATATACATAAAAATTAAAGAAAAAAATATTTAAAAAATAAAAATATATAAGGTGTTGGATCTAAAGTAGTGTCACCATAACATTTCTCATGATAATTTTAAGATTATCTGAAGCAAAAGACAGTTTAATCGTGATTTTATGTGTCAGATTGAAAATTTATCATGCTAATTTAAAATCAGAATTTTGAATAATGGTTTGCAATAAAAATTTACCATAGTTATCACAATTACAACAAAATAATTTACCATGATAATAATTTTTTTATTGATATTATCAAAATTGCAATAAAATAGATTGAAACAATATTTTAAAAACCGAATTATTGATTTATTGCTCGAACTATGTTAATTTTTTATTTAAATTATAAGAAACGAAATCATTTTTTTAGAAGAAAAAAAACAAACATTTAATCAGTAGATTTTCTAAAACCGTTTGTTCGTCGATTTTAATCGATTTTGGCTGGTTATAAACGATTCTCATTAGTTCAATAACTTATCAAATTCAACGATCAAACTTTTCGATTATTAATTCAACCGATTCGATCGACCGGTTCAATCCAATTTTTAAAACACTAAATTGAAGTTTCATCATCACAATTTACCATAATTTGCTACAATATCATGAATCACAAGCAACACAAATTGGTAAGGGAAGACTATTCAAAACTAAGATTATGTTTAGATTGATAATCTTGATGGAATAAAAAGAGTAATAAAAAAAAACTAAGTTTTATTGCTAGAATTTAGCATTACGAATGAAGTGAAATAAAATATTAGAATCCTTTTCATTCGATTCCATCTAATTTAAAAACTTTATAATAAAAATAATCAAACAATTTATTTTATCATGCTTCATTAATCCACTAAACTTCTTCTAGTCCATCAATTTAACCATGATCTATCTATATATCAAAACGAGTGAAGTCAATTCTTACCATGAGGCCATAAGCAAATATCTGAATACCGGTGTTCCCGAGCGACGCGGCGGCGAGTTCAAGGTTACCAAGGTGGCCGGAGAAGATTTGTGTGGACATCGACATAACATAGTTGATGAGATAAACAAATACAGCTGGAGCGGCTAAGAAGAAGAGCAGTTTAAGCTCAATCCACGTGGCGGAACGGATGCGGCGGAAGTATGGCACGGTGGTGTCGGAGAGCATTCGCTCAAGCTCGCCGTCAGATTCATGGTGCGTCGGTGGCGTATCGCTTGCCGGTAACAAGAGTGGTTCCTCAGTGGATTTTTTGTTCCTTGAATCCATTTGAATTGTGGCTGTGGGGTTTATAACCTTACAAATGAATGGTTTATATATAATGATGAACATATGCTACTTCATTCTCAATATTTTTTTTTTTTTAATTTTTTGACTTTTTTATTTGAACATCTCAAACTTTTTTATTTGAATTCACTGAATAACTGTATAAATAACAAATATAATATTACTGTTTTTGTACTGGTACATTTATCATTTTTTGTCTGTTTTTTTTTTTTTAACTTTTTTTTGTCTGTCAAAGGATATATTATTATTATTATTTTATTTTTTTTTGTCTATATTTTTTTTTCTCGAGGAAAGCATGGCTTTGTATTTTAGTATAATTTGTTTTACGACAATCAATGCTCAGTTCCAAGAATATATTTGGATTTTTTATTAGATTGTAATATATTTAGTTTATTTCTTGAATTAAATAATTAAACTTTAATTAAATAAATTGTGTTGTTAATTAAATGAATTGAACTTACTCTCTTGTCTTATATTTAGTGTTTGCTTTGTGATTTTTGTTTGAGAAAATAGGTGATGCACTGAATTTTACACTGTCAACCAATCACGACCATGAATCCCACCAAGTCAGATTGTAATTTTAAAAAAATTTATATGACATGACAAAACGTTATGTTTTTATTGGATGACAATGTAAAACTTTTTTACACTGTCAGTGCACTACCATTAAATCCTTTTTGTTTTTCTCAAATATTTATTATTAAAAAATGTATGCAGATTTATTTTATTTATTATTAATTCATTGTTAATTATTGAATTTTATTCAACTAATTACTATAAATAAAAATATCTTAATAAGTAAAATCAATAACTTATTGAGGGTTGCCGCCTACGGTACTACGGTAATCCAGCTGAATAATATTACTAATTAAATATTAAATTTAGAATTTTTAAATTATTTAAAAAAAAGTTTTTTTTTAATTTAACAAAATATTTTAAAAAAAAAAGGTTTGCCTGAGGCGCCATCTGGGATGACGACTCTCAGGAAAATTTATTAAAAAAAAAATAAGGTTTTTATTTTGTACTGAGGCGCCATCTGGGATGGCTTGTGGCCTCTAATTGAGGCGTCATCCCATTTGGCGTCACCCTATTAGTGGGTTTTCAAACCCAACCACTTTAGTAAATAAACTGAAAACTTGATTTTTTTGGTATTTTTTTTTAAAATTAATGTTATATTAAAAAAAATCCTCAATTTATCCTTTTAGTTAATACAATTAATCATTAATATAGCAAGTATGCAAATCTAGAAATGAGACAAATAGAGTTAATTATATAGCATAGTTGGCTTTATCATGAATTCAATTAATTATCAATTGTATGCATAAAGGAAGTTTTTTATTTTATTTTTAATTATAAGAGGGAAAAACTCAATTTTAACTATTTTTTTTTTTTTTATAACAACTAATTTAAATTTGGTTGTTCTAGAAACACTCAAATATTTATTGAGTTATGTTTATCAAAACTATAAATACTCAATTACAATGAATAGATCCAAAGATTATGCATTATTTTAGGAAATAATACTATTTTATTTAGTGAGTATGAAAATATTACAATGTTTCTAAGTTGAATGGATTAAGGTCAAAATCAAAAATTTAATTTTTTAATAGTATTTAAAGTATTTTTGAAATTGTTTTAGTTTCTACAGGCATGAATATTTATAATGATTCAACTTATTTTGAGTTTGTATGAAAATTCAAATGTATGAAAGAATGAAATCTAGAATTAAGCGATGAAGAGTAGTATTTTTGATATATTTTTCTGAATCTGTAATGATCAATTTATAAATTAAGTAGTGTTGTTTCACAAGGTTGTGACCCTTAATGAAACACACTCTTTCAACAACACTTTTAAGTGTTGTAATCTTTTATCTACTGTAACATTCACGAAGCGTTGCCTATTTCTGATTGCTTACTGCAACACTTTACGAAGAGTTACATATTTCTAATTGCTTATTGCAACACTTCACGAAGTATTGTATATTTCTGAATTCAAAAACAACTCTTTGCAAGGTGTCATGTTATTATTAGAACATAACGATTGTTATGCATTTAATTAATTTATTTATAATTAATAATTATAACAATCTCTCACTTATTCTAATAATGACAAGAATAATTTCAGAAAAGGAAACAAAGAATGCTAATACAGTTAAATATTTTTTGATTTGAACTTAACCTTTGTAAAGACAACATAAAGTCTAATCGAAATTTTAGGTAGCAAAGCTTTGAATCGGTTATTCCTTGCGATGATATTGGCGCTACCTTATACACACTATTTAATAGTTTTCGCCTACATCTCTCGCCTATCACTATTTATGATCATGTGATTTTTCTGTTTTGTGAATTTATCGCGAGGGAAACTTTAATTCTTACTTTGAGACGATACCATCTCAAAATTTACATAGGTTAACTTCATATTATATCTACGTACATTTTCTCAACATTGAACTTCATTAAGAGTTTGAAAAACTCAATCCTCTAAATATAATAATCAACATTGTTACATAATGTTCCATAAACATTCAAATCAACAATTTGTTGTTACCCATTGAATATAAGGTTAATATTTTCTTAACGTTAGATTGAGTTGTTACCGTTGTTGAAACTCTTACTCAAGGAGTTTCTAATCCCACACCTCTCGAAGTAGTCTTTACTAAATCTCTGGCCAGTGATTTAGTAAATGGATCAACTAACTATAGCTTGAACGCACGTATGTGAGTTAAATTATTCCGTCATTAATCAATTTTTCTCACCAAGGAATGTCTAAGACCTATGTGTCTAAACTTTCTATTATACACTTCATTGTATGTTCTAGCTAAAGTGGCTTGACTATCGCAATGTATCAACACCTTTGAAACATTGCTTTTAACCAATGGAACTTCCAACAAAATGTCTCTCAACCATTCAACTTCTTCACCAGAGGAAGCAAGATCCACGAACTCTAATTATATGGTTGAGAGAGTGATAAACATTTGTTTCTAGCTCTTCCATGAAATTTACACCCCCGGTTAGTGTAAATATCCACACAAACGTAGACTTATGATCCTTAACACTCGATATCAAACTCACATTGGTATATCCTTCTAATATGGGAAGAAAAATACCATAATGGATACCAAGATTTTAGGTTTTCGAAAGATAACTGAAAATTCGTGTGATGGCCTTCCAATGCTCACCATTTAGATTTCTAGTAAATATACTCACTTTACTAGCTGAAAATGATATGTCGGGTCTGGTGCATTGCATCAAATACATTAGACAACCAATTTCACTTGCATATTCCAATTGAACCACAACTCTTTCATCATTCTTTTGAAGTTTGACACTAGGAGAAAATTGAGTGTATACCTCTTTAAAACGTAAGTGTTTGAACTTATCAAGCATTTTCACAACATAATGTGTTTGACTAAGTTCATAACCCTCACTATTTTACTTTACTTTAATCTTTAAAATAGTCTCAACTAGTCTAAGATCTTTCATCTTGAATGTCAAAGTTAAAAACCTCTTTGTTTCTAAAGTCCTTCATCTCGTTGCTAATGATCAACATGCCATCAATATAGAGACAAAAAAATATTACAAAATTTTCACGCACCTTTGTGTACAAACACTTTTCACACGAGTTATGAACAAATACATTTTTAAAGTATGACATAAACAAACTTTTGATTCCATTGTTTCAGTGTTTGTTTTAATCCATACAAAGATTTGACACCCTTGTACACCTTTTGTTCATTACTAGGAAACACATGGCTTTCTGGTTGTTCCATGTAAATCTCCTAATCGAGATCTCCGTTTAAGAATGTTGCATTGACATTCATTTGATGAACTATAAGATTGTGCAAATAAGCTAATGCAAACAATGCTCTAATATTCGTCGTCCTTCCTAGTTGCTACCGATCCATATGTGTCAAAATAATTAATACCTTTATTGACCTGGAATTTTATACTTAGTAGGCAAAGTCAAGTCAATGTTGCATGCAAGTTGGTCATATATTCAATTTTCCGCTTGAGATCTTCGAAGATGCATCTCCAAAAATATTAAAGAATGGTTAAATGATAAAGCATCTTAATGAAATCGCAGTTTAAATTGCTTTAGGAGTATTTTCGGAGATGCATCTGTGAATTCACCCCATAAATCTTCGCAGAAGCATCTCCGGACTAAATTTTGGCAAAAATGGAATTTGGTGCATTGAAATATGCATCTCCGAAAAAACATAAGGGCGTTTTTTATTTTCAGAGGTGTGACCCACACCATAAGGGTTGAAAAGAAATTGCAATGATCTTTACCTTGAATCCCAACATCTTTTGCTCATTTTATGTAATGAAACATAAGAATAAAGTTTTTGAATGAAAATCTTGATTGAGAATGGTTGGGTTTTTGAACAGAGTTTTAGGAAAAAAAATGGAAACGAGTCTAATCATGCAGATGGTTGTTTTATTAAAAACATGTTTGATATTTCCTAAAATGCATCTTCGAAAATGACTGACATTTAAAGGTGACAGATTTTCAATTTTCCGCTTCAAAACTCTGGAAATGCATATCTTGAAACTCCCCCGAAATGTGCAATAAATATTAAATTGAATTGGCCTCTGAAATCATGTACCAAAAGATGTTCTGAAGATCTATCGTCGGAGCAAAATTTTGATTTAGAATGGAATGAGGCTCATTTGATACATTATTCAGTGATACAAAAAATACATTTGAAGATACATCTTCAAAAATTAAAAGACATTTTCGGATTTTTATAAAATTCTTTTCCAACTAATAGAGTGAGATAAAAAAATTCTCAACTAATATTTCTTTCTAAAATAGTACTCCCTCAGTTCCTTTTTAATTGTCATTTTTTAACTTTTTACGCCTACCAAGAAATTCAATAATTGTTGTTACTTTTTAGACTATGACTTTTCTTTTACCTATAATACCCCTAACTTTTAATTATTTAATATACATTTTTTTTCTCTCTATAATAAATAGTTAGGGGTAATTTTGACAAATCTATAATTATTACTACCTTGTATTTAGAAAACGACAATTCAGAAAAAAGCATAAACTTTTTATAAAAGAGACACTTAAAAAGGAATAGATGGAATATAAAGATAAAGTAGCAAATATTTTATTTGACATATGATACTTGGATGTGAGTGTCATGCAAATTATATTTATATTATAGGGATATATATAAAAACTATGCCCAAGGCAAACTAAGTTGTTTACTGTGTTTCATAGTTTAAATATCAAATCAACTAAATCCACCTTTAACAAATCATATGCTATAGGTTATATCTCAAACCAACCCGATCTACTAGTACTAACCCCATCAAAGAAGAACACAAAAAATTCTAATCTCCGATCTCTGAATAAAGACAAACACTCTATCTTTAAAATTTATTTATATTAACAAAGTCCTATAAATTTAATTGGTTTGAGTTTTAAAAAATATAGTGATAATTGTTTTCTTTTTGTAATTGTCTTAAATTTTAAAACCAATTAATTAAAAATAACAAAAGAAATAAATAAAAAAAAAGAAATTCAGATCATTTATTATTTAGACTCGACATAAAAAAAAACATATTAATGAATTGAATACACCATTATATAAAAAATAAAACTGGTTGCACTACTAGAAATACAAGAATTACCTGCGGCATTTCCTGCGGAAAATAATCCGCAGGAATTCCTGCGATTTTACCTGCGAATTTATATTGTGAAATACTATTTCCTGCGAAAATTAAAGTCGCAGCAAATTTCGCAGGAATTCCTGGCTTTATATTTTATAATAATATAACAATTTTCCTGCGGATTTAACTGGGATTTCTTTCGCAGGAATTAATTGTCCATGAAACCTCAAAATTCGATTTTTTTACCAATATGCCACTCTTTGAAATTAAAAACACCAAAATGCCACACCCTGAAAAAATTTTACCAAAATGCCACACTTTCTTTTTGGGTTCGGCCAATGGTTGGACGACCCATTGAAAAAATTTTCGGACATGCATGGATTCGGCCAATGGTTGGCCGAACCATTGAAGAGTTTTATTATTTTATTATGTTTTCTTTCTCTTTCATTTTCTCTGCCACTTCTTTTTCTCTTTTTTTTATTATTTTTTCATTCTCTCTTTCTCAGCCACTTCTCTTTCTCTTTCTCAGCCACTTTTTTTTTCTTTCTCTGCAATGGTTCGACCAACCATTGGCCGAGCCCATGCAGTCCGAAAATTTTTTTAATAGGTCGTTTAATTATTGACCGAACCTAAAAAGAAAGTGTGGTATTTTGGTAAATTTTTTTCAGGATGTGGCATTTTGGTGTTTTTAATTTCAAACAATGGCATATGGGTAAAAAAATCTCAAAATTCTCTGGAAATGTCGCAGGAATTTCTGCGAAGTTTGCTGCGGATTTTGCTGAGATCTTTACTGCGATATTTGCTGCGGCTTTTACTACTATTTTTTTTTTTAATTAGTTATTTTTTTACTCTTAATAAATAAAATCACAAAACATAATTGACATATTGATTCCAAAGATATGTTTTTGAGACATTTTTTAATTTTATATTAAATCTTATATTTTTTAAAAAAAAATTTACTATATTAATTGGATTTTTTAGTTATTTTTAAAAAAATATTTATTTATTTAATATTTATTTATTATTGTGAAAATTAAAAAAAATTAAAAATAAAAAGTTGTTAAGGGTTCAGATTTGTTAAAAATAAAAAGTTATATTATCAAAATTTGTCATTTCAACATCACTTACATAATTAAATATATTTTAAAAAAATTCACAAAGATTAAAATATTATAATCCATCAAATAAATAGCCATAAATCTCTTTTCCTAAAGTCATTAAGATTTTGAATTAATTATTTTTTTTCCTATTTTTTGAGCCATCAAGTTATTTTTCATATAAAAAATTATTTAATTGTAACTTTGATCTCTTGTTATCATTTTTGTTTTGTTTTGATTTTCTCATTTTTTTTATTTGGTCAATTTAACGTTGTGTCATTATCACATGTATTCAAATATATTACATGTCATTTTTTTTAATATTTTTTATTCAATGACATATAATTAATTTTTGTTTTATTAAT